>CM077454.1:18933116-19678647 GCA_039654765.1 Mylopharyngodon piceus
TGAATATTTTTGAATGCACTGTATATTTTTATAGTTATGAGATCAGTGCAACATGATGGCAATATAAACCAAACAAACCTTAAAATGTCCTGTTGTACGTCACTTGTCCTGGCTTTTTATGGTAAAAAACAAAAGTAATACAGCAAAAACAGCTCTCATTTATACAGTACTTATGTGGTATATAATTTACTCTCCTCCTTGAATGTAGACCAAACAAGATTTCTCAGAATTTCATGGCATTTCCAGAGAACACACAAAAAACCTTGAAACTTCCCTATTTTCCCCTGTGCGTCATGTTTTTTGTATGGTGTTTTTAGGTCTGCCTCAGAAGAAGATTGCTGTTGTTCAGCCTGAGAAACAGTGAGTAGACGTACTCCTCTGGTGGACATTTTTACCCATGAGCCTTTGTGTTTGTGTTGCTACAACGTGTGGGACTTTGGTTTATTGATTGATTGATTGATTGATTTTTTTTTTTTAGGTTGGCTCCCTCACAGCCTCCTGATGCCCCTCTTAACTTGTGCCCATCCATCGCCATGGATACAGGTTTTACATATTTACTACATATTCTACCAATAACTTCATTTGACCTTTGCATTTGCAGCAAATTTTAATTCATGTCATATTAGCAATATAAGCACAAAATCTATTTGTGAAGACAATGGTTAATCTACTGTATGTTTGTGTTGTTTAGGTTTGGTGAATGGAAAGTACTGTTGTTCTCAGCTCTTCATCAATCATCGCTGTTTCTCTGGTCCGTATCTCAACAAGGGCCGAATTGCTGAGTTACCAAAGGCCGTAGGGCCCGGAAAGTGTGCTGTTGTCCTCAAAGAGGTACAATCTTCTCTTGTATTGGAAGTTGACGTATTGCAGATTTTTAATTGATATGAAGATTTTTTATTTTTAAAATGAATGAAAAGGGAAAAATGAATATTTTACTAAAATATTTTTATGATTTCATTAAAATTCTACATTAAAATTAGGTAATAAAAGTAAAATGTTATAAAAATAAAATTGAGTTTAGAATGTCACTGACAACTTTCATGCAGGGCCTAAAATTAACACTCACCAAGCGCCAAATGCGAGTAAAAATCGGTGTTTGTGAGTACATGAAACGCTGTCAATCACCAGTTGGCCGGTAATATTTTTATGAATTCTAGCAGTGCAATGTTGTGAGAACATGAACGTGAACAAACGTGAATGATGCTCGAGACAGTTGACGGGCCAGTGCTGCTGCATTGTCACGAAAGTTTAAGCCTAGCCAATTGAAATATTCCAGCGCAAGAAGACTCGAAAGGGAACTCAATTCATTACTCACTGTGTGGAAAGTTTTCTGTGCGAAAACATCCGAAGTGTGCGCACAGAAATCTGTGTCTCCAACAGCGTGAGAACACTGAATTGAACTCTCTCGTAAACATAGTCATTTATGTCTTAAGTGAACGTGTATCAGTATATTGGATCCGTGCATTAGCTCTTAAAGTTACAGCAGCCTAATATAAACCTGCTGCCATCTGTCCTTAATGTTAATCAAACAACAAAAGTAAAAGAAAAATCACTTTTCACACTTTTGACTGAATAACTTTTGTAACTTTAAATGTTAATCAATGTTTAATTTAAACACTGAAGACAATGCAGTGTTATTTTACATTTCATTACTTTATTAAATTTCTTTACCTGAAAATTGTAAATTTTCACTGGTATCTAAATTTCTGGTAAAGAATATTTATGGCTGGTAAATTTTCTTAAAGCTGCAGTCCGTAAGTTTTGCCTCTTTGTCGCCATCTCTGTTTGAAACCTGCAATTGCAGTTATTTGCGGAATTATCATCTTTACATGGGTTGTGCATCGGCACAGCTCCTCAGCGCGGATAAATCTAATGCTTTGAGGAGAATGTGTGGCTGTCAGTCACCACACTGGTGGATACTGTACTTCGGAATCACAGATTGTAGTCTTGGAAGTATGACCAAAATAAGAATTTTCACCAGAAAATGTAATCTGAACAAGTAAGTGACAAATCTGCCACTTTTGTTCTGACCAACTGAGAAAAAAAAAGCATTACAATAAATCACGCTGCCAATGGTGATTAAATCTAACGATCGCTTAGCTCATATCACATCAAACCATGCCTATTATTATTGTTACACTTTGTTCTCAAATTGTTGATGTTAACAACATCAGCATTGCGTGACTACGTGTATTTAGTGTGTATTATTACGCAAAGGCATGTTTGAATTTCCCGTGGAAATCTACCAGTACCACTTAAATTAGAAAACATTATTACAAGCTTACCATTGTGAATCGGGCTAAGGTAAGGAGATAGTTTTGAACACTGGCTGGTTATGTACTTGTTCAAAAATTGATGTTGGATGATTTTAACCAAAAAAAAGTTGCAGACTGTAGCTTTAAGTCATACATGCTTACATGTATTTCATATCAACTACCCATATGTGGTTGTTTTAGCTGTAGTGTATATGCACATGTGTTTGTGTGTTTGAATTTGTTTTTATGTATTTATGTAACATCATTGAATAAATAGCCTGATCATGTTATTTTCTTGCAGATTCTGACAATGTTAATAAACTCAGCATATAAACCCGGCCGTGTGCTCAGAGAACTACAGATGGTGGAAGACCCACAGTGGAACTGTCAGGAGGAAACCCTGAAAGCCAAGTATGAACACACACGCTCAAGTTTATACCATAGACATTGATTATTTTTGTATAAAGCTAATTATACAGTAATTTACACAGACTAATCCTATCCATAAAAGAAAGGTTTTATACTATTTGTAATTCAAAAATATTTATATATCATTTTTGTCAAACAAAGACGTACCTAAAGGGAAGTTTTAACAGATTTAGCAAACTTCTTGGGACACAAGACAAATTATCAGATATTATTGTTGTAATTGTGCGCTTGTATGTGGAAATAATTTTAATTGTTCTGTGTGTTAGTAATATCCAATCCGCCAAGGAATTGTACTTTTGAACTGATTTTTTGTTTTTGTTTTTTTGCAAATTTGCATTTGTTTGTAAATCATTCAACTGTAATGGATGACTATTTATAATAATTAACAAATTGTATGATTAATACTAGAACAATTCTGTTATTAATGTCCAATATTGTTAATCCATATTATTCTTAACTATAATTAACAAATATTAAGTTGATACATTGTATAAAGCATAATTGAAAAGAGAAATAATCACAATTTTATTAAAGATAATCTTTTTTTTTTTTTTTTTTTTAAAGATATTCTTTTTTCTAGCAGGTTCTTTAAAAATAATCTTCCCAACACCATTGCATGAGTGAGTGTGTGTGTGGTTCAGGAATACCCTACATTACAGGGACAAAATGTCCCCACAAAGATGGCAATATCCAAAATCCTTGTCCTTGTGGGGACATTTTTTTTGTATCCCATAAGGAAAACAGCTTATAAATCATACTAAGTGATGTTTTTTGAAAATGTAAAAATGCAGAAAGTTCTCTGTGATGGGTAGGTTTAGGAGTAGGTTTAGTGTGTGTGTGTGTTTAAAAGCAATAATATTACTGATAAATTAGCAAACAAACAGAATTGAATAGTGCAATCATAATGAACAGAGTGCTTTCCTTCATTTGCATAATAATGTTTTAAGAGAGCTGATTAGCTGTTGTGTATGTGTGGTGAATATGTAAAATGTTTCATTTTCATAATATTCTTAATAGTGGAAACTAGAACTTCAGTGAAACATGTTTGCTTATTTCTAGATATAAAGGGAAAAGCTATCGCTCCACAATGAGAGTCGTCCGAACAGCAGATCAAGTATCAGAGTTTTGTCGGCGAGTATGTGAGAGACTCCAGTGTTGTCCGAATCTTTTTGGCCCAACATTTGTGTCCGACAGTTGCCCTGAAAACTGCTCCAGTCAGACCAAGACCAAATACAGTGAGTCTTTTATTCCTCTACAATGAAGAAATGATGTTTTCTCTAACTTGGAATTAAAATGACGTTTCACAAGCACAATGTATTATTTTCTCCAGAAACACACACAGATACATTCAGACTTGCACATAGTTTTTTCCTAGCTGTCGATAATCGTATGTGTGTGTTTATGTACATTTATCCCTGATGTAGCATATTACAAGAAGAGGAAAGTTGGTCGCCCAAGTTTAGGAGAGAATGCTCAGGACGGTGACATGACCAAACCAGCACGACGCCGAAAGAAACGCAAAGCCATCTTTGTCCAGAAGAAACGGCGCTCTTCTATTGTAGGATACCACACCACAGAGTCACCTCAGGTCTGCCAAACCACATGAACCCAGACAAAAACATACTCAAAAACTTTCAATTGTAACTCCCGAAACCTACTCAAGTATACAAGTATGCAAATGCAAGAGGCACCTGCAAACTAAACAGTAAATGTTGCACAAAGTGACAAAATCACAGCCAATCACAACATATTTTATGTTTAATTAACTACTGTAAGCAAAACGGGTACTTGGACCAATTAAATTTGTTGTGGGCGGAGCTAACAATTGTGCTGCAAAAAACATTTAATTTTAAATAATTGTTTAAATCAGTCATTTTTTCCAGTAAAAATATCTGAACATCCATAAAATAAGAAGCAAAATTTTAAGATATTAAGATTTATATATTGAATATATCTTTACTATATCTTAAGTTTATTTTTTTTCTTGTTTTAAGCATGTTTATTTATTTTAAATTTTTTATTTAATTTTAGTTTTATGCTAAAACAAACAAAAAAGTCTGAAAAAAGTCTTATTAAATATTGCAGACTTCAGTTAATTCAACTAAAATAATGTTTCATTATTTTATTATTTTATTATTTAAATTGTCAAAGAATATTATTTGCTTATTCATTATTTTTATTTAATATTTTTATAAGGATTCTTATTAACTTCTGAATTCAAATACTCCAAAGATTGATTTTTTTAGTATTGCAGACTTCAATTAATTAATTTAAATGAAAATATTTTTTATTATCTTGTTTATTATTTGATAAGAAAAATTTTCTTTTCAAGTAAATTTATATTTTCTTAGGATCTTTAGATATTTTTTGTGGAAATTAAGATGAAAATGCTGATCAGTGACTGACTGAAAATGATTTTTTTTTTTTTTTTTTTTGTAGTGTGTGAAGCGACAGAAACCAGCCAACTGAAAAAAAAAAAAAAACTTGTTTGAATAAAAAAAAATTCTTATTAACATGAAAGAGATATGATATATTGATGCTTTAGAACATCAAACCTGGTTAAAAGCGTAGTCACATTACCAAAATTTCAGCAAAATTTGGCAAAAAAGGTCTACTGTCCACTGTCAATAGTGTAGTAACGCACAAAGCATCACACAGAAGACACTTTTAAACGGTCAGCGTGACAAATTTGTATGAATTGATCCGGAATCTGCATAGGGAAATGATGTCATTATGTGAAATTCCCATTCGTTCAGATTCCTATTCAAATGACAAAATTTTGCAAAGCAACAGTAAATATGAGCTTAAGATACACTGTAACACTGTCCCTCCACTGTGTCTTCATAGGATAGCGATTATTACTATGATGATGAGGAAGAGGATTTTGAGGAGTGGGGCAGTGAGGCCAGTTCCAACTCGCTCCGTGAGGAGGCCTCTGCCCACTTGTTACAGGACGCCCCGAGGAGAGGAAGACCACCACGCCGTGCTGCTCTTCAGCGCAGGGCAACCCATCCAAATACCTCTGAGAGGTCCTCTCCCAGAAGAACCACACGCTCGGTTTCCTACAGCCAGAACCAGACGGCCAACCACACACAAACAAAGGTAAAGAACCTTTTGTGTGAATTATTCCCTAAACATAATACCTTTCATTTATAATGAATGCCTAGAGTCAAATTATATTAGCTAAAGTGAACGTTGCTCGTGTGCATATGTAGATGGAGAGTTTTGAAGAAGAAGATCGTCTGGTGTTAGAGAGGAATCCTTTGGAATGGAGTGTATCTGATGTGGTTGACTTCATCACGTCCACAGATTGTGCCTCTCTAGCAAAGATATTCCAAGAGCAGGTACAGGAGACTATCCATCACTTGGCACGTCTTTGGCTTTTAATGCCTGATTCATATCAAGTTTTCAAAGTCAGATTTTCCAGTTCAATAAGTAGTCTATTTCAGTTACTTAAAGAATTTATAATTTAAATGATTGAAATGATTAAAAATTATTAAAATATTTTTTTATTAGTATTCATATTTTCTTTTTTTTTTAATTAAAATACTCAAAGATCTAAATTAAACTTTTTTAAAAAAAAAATATTGCAGTCTTCAGTTAATTAAACAATATATATTTTTCATTATTTTTGTTGATTATGTTCAAAATTTTAAATGGTCAAAGATTATGATTTTTTTAAAAATTCGTTTTTATGTTCTTTTATTATTTTCTGAATTCAACTATTCTATTATTATTTTTTTTAATATTGCAGACTTCAGTTAAACTAAATAAGCATATTTTTCATTATTTTATTTTATTATTTTCATGAGTTTCTTAGTCAAAGATAATTTCTTTAATTAGTTTTTATGTTATTTTATTATTTTCATTATTGACATTATTATCATTATTGTTTTTAAATATTGCAGGCTATGTTAAAAGGTCAGTCAGAGTTTAAATTGTTGAAGATTATAATATTTTTTATTAGTATTCTTATTTTCTTTTATTATTTTCTGAAGTCTAACACTTTTTTTAATATTGCAGACTTCAGTTAATTCAACTATTATTTTACTATTTTCAAAATTTAAATTGTCAAAGAATGTGATTTTTAATTTGTTTTTATTATTTTCATAATTGAAATATTATTTATTGTATATTATTTATTTATATTATTTATTATATATTTTATTATATATTAATTATTTTATTAGTGTTCTTATTTACTTCTCTGATTTCAAAAACTCAAAGATTGATTTTTTTTTTTAGTATTGCAGACTTAATTACTTTAAAAATAATTTTTTATAATTATTATTTTCATACCGTCATGGTAATTTTTATGAATATTTTATGTTCTTGTATTATTTTCATAATTTAAATAATAAAAAAGTTTCATTATTTTTTAAATATTGCAGGCTATAATAAAAAGCTAATCAGTCTGCAATCTAGAATGCTTTGCTTTCTATTGTAGTCAACATGAAATGAACATTTCCCCTTTTTACTTTATTAATAAAGTAAAAAAATAAAAACAATCCAAAAATTTCAAATGAAAACACACACAGATACACATCTAAGAATCATACATGTACTATCATGGTTTGTGTAACTGAAGCGAACCAGAACAAGCAAAACTGGTAAAAAAAAAATCTGATATTTATGCTAACTCGTACATGTTTTTTCCTTCTCAAGGACATTGATGGACAGGCCTTGTTGCTGCTGACCCTTCCTACAGTCCAAGAATGCATGGACCTAAAGCTCGGCCCCGCCATCAAACTCTGTCATCAAATCGAGCGAGTCAAAGTGGCCTTCTACTCCCAGTTTGCTAACTAAGCTAGCCTTTTGCCTCGGCGGATGCAAATCAACAGCCACCTATTGTACTCAGGGGATGTAAGGAGTCATTCCATCCATCAGGAAACCTCAGGTTGCCTCATACCGAATGGATTCTTTTGCCTTCAATATGAGATTTAGTCATGGAATATGATATATTTTCTGCTTTCCCTGCAAAAAAAAAAAGTTTAAAGGTGAAGGCTGCTGGTCTTAGCTGGTTTGAGCTGGCCTAGCTGGTCTCTCAGCCAGGTGTTTAGATGATTTAGCTGGTTGGCCTGCTGGTCAAGTACCCAAAACGTCTCTAAAGCCATCAAAATAGACCATGCTGGTCTCAACTTAAAGAGTTTTTTTCAGCATGGTGGTGTGCTGAATCACTGAAGAAGACTAACCAAACAATCTAGAGGAGGTTTGGGTTTGGTTGGAGTTTCAGATGTTTCAGAAGAAAGTCTCTATAGGATGAAGACAACAAGAGGGAATGAGGATACGTCTAAACTGTGAAAAACACCCAATCCCTGAGTTCACTGCAGAACTATCTGAAATCTTTCAAGACCAAATTATATTTATAATGGCGAATTATAATTGAAGTATTAACTTCGGAAGTGAACTAATATATTTGTTATATTTATTTTGATCTGATAAACTATTTTTATAAAGTTTGTCGTGTTCGTCAGGTGAGTGCCGTTTTAACACCTTTAAATCTTGGGCAACTTGGGCATTACGGACTATTATTAATACCAGGACTGATATTTAATATGTGTGTGTATGCTGAGATGTACATATATATGTGCATGAATGTTGGTTGCATAACTATACACACATTTATATTCCCAAAAGTACATGCCTGTTGTAATGCATCATTTATTTCTCTTTAGAAAACAAGGGCAAGTGAATTTTTGAAGAGCTGCCTTTTGTCATGGCCTATCTATATTTTATGTAAATGTGTTATTGATCTATGCAAAATTGGATGTTTTCTATATATTTTTGTTTGTTTGTTTGTAATGAATTTCATAGTGATATATTTTTACTTCTGTTTTCTGACACAACTGGATCACTTCACAAGTAGAATGTATTAAAATTTGATTAACTGCTATTGAAATATTGTTTGCAATTATAATTTTCCAATGCTTAAAATATTGCAATAATTAAAAATTGTTAATGTCTGGTGATCTGCAAATGTAAACCTCACCAGATGTCCATTACCACAAACAACAATTGAGACTTAGTTTGTAAAAATGAACAAAAATCGCATGTAAAGTGCACTTTCAATGGAAGTCTAAGGGACAAGGCATTTGAATTTATCAATCTAGTCTCATGTTAACATGTATAATGTTTAATAGTAGCTGAACATTAGTAACAGTGTGTATTTTAATGTTTTCTTGCCCCATAGATTTCCAGTGTAAATGTGACTTGCTTATTTTTTCAAACTGACAGACGAGTCAAATTTATTTTCTGTGGCTAATCAACAGATGCTGTCCATAAATTTTGTATTTAACCCAGAACATTCCTTTAATAATAAAAGTATACGACTGCATAGTTTATACTTGACTGTGATTTCCAGAGAATTTGAAACAAATGTGAACTTATTCACCCCATTGCGAACATAATTTCTGGGAAACAGTAGGCAACTTTATGTGGGCTATTTACAGCACATCCCACTCACACACTCAGATGATATTACATAACTACTGGAGGCTTTTTTCTGCCATGAACATTTCTCTAGTTTCATAGAGAAGGCCCTTGTTTGGCATAGACAATTGAAGGTACACTATATGGACAAAAGTATTGGGACACACCTTTTAATTATTGAATTCAGGTGTTTCAATCAAACCCATTGCAAGAGGTGTATAAAATCAAGCACTTAGCCATTCAGTCTGCATTTACAAACATTTGTGAAAAAAGGCTCATTCTGAAGGGCTCACTGAATTCAACCGTGGTACTGTGATAGGGTGCCACCTTTGCAATAAGGGATATCTTTAAAGTTCATCCCTGCTAGATATTCCACGATTAACTGTAAGTGGTATTATTGGAAAGTGGAAGCGTTTAGGAACAGCAGCAACTCAGCCACAAAGCGGAAGACCATGTAAAGTCACAGAGCGAGCGAACAGGGCACTGAGTTCTGAGGAGCATGCTGCATAAAACATGCTCTGCTGCACTAAAAACCAACACTCTGCTGATGCAATAGCTGAAGAGTTCTAAACTTCCACTGGCATTAATATCAGCACAAAAACTGTGAGGCGGGAGCTTCATGGAATGGGTTTCCATGGCCGAACAGCTGCATGCAAGCATGAAGTGGTGTAAATCACGCCGCCACTGGACTCTGTGGAAGTGGAAACGTGTTCTGTGGACTGATGAATCACACTTCTCTGTTTGGCAGTCTGGGTTTGGCGGATGCCAGGAGAACGTTACCTGCCTGACTCTGACTGCATTGTGCCAAATGTAAAGTTGGGTGGAGGAGGGATAAAGGTATGGGTCTGTTTTCCAGGGGTTGGGCTAGGCCAATTCCAAGACATTTTGGAATTGGCCAATTCCAATTCTAGGCCATTCCAAGACATTTTGCACAATGCTATGCTTCCAACTTTAAGGGAATAGTTTTTGGTAGGCCCTTTTCTATTCCAGCATGATTGTGCCCCAGTGCACATAGCAAGGTTCATAAAGACATGGCTGGATGAGTTTGGTGTGGAAGAACTTGACTGGCCTGCGCAAAGCCCTGACCTCAACCCCATCAAACACCTTTGGGATGAACTGGAATGGAGATTGTGAGCCAGGCCCTGTTGGTGTAATGGTCAGGTGTCCCAATACTTTTGTACATATAAATCATATGTGCTAGCCATCTTTAGAATTTTGTCTTTGAACTTCCGTTTTTGCGGTTGCTCTGTATATTTCTAGGGCATCACTGTCGAAGAGTAATTTGCTGATTAAGTGGATTTACTTATTGTAGAGTTAACGAAAGTTATCATGAGCACTGTAATGTTTGAAGTGGATGTCATCACAAATGTCAGTAGACCGGGATTCATAAATCCGTAAAATCTTACCTTAATGCTGTGGAAATACAAACCGCAAGGCAGGACACAACAAGCGCAGAGCTAAAAAGGGGCAGGGCTACATAAGGACTATAGTACACCTCTATTAGCCACATGAGTACTATTACATTAAGTCTGTACAAGTACTGTATGCTAGTTAAGTATGTACGACAGCACAGCACACTTGGTATGCACTGGCCAATCAGTTGCATCTGCATACTTGCATATCATATGTTTCTGGCCTTATGGGATGGGCTTATTCATAAGAATTACTAAAGATAATAAAAGTGAATTTTTCATTCCTATACTATGTCAGAACGCCGACTTTGTATTGGCTGGCTCCTGCGTCAGCATCACACGCATGCGTCGTGCTGCTCGCATGAACAGCGTTGGCCCAAAACTGAGCCGGCGTTCAGATGTAAACAAAGAATATATATATATATATACACACACACACACACACACACACACACACATAAATGAGTACACTCCCTCAGAACAAATACAAGAAATGTATTTTCTTAATGATCACTTATACAGTTCATGGAAAGTTGGCAAAAATTGAAATGTATTAAACATATACTTAATAAAAACAGAGAAATATATGTCATTGATATCCGTAAAATAAGTAAATTAGCCAATTTTGTTTAAATTAAGAATTGCAGAAATGAGTACACCCTAGATTTAATTCAACAAATGTATTATATTCTAGTTGTAAACACACACAAAGATGAAGATGAAGATGAAGATGAGCATAAACAGGTAATCTTTAATAATCCAAACAGGTACAATCCAATAGAGAAGCAAGCAACACAACCATAACTGAAATGAGACCAGACAAAGACACATCAACTGAACTGAACTTATATACACAGACGATTAACTCAAATAACAAACAGCTGTGATGATTAGTGCAGTGTCCATGGTGACAGATTGTGGCGGGAAAACAGAACAAAGGAACACATGTGACTTATGAAAACAAACAAACTGAAAGTCCATGTGGTGTGAGTGTGTGACACTAGTAGTATGTCCTCCATAATTTTAAGTTTACTGCTCTGATCCTTCTTGGCACGGAGTGTACAAGTTCATGACAAATTGTCACATCTGTCATGTTTAACTCCTAGATCAGGGGTGGGGAACGTTGATCCTGGAGGGCCAATGTCCTGCAGAGTTTAGCGCCAACCCTGAAAAAAACACTCACCTGCCTGTAACTTTAGTAATCCTGAAGACCTTGATTAGCTTCAGGTGTGTTTAATTAGGGTTGGAGCTAAACTCTGCAGGACAATGGCCCTCCAGGATCAACGTTCCCCACCCCTGCCCTAGATGATGATCTCCTTAAATGCCCTGATCTTTAATGGGGAGTGTTGCTCAAATCGTCTCTACAGAATCCTCCACAGGTGCTCAAGAGTGCCAAGATTGCGTGAAATATATGTCCACAGAAGGTTTTTCACATTGAAAGAATGCATATCGTTATTGTCATGTTGAAAAAATGCCCAACTACGCAGGGAATGAGGAGAGGGTAGCATCTTCTGTTTCAAGTTTTTGTATTACATCACACAGTGGTGTGTGAATTCATGACAGCACTGATAAAGCACAACTCCCTCACACCTTCAGCACTCACACATCCCTATAAGAGCTTTACTACCACTGAACTTTACTGTGGGAACCAGGTACTTCTCACTGTACTCCTCCTCTAGCAGCACCATAACATTTTGGATGCTGTTAGATCCAAAATGATTGACTTTCATGAGAGCAGAGTATGGATTCCCAGAAGTCTATATTTTGTAGATATGGGCCTTGGAAAAGGCTAACTGACTTTATTGTGCTTTGGCTAGTAGGTAGTTCCAGTGAGAACAATAACCATGGATGTCACTTCTGCAGGCTGCATCTCACTCTGTGAGAAACAGTCACTCTTTTCATAGCTTTTGCTGGCTCTGAGACACTCGCTTGGTATTTCTCCTGCTCCTTGTCTGGCAAAAAAAAAAAAAAAAATACTCATCACTAAATGAAAGCTTAAAATGAAGGCCTGATTATTTTAGGGGCCTTGTTTCTTAATTTCTGTGTTACTTTTGCTATATTTTCACACAATGATTTGGTAATCCTCTTATACCACTGTCCTCTTTTGTGCTAAGAAATAAGTCTCCTGACAGTTCTCTCACAAGTGGTTCCACTGTTCTCAGCATTAAGCATTAAGAATGATTCAATGGGCTATATAACACTTTTAATTGTCAAGAAATTACTTCTCTTTAAATGTTTTGGTTCAACATACTTACCTGTTGATCAAAAATTGCCTTAAACTAACACCAGAAAAACTTTATTTAGTTTTATTTAGTAACTTTCAGGAGGGTGTACTCATTTTTGCAACACAACATTTTAACACTTTAATAAGAAAATCTTATTTTCATGAATAAATTTGACATGCTTCTTTGGTAATTGATCAAGCAGATGTGCTGGAACATTATATATCTAAAGAATCCTAATATACCTTCTAAGTAAAGAGTAATTGCTGAATTTGTTAGGTTTCAGAGGGGGTGTACTCATTTATGCTGTGCACTGTAAATATACAAAATATTTTGTCAAAATACAAAAAAATCTTAATGTGGGCTGCTATAAATGGGTAACATGTTCTTTCGGCAATATATATATCTATCTATAGTGCATTGCTTAACTCTCCCACTTATCAAATATTTATCCTAAGGTGTGTCTCCACTGGACTTTCAAAATGAAATCCAATCAATCAATCAATCAATCAATCAATCTATATATATATATAGTGTAAAACATGAACCTGACATGTTCTTGAGAGGTTATGTGATATTCATCTAATTAGGTTCTTATATCAATATTACTATGTTGTAACATACAAAATGGGTCTAGACACTTCAAATATATTTATCATAAATCTTCACACTTCATTACCAAAAATGATCTTTGCACAGTGTGTTAAACATGTTGGGAACCCAGACACCACCTGGTCCAGAATCTACATTAGACCAGTCATAAGGAGAACTGGTGTAAGCGAGAACAACAAAATCATTCATTGCACTGTGTAAATTGTATAAATGATTTTTTTTCATATTTCATGAAGCGTGACATTATGACCATTAAGTGTTTTCTATTGAGTCTGGCTGTGAACCTATGGTTGCCAGGCAACATCATTTCAAAGGTATGCTGAACGTGGCTTCACCAGTAATGTGTCTGGCCATAATCGAGATATATTTCTGATGGTTGAGAGGCCCACATGAATATTTGTGAGAAATCTAAAACAGCATTTCACACACACAAAAAAAGCAATGCCTAAATATCTCAAGAGTTTTTTCATAGACAGCATTGAGATTAAATGGGAAATAAATGAAGACTTTTGCTTAACTCTCCCACTTATCAAATATTTATCCTAAGGTGTGTCTCCACTGGACTTTCAAAATGAAATCCAGTCAATCAATCAACTATCTATCTACAGTGCATCTGGAAAGTATTCAGCGCTTCACTTTTTCCACATTTTGTTATATTACAGCCTTATTCCAAAAGGGATTAAATTAATTATTTTCCTCAAAATTCTACAAACAATACCCCATAATGACAATGTGAAAGAAGTTTGTTTGAAATCTTTGCAAATTTATTAAAAATAAAAAAAACGAAAAAAATCACATGTACATACTGTAAGTATTTACAGCCTTCGCTCAATACTTTGTTGAAGCACCTTTGGCACCAATTACAGCCTCAAGTCTATTTGAGTATGATGCTACAAGCTTGGGACACCTAGATTTTTAATCGGGTTCAAGTCTGGGCTCTGGCTGGGCCACTCGAGAACATTCACAGAGTTGTCCCGTAGCCACTTCTTTGTTATCTTGGCTGTGTGCTTAGGGTTGTTGTCCTGTTGGAAGATGAACCTTCACCCCAGTCTGAGGTCCAGAGCAGGTTTTCATCAAGGATGCCTCTGTACATTGCTGCATTCATCTTTCCCTCGATCCTGACTAGTCTCCCAGTTCCTGCCGCTGAAAAACATCCCCACAGCATGATGCGGCCACCACCATGCTTCACTGTAGGGATGGTATTGGCCAGGTGATGAGCGGTGCCTGGTTTCCTCCAGACATGACGCTTGCTATTCAGGCCAAAGAGTTCAATCTTTGTTTCATCAGACCAGAAAATTTTGTTTCTCATGGTCTGAGAGTCCTCCAGTCGGGCTGTCATGTGCCTTTTACTGAGGAGTGGCTTCCGTCTGGCCACTCTACCATACAGACCTGATTGGTGGAGTGCTGTAGAGATGGTTGTTCTTCTGGAAGGTTCTCCTCTCTCCACAGAGAAACGCTGGAGCTCTGTCAGAGTGACCATCGGGTTCTTGGTCACCTCCCTGACTAAGGCTCTTCTTCCCCGATCGCTCAGTTTGGCCAGGCAGCCCGCTCTAGGAAGAGTCCTGGTGGTTCCAAACTTCTTCCATTTACGGATGATGGAGGCCACTGTGCTCATTGGGACCTTCAATGCTGCAGAATTTTTTCTGTAACCTTCCCCAGATCTGTGCCTCAATACAATCCTGTCTTGGAGGTCTACAGACAATTCCTTGGACATCATGGCATGGTTTGTGCTCTGACATGCACTGTTAACTAGGGACCTTATATAGACAGGTGTGTGCCTTTCCAAATCATGTCCAATCAAATGAATTTACCACAAGTGGACTCCAATCAAGTTGTAGAAACATCTCAAGGATGATCAGTGGAAACAGGATGCACCTGAGTTCAATTTTGAGTGTCATGGCAAAGGCTGTGAATACTTATGTACATGTGATTTTTTTTTTTTTTTTTTTTTTAAATAAATTTGAAAAGATTTCATACAAACTTCTTTCACATTATCATTATGGGGTATTGTTTGTAGAATTTTGAGGAAAATAATGAATTTATTCCCTTTTGGAATAAGGCTGTAACATAACAAAATGTGGAAAAAGTGAAGAGCGAATGTGAATACTTTCCGTATGCATGCATGTATGTATGTATGTATGTATGTATGTATGTATCTATCTATCTATCTATCTATCAGTTTCAGTAACTTTATTATCCATGTTATAGAAATTTGTCTTTGGCTTCACCGTACAATACATAAATGTCAATACATAAACAAAACATAAATACTATACATATTTTAAAAAAATTGCTATCTTTTGCATTTAAATTTTTAACAGTGTTAGGCACAAAGGATAACTGGCACACTTTTTCATTACTGGCGGTTGCCTATAATGCCTCCTTGATGGCAGCAAATGGAACTCACAATAAAGGGGGTGAGTCACATCCTCTAATATCATTAAGGTCTTTTGTTTGACTTTAAATAAATATAAATTACATTTCTGGCTTCATTAACAATCTTGGACAACTTAGCTCTATATTTAACACTCAAGTTACAATACCACAAGGTCATACTGAAAGTCAGAATACTTTCAACAAAATTCTTATAAACATTTTAGATGTAGTCTAAAAACAAAATCCTTGCATAGTTTGTAGTTTGCTGTTCATGTTCAGCAACTAATTGTTAACACTCTGTCATCAGTGGCTTTAGCTTTTTTGTATGCACATCGCTATGGATCTAAATCTTTACTCACAGTATTTATCAGATGCCTCATAATTTCCTTTTCCGTGCATTTTCCCAGTATAGACGTCAGCACTATGGGTCTGAAGTCGTTTAACTGTTTAACTCCCAATTTTTTTGGTATGGGAGCAGCAGTGGATACTTTCCTTAAGTTTGGTACTGTTCTTGTATTTAACAGGAGCTGGAACAAACCCCAGACAATTGAAAAACACATTTAGCCCATCAGGTCTCATGTTCTTCAAGGATAATATGTTCATATGAAGGAATTTTAGAGCACACCCTTGCATTCAGATGTAGATTCACCAGTATCAAACCTACTAAAAAATACATTTAATCTATCTATGCATCCATCCATCCATAAGGACTATAAACGTTTAATACTTTTTAAACTTATTCATTTAGCAAACTTTTTTTTTTTTTTCAAAACTCTCAAACAAGACTTTATCAGATCAACACTCAAAGTTTGTATTGGCAGATTGTATTTGCCTTTCTAGTTCAACACGTCAAGTTCATAACTGAAATATCCGCTGAATGATGATAAAAGATTAATATCACGTAGAGGCATGTCTTCCAATGAGCTTAGGTTACAAAAATTATATGAATTTCTTTAATTCTACTTCCTTATATTTGCAATTCTATGTCTTGTTCAGTACCTCAAATTAAATTTAATTCAAAAATGTTAAATGGAATTTAATTATTAATGGCATTCTTAATTTATTTCTGAATGGCACACAATCCTGGTACTTGTTGGATGTTTACAGCAAACAGGGTAGAACTTTATTTTACAGTCCAGTTCTACATGTACATTCTATGTACTTATAATAGTAATTACTAGTAATAATTAAGTAATAACTAGACATCTACCTCTAAACCTAATCTTAACCCATGCAATTACCCCCCCCCCCCCCTTTTTTTTTTTTTTTTTTTTTTTGGTAAGCACACTGTAAGTTCACGTTCTGTAAAAATAAGTAAATAAATAAACTATACAAAAGTGTTGAGCACTGACATTACTCTTTACTCACTCTACTCAGAAGTTTAAACACTTGACTGTTTAAAGCTTTTCAAAACCCATGAAGTTTCTTTGTGGTACATTGCTGACTTAGCTATTCTGTCAGATTGGTGTTGATATGTGTGTGATTATGAGTATGAGTCTACAGATAATATCAGGGGTTGGCAGCACACCATACTGTGTATGTGTGCCTGTTTGAGAAAAAAAAAAAAAAAAAAAAAAGCAGCTTGCATGGGTTAACCACAAAGCTCATTCTCATACTAACACACCTGAAACTGGGTCACGTAGGACCTTCGGGGGGGGTGGGTGACAGGGGCTAGTTTTGAATTGTTGGCTTCTGTTTCTCCTTTGAAATAAGGTTCCTTTTAGACTTGCACATTTTGCATGCAATCGGAAATCAAGATACAGCTTCAAGGACGACTCTTTCTCTCTACTTCTTTTTTTTTTTTTTACCACAATGGAGTTGAAAGGTGAAAGACACACACACCTGCTTTGAAATGAAATACACTTCAATGAGTGCTTAATATTTTGCCTGTTTTCATGTTAATATGCACTTGCTGAAATGAATTGGTGGCACTATCTGCTAATAAAGTAACATGATTATTTCAACACATTCTCATGGCAATTTGTAACTATTTGAAGTTTTGGCGAATTGTCGAATTCGTACGATCTCATCCGTATGATCTGCTTACACGCCAGTGACGGGTATGTTTAGGGGTTGACCTTCATGTTTACTTTTTTCTTATAATCGTACAATTAAAATCGTACAAATTCATACGAAATCACCACCTAGTAACATAGTTTTCTGTAAGATCAGGTTGGACGGTTAGGTTTAGGGGATGACCTTTTTTGCTTACTTTCACCCCCCACCCCCCAAAATCGTACGCTTTCATATAAATTCATTACCACATTGTAAAATAGTTACTTTTTCTCATTATATCTGATTGGATTATTTTGTAGTCTAGTGAAAATAAAAATAAGATGTTTTACATTTTATGAAGAAAAAAAGTAAAATATTGGGTCATTAACTGCAATTGTCCTCTTAACTAACCCAATTCCAATGCTTAAAATCTTAAGATTGATCTTGATAACACTTTATTTTACAGTGCCGTAGTTACACGTTACTACATGTACTTACTATAGTAATAACAGTAAATTATGCATAATTACAAAGTAACTAACCCTAAACCAAACCCTAACGTAAGTACGTAAGTATCTAAAGTAAGTACATGTAGTTAATTAATAGTACTCAGTACTTATTTGAGTAATTACAGTGTAACTACGGCACTGTAAAATAAAGTGTAACCTTGATCTTTATACTATGCCTATCATCACTAGTATATGAAAGCATTTATACAGCACTTCCTGTCCTGCAGATGCCACTTCGTTCTGCTGAACTTACTCACTCAGTTGCATAGGACTTTGTTTTTTGCAATGCCAAAATAAATCATAGTTATCTGGATTCGCAGGTAGCAGCCTGTACTGAATGTGAAGAAATAAAAAGACAGTGTTCTAAAATAAGGTCAAGAAACGTCTCTCTTTTGAGTGAGTTTTTTTCAAGGGCTGCACACAAAAACAACATACAACGTGACAAGTGTACTCAAATTCATTAACAAATGACTCTTATGAGCCTGTTCTTTTTAGTGAATCAAAAACGTATATACACAGCGACTAGTGTAGAACAATTACCAAAACAAATGACTCTTATAAAGCTATACATTTACAGCATGAGTACAGATAAGCTCTTTCATATGTAAGCAAAGTAGACATTATAACTGAAACACGTGCATCCAAATGAATCGGAAACAAATTGAAATCAAATAGAAAGCTTGTGTAATTGGAATTGATACATTGATTTTCAAGGTGTTCTAAATGGTTGCTAGGGTGTTGCTATGCTGGGTGGTTGCTATGTGGTCGTATATAGAATATCAGAGATATCAGATTCAAACATTGAGTTACACACACTGTAAGTCTTTAAACTCTATAAGATCATTGATGTGTATATGCATTTGTTGCTGGTTCTAGGTCAGCCTTGCATTGCATTTCTTGCAGTGTAATAACAAGTGAATGTAATAACCCTCAACGTTGTTCTGCAATAACCCTTTTCAGATCTGGAAAAAAACACATGCACTGACTGAAATAAGCATGGGCTCTTTGTAAAATGCAAAGGCATAATTAGTATTAGTCATATTGATATCTTTGACATTGTGTGAAATGACTCATCATGGAAAAAGAATCAAGCACAGCTCCACTTCAGCACTCTGTTGCTACCTTGTAACTGCATTTTTGCCTGTAGGTGTGTGCGCTTTATCAACCTGATCAAACATGAATAAACATCTTAAAAACTTCCATCGATGGAAGAGAGCTGAACAATATGGAAGATATGTATTTCAAAGGGATCCTTTCTGTACAAAATATCTCATTTTATATTCAAGCAATTATTTTGCAGACAAGGTTTTAAAAAGTTAAAGATGTCACAATAATCAGGTGTTTATATGAGGGTTTGGAGTCAAATATGCATGAAAATAGATTTTAGTAATCATCTTAAAATAGCACAAAATATTTCAAATGAGCAACAGAAGACCACACCACAAAAACAATTATAGTTCTCCCAAATATTTGAATGGAATTGGATGGGGTCTGTCTATCAAGCTCAAACTATGACTATTTTAATATTTAATAACTTTAAAAAAAAATTATGATAAAAATGATAATGGTGATGATGATGATTATTAATACTGAAAAAAGTACAAAAGGAGTTTAGCAGAATGTTCATGCTGCTGTTTTCCATACAATGAAATTGGATGCAGACTGTCAAACACAAAGAATTTAATAACTTTAGAAATATTTATAATATTTATTATTATCATCATCATTATATCTTTGGGGGGAAAAAAGATTACAAAAGGAGTTGCTTAGTGGAATGTTCATGCTGCTTTTTTTTCATACAAAGAGCTTGACAGACTGTCCCCATTCAATTTCAAACAAATTCTAATGTAATATTTAATAATTTGTGACATAGAACAGCTGTATGGACTATTTTTGAGCACATTTTGGAGCCAGCTTTTTTTTTCTTCTTCTTCTTCTTTTTTCTGAAATAGTCAAGGTCAACTTTCATTACACACTCTTAAAAATACTGGGTTGTTTCAACTCATATTTGGGTAAAATATGGACAAACTCAAGCACTGGGTCAAAATACTTAATTTAACCCAATGGTTGGGTTTGTCCATTTTTTTTTTTTTTTTTTTTTTTTTTTTTTACCCAAATTTGGGTTGAAACAACCCAGCATTTTTTGTGTCACAGTTATATTCAGTTTAGTTTCATTTCATTTCATTTCATTTATTATACAGGAAAGGTTAAAAAGTAACATTAAGGTACAATTTAAACGGGCCTGACTCAGTTTAAAAACTGGTTTCCAGCAGGTTCCTGTTCTGCAGAACATAAAACATAAAACACAATTTACAACACAAGGTCAAAAAACATTAGCACAGGCTAAACAAATACAAACAACTAAAAACAACAATACAAAAGTTTGGTTTTCTGCCCTTGTGTTCATCTCCTGTCTGCGTGTCTGATGTGTTGCTATGGTTTCTGATTGTATTATCCTGTTCAGCTGTATTCACATTGTTAACCTGTGTATTTAAGTTCCTGTGTTTGAATCCTCATTTGTCCATTTGTTTGAAATGTTTGAGTACACTAATTCATACATTTAACTTAAAATTTTCATGTAACCTCAATATGAACATTTTTATTAGTGTAAACTTAGCTAGCTACAGTTGTGCTCAGAATTATTGGCACCCTTGGTAAATATGATCAAAGATGACTGTAAAAATAAATCTGCATTGTTTATCCTTTTGATCTTTAATTCATAAAATTAGCAAAAATCTAACCTTTCATTGAAGGAAAAGAATTGAAAGTGGGGGGAAAATCATTTTTACGAGTAAAATATCTCTATAAAGTATATTCCCATTCATATTTACATTTTTTAAGCACACCAGGGTGATCATGAACATGAAATTGTCCAGCCATGACTTCCTGTTCCACAGGAGTATAAACATGAGGAAACACAAAGGCCAAATTCCCGTAATCATTTATCACAATGAGTAAAACCAAAGAATATAGTTCTGATGTGCAGCAAAAGATTGTTGAGCTTCACAAAATAGAAAGTGGCTGTAAGAAAATAGCTAAAGCATTGAAAATCCCCATTTCCACTATCAGGGCAATAATTAAGATGATCCAATCAACTAAAGATGTTACAAATCTGCCTGGAAGAGGGCGTGTGTCTAAATCATCCTAATGCACGGTGAGGAGGAAAGTTTGAGTGGCCAAAGACTCTCCAAGGATCACAGCTGGAGAATTGCAGAGATTAGTTGAGTCTTGAGTCTCAGAAAGCTTAAAAAAATTCACACAGCACCTATATCCCCACAAGTTGTTCGGGAGGGTTTCAAGAAAAATCCTCTGCTCTCATCCAGAAACAATCTCCAGCATATTCAGTTGTCAGACACGACTGGAACTTCAAAAGGGACCGGCTTCTATGGTCAGATGAAACTAAAAAAAAAGCTTTTTGGCAGCAAACCCACCAGATGGGTTTGGTGCACACATGGATAAAAAGTACCCCATGCCCACGGTTAAATATAACACTGGATTTTTAATGTTGTGGGCCTATTTTTCTGTTGGAGGTCCTGGACATCTTGTTCAGATACATGGTATCATGGATTCTATCAAATACCAACAGATAAAAATCAAAACCTGGACGCTTCTGCTAGAAATCCAATAATGGGCCGTGGTTGGATCTTCCATCAGGACAATGATCCAAAACAAACATCAAAACCAACACAAAAATGAGTCACTGAGCACAAAATGAAGCTTCTGCCATGGACGTCCCAGTTCCCTGACCTGAACCCTAAAGAAAATGAGTGGAGTGAACTGAAGAGAAGAAGCACCAACATGGAGCTGGGAATCTGAAGGATCTGTAGAGATTCTGCATGAAGGAATGGTCTCTGATCTCTTGTCAGGTGTTCTCCAAACTCATCAGGCATTATAGGTGAAGACTCAGAGCTGTTATCTTGGCAAAAGGAGGTTGCAAAAAGTATTGAATAAAAGGGTGCTAATAATTGTGGCCAACGTGTTTGAGAAAAACATTTATTTCATAATGTGATTTTCCCCCCACTTTCAATTCTTTTCCTTCAATGAAAGGTTAGATTTTTGCTAATTTTATGAATTATAGATCAAAAGGATAAACAATGCAGATGTATTTTTACAGTCATCTTTGATCATATTTACCAAGGGTGCCAATAATACTGAGCAAGTCAAGTCAAGTCACCTTTATTTATATAGCGCTTTTTACAATGTAGATTGTGTCAAAGCAGCTTTACATTGATAACTGGTACATTATTTGGCTGCACAGCAGCTCTTAAAGAATAGTGTCAATGCAGGCAGATCAAAGCACTGTTGAATATCAAATGTCAAGTCAAATGTCAAGTGTCCCCAACTAAGCAAGCCAAAGGCGACAGCGGCAAGGAACCCAAACTCCATCAGGTGACATCAGGTGGCAGACAAGTGGCAAAAAGGTGTTTAAATGGAGAAAAAAACCTTGGGAGAAACCAGGCTTAGTCGGGGGGCCAGTTCTCCTCTGGCCAACAGTGCTTTGTTACGATTCAGGTAGCTATCATAAGTCCGACAGGATCGCAACATTCAAAGTATTTATTCCAGTTCCATCCAATTGAGGATCGTATTCATCACGCCGGTATGGACGGTTGTTGAGGAACTGTGTCGTGGCTGTCGTGTCGATGAGGCCCTCACAGTGGATGATCTAGTTGACTCAGTCTCTGCTGATACTTTAGGGCTGCGTTGTGGTCGTGTCAAGGCGCAGGTCCTTGGTCTCACCTGGATACGGCCCGGATCCGGTTGACTACGGTGAACCTCGGGATAACCAGAAAGACTAATATTAGCGTAGATGCCATTCTTCTTCTGATGTAACGAGTACATCAGGTGTTATAGGAAGTGTTCCCGGTTCCGGCTGACCTAATTCATGCAGCCTAATAATCCTTTAACGGATTTGAAAATATAAATTGGCACAACTGTTTAACAAGCTAATTCAGAAAATGCTAACTTGCTAATTTGCTAACATGTTAACAATAGCATGGTATAGCACTTGCTAAATGAGTGCATAAATATAAAGCATTTAACATACTTGCTCTCAAACCAAGCCACATGCACCTCTCGTCACCATGAGAGTAACTCTCCAAAAACTCACATTAACAGAAACTCTTCTAAATTAGCTTAACAAAACATTAATCACTACTAAATCTCCATTACCATTAATCTTGCACAAAAAAATTATATAACACTTAATTTTAGCATTTACTCTTCCTTTCGAGTGCCATGGGCAAAGCATACTGAGAAATAGAAATCCCAGCCCAGTTTCAGTTAAACTTAAGTTAGTCTAAATTAAAAGAAATAAGTTCATAAAACTCAAAACAATGAAACAGTTCAGTTTACTTAAAATATATCAGTTCTGTGAACTTGAAAGAAAAAGAAAGTGCTAAATACCCATAAAAGTTAATTTGACTGAACTAATTTGTTTAATTTAAGTTTGTCCTACTCAAACCAATTAATTATTTTGAGCGTTAGGGTTTACAGTGTACTATTAAAGACTATTTAGTATCTTTATCTTTATCGTCGTGCTTTGGACTTCCACGAGTGAGACATTTAGAGTGTATGCTTGCATTTTCTTTACGTGTTCCATTGGGAAAATATTAAAGCGACATGAATTTAAGTAGGTGATCCAATTCATGTTCAGACAATAGCTTGCAGATTTCAGAATTTTGGGTCTACAAGATCCACTATTAGCCCTTTTTGAAATACAGAAAAGGCTGAGTGAAGAAGTAGGAGGAGGCTTTGGGAAGAGATGTCAAAGACATATGCTTAAAGAGAAAAATGGGCTTCAAGGCTGTTTTGAGTCCTTTGGGGCATTTTGAGTTCCAAAAAAGTCAAATGGCTTGTTAAATAGTCCATAGTTTGATATGAGTAAAAGACCAAAATGTTATTTGCTATTCTTTAAAAATATATAATCTCCCTATATAATCTGCACTTCAACATGCATGCTGTGCAATTTTCCATTAGAAGAAGAACCAACACAATTTTGGTCACAGATGCCAAATGCCAATGATACAATGTGACACAAGTAACAGCTAATGGCAAGATTTTCTGTAGGCTAAATGCCTGTTTTTCATTAAACATCTGAGATTCTCCATTGCTCTCTATTTAATCTAATTACTGTATACAAGAAACAACCATTTCCAATTGTATATGAGATTTAATTGTGATTGTTCTTTACAATTGTATGTCTATCATGAGATTTTTTTTTATACATTTGTGTCTGATTCTGCTTGTTTTCATTCTATCTGGTGACACAAAGTCTCTCAGATGGTGCAAAGCACAACGCATCATTTCCTGTCTGTTCCAGTCATGGAGGAGTGTTTTGGAAAAGTGCTGTAATAGTGAAAACAAACTGAATGATTAGCTCAAAAAAAAAATATGAAAAACCTTTCAGTTAAAATGATACAATCTAAAATAAACTGTTTTCATCTAAATGAACCACAGTATTTAGGTTTTCCTGTATGCTGTTTTAAAGTATCACTCACATTATGAATATTTTTTCACGAAACTTTTCTCTCAACAGCCAATTCAGTCACGCGGCTGGATATTTCACTGCATGGGGCATTCCAGCAATCTGTATGTGTGTGTGTGTGTTTGTTTGTGTGTTTGTTTGTGTGTGTGTGTGTGTGTGTGTTTGTGTGTTGTACTTTCATTTGTATTCACTGTGAATGACTCAGTACAATCTCAGCATGCGAGCTGTTTAAACAGAGATGGTTTTGAGAAAACTGTTTCATATTCATTCATACTTCCTGTAAAAATAACACTAACAGAAGCAATAATAGAGAAAGTGGTTTCCTATCATTTCCCTTAAGCATAAACAGGCCTTGTGTTACATTTGCCCTACTAGACATATGTTTTCTACACAACATAAACAATTTGAAATGCATAATTTCAACAGATAAAACAGATAAATGATCTTACTCCAGAGTTCATTAGTACAGGCCACAATTTTTGCTTATTAAAAAAATAACTGCTTATTAAAAAGTCTAACTGGATTTAATTGTTTTATCCATTGCTGAAAATAAGTCAAAACAATACACAAGTTAACAACTTGCTTTTGTTAGCACAGATGGTGTCTAAGCTTTTGGGTTTTGCGACGCATCTAATTAGTTTCTCAACACAGCAAAAGCACATGTCCTGAGATAACGCTCCATTTTATCAAAACTATATAAGCAAGATCACACAGTGATATGTGAAAAGTTAAAACACTTTATTAAAAAATGCTATCTTCAGTCTTATCTTTAATCATTTTTATGTTTATTTGTATATAAATAAAATAAATGGGTAACAGTTTATTTTACATTGTCCTTGTTACACATATTACTTGTTACTGTAGTAATAACTATAAATTATGCATAATTACATGCGACTAACCCTAAACTAAGCCCTATAGTGAGTACATGTAGTAAATTGTTATTACTCAGTACTTAAATATATAATTACACTGTAACACGTACACCTTAAAATAAAGTGTAACCAGTAAATGTTTAAATTATATATAGTATAAATTACTTTTAAATTGTAATCCATTACAGATTACAAATTACATAATGAAATTTGTACATAACGTAATCTGCTACATTACACATTTTAGGTAATGTATTCTGATTACTTTTTGGATTACTTTTAGATTATTTTTGACCTAACTTGTTTATCATATTGATTTGAAAAAGACAATGTTATTGATACTATATTGATATAAAAATACAAAGATAAAGAAAATATATTCCACAATATGAAGAGCATTAAACATTAGGCTACATCAGGGTTTCCCAAACTAGGGTTCGGGAACTGTAGGGGGATAGTGAGTTCATAAAAAGCTAATGATTAATTAAATCAAATTAAAATAAATAAATTAAAACAAATCAACACACACTAAAAAATATGAAATATTTTATTTGTTTACCTGCATGTCATGTGACACCATTAATCAACATCAGAGAACTGTGGATATGCGAATATTATGCTTATTTATTAAATATGCTTAATTATTAAATATATTAAGTCAAAAGAAGATCAGCTGACAAAAAAAAAAACTGGGAACAACTGCATTATATATATGCCTATATATATATATATATATGTGTGTGTGTGTGTGTGTGTGTGTTATGATTATTATAATATAATAATATTATATTATTTTATATTACATTGCCTTTGTCTTACAGTAGTAATTTTTATCAAACTTCACAATTTTCTTGTATGCATACTGTACAGTAAAGTTAAATTACAGTAAAAATTACAAAATACACAGCAAAGTACTTTACTGTGAACATTAAAAATATTTTTTCAGTATTGAAATATGTAAAACAGAGTGGAAAACAAAACTATGAAAAGAAAATTGAGGTAAAGTATCATGTAAAGTATTGCAATGTAATGTTTGTTTTTTTGTTTTTGTTTTTTTTTTACTTTGGAATTATGATTTTTGTACTTCAATTTATGAAACATGAATGTAAGTATCCATGCCATATATAATTTTTTTATCAGATATATATCTGGTATATCTGGAGGAGTAAAAGAAAAAAAGTGATGCTAGCAATCAAAATATCAGTCATCTCGATCATTATCTTGTTTAACAGTGATATTCTACGGTCAGTATTTCATTCTGTCATAATTGGTGTAAATCAATCTCATTAGATAAAATAAAATTAAGCGATGAGTTAATTTCCCTAGAGCTTTTATTAATTAGCTACACATTGAGATTAAGTGGGGCTTTGGGCAATCCGTGGGATTTTATCATAAATCTAAATAACAGACACAACAATCGCTTCTTTCCAAAGCTTTGGATTCCATTCAAATAATTAAAATGAAATTTATTCAGACATACCCACACAGCCACACAGGATTTCTCTCTCTTTCTCTGTGTGTGAAAGAGTGTGGAGGACTTTCGCTGGGGGTCTCCCAGACATCCGCCAGCTCCCTCACAGGTTTCCATGGCAACAAAAATATAGAGTGAAGGCACGTTCCCTGATGCAACGCAACAATTACAATTCTCTTACTCTCCGTCCCATCCCCCCATATTTCCAACTCTCCACCCCACCCCTCCCTATTTCTCCTTCATCTTTCTCTCTTTAATGCCACTCACTTACTTTCCCCAAAACAAAGAGTGCAATAAAGAAAAAAATCCTCTCACAATTCATCACGTCTTCCTTCCCATGGCTACTACAAAAAATGCACCATACAAATCAATCCTCCATCCGTAGCTGGTTAACTGGTTGTCATTTAGCTGTTTATAACATTAATTGCCTATTTTATTATTTGTTTATAACTACTTTATACACTGCATATCCACACCATAATATTTCAAGGGCTAATTTATCTGTTGGCTTTTATAGAATGTTGTCATGAATATTTAATAATGTAATTTAGAAAAAACCAAAAAAAACCAAAAAAAAAAAAACATGATTAAAGTGATTAAAATAGCAGGTTGGTTATAACAAGTCATTATTTTGAACAAGTACATACTTTAATGTTTCTCAAACAGTATTTGCACATGCTGATAAATTGTGACATATCACTATTGCCCCTAAATATAGCCTACACTTATTTTTTATCTTTTATTTTACTCAAATTTTGTTGCTTGAATAAAATAAAATTTAATTTATATTAAAATAAATAAAACAAAATAAAATAGTTTTTGTGATCAGTAAACATTTTCAGAAAGAGAAATTACACTTATCTGTCTTTTTGAGGACATGGGTGTCTCTTCGGCACTTTTTTTTTTTTTTTTTTTTTTTTTTTTTTGGAATTTAGCGCCGCCTGCTGGCAGAACAGTCGCCTGCTACAGCTGGGACGTATGATTCATTTTACTGAATCGTTTGGTTTCTAAGAACCGGTTCAAAAAATGATCCACCGACTCCAATCACCAGTCAAAAATGTGCATTTACGTATCCAGGATTTTCTGTCACTATAATATTTTGTGCCGAATAAACCTTTTTAGGCCTACTGTCTAGCAGTGTTTTTGGGCAAGCTAGTCTAGCCTACTTAAAAATAAACATAATATATAGGAAATAGTCAGCTGTAATTTAATCGACTACATGCTACATGAAAAAAAAAATACTATACCTAATTTATAGGAAATACTATAGTGTTTTTGAACCGTACCTGAATTAATTTGTTGTGGTAATTCTATAGTTGCTGTGGTAATATAACAGCTAGTAGGGGGAGACCAGGGGCAATTGTAACAAATTTTGGTCATGTCGTCATTACTCAAAAACCTTTTGAAATATTTGGATACAATTTTTATGTCAGTAACTTGTATCTGTGTTCTACTTGTTAACAGTCACTAAATGTTTTTACAAGCAATGTTAGAGTCACAATATTGATTGAAACATTAGAAGTCAAATGTTATATCTGCCCCCACATGCGGGGGCGATTGTAACAGCATATGGGGGCAATTGTAACAACACATGTTATACCTTTATATAGCCTAAATACCAATGACCTCAATAAACTCCAGAGAATATAGATATAGTTAAAACTATTCAATATCCATTACATCCATATTATACAGAACAATTAATTAACTCACCTTGCTGTTTTCCTTGGTCTGAACCTAGGCATGGATCGCGGAACCGGGGGGGGCCGCCCGGGCCTGGGCCCGGGTAACTTTTGAGGTCTGGTACAAATATGATATGAAAAATGCATAGGCTACAGGTCCATATGTATGCACGATTAATCATTAAAATATTGCAATCTCGATTCAAACACACTCGCGATCTTATTCCTAAATGACAACAATTCCGCAGTCTATTAAACCTTTAAAGTTACGATCATGCCGGAATATGAATTTAAACCTGTTTTCGCTGCCGCTGATCCAGAGAGCGCAGCGCTCATGTAAGCTAGGCTATATGTCTGAGACAGCCTCACAGTGTTTTCAGCTGACAGTATTGCTATTCCTTTGTTGCAAACATACGAAATATTGGACTAAAAGTTTATAGTCCGGATATAAAAACCAATATTGTGGCATCCGCAATCAAAATGAGTAAATTACCTTTGAAACTAACAGCCAATGCTCGTCTTTAAGGGCAAAATATTCTTCCAAACATAGACCTCTAAATAAGCTGAAATAATAAATTTTAAATGTGTTCAGCATTCTGCAACAAATATTTTTCGAATTTTCTTTATTATTTTAAGACGTAAAGTGAGCAGGATATTAAAATTTAACGAATGGCTCCGGCTGGCATGTAACGGTAAGTGGGGCAGCCGGTCTCGAAGCCCTCCCTAGCTCTACAGCGCCCCACAATTTTCCAATGTAAATCTGTGTTGAAAAATGGAACTGCGGCGCACTGTATTTGTGAGCTAGGCTGTCCCGCTTATTTTCACAGTTCTCTGGGCTTTTCGATTTTTTAAAAACTTTACAGATTCTAAATAAACTTTAAAGGCTGTTTGAAAATTAGCAAAATTGGGTTTTGAGTTACTGCATTTAGTTTGATGAATATAACATTTTCCAAATAACAAAAACAAATCGATAATAGGCCTATATATTCTTCTTTTGGAAAAGTCGTAGTATTCATTTGAATTAAATATGTTTCCCTCATTTGAGTTGGACATTTTTTTGGGGGAGTTCTCGATATTGTGTAACAAATAAAACACTGACAACTTGTATTATTTTAAAACAACGTGTGTCGTTTGTGTCAATCAACATTAGAGCGCCACCCTCAGGCCGAATAACGCAACGTCTGCCAAAAGTGTTCTGCGTGTGTTCAGCGATTAGAATATAGCCTAAAGCTTGCAAAAAATTTTTAAACTATCATAAACTAGCGCTAAGACCCAGAATCTGCCCTACCTAAATTTACGGTCAGGAGCCGCTACTGGAAACAAATGTTACGCTTGATAAAGATTGTATATATTTATGAAATATATCTATGATGAAATTCGTTTAAAAACGATTTTACATAATTAATTCATTTAAATTAATAAATATTTTAATAGACTCATTTATAACATATAGACATTTATAAATCGACTCATTTATAACATTAAAAGAACATTTTGTCAGAACCTATTATTTTGTTTGGTTGTCTGCTTTGTTTGCAGAATCATGGGAGAACTGTGATCTCTATATCTATCTCTAAAAAAAAAAAAAAAAATACAGATTATCCAGTCATAAATTAAGCATAAATTAAAATATAATAGCCTATATCTGGCATCCAACTTATAGGCCACTATTAGCACTAATATTAAAAAGTAGTACAGTGTAAAATGTACAATACAGACTAAGATAAAGTCTTTATGTAGCCTACATTAACAATGATTTAGGGCAATTAAAATGAATTATAATGGAGGATTATGAAAAGTTTTTCTTATTTAAAATGTGGCGCTTCTCATCCAGTGTGTGGGTGTGGTTCTGCAAACCAGAGGCAAAAACACTTTTCTTAAATTATTGGAATCTATCAATCTATTTTGATGTCCTTACTAAGCTGGACACTATTTTAATGGTGTCTGGGGCAACTGTAATGCAGTGTTACAATTGCCCCCGACTGTACCACCCCGTGACAAGCTACCCTGCTAGCTAGAAACAACAAAGCTAATGTTTGACAAAGATATCAAATGTTAGACAACAGAATGGTCATCAAAATGAGACAGATTTAAATTCATAGACATTAATGGTTAAGACAGTATGAGGAAAATACTGTAGATAAAAAAAAAAATAAATACTTTTATACCTCAAAAATGAGTCTTTGTAGAAAAACTTTACCAAGTATGATTTAGAAGCTTGTCCTTTTGCATGCAGAGAGGGATCTCCACAGAGCACATGCAAAATGAGTTTCATGGTTCTGTCTCATTTCTGGTTGGTGTAATTTGTTACATTTGCCCCTGGTCTCCCCTAATATAAACAAATAACTTTACCCAATACTGTACTAAGTTTTCTACAACTAGGCTATATGGTATATTATACTACAATATACACTACAGTTTACTGTAGTAAAAACTAAAGTATACTACAGTATTTAGCTATTACAGTTTATCAGTTCACTATTGTTAATACTACAGTATGCTGTAGCATTCATTAACAAAGTGTTGTAAATACTATAATATATACAGTATACTACAATTTACTATAGTATGGTTCAAAAACACTATAGTATTTATTATAAATTACTATAGTATTTTTTCATAAGGGTGTTATAAGAATAAAAAAATAAAAATCTCTTAAGTAGAACAAGTGTGTCTATCAGATTGTGTCTATTAAATTTCTGTAACATATCTGTATTTAAATCATTTTTGTAAAGTCTTATAGGCTATAAATAACTTCATATCTAAACGATTCCCTTTGTGAGGGAGCCGTTCAAATCATTCAGGCAGAATCGCAAACCATTTCAATACGTTTTACTAACCGTCTGACTAATTCATTGAGAAGATTCGACTCAAAACGAGTCAAAAGAGCCGACAGAAAACAGGACTTTGTTTGCTGTAATGTTGACAGACACTCCCCTGCCTCTTAATAATAAAAATAACTAAAAAAATTATAATAAAATAAAGCAGGCTACAAAACATTTTATGCAATATTTAGCCTACGCCTTCGGATCTACGACACAATATGCTGGAAAATTCACTTATGATTTAATAACATAAAATTAAGAATGCGAACTTTGAGTATGTCATTCGAGCATGTCATTAAAAGACAATGACCTATATTTTTGCAGGTAACTGCAATTTTGCAAACCGCAGAGCACTTGTTTTCTGCTTCCTTTAGTGTGTGATGAGAGGTGTGAAACGCGCTCGTGACGTGCCCGCGCAACCTGAAGGTCTACAGAAGTTCTATAAGCAGGCGTACTTTTAGAGTTCAGCATTGAACGGCTGCGTTGACTGCGTTGAACTGTGCGGGGTAAGTGTTGTTTTTATTCTCTTTATTTTATATGTGAGCCTTCAGGTTAAATTTAAGCTTAGTTTAAATAATTAATTCTAATAACCGCACGTAAACAGAACTGAAAGGATATCAATAAAGGAGAAACACACTGTCTGTCAGTGCTGCTGATGTAACTGCTGACTAGAATTAAGTTAGCTGTTGACTGTTGTCTAAATATTCACTAATAATATGTTAAATTACCATCACATACATTCTGCAACCTTTTTCAGTGGGTTTTGTTGTAGCTGTTCGTGTGGCAGTTGCAGGAAACCACAAAACGTGGAGGAAAACCGTGTAGAAATTAACTTTGCAGTCGAGAACCTAGTCTTCTGAAAACATAATGTGATCTTTTAAAACGCCATGTGTGGGATGTATCAAGAAGATTTTTTCTTCAGTTGTGAGAAGAAAACATGTTTTTTCTCACTTTTTTCTCTAACATTTCCCACACAAGTGTAGTAAAAGCTGATGATCACGAGCTTTTGTTGCAGTTCAAAGCATAAGCCTGGATTTTCGTTGTATAGAAGGATTGAGAGCTCGTTTATCCCTTATTTGAGCACTTTTTGCTTATTTGGTCTATTCTAAGTGAGTTGTTGACATTCTGAATTGTTGTGGCTTCAGCCTTACCTACCAAGATGTAAATTCTATAACCACAGAGGTGAATGAAGCCCTTTTATAGGTTTCAAGAGATATTATTGCTCAAATCTTGCTCTTTCAAAGCTCAGGAGACTTAATAGAGGTGTCAGATTGGCTCAGATGTTTCTCCTAAAATGAGACTATTGTTGACTTACAATTATAGAGGAATTTAATGAAAAATATTGAGTCATATTTTGATTTCTGGCTTTTGATAGCAGATTTTGGCATCTTCTAGGCCAATCTGAGCTCAGTTTGAGGCATTGAGATCTCTTATAAAACTATAAACTCCAGAGCAAAAAAGTGTTACATGAAACAATTTAACTTGACTCTTTTAATTCACAATAATTGCTTGGAAACCACAGCATTATTGTAAAAAATCAAATTTTCTGAAGGATTATGTGCATTTAAAGACATGATTTAGTTCACACAAAGGTGATGTGTTTAATATATTTTTAAAGCATTGTACTGTACATTAACACTGAACACCGTGTGTAATGTGTGCAAGTGCTCCACCATCCATAATAAAAATACACATTTGGACAGAAAAACAAAACTATCAAAAAACAAGAAAGATTTGAACATACTAAGTACCTTCTGTGGTATGACACAGTATGTGTGAATTAGAGGAACTGCAAATGTCGGGCACTGGAACATCTTACTCACAATCAGAGTGCAATTTCCAACCACACTTTAACCAAGAGCACAAATCATGTCAGTGGTACATGAGTAAATTTAAAACTGGCCACTTCAGCTATTTCTAAGACATTTTAAACAGTACATTTATAATTTTTTGTATATTATCTGAAATAGCCTTCATCTAAAGCTAACTATCAAAAAGGGAAAAGGTACTTCCCATTATGATTGATGTTAATCATAGGTTTACAAAGAAAATGTAGACGCTGCTCAGTCGTAATACGTTGACTTCTTTACAAAGGTTAGCATGGCACTAAACCTCAAATATGATGTGATAATGGTTTGTGGAAGGTGCCATGTTATTTCAACAGCCTTGTGGCAGAAAACCATGGGTTAAAAATACTACAATGAAACAACACGTGCAGGAATGGGTAAATAAGTCAATACCAGCATCAATAACAGCAAATAGCTGAATAACAGCAGCTGTAATTGGTTTGAATGAAAAGGAACACAGCCTTTTTATTCAAACCAATTACAGCTGCTGTTATTCAGCTATTTGCTGTTATTGATGCTGTACAGGCTGTGGAAAAACTATTGTGTGAATGTGCTATTTTTCAGTTTTTCGTCTTTACTTTAAATTTTAGAGTTAAAAAGACATTGAGTCATAAGTTGTAAGACATATGAATTTTCTGCTCTTTCTCTTAGAATATTATGGAACAATGATGTTGTATGAGATACCATGTAGATCTGCTTTTTAATGCACTCTTAATAGACACCATAGAGAGGTACTGTTATAGTGAACACACTTCCTGTCTTGTTTGTTTACAAAAAAAAAAAAAAAACACAGGTGTTTCTTTACCTCTCAGATTGAAACGCACAACAATGTATTTCTGTTTTTGAATTTACATAGCTGTTAAATCTTGACACACTGTTCGTCAAACATTAGATGTGGTTGTCTCCCTTTCCTGAAACACCCAGTCTGTATCCAAAATCGCCCCCTACTTTTGCCTACATTACTCCACTATAGTCCACTGAATGAATGAATGAATGAATGAATGAAAACAAGTGAGCGAATTCGGACACTGAAAACAGTATATACCACAATATTTTGAACTACCATTTAAAAGTCTGTTTTTTTTAAAGAAGTCTCTTATGCTCCACAGCTGCATTTATTTGACAAAAACAATTTAAAACATTTTTCTTTCAATTTATTCCTGAGATGGCTTCAGTGTCACATGATCCATCTAATATGCTGATTTGGTGCAGAAGAAATTCTTATTATTATCATCATTGTTGAAAACAGTTGTGCTGCTTAATATTTTTGTGGAAACTGTGATGCATTTTTCAGGAGTCTTTGATGAACAATAAGTTTAAAAGAACAGGATTTATTTAAAATAGAAATCTTTTGTAACATTATACATGTCTGTACAATTTAATGTGAATAAAATTAATTTAAGTATTAATTTCTTAAAAAAAGAAACTAAAAAAAAAAAAAAAAAAAAACTTATTGACCCCAAACTTTTGAATGGTAGTATATATATAAAATAATGTAGTAGCTATTTTGGATACTCATGTGAATTAAATACTAAAACAAATGGTACTTCCTCTGATTTCATATTTCCCAATTCTCTTTTGGAAATTGGTTAATGCAAACCAAAAGATTTTTTCATAATAGGGCTGCACAATATTGTAAAAAAAACTGACATTGCGATATTTTTTTTTTTTTTTTTTGCTGTATATATTGCGTTATTGAAAGAAAAAAAAAAGAAAAAAAAAAAAATCACCAGATAATAATAGCTCTATTTGGAAAGAATGAATCATTCTAGAAGGATTGGGGTGAATTTGTAGGGGAGTGAATCTGCACAGGAAATAATAAACAAATTACAAGAATTACTAGATTAATTACTAGATACAAATGAAAGTGTCTTATGTTTTTCAGGCAAGTCTAACAGTATTCAGGTACAGAAATTTAATAATGAAAGTGAAATAACACTTCATAGTCTTCACTATATAAATTAAATATAATCAGTGGTGTAACTTTGTTTTAAAAAGTGGGTGGGACAGGAATGTGTGTGTGGGAGGGTGTATTTGTAACATTACAATAATAAATGCACAGAATTCATTGACATAGACCTCATGTTTAATATGATAGTTTTGTCCTCACATCTACTATAATACATTATATTGTTAGTCTCGAGAGTATTTACATTAGCCAATAAATATGTAGATCCGCATCTAATGTTAGCTTGTCCTGATGGACTAGGGGTAGAATTTTTGTTCAGAGTGCCAGAGGTTCTGGGTTCTAATCCGGCCTCGTGTAATTTATTATTTTTTTTTTTTCATTAAAACCAAAGATGTTCATCAGTGATTGTATATAAAAAGCAGGGACACGTTTATGTGCATTTTGTTTTGTGATTTCACCGGAACGAATAAAGTCTCCGGCCGCAACAGTAAGCAATAGATTGAAGCGCTTGTCCGTGTGAAGAGAGCGCCAAGAGAACACTGTTGCGCCACTGATAACAGTGGCAACAAGCACTCAACATGATTTCAAAAACAACACATCCCAGCGCCAGATCGCCTATTATTTAAAACAAACGAACGAACTGCTAATAAACTAGAGATGTTTCTTTTGTATTAGTATCTGTGCTTGTTTCAAAAAGTGGTGGGGACAATATCGACCCAGGCAAAAAGTGGTGGGGACATGTCCCACCCACCCCACCCACAAATTACGCCTATGAATATAATTAATCTTTGTTACATCTACAAAAGTGATTTTTTCTTTGTATTTTGTTGTTCGAGTAACAATGACATAGACGGCAGCAGGTATATTAGGCTGCTGTCACTTTAAGATCAAATGCACGGATCCAATATAATGATACGCATCCGTTTTCTTTCTCATTTGTTTACATTCACGTAAGCCATAAGCAACTGTGTTTAAAAGAATACTCTACGAGACGGCCATTTTGACATAATTATGTCTATGTGTCCGTTCAAGCACAAATAGATGCGGAAAAGAAGGGAATTCGGTGTTCGTGTGCTGACTGTGCTGCTCTGTGTGTGTGCGGAATTGAGTTCTCTTTTGCATCTTCTTGCACTCAAATAGTTTAAAATCGCTTGAATGTTTAAACTGACAGGACCTACAAACATGCAAATGATAAACTTTCGCTCTATGATGGTTAAACTTTGCAATTAATCCAAGAATCATGTGCATTTCAAACCATGGTGCTTGGTCCATACAGATCAACTACGATTCCAATACTTGACATGGCACATTCTGCGATGTGACTATCGTGATGTGCACATTGCGATATCGATGCTAAAACTATATATTGTGCAGTCATAATTCATAATAAATGAGTAAGTCTGGTAGCCATGCAAAAACAGTTCTAAATTATGCAACACTATAAACAAAAAGGTCTAAAAACAAAAGACTAAAAAGACAAACACAATGATATCAGAACGGTATCTTCAAAGTACTGTTTATATGGAGAGAAGAACAGTAGTCCAATCCAGTTTTATTTTAGTTTTTATTTTAGTTTTATTAATATTTTGAATTAGCTTTTATTTTTATATATTTAGTTTTCTTGTTAATTTTAGTTTAATTTTTAGTAATTTCATTATGTGCTTTTGTCATTTTATTAGTTTTTTTTTTATATTGCTGTTTTTTATTTTGGTTTTAGTTTATATTTATTTCCAGTTAATAATTTTAGTGGTTCAACTTAAACATATTTCAGTTTATCATCAAGGCAACATTTCGAATTTTCGTTTAGTTTAGGTTTTTTAACTAACGCTTATATTTGATTTTATTTCAGCTTTATTTCAACAGAAATGTTTTTAATAGTTTTAGTTAACGATAATAACCCTGGTCCCATCTCAAAAAGACATTTCACACAACTACAGCTCAAATAACACATTTTTATACAGAATAGGATTGCTTTAACAAAACACACCCTTCACAGTTCTGCCTAAACACTCCAGATTTACTTGCCCCATAGGCTTCCACTGTAAGTGAATTAATGTAATGTGTTTTGTTTTTAGAAATGGAGAGATGAGATAATATTTTCTGTGGTAAATTAGCCACAGAGTCTGTTCATGAAGCTTAAGTGTTGAACCTGGAATATTCTTTTAACAAGCCTTATGAGTTAGTTTATCCTCCCGAGAGGCTTGCGAAAGCTCAAATGTATTTATAGTTCAGTCCAGTCCAGTGTGTGAGTTCAATAGAGGGGTTTGTTGTTTGATCCCACACTTCTTCCACCCCTGCAGCTTTCACATGCTGGGCTAGTTCAACTGTGTCGACTCTATAGAGTCAGCATTGACCCCACACACCGTTTGATGAAATATCACACTCATGGAGCCAATAAAGACCTACTATAAAGTTATGACATTAAAGTGTCTGTTTGTGTCCTGCTGTGTTCTTTCTATCTGTCTGCCGTTGTTTGTCTCTCTTCTGTCTATCCTGGTAGCAGAAGCAGGTAACAGCAGCAACTCGCTATCTGCGCTACAGTCCTTCAATGATACAGGAAGTGCGGTTTGAGCTGTCAGTCAAACGACAGGAAGTGCTTGGCAGTCATGCAGACGCATTTACCAAACAAGAAAGAGAGCTTGAGAAACTTGAGCTAAAGAAAAATAACTGAATATATATATATATATACACACACAGATAAAAAAAACCAAAAAAAAAACCCCAGAAAAACAGAATATCATAGAGACTTGGAGAAGGGCTATTTTAACTCAGAACACCTAGTAACCACTAGGCAACGCCTTAACAACCAACCAAAAACCCTACCAAAATGTATGGTTAGCACATTTTGACTTTTAACAAGTCACTGACAACAGAAGTAAATGGGGCTGGCCAACATTAAAACTCTCACTTTTCAATAGTATAGCTACCAGACGTAAATACAGTATGCATACTAACGTGATTTTAGCGTGAACAAACGCTTACTAACCTTTTCTGTGTAATGTTATATCCAGTTTTACATTTCATACACTTTGTTGCCAAGACAACGTAATGCTAAAAACCTAAAACAACTGTAAAAATTATGATAATGGCTTTACATAAACATTAATTTTGACAGAATAATTAATGTAAGTACTTTACTAAAATTGTAAGTTTCACATTTTCACTTTTAAAGCATCCAGAAATTGGATCCATTTACTTCCATTGTAAGCACTGTAAAAATAAAATTAGAGGTGTAACCATTCACGGTAAAAAAATCTAACCGTACGGTAATCTCCACCCACGGTTCGGCACACACTTGCACCGCGGTTCATCTTAAATCTGTCTTAAATCTGTTTCTGTCGATGAATACGCATTCTGGCTTCCAAATACATTACAACAGTGATGATAAAAAAAAAGCTTTAATATGACCAGTTATTTATGCCGTCATCACCCAGGTGAGACCTGAACAGCACATGTTGCTATCTGTGTTTAAACTAAACTTATTTAAGCCTTGTCAATTTAAACATTCACGAGCCAGAAGACGTGAAACAGAACTCGCGCGAGCGCTGTGAGAAGATTTGTGTGCGCTCATTCGAAGCGCCAAACCCGCATCTCAGACATTGAGTTCTCTTTTAAGTCTTGCGCTTGAACAGACAAATTCACACAAAAATTGTCAACATGCCCGTCTTGGCGAGTATCCTAGCAAACATATTAGGTTATGTCTTACATGAACGTAAACAGTCGAGAAAGACAATGCATGTATAAAAGTATCAGTATGTTGGATTCGTGTATTATGTCTTAAAGGGTTAGTTCACCCAAAAATGAAAATAATGTCATTTATTATTCACCCTCATGCCGTTCCACACCCGTAAGACCTTCGTTAATCTTCGGAACGCAAATTAAGATATTTTTGTTGAAATCCGATGGCTCAGTGAGGCCTGCATAGCCAGCAATGACATTTCCTCTCTCAAGATATCCAGCAGCCATATCACCCTGTAGCCCAAGACTGGTTGCCCACTGAAGCTAAGCAGGGCTGAGCCTGGTTAGTACCTGGATGGGAGACCTCCTGGGAAAACTAGGTTGCTGCTGGAAGAGGTGTTAGTGAGGCCAGCAGGGGGTGCTCACCCTGTGGTCTGTGTGGGTCCTAACACCTCAGTATAGTGATGGGGACACTGTACTGTCAAAAAGCACCGTCCTTCGGATGAGACGTTAAACCGAGGTCCTGACTCTCTGTGGTCGTTAAAAATCCCAGTAACCCCGACATCCTGGCCACATTTGCCCATTGGCCTCTGTCCATCATGGCTTCCTAATCATCCCCATATACTGATTGGCTTCATCACTCCGTCTCCTCTCCACCAATAAGCTGGTGTGTGGTGGGCGTTCTGGCGCAATATGGCTGCCGTCGCATCATCCAGGTGGATGCTGCACATTGGTGGTGGTTGAGGAGATTCCCCCTTCCATATGTAAAGCGCTTTGAGTACCCAGAAAAGCGCTATATAAATATAAGGAATTATTATTATTATTATTATTATTATTATTAAGATCCATTAATGTACTAAAAACATATTTAAATCAGTTCATGTGAGTACAGTGGTTCAATATTAATATTATAAAGCGACGAGAATATTTTTGGTGTGACAAAAAAACAAAATAACGACTTATATAGTGATGGCCGATTTCAAAACACTGCTTCATTAAGCTTCGGAGCGTTATGAATCTTTTGTGTCGAATCAGCGGTTCGGAGCGCCAAAGTCACGTGATTTCAGCAGTTTGGTGGTTTGACACGCGATCCGAATCATGATTCGACACAAAAGATTCATAACGCTCCGAAGCTTAATGAAGCAGTGTTTTGAAATCGGCCATCACTATATAAGTTGTTATTTTGTTTTTTTGGCGCACCAAAAATATTCTCGTCACTTTATAATATTAATATTGAACCACTGTACTCACATGAACTGATTTAAATATGTTTTTAGTACATTAATGGATCCTGAGAGAGGAAATGTCATTGCTAACTATGCAGGCCTCACTGAGCCATCGGATTTCAACAAAAATATCTTAATTTGTGTTCCGAAGATGAACAAAGGTCTTACGGGTGTGGAACGGCATGAGGGTGAGTAATTAATGACAGAATTTTCATTTTTGGGTGAACTAACCCTTTAAAGTGACAGCAGCCTAACCAACAAACAACAAAAGACAAGGAAATCACTCACTGTTCTTGACTGAATAGCTTTCGTAACTTTAATAATGATTAATCTTTATTTAATTTATACAGTGAAGATTGTATGCAATGTTATTTTAAATTTGATTACATTATTCAATTTCTGTACCTGAAAACAACTGTTAGATACCTAAATAACCTGAAAAGCAGTTTATTTTATTTGTATCTTTGCTCTATTGTATTTATTTGTGCTGTTGCCTCTAGTTTGATTTTTTTTGTTTTTTTGTTTTTTTTTGACAGTAGTTCTTTTTCCCCTGAACATAGCACATACCGAACCATACAGAAACAGTGACCCTAAAACCGTGATAAAAAAACAAGTAATTTGTGAGTAATTTGAACCGTTACCCCCTTAGTAAAAATCTGGTTTGGTTTTTTTTTTTTTTATACATATGAATAACTTGCACTATAACATACACAGAGTTTGAACAAAGTGTAAATGCATGACGTGTGTGTGTAAATGCATGACATGTTTGGCTGTGACTCAGCAGGGGAAGTGAATCCTGGCAGCCTGTTTGGTTGGGAGGTTTGTATTTCACATCTATTAATAGTCGTTTTTCTCTGGTTCTCTCCTTCACCAGTTATCTTCCAGTTTTCAACTGGTAAGTACTCTTACTGTGGTTCTGTGGTCCAACTGTTTAACAAGTCTGCTTAGTTTTCTTGTTTTCTGCTGAGTTTTTGGTATGTTTGGCATTTGAGTGAAACATTGGTGGTTGGTGTAAACTGGTGTCATGTTAATTTAAAGGGCATGTGTAGTGGAAAGAAGTTAACGCATGTCTTCAGCTTCATTGTTGATCTGGTTTCCATTAGACAGAGAGTATATAAGAATGATCTTATGTTCTTACAACCAGGTTGTTTGCAGCAAATTTTCCTCTAGGGTTTAGTGAATGGTTAAAGTCATGTGTCCTGGAGACTCATTTGAACAAGATTTTGATTACTTTATTGAATTTATTAATTTCTGTAATTTTACAAAACTCTTCATTAGTATTAAATATGAAGTGGTCAGAAAATGTTGCAAATTTGCTAAAATGTCAACTGCTAGTATATATGGCTTATTGTCCATTTACCATTTAATTTTCATTCAATAAAGATTCTGTATATATATATATTTTTTTTTTTTTTCATATATTTAGATATTATTTTATATATTTAGAATCAATATATTTTATACTGTAGATTCTATATAAAATATATTTTTATTATGCCATTTATTATTAATTTGCTTTTTTCCCTTTTATTATTATACTTTACTATTCTTGAATTTATAATATTTTATCCTTTTTTTTCTTTTTTTTAGACATTTCCAAGTTTTCATCCCAACATCATTCCTTCTAAACCAGTGGCTATAAGAGAGGCTGATTTGATGGACTAAGGACAAAGTTAAATATTCAATTTGAAAATCATTACTTTGGATGCCACAGAAACAAGGACACCACGATTCCAGACCGGTACTGTCCACTACTGAGAGCCATCTGAGTAAGGAAACACATATATAACGGACAATACAAATATGAAAATAAGCATCAAATAGGAGTACATCACTGTACAGAACATTCTCACAGTGGAATTAACCGCCGTACTTTCAAAGGACACTGTATATCAGAGGCTATTGCTGTTGGATCTGAGAGTTTACAGTCATGTCTCCGTTCCTGAGGATTGGTTTTTCCAGCTTTGAGATGGACCCAGGGCTTGCTTACCACGAAGAAGTACTCAATCCATACTGTGCCGTCTACATGAAAGAGGCTGTGGAGACTGGTAAGATACCTTTGCTACTGATATATTAGGATAGTTTAAGTGCAAAAAAGTGCCAATAAAACGTAGCTAGAAAGCAGACACCCCTGGGTAGTTTCTTCAGTTAATGGCATTTTTAAGTTTTTATCAGCCAGATGTTGATTTTAACCCTTGTTCTTTTGTTATATGAAGATCACATTAAAATTGGCTTTTTACCATGCCTTCATCATTTCTTTTTCAAATGCATTTCGTATTGATAGATTTTCATTTAAATATTAAAAGTCTAGGACAAAGGTAAATAATATAAAGATTAAAAAATATTTTTAAAATATATAAATATATTTATATTTTATCTTTATATTGTTTTATCATTCAATATGAAAATATATCAATACAAAACAGATTTTTTTTCTTGTTTAAAAGAAACAACAAACAACAATGTTGCCCCCAATAAATATTTTTCAAAAGTTAGTGTGCTTAGTTATAAAGTAGACAACACTGTCATTGAAAAGCATGTTTAAGACTAAAATGATGTGATGTGCAAAGAAAAATCAAAGTAAATGATTTGGAAAATAGAATTTTTTTTGTGCGTCAAGCTGCAATTTTGGCAAATTATGCAAAAAAGAAAAAAAAGTCTGAAAATATTATTTAATTGTGTGTATTTGTAATACATAATTTTTTATATATATATATATATATATATATATATATATATATATATATATATATATATATATTTTTTTTTTTATTATTAATTCCTACCACAAAATAAATGGTGATTTGAGTTGAGGTGGAAATGACATGTAATGGTTCAAGAAAATAAAAGAATTAAAGAATTTTGTTGTGATGCATGTACATGCTTAAGTGTTACACGTTAAGTGTTAAAGTTAAAGAAACTTTTGGAAGTACAATTTTTTTTTAGAAAGTATATTTACTAAAAGTCTACAAGGACAAAATTGCCCGTAGTGGAAGAAAACACCCACATGACCCACCTACTCAGTTCTGAGGTGAAAGTGTGCAAGCAGTGTGTCCGGTCAGAGTTTATTGAATATTGTGTGTCTAAGTGTGAATTTTTGCTTTGAGGGAAATGCGTGTCATAAGTGTCATTGTCAGTAAAAAGGTGGTATCTGTTTCTTTCCTATTATTCTCACCATTTAGGTTGTGATTCATCATACAGACTTCCTACAGTTTTAAAGGGGTACTTCTTAGTCATTAAACTAACTATTCAGCAAAAGAATCAGTTTATGATGACAGACAGAGTCAGTCAGTTCCCAAAAATATGAAGCCATGACAATTTTCATCATGTCTGAGAGCATTTGACAGCCAAATATGCAACAATTCAAGTTGTTTTGAAGATGCTGTCAAGATATTTCTATACGCATTACTGTAGGTACTCTATATGTGACACTACACGAGGCCTACAGAAATAATTTACACAAAAATGAAAATTCTGTCCTTATTTAGTCACCCTCATGTTGTTCCAAACCTTGTCTTTATTCTGTGGAACACAAATTATGATATTTTAAAGAATGTTCTGGTCGCTCTTTTCCAAGCAAATATGATTAATGTGGAGTGTTGCTTTTGAGCTTCAAAAAGGAAGGAAACGATAAATAAAAGTATCATAAGATTTCAAGAAGTTCTCTGAACCCTCTGCAGCTGGATAATTGATTCAGTGAGTTGAGAACTTGAGAATTGAATCAGTCCGATTGTGCATGAACAAAGCGGTTTTGTAAACTGGATCCACCAATTCATTGGAAAGACTTAAAATTATGATGAATTCATGAATCAGTACAAGTTAAAAAAATGTGTGAATTATTCCTCTAAGACTGATCACCGCTTCTGTAATGCAAATGAATGTGACAATTAGAACGCCAACTTATAATCAACATATCAAATTTATATGAAAGGAACTATTTCTGCATTGGTACTCACTGATTGCATGCATGTTTTTGAGAACTCTGGTTATTTTTTAAGCACATTTGCGTGCACTGACCTCTATAGCTTGTAAAATGTGGGTTTAAATCAGATTAGATGAAAAGATATGCAGTTGTAAACACACATATCACTCAGACATGGTCACTGAGCAGTGTTGCAGACACAAGGATTTCCAAGCAACCCCTTTGGTTTCATTCTTTAGAACCAACCACAACCACAGTTACCTGTGAAAATATAAAGTGTCGCGTCATTCTCAAACTTCTTTGAAACATCTTGACTGCTAAGTACAAGTAATAAACTGCAATTCCAGTAGTTGGATGCGAAATTACAAATTAAACCCAACATGGCATTACACATTAGAATTAAACCAGGTGGTTGGAGGGCAGGGGTTAAAAAAAAATAAAAGGACTTTATGATGTTAGCAAAAAGGAAAGTCATTTCAGAGATGGAGCAAGTAATGAAAAATTACGAAGATTTTATCTAACGTGCATTCTTGCATCATGCAAGACCAGGAACATGCATTAAGAAAAAGGAAATAGAGCTGATTTTAAATGTCATGTTGACTTTAACTAAGGGAAAATGTTGACATTCTACCAAAATTGCTTGGTTTTCCTGCAGTAAAAGCTGCCAGATTACAATCACAGTAAGAGCATTGTGTCATTTCAGTAGTATTAGTTTCAGATCCGGCTGTAAAACACATAGAGAATTGTTTTACTTGAGCTGATGCTTTTAAAGCTTAAGTCCAGTCAAATGTTCAGTGGTGTGAAACTCTGATTTAGTGGTGTATTTGTATTTTATTTGTGTGTGTGTCTGTAGAAAAGGGTCAAGTGTACAAGCAGAAGCGGCCCACCATGTATCCGCCCTGGAGCAGCACGTTTGACGCTCACGTCCACAGAGGACGGGTAATGCATGTGGTGGTCAAGGACAAGACGGCTGAGCTAAAGACGGAGGCTACTGTCCAGCTTGACACCCTCGCATCACGCTGCAAGAAAGAGAACGGCAAACTGGAGATCTGGGTCAGTGTTTGTGTGCAAATCCAGATTTGCGGTGGCGAGTGGCGACATGCTCGCTATACCAAAGCAAAGCAAAATGGAAACAAACTGCTGATATAATGTACATCCATTGACTTACAGCTATCATTTTTGTTGTTGTTATTTATTTAAAAAGATGAATTTCAATTAGAACACTGAGCCATTCATATTAAAAAAAATATAAATATATCATATATTATTTAAAAATATTCGAGGAAATTGATATGTTATATATGATTTCAATTCATTTTCAAGGATTTTGTGTATTATAGGTGGAACTGAAGCCACAGGGTCGCGTACTGATGGAGGCGCGCTATTTTCTGGAGAGGAGTGGTGAGTGTTTCTTTTCTTCAGATCCACACTTTGTCTCTCACAGATTAGTACATTAACATTATTATTTCTATTATTATACATGTTTTCATGAATTGATGGATCTAGCACAGAGGTTTTCAAACTGGGGGACTTCATAATTATTTTTGGTCTTGTGTGGGTTCTTGTTTGTTAGACGCTGCAGGTCATGGTGAAGCGGATCGAGAAAGTGAACGGGAAAAAGAAGGGGTGTTCGCCCTGCATCACAGACGAGGAGCCATCAAACAGGCCAAAGTTCACGTGGTCAAATGTCACGAGTTTACCGCCACCTTTTTCCCTCAGCCGACTTTCTGTTCAGTCTGCAAGGAGTTTGTCTGGTATTGTGCACACTCCCAAACAACCACATGTAAAACAACCCTAATACTAAGAAATTAGTTTTTCCATACAGCCCTCTGTTTCAATGTGAAACAGCACTTACAACTTCCTTAATAAGATGCATTTTTGAGTGAATCTGAATATTCAGGGGGAAATAATGTGGGCCAAGACTTTATGGATTTATCTATTGTAATATGATTGGATGGAAATATGCAAAAATAATGAAAAAAAAGATTAATATTATTTTTCCCCACCCACCTGGACTTGATTAAATCAGCTGAAAAAAAAAAAAAAAAAAAAAATTGGTTACACTTTATTTTAAGGTGTCCTTGTTACAGTGTAATTATAAATTTAAGTACCGAGTATTTTTTTAAAAAAAAGTACATGTACTTACTGTAGGGTTATGGTTAGTCACATGTAATTATGCATAATTTACTGTTGTTATTATTATAATAAGTACACGTACAAGGACACTAAAATAAAGCGTTACCGAAAAATCATTTCAAGAGGCAAAGTTATAACATTTAGAAGAAACATTTTGGAAAAAAAAACTGAGTAATTGAAAAAAGTAAAACTTTTTGATGTTTTAAATCTTTAAAATATCACTCAATCATTGAATCAATCAATAAAAATAATTTTATATTATTTACTCTCTACGTATTAAGCTTCAAAAAAAGTGCAATCTGTGTATGATATAAAGTGTACGATATGATAACATAACAGTGAATAAATATATATACTTTATATTTTTTATATTTATATGCAGTAATTTAGCACTGTACATCACCTAATACATTAAAAATATTTACGTCATGGTTTCTTTTCCTACTTCAGGGGCCTGAATAAACAGGGATATCAGTGTCGACGTAAGAACTTGAGATTTTCTCACATCCTCATTCCTTTTGCAGTTCCTAAACAAGTTTCCATTGAATCAGTGTCAAGACTCCTCCTACACACGTACCTCTTTTTTTCCCCCAGAATGCAATGCCGCCATCCATAAAAAGTGTATCGACAAAGTCATCGCCAAATGCACAGGCTCAGCAATAAACAGTAAAGAAACTATGGTAAATACAAGGTTTTCATCGCCCATTCATACAAACACATCAAGCACACAAAGTGTTTTGTTTTGCAAGTATACTCCACACTCACAAAAGGGTTTTGGTGCCCTGATTTTAAGCCAGAGACCTCTGGACATTTTGTGCAACTGTAGGCTAAGCAAAGTTTTAGTAATCTGCAGATGAAAGTATAATTATAAATATTTAAGAAAATGAATCATCTTTTTGTCTTAGACTCCTTCCTCTTTCAGTATTTGGTAGACGTCACAAAATATATATATATATATATATATATATTTTTTTTTTTTTCACAATTTACTGAGTCACACTGAAAAAAAAATGAATGACGTTTTGGACATTTTCCATGTTGACCTGGTGTGTCGGTATATGTACAGTATGTATTCTACACTAAATGTGTATGTGTGTGTGTGTGTGTGTGTGTGTGTGTATGTTTCAGATCCATAAGGAACGTTTTAAGATTGACATGCCTCACAGGTTTAAAGTGTACAACTACATGAGCCCGACATTCTGTGAGCACTGTGGGACCCTGTTATGGGGTCTTGCTCGGCAGGGCCTTAAATGTGAAGGTGATTCATTACACAACCACGTCAACTGAATGTCTAGGTCATTCTGTGAATCTGTTGCCTTTTCCATTTTGAAAAGGTGATTTTTAAAGCAAATTTCTGATAAAATAAAATGCAAGATGCAACATGCTTGTTTCTTAAGTAAGTTCATTTACCAGGAGGATGATGTATTTTTTTTTTTATTATGAAATTATAGCGTTATGGAGTTCATTAGTTTAAAAGGGTAAAGATATGATGTAGCAAAGTTAATGCAAAACCTTGGCACAAGTCCTTTTAATAATATATTATGAATAAAGACAAAATGTTAAGTAAAAATAAACTTGCTAAGTTACTAAATAAATAAAGTTAGAAAAAATCATATAAATAGATATTAAAAGTTGGCATGAGCTAATTCGATCATTTTTAAAACTGTATAAGGAACATTAATGAGGGAAGCAAATGTCATCTGTTGTTGCAAATGTCATTTTTTGAAGCATTTGCCTAAGGAAAATCCAGTTGCATTTAGATGAAACCCATTAATGCAACACAAAATAAACGCAATGCAAAGTAATTGCGTAAAATGCATAATCATGTTTTTATTTACTTTTAAATGTATAAAAATATCCACATGACATTTTGAGATTTGCATTTCATTTCAGTGTTTTAAGTGTGTTCTCATTGCAGAGTGTGGCATGAACGTTCACCATAAATGTCAGAGGAAAGTAGCAAACCTTTGTGGCGTCAACCAGAAGCTAATGGCAGAGGCCCTGGCTATGATTGAGACCACTCAACAGGTTAGAAGACACACACATTATGAACCACACATGCTATGCAATGTGACAAAAACATGAAACATGTTTTCTGTTCGGCAAATTTTAGTGGATATAATCCAGTAATTTTAGCAGGAATGCTCGTGTTCGGGAATTTCACATGATTTTGTAAGGGTTCAAGTTGGTTTTCGCCTAAATTTCGCTAATGTGACTGCACATTTAGTTGTCTCTCTTAGGTCAACTACTGTCTAGCAGAGCAACAGTTTGAGAAGAACCAAGAGAACATGTTAGTTAAACTCTACATGTTAATAGCTGGCTACCTACTCTGTTGGAAAAAAAAAAAAAACAGCAGCATATGCTGGTTAGGTATGTTTTGAAGCATGGCAGTTGGTTTGAGCTGGTTTATGCTGGTCCTTAGTTGGTCATGAGCTGGTTAAAGCTTGTCCTGAGCTGGAGCTAGTTGCTTAGGACCAGCACTTGACCAGCTTAAACCAGCTCATGTCCATCTAAGGACCAACTAAGGACCAGCTTAAACCAGCTGCCATGCTATAAAACATACCTAACCAGCATATGCTGTTTTTTTCAACAGGGTAATAACACATGGGTTTAATGTCACAAACATTTGAAGCTAGCTCTATCACCCCCTTGATTACTGAAGTTTTTACCATTTTTATGGGGCAGCAGTTTTGTTAACAAGCCGTTGGTACACTAATAGCGCAAGAGACTCAAGTAGTGCGCAGCTTATTCCAATGGAGTATGGCATTAGCATGTTGCTAAGCTAACAATGTCATGCTGTAAAAAACAATTTAGAGTGCTGGATTAAATATATTTATAATTTATAATCAATATCCATTGTCACCTGTCCGCCATGTTGAATGAAAATTGTCATCACAATGCAAATTAAAGCAAAAATTGCAGTTATGTATAACAGGCCCATGTGCTAGTAATGCATTAGAGTAGGTTTCTGGTTGTAGAAACCTACTCTAATGCATAGTACATGTAACGTAGTGTAGTCAATGTAGTACATGCTGGGTACCACGTGACAAAGCCTGAAGGATGTGTATGACCTACATTATCGTGTGGTAATGTTATTATCAAGTATCATATCAATCTGATATGAATTCAGTGCATTTCTTTCCATAGCAGGCTCGGAGCTCGCGGGATGAGATTGTTGGTCGAGATGGTCCAGTGGGTGTAAGTCAGGCAGGAGTCACTAGAGAGCCTTCAGGCCGCTTACCAGTTTCTCCTCTCAAGCCTGCACCACCTCTGCCACGCAAAGGTACATATACCATATGCCAAAATGACATACATTCACACAATTCTGAACAGTGTTGAACTTGCTACCTTAGACAGTTACCGAGTTAAGTACACTGCACCAGGAGTCGGCCATTTCTAGGGTTATAACATTATCAAAATTAATTCAGGTTACTGAAACATACCCTGTATAGAAGTTCCCAGAATGGAGTTGTGCTTATAAGGAACCAGGAAGTAGATTGAGAGGTCTCCCATGACACTGAAATTATTTTAAAGATCAAATTACAGTTGATTCCAGTGGAATTTGACATTAGCATGATGCCAAGCTAACATACTCTAATAAGCCCAAAATTTACACAGCACACAAAAATTGGGTAAAATAGCCAGTTTTAATTTGATTGAATTATTTTCTGTAAATATTTGACCAGTACTGGATAAAATAACATCTATTGACACCCACCCATTCCACCATAGTCTCGCGTAGCCAGACCTTCAGACTGACGGACCCTATCGCAGCTTTCATTGGCCAAGGACCGCCCAAGAAGACATTTGACTGACATGTAACGCAACCAATCACAGTTCGTTTTGTTCCGCGTCAGGTTTAGGGGAGTGAAAATGAAAGTCGATGTACCAACAATAACAGACCGGCGTGCATCTAATAAATTATTCATTCAAGAACATTGTGTAAGTTTACTGCAACAATGAAGCCGCGAACTTCACATACTTTTGAAAGTCCAGCGTTTATTTGATCCTGATAAGCACTCATTGTCATAGTTGTAAACATGATGGTGTTCTTCTTCTACGAGGGGGTTTGGCGTCACAGCATTTGTTTCCAGGCGGACCGTTAAAGAACGCAACACACACGTCTCCCGGACATCCTGTAGAATTCAACCAATCAGATGACGACTTATATACTCCTGAACAGAGCTGGGTAGATTACTTATGAATTGTAATCAGTTACTTATTACAAATTACATGACAAAATTTGTAATCAGTAATATAATCTCTTAGATACACATTTTTGGTAACGTAATCCGACTACTTTTGGATTACATTTAGATTACTTTTGTGCTAACCCTTGTTTGATGTCACATATATTGTAGGATAATCTTGTACTATTTTGACAGATACAAAGAAAAAATATATTCCAAAAAATATATTCTATAGTTCTATTCAACTTTTTAAAGTGCAATGTATGAACAGTTAATACTTCAAAATACTAACACTAATGTACCTGTTAGTGTTTGCTGAATAAAACAAAATCATCTTATGATTTTAAAACATTTACTTAAAATTAAGTAAATTTAGAAAACAGCAACATTACAAAAACAAATATTGAAAATCATGAACTTCACAGCAATATCACTGCTACATCAAATATTTGATCTATATTTCATATATATTATTATTTCATATACATATATATATATATATATACACACACACACACACACACAAATACATACATATATTATATATATATATATATATATATATATATATATATTTCACATATATTCATCTATATTTCATCTATATTTCCCCCTCACCGCCGGAATAACTCGAAGAATCACGAACGTATATAAGCGGCAGGTTTATTATGAAAAAAATATAAACGTTAAATCAATGAATTGTGAACAACTTACTGCCATTGTGTAAATAATATGTAATCATGTACTCCATAAAAAAGTAACTGTAGTCTGATTACGAGTATTTTAAAAAGTAGTTTACTCTAATTACAAGTACTTGATTTTTGGAATCTGATTACGTAATCCAGATTACATGTAATCCGTTACTACCCAGCTCTGCTCCTGAAATGTTTCCAGATAAGTGTGCCATATGCAGGCCCGTCACAAGGGGTGCGAGGCCCTGTGCGAACTTGATGTGCGAGGCCTGGGGGGGGGGGGGGGTAATGAGGAACAATTTGTTGTTTGTGTTGTGGATATTTAAGAAAAAAGTTTGCTTCGATTCGTATATTTAGTTTAAACAGCTGTGTAACTGAACTGCGGACAATATTTTTGATGCTTAAATTATGTTCTAAATTATGAATGGGTCAAATGGTCTGAATCCACTCACATTTGTTTGGACTGCTCTTTCACTAAATCATCTGAAACGATTTCTCAATCAGTAAAACAAATATACAGTATCGAGAGAACAACCAGCGCTGTTTTTCATTCGTTTTCCTCTGCGAACATGTACTAAATGAATGTCTGTCAATTTCGTTGCTTTTTGAAATTTTTGGATTTTAAAAAAGTTTAAAACGTCTAGAAATAGAGTAGTCTACACTCGTTCTGCGGTACTGTTGCTCTCACTGATGGTCCGAAAAGTGCGTAATAGTTAGGCTATATATGCTTATTTAACTTTTGTGTTAAATAAAAAACCCTTTGTGCATACCGTCAGATGAAATCCTGCGGGCGTTCATGGTTTTTCCATCCATGCAAAAAAGGCCCCGTGTGGTCGCACACTTGGCACAGCCCTTGCGACGGTATGCATCAGACGTTCAGCAAACGGTCCGTGGGCGTGACTAATTCCACCATGACTGAGCATTCTGGGATTGCTTAAACAAACATTCTGCCTTAGAATTTGACCAAAATGACATCCTGTAAGGCTTAATTTTGCAGTATAATGCCAAAAATGTTGCCAGCTCATCAGGTTTTGGAACAGAGCAATTGACTGATTAATGCTGTCTTGTTTCAGCTATTGATGTCCAGCTCTTCTCTGTTCCTACAGAGCATCAAGGTATTTCATGGGACTCTTCGGCTGAGGGCCGCAGGCCAAGCCTTGAAGAGCCTGAGCCCCTGTATGCCACCCCACGCAAAGAGCACCACAAATTCACCCTAGACAATTTTACTCTGCATAAGATGCTGGGCAAAGGAAGCTTTGGAAAGGTAATTGTAATGTATTCGACTCAAATTTCCATTTTAACGGCTACTGTATATTATCTTTTGAAACGACTGGCCTAAATACAAGACATACTTTGATTCTTTGGACCAAACTGAGACAAAATATAAAATATTCAATGAATAATTGTTGAATACCAAACATGAAATGAGGCTGAAACTTGGGAAAACTTTGTCGTATTGAAACTAAACTTGGTAATTGTTCACAATACTACAGCCTATGACAAATTACAATTTGGATACATACATCTACTTGTCAAAGGTTGCAAAGCATGATTTAATCTTCTTTTAATAATTTAAGGAACTGGCATAAAACCATAGTTCTGCTATACTTCGATTTAACTGCTTACTCAATGTCCCTTGAAGTCAGTTCATTTTGTGGCTATACTGGTAATGTCCATTGACAGCTATTATAAATGGCACCACTGAATATGACAGAACAAGACAATAGCCTGTTTAAACTGCATTCGGAAACATCGTTCTGAAAGATTTTTCTACAAATCTTGCATATGTGCATATGTGTGTTTACAGGTTTTCCTGGCCGAGCTGAAAGGCTCAGGGCAGTTCTTTGCAGTGAAGGCCCTGAAGAAAGATGTAGTTCTGATGGATGATGATGTTGAATGCACTATGGTGGAGAGGAGAGTGCTGTCTCTGGCCTGGGAACACCCCTTTCTCACACACCTCTACTGCACCTTCCAGACCAAGGTAATGCACACTGACACACTTAGGGATGGGCAGTTTGATAAATAGAAATATTTCAACTGGTAGAGATTTTGCTATATATTTGCTATGCTTCTTCTGTTCTGTGGTTTTTAAAATATGATTATTAAAATATAAATATATGATTATTATAATATAAAACAAATAACAAGGGTCTGCAATTAAGAAGGGCTATTATGGTCCTATATTTTAAATTTATTAATTTTATTTATAATTAATAAAAAACATACAGCAAATAAATAATAAAACACAATAATTATAAACTTTTGTTTAATGCCTATGAATTTAAGCAACAGCCCTGAAATTTTGGACATTCCACCCACTCCCATGACACACATTGAGCCACTCTTGCATACTGAAGTAATTTGGTTTTGTTGGACCAGTCTGAACTGATCTGTTTCTGTATTGGTCTCTAAAGGAAAATCTTTTCTTTGTGATGGAGTACTTAAACGGAGGTGACTTAATGTTCCACATTCAGACCTGCCACAGATTTGACCTCCCACGGTCCACGTGAGACTCATATGCAGCCCCCACAAACAAATTTTAAAAGCTTAAGACTCTGCCCACTGTTTCTGTGGTTTTCACCCTCTTCCACCTCCTCTTCTCTCTGTCGATAGGTTCTACGCAGCAGAGATTATATGCGGCCTGCAGTTTCTACATTCTAAAGGCATTGTGTACAGGTATTCACTACTGTGGAAACTCTATACCATAAAATGAGCTATAAGTGTGCAGATAGATAGATAGATAGATAGATAGATAGATAGATATTTGTGTTCATGTTATTTTACAGTGAATTAACTAATGTTAACAGATACAAATTTGGATCTTAAAAATGTATTAGAAAATGTTGAGATTAACATTAACTAAGATTAATAAGTCCTGCAGAAGTATTGTTCATTCATTGTTGGTTCATGTTAACTAATGCTAACAAAATAAACTTTATTGTAAAGTGTTACCATTTATATTTTTATATATTATTTTATATATATATATATATATATATATATATATATAAATAACTGGAACATGAATTTACATTAAATTACAAAAAAAAAAAAGAGCATAAAAAAAAAAAGGAGCACCGCTAATTTATGTGTATTTTGACTTCGCAGAGATCTTAAGCTGGATAACATTTTACTAGACATTGATGGTCACATCAAGATTGCTGATTTTGGCATGTGTAAAGAGAACATGATCGGAGAAGCTAGAACGTGCACCTTCTGTGGAACACCAGACTACATCGCCCCTGAGGTGAGGATATATATGTAATATACTGTATATATGTAATTGAAAATAAAATTAAAATTAAAAAAAAGTGTATATACACACACATTTGTACTTTTATTTCAATTAAAAACAATTGCACAATATTAAATAAAATAAACCAATAAACCAATAAAAATTATTTGTACTATACGTTGTATGTTTCACAGATTCTGCTTGGGCATAAATATGGGACTTCTGTAGACTGGTGGTCATTTGGTGTCCTTCTTTATGAGATGTTGATTGGCCAATCCCCATTTCATGGGCATGACGAGGAAGAGTTGTTTCAGTCCATTCGCACTGATGACCCGAACTACCCACGCTGGTTATCTAGAGACGCACGGGACATTCTTGAAAAGGTACGTCTGAGTTAACAATAAAAAAAATGTATAAAAAAAACTTTACTTTGATTTGTGGGTCTCAGTTTGTTATAAACTATAACTGGGTTTTATGACTGGTTATAGCTATTTGTCCGGGAACCGGAGCAAAGGCTGGGTGTGAAAGGAAATATACGACAGCATGCGTTCTTCAGAGACACAGACTGGAAGGCACTGGAGAAACGACAGGTAGAGCCACCCTTCAGGCCCACTGTGGTAAGTCCATTAAAGCCGTAAAATTCTGTTGTTCTGTTCCAAAATCTAATGAGCTGAAGCTGGCATAAGCTGTTCCAAAATGAAGGATCGCCTGTATCATAAGTCTCAGTCTCGATGGAACTACAACTGTCACAAAAATATGAAGACAGATAAGTAATTTTGTTCCTCATATTTTAATTTTAGTGACTTAACCCTAAAAAAAGGCAAGACCATAAAGAGACATCAGAAAATTAATTTATTGCTATTTTCCATCTTGTTAGGACACAAATCATACAATTTCATGATTTTTTTTAAAAACATGACTTTTATTTTTTATTTTAATGTTTGTATCTCCCAGGATACGTTGCCCGTTTGGGGGTATAAATTAAGTGAAAACAGAATGCTTGTTTGGCAGTGCGTTACAACATTTTAGCCACATTTTTAAAACCGTTTATTCTCTCATAACTTAAACTAAACATTCTTTGTAAAATTCTGTTGAACAATAAGTATAATGCCTATTTATGAATATATTGTATAATGCTGTATAATATTTAATACGCAAATTTCTAGGGCCTATAAATTATCAATATGACCAAAACTTTGCTGAAAAACCTGTTGTACACAATCTATTTCATGTACTCTGATTGATAATTCATACTTTTTTTTTTATTAATTAAAGTCTTGTTTGCTCAGAAATCTTCAATGATTTTTATAAAGTAAATGTAAGATAAACACTTATTGTACTGAAGCAACTTGTGTTTACTTGATTATTCATACACCATGTTAATGTTTTTTTTTTTTAATGTTAAAAATTAAAAATTCTTTGGACATTTTTTCATGTTAATGTAAATGTCAAATATGAAAAAACAGGCTTTTGGGGAACATTTCTTTGTCCATCCTCCAATTATTATTGATTTGCAATGAATTGCATATATATGCCATAAAAGCCTTGTATTGTACTCACGCATCAACGCCACTTTGCCTGTTTGGTGATTATTCACTGAATGATGCGTTCGGTGACCTATATGAGGCACGGCTCGACGCCTAGTCCTGTGCGCTAAAAAAAGACATCTAAACCAAACTGGACCAAGGATAAAAAAGCTATTCTTTTTTGTTTGTTTGTTTTTTTTTAAAGGGGGGGAAACACTCAAGCCTGCCACTATAATCGGTCATTCTTGCGCACAAGACAAAAACCTGGCATGAGTTAATTCAAGTGCACAGTGGAAGTGATAAAAATATGAAAACGCTGTGTTCATTCAATTTTATTTTTTACAATACACACTGTTTCACGTCATACTTTCAACAGGCTTATTTCGATTAACATGAAATCATCCATCGTGTTTGAGTTCAGCAGATGACTTAAGGGACCTGTTTTGATCCCTTAATTTTTTTTTAGGGCTAAATGATTACTTAAATGACAACCGGACCTTATATATGTCATATATTATATTATTATGTCATATTATGGCATATAAATGCAAATCAATGATAATTGAGAGATGGAAAATGTTCCCCAAAAGTCTGTGGTGTCATATTTGACATTTACATTAACATGAAAAAATGTAAAAAGAATTTTTAATATTTAACATTAAAAAATAATGTACGAATAATCAAGTAAACCCAAGTTGCTTCAGTCCAGTAAATGTTTATCTTACATTTACTTTATAAAATCATTAAAGATTTCTGAGCAAAAAAGACTTCACTTGATTAAAAAAAAAGTATAAACTATAATCAGAGGGCAGAAGACATGAAGTTTTGATCGTATTGATAATTTATAGGGCCTATAATTTTGCATATTCAATATTATACAGCATTATACAATATATTCATAAATAGGCATCATACTTATTGTTCAACAGAATTTTACAAAGAATGTTTAGTTTAAGTTATGAGAGAATAAATGTTTAAAAATCTAGATATAATGTTGTAATATACATTGCAAAACAAGCTTTCTGTTTTCAATGGATTTATACCCCCAAACGGGTAGCATATCCTGGGAGATACAAACATTTACAGCCAAATTATGAAAAATGTAAAAATTAAATTCATAAAATTTCAACATAAACGTAATAAGCTAACACTGTACAAAAACTTTTTAAACATGTAAGTCCCCTCCAAGAATTGTAATTATGTGAAATTTATCAACTTTTATTTGAAGTTGAGCAGATTTCTGAGTACAGGTGGGCATGTTGTTTTTAAATGATGCTCGTAAGCTAAACAAAAATTTATGAACAAATATATTTAAATATTCACAACAAACACCCTTTCAACATGAAACCAAGAAATGAGACCCAAACTTTCCCTGCCTCTCCCCACAGCCTCTCAAATGTTTGTATCCCCCAGAATACGTCGCCCCTTTTAGGGTTAAATGCATGGAATATTCTAAATAGATGTTGAAACAAGAACTTCTAGAGCAGAGCTTCCCAAACTTCAGAGGGGTAAGGCCCCCCAAAAACATAGCAAAAGCTCCATGACACCCCCCCCCCCCTTTTTTTTTTATAAAAAATATATAGATTAATAGTATATAGATATATTTAGATATATTTGTATATTAGATATATTTAATAAAGCAGATTGTCTCTTTGCACAAAATTATCAACATTTATTAACCAGTTTGTAAGAATTTCATGTGCATTATGAGAACTACCATAATATTTTATATTTTTATATTCTGGTGAAAGTAAGATGATGTAAACATTCATTACAAATATATTTAAATCCATAACACTACATACTTTCTGCATACTATTTACAATTATATTGCATCAAAGTGTGTAACAGAAGCTACATAGTTCACAAATCTATTGCAATAACTATGTTTTAAAAAAAAAAAAAAAAAAAAATCTAAAAACATGTACATTTAAACTGAGGAACGATGTAAACTAATGTTTGAAAATAAGCAATGTATCTCACCTCGCTATAATGGAAAAAAAATGTTTTTATATGTTTTATATTTGTGTAATAAGGAGGGGAAAAAAAAAAATCACATTTTAGAACAATTAGAATATTTTAATTATTTTTATATTTTGATTTAGCCTGGCCACGGCCCCCCTGCAATACTGCTACGGCCCACCATTTGGGAAGCACTGTTCTAGAGGTAAAAAAAAAAAAAAAAAAACATTTAGGGATCCTACTCTCAGCCATCAACTGGAAATTTTCACTGAGGTTAAAGTTAGAAGAGACACTAGAGTTGTGACAAGATGTATCTTTGATTTGAATCAAGCATGTTTTTAATCATGCTTATTAGAGTGTTGCGTTTTTAGCTTAGCAGCATGCTAACGTTGAGTCTCACATGCACTTTTTTGTGTGGTGTGCGACATTACTGCCTATGAAGATCATTTCAATCAGGAACTTTTCAGGTTCCATTTCAGTTAGGGCCGTTTACATGACACCATTTTCAACTAAAAACTGAAAACTTTTTATGAGTTTTGACCATTCCTTTACACAACAATGGTGTTTTGGGGGCCTGAAAATTCAAGCTTTTGGAAATGGGTTTCAAAGCGCAAGTTTTTGAAAACAATACCGTTATTTTCTCTGTGTAAACTACAAAAATGCGAATTTGCGTATTACGTGTTCAGTCTATAGGCGTGTAGTAATTCTACAAAGTGACATCGCCAACTACTGGCCTGGCATGAATACAGCGTTTTTAGTTGTTTTGACAACGTTGTCGTCTGTATGCGAAAAACACAAAGGAAAAACGTTTCGGTTTTTAGTACACTGTTGTCGTGTAAACGTACCCTTAAGGTCCTGACTTAGCAGGCAGCTGCCTATGTAGACAGTAAACTGCAAAACAGCAGCTCACTAGATTTTGGAACAGAGTTCGGTCAACAAACTGTTACCTGTGACTGACATATTGACCCTTTTTGTTTACAGAAATCAGCAAGTGACTGTAGCAACTTCGATAAGGAGTTCATAAATGAGAAGCCTCGACTTTCCGTCACAGATCGTATCATCATCAACAGCGTGGACCAGAGCATGTTTAACAACTTCTCCTTTATCAACCCCGTCATGGCCCGTCTCAAGAGCCCCTGACTCACAAACTTTCATTAAAGACATTTGTGCAAATACTGTGAACAGGTCCAAAGCAAAAGGCAAACACTCACCTGAACCATATCAGCCTCTAGTCAACCTCATTTCATTCTATGGGCAGTGAATAAAAGACACAGTAGTGTCAAATTATATATAATATAAAATACACTACTAGAAAAAAAAATAAAGGAACACTTTTTAATCAGAGAATAGCATCAAGTCAGTTAAACTCCTGGGATTTTGAACTGGTCAGTTAAGTAGCAGAGGGGGTTGTTAATCAGTTCCAGCTGCTTTGGTGTTAACGAAATTAACAACAAGTGCACTAGATGGGCACAAATGAGACGACCCCCAAAACAGGAATGGTTTTACAGGTGGAGGCCACTGACATTTTTTTCTGACTGTTTTTCACTAGTTTTGCATTTGGCTAGGGTCAGTGTCACTACTGGTAGCATGAGGCGATACCTGGACCCTACAGAGGTTGCACAGGCAGTCCAACTCCTCCAGGATGGCACATCAATACATGCCATTGCCAGAAGGTTTGCTGTGTCTCCCAGCACAGTCTCAAGAGCATGGAGGAGATTCCAGGAGACAGGCAGTTACTCTAGGAGAGCTGGATAGGGCCGTAGAAGGTCCTTAACCCATCAGCAGGACCGGTATGTGCTCCTTTGTTCAAGGAGGAACAGGATGAGCACTGCCAGAGCCCTACAAAATGACCTCCAGCAGGACACTGGTGTGAATGTCTCTGACCAAACAATCAGAAACAGACTTCATGAGGGTGGCCTGAGGGCCCAACGTCCTCTAGTGGGCCCTGTGCTCACTGCCCGGCACCGTGGAGCTCGATTGGCATTTGCCATTGAACACCAGAATTGGCAGGTCTGCCATTGGCGCCCTGTGCTTTTCACAGATGAGAGCAGGTTCACCCTCAGCACGTAACAGACGTGAAAGGGTCTGGAGAAGCCATGGAGAACATTAGGCTGCCTATAACATCGTTCAGCATGACCGGTTTGGTGGTGGGTCAGTGATAGTCTGGGGAGGCATATCCATGGAGGGACGCACAGACCTCTACAGGCTAGATAATGGCACCCTGACTGCCATTAGGTATCGGGATGAAATCCTTGGACCCATTGTCAGACCTTACACTGGCGCAGTGGGTCCTGGGTTCCTCCTGGTGCACGGCAATGCCCGGCATCATGTGGCAAGAGTATGCAGGCAGTTCCTAGAGGATGAAGGAATTGATACCATTGAATGGCCCCCACGCTCGCCTGACCTAAATCCAATAGAACACCTCTGGGACATTATGTTTCGGTCCATCCGACGCCGCCAGGTTGCACCTCAGACTGTCCAGGAACTTAGTGATGCCCTGGTCCAGATCTGGGAGGAAATACCCCAGGACACCATCCGTCGTCTCTTCAGGAGCATGCCCCAGGGTTGTCAGGCATGCATACAAGCACGTGGGGGCCATACAAAATACTGAGTACCATTTTGAGCTGCTGCAATGAAATTTCAGCAAAATGGACTAGACTGCTGCATCATTTTTTCACTTTGATTTCCAGGGTGTCTTTGAATTCAGTCCTCTGTAGTTTGATCATTTTCATTTCCATCAAGCGATGTGGCATCCTTTCGTTCCTAAGACATTACCCAGTCCATATCAGTATAGATATCCAACATGATATTTTTCCCCATTGAGATCTGATGTGTTTTCAAAGTGTTCCTTTATTTTATTTTTTTTTGAGCAGTGTATATATTGTTGTTATTATATTATTTGGTGCCTCCTTCCATTTTTGTGATGTGAAACGCAAAAGAGCATATGAACTTGCAAAATAAGAACATGTTGCTTCAGGAGTCTCAAACAAGCAACATAAATAGTAAGTTAATATTGAGTAACTTACATTGTAGACACAACATTGCCTGTTACTGTATCTATTTTTGGTCGGCCGTCGAAAATAGTTCCAAACGAACTCAAAATAGAATCGAACACAACAGTTGTTTTTCATTCCTTACCTGAATGAATCTGGTTTGAACGAGTCGGAGTGAATGAGCACTTATCGCCACCTACTGGTATAATGGCGTAAGCTGCAAAAAATGCCAATGAAGAATCCCAGACAACAGTGTATGGACATTATTAAATACGGGAGTGACAAAAGTGAAGTTTTGCAGGCGATGAATTTGATAAAGCTTCATGTACATCTCATATTGTGGGTTGTATTTGTTTGAAATGCATATCGTCATAGGCTTTCAAGATACTTGTGCCTGGTTGTGCATCAAAGTCATTTTGAAAAAAAGAATTTATTAGATTCAATGTGTTTTATTAGAATGAATGTGCTGGTGTTCACATCTTTAATACTGATCAGTTTCATTAGCCTATGTGTTCAATACTGAATTCTAAAGACCTTGTATAGAAGTGTAGTGGCAAAATATCACACTGTGTAGCATACTGTATGTTCAGTTGAATTCTATTATGTTCTTGGATTGTACAAAGTTATATATGAATTCTTGGAAATTAATGTGTAGTACATAAAAACTGAATATATTTAGAGAGAGTTTGTAGTTACAAATTCATGTTGTCTGTATAGTCAGCAGCATTATGATTTCTTGTGAGACATCTAGAAATTATTTCCTTGTCATTATATTATATGTATGGTTATTTTACAGTGCATGAAAAATTAAAACTTTATTGTTGATTAAATTAAATTGTGCTATAACAATGCCATAAATAACAACAACAACAACAACAAAAGCTGAACTGTTGATTGGGGTCTTTGGGACAAAACTAATCGAGGCAAGTATTTCAGACCAAAGGCAAGTCAAAATCAGTCTTAAGTAATTGAAATTTTGGTATATCATATCACATTTGCTATAGTATAACATAGCTATAACGTAATAGGCTTCTTTATGAATAGGGGAAACTTTTATGACAACATGCTCCATTTGTAAGCTAGTGTAGCTTTATTGTGTTGGTTTGTTCACACACTTTCTACAAAATATGAAATTGGAGGGCATGAATTGTGTATAGTTAGGTTTAGTTGGCTTTTAATCTAGCTGTTTGAAATAATCATTTACATACGTGGACTTCTGACTCAAAACTATGGTTACACAAATTTAGCCCTTGTGAATACAGTGAACAGTGATACGATTACATTAAAATAAACAATGACACATTGAGTCCACTAGAGGTCAGAATTTACTTCAGAGTGAAATCGGAAAGAGCGAGAGACAGGAAGCAGAAGGACAAATGTTTTGTGCACATGACCACTGAGTCATAGTCAGGAAAATGAGTCAGTGTTCTGTATCAATGTGATATAACACTATTTCTTGTGAATTTCTGGGCATCCGGCAGAAGGACAAAAGTGTCCTTATTTGACTACTTGAAGTAGCTCTGATAATTTGCATTTTATTCGTTTGCATTGCTTGGTACGATTCATATAACGATGCACATTTTCACTATGTCCACTGGCTCGGAGACAGATTATTGTCTCGACGGTCTCCTAAGATTCCCTGACCGGACGGGCTAACTTATCTTTCACCTTCAGGCAACAAATTTCATCACCTTGAACTTGTATAAACTGTCACACACACTTCCTCGTGACATCTCCCCTACACCACACACCCTACATACACACAGTTCACTTTATGATGCTCTGCAGGTGTAAGACCATAAATGGTAGCGAATTTCTATCACGTGAGGTCTGAAATCCAAGATCACTATATTCACATGTTGCCTTTAATTACCAGCTGTAAAATTTCATTTTATTTTTTTACTGAAAAATGAATTTGTGTGTATGCATGTATACTTTCAAATACTATTGTATGTTCAAAATACTCCTCAGTTGATGTGGGTTGAAAGTGTTAAGATTGTACTGCCAAATGCTTTGGATAAATGCATGAACTAGGCTACCCACAGCATTCATGCAAACTCTCTGTCACACCCTGCAAATCACCATTAACCTGGCACCACATATATATATATATATATATAAAGAGTAATAGAGTGACTGAACAATTTCCAAGTAGGCTGATTACTCAGTTTGTATATTCAAAGGCTCCATAAACATACACACAATTAACTCCACTTTGGTCAAGGTTAAAGAATGTAGCCATGTCACTGTAACTGAAGTACTTTGAGCATTATGACAATAAATCCCTTAGGGACAAAGTCTATCTGTCTGCCATTTATCTGTCTGTCTGTCTGTGTCTGCTGTCTGTCTATTTATCTGCCTATCTGTCTGTCCGTCCATCCATCCAACCGACTGTCTGTCTATCTATCTAGGGCTTAGTGGCAGCGATATATGGGCAGTATTAGTTTGAGAATGCTACTTGATTCAGCGCACATAGGTTGAAATTCTGGTTACCATTTGACTGTGTGACTTACACAATTTGCAAACAGCATTGTCAGTGTTTGCGCGCACCTGTACATGAACCTCTTTGTGTATGTGCACAACGTGCTTGGCTAATGGTGAAGCATTGAGAGTAAGTTAATCTAGATAGGGGTCAGGGTCAGTGTGCAAAGTAATGGGATCTAAAGTGAACAGGGTCAAGAGCAGACAACAGTCTCAAACATCCAGCCTAGACACTTTCGAGATGTCTTTCCTATGTGTTAAACAGTCACCATTGAAGAGTTGAGCACAACAACGATTTCTTACACTCGATTGGGTGCAGTGGGGAAACTATTTTATTATGTGAGAAGAAAATGGAGAAAGTGACACAGGAGAAAGTGGCAAACTGGAATAGGATGCTGAAAAACGTTAAATTAAAAGGGGTGAGATGTTGACAATACGTAAATGGAATTATACATTTAGAAATTATATAATTACAAAACACAATTAGATTATGAGGTCTTTCTTTGTAAGGCTGAAACTGGCCAATAGCCATGACGTATGGCATGTATAGGAAGTGATCTATTGCTGGTTTTGCGGTAACTGGATTAGGTTTAACAGTGAGTGGGCATGATGCAAGGTTAGCAAGGAAGGCAACTATGTGTCATCTGAACTGGAGGAAATGGACTGTTATAAAGTCATCAAAACCCATAACACACTCCCGTAGCCAGAAAAAAGAAGTTTAAATGTCTTCATTTAAAGTTCACAAGGTTGTGCATGGTTGTGAAAGTGGACACAAAAAGTGACAAATAGGAAGTTCCAAGCACTGTTCCCACACTTAATGTCATCTCTTGTTGTAATTCTTTGCAGAAATGTATACGAAACCAGAAAATGTACTAATATTCACCTAGTCTGTCAGTTTAGCAACACTGGACAAACACAAACCAATAACAAGATCTTTAGGGAAAAGATACACAGAAGCATCAGTTTAACCCATGACTGATACTGGGAATTCCTGAAACACTTTGGTAATTTTGAAAGCGGTCCTGAAAACGTCTTTTATCTCGTTTTATCTCTGCCTGGAAAGTACTGTCATTTGAAGTGGTCTATTACTTTTTCAAAGCGATTGGACAAAAAACCCTATAGACTTGGGAGCGGGTTCTTTTGAGGCCAGTAATACCTTAGCAACCAACTAGATCACAACAGGAACACATTAAAAACCACTCCAACTCAACATAGCAACTGCTTAGCAACACCCTGGAAACACCCACAGAACACCCTAGCTAACACCTGGCAAGGCCTAGCAAACACCCAAAACACCCTAGCAACAAACTAGCTAGCTAAACTTATAGCAACAAGCTAAAAAACAACTGTTTAGTAAGTAACACAATGGGAACACTTACCTTAACATCATAGTAGTAAGTTGTGGATGGTCAAACATCACATTTTCTTCAAATCAGGTTATTTTAAAGGTGAATCACTGTGGTAACTTTTGATCTACAGTGTATGGTCAGAAATACAATAACTGATACACATTAACATAACCCTTATTTTAGGTGTACTCGGTGATTATTTTTGTTGAACTGACTGATAAGATTGTTGTCTTGGGATTTATACTGACACCTATTGGTGTGGATGTATTATCAAACAAAGCTAAAGTTTTCTCAATGTAGAAATGTGCTATTTGCAGTCAACCATTACTTTATTCTGTGAGCAAAAGTGTTCAATAAAGGTTTTACAGAGATAGAAATGAGTAGTATTTGACTGTATATATGATCTCCATGTAAAATAAAACAGCTTTTATTAGACTACTAATATGATTTCTTCTTGATTTTCAATATAATTTTTCCAATCATTTCTTTATGTGTACACAAAAGTTTCAGTGGGGTTCTATATAGAACCCCAGGGTTCTTGACTCAATTTTAAAGAACCCCAAAAAGGTTCTATATAAGGAGAAATGTCTTAAATGATTGGATAATACTTTCATGTTTTGTATATGAAGCACCTGACAGAATCCTTTAAGATTCTATATAGAACCTTTTCTTCTAAGAGTGCAAGCTTATGAAATGTCCCATGTTAGAGGTACTGTGGCACCATTTCTGGCTGAACAATGCCAGTAATCTTGTGATTGTGATGTAATGGTCTGGCAAATGCAATGCTTGTTTATTTTTCTCCTTCGGATTCCTGTCCACTCAGTTACATCATCGCAAAAGAGGGCTAGGGAAATTTACTGGGAACTCATAAGCCATCTAATTCAAATTCTTTTGGGTCGCTCCCGCAGTGTAAATCAGTGGAATTTTTCCGTTTCATTGTCTGCCAGAAATAAGTAATTCAATCAAATAAGCCAAGAATATTACATCCATCCCTTCAAAAACATAACATACTTCTCCTCCACAAAACCACTAAGTAAATGATGCGAACTAAAACAAACACTGCTAAATATGTGATTTCTTTTTACTTTTTATGCATGTGTTCACAGGTTTGTTTGCTTGTTCTCCCTGGCATGTTACATTACTTCCTGTTCATTTTGAAGCACAATGAAGCTTTTGAGGTTACTGTCAGATGTCTAGGCAACATGATAAACGTTTTGGAAATACCACCATTTGCAATATTACTAAAAGAGTGTGACATGTCCTTTTGTCCTTTTGTCCTTTTGTTTAAGCTGATCACTTCTACATTTGTGTGCACACGTGTCCTCATCTGTCCTCAAACTAAAAGTTTGGACGTTTTGTAACTCAGTGGCAGTATTAAGTCAGTTTTGCTTGGGCAACTGTAGTTATGACAACTGTACAGTACGTAGAAATAATCAAGTCACGTTCATTTTGATCTTTTAGCACGGCTAATAAGTGCCTGAGATCTGAGTGTTCAGGACTCCAGGGACAGTTGTTGGATGACATTCAGGCCCTGGTTTAGGTTTACTGATGCACACTTGCTCCTTTGAGGCTAGACTTGGAGTAAGACAGAGGAAAAAAAAGGAACTAAACCAAGCCCCATTTAGTGAATGTGAGAAGTATCACGTCCACCTGAAAGTCTGTCTTCCACTCCCTCTATCCCTCTCTCTCACTCCGCCCATCTTATTCTTCCTCCGCGGTTCAAACCATAGCAATTTAGAGACAGAATTGGGCGAGGTTTAGTACAAATGAGACATAGACATCACTTCATTTTTATCTGAATTGTAAAGAAATAAAGAAAAATAACAAACTTTAGTGTTTGACTAAGCTGAAGAAATGCTAATGCTTAAGCTAAGATGAAGAAAAAAATGCACTTTTTAAGTTCAAAGGACTGGCTTTAATTTACCTTTCCCCACTAAATAGCCCAGCTAGGCAAACTTTTATAACTCAAGAGACTTGGGGTTTGCATTTATGCTGGCTTATAAATTTGTGTTTCTCCTAAAATTCTGATATAAACTTTTGATAGCATAGATCGTGACACTGTTGAAAAGACACATTTGAGATTACTGGGGTCATCTAAGGTAAATGGCCTGTATAATATAATATAATATAATAAACGTATAATTAATTTATCATCTAAATGTTCTAACTTTTTTACTGAAAAATACCTTTTCAATTTTTCAATTTTCAATATGTGAATTACGTGGATGTGTGTGTATAGATAGATAGATAGATAGATATATAATTGTTATCATTAAAGAATGAATTATGATTTATTTAAATATATACTGTAATTGTATATTTTATAATATATATTTATGATTTATTTAATTATATGATATAAATTATATTTAATTAAATATATATTAACAGCTATAGAGAGACTAATTTGAGTTATTAAAAAGTAATTGTAATTTTTCCTATAGTAAGTTCCAGCTTTAGGCATAATATTGGTTCAACTCTTACAGCTTCAACAGCAGCACATTTTATTGCTTGAGAATGTTGCATACTCTCATTCCCTCCTCCGGTGAATATGAATACTGGGCACTGTGGAAGCCTGGTGTAGCGTTTCCATGGAAACCCTGAAAGATGCCAAGTTAACCAAACCAAAGACAGTCACTTCTGCAGTCCGTTACACTTTTAGGGTCGCATCTGAATAAAAAAAGAATGCTGACTAAGGATTTCTTTTCTATTTGTGTGTTCATGTTGGCAAATATGAGCATGCATGTGTGAAAGGGGGGGTTCACAGTGGGGCGGAGAGACAGAAAGTGAGTACGTGAGTCCGAACACAGCATACTCTGGGATTAATTATTCAGCCGTGAACGAGGGATAAAGAGAGAAAAAAGGAGGAGGGGCAAACGTGAAAGAGAGCCGCGTGCCACATGAGGACAGTTGTGCCAGTTTGCCATCTCAGGTCTTAATACCCCATAGATCCATTGATGCACATATTTCTGTTTTTCTTTGATGGGTGTTTCTCAGTGGTTGCTTTTTTTTTTTTTTTTATTAAAACTTTTTGTTATATGAAGGTCACATCAAAATGTGTTATAATTTTTTTTTTTATCATTTACCTTTGTATGCTGTTAATTTTAATCAGAAAAATATGAAAAATCTATCATAAAACTATTAACATGGTTTTAAACCTTCATAATCTAAACAAAAAGTGAAACAATCACGCAAACTATTTCAGTATTTATTGTATTAAATTAATTATTTATATATATTTTTGAGAAAGAAAGGGGGCAAAATTGTTGATATTTAAATGACACCATAAAATGAGCATTAGTTTAGCACTGGTGAATTAAAAAAATATAATCTTTACATTTTTTTATTTTAAACCTTCTACACTTCCATTGTAGTGCATTACTGTAAACTTGAATTTTTGTTTGTTTAACACACAAAAATCTGATGTCATTAACAGCATTGTAATGTATTAGAAGCATTAAAAATCATTTCTGGTATTTGCTGGAGCAAAATAAAATAAAAAATAAATAAAAAAAATAAAATTAAATTAAATTAAATTAAATTAGATGAAAAAGTTAGAAATTGGAAATAAAATAACTAAAATAAAATATGTTGAAGTTGAAGTACCAAAATTACTAAAACTGAAATAAAAATAAATTAATGCTAAATAGAAATATTTATTAAAAAATTTAAAATAAAAATGACAAAAGCACATAACCATACCAGAATTACTAACAAAAGCTAAAAAGAAAATGTAAACTGAAAATATATAAAAAAATTATTTATTTTTTAAAAATATTTAAAAAAGTAATAAACACTATATCAATATATAAATAATACTAAAATAACACTGAACCTGGAACATTCCTTTAACAGGCTGTGATACAGATAAGAGAGTTTTAGAGTTCAAGGTTCAATTAAGTCTTATCTTTGATAAAATCGTACACAGGTTGTTTCTTCTCTCGCTTCCGACGGGTCTTGCTGAGCACGTAGCGCTGTCATTTTAGGCCCAGTGACGCAGGTAAACCTGTGCCTGATGGGTCAGCTTTGACTGACAGGATTAGAAACTGGCCTTCCTGTCCTTATGAGATCTAACAAAAGATCTGACTCAGGATTTTACAAGAACCCCTGTCCCAAATGAATATGGCATGGCAACGGGATTTGAATTTACCCTTTTATTGTGTGTAGTGAGTAGCATGTCACATTTAGCTGCAAAAAAGGACTCTTTTTCCCTTCAAAACCACATATCATTTAATTGGCTCCAATTGATTTACATGATTAAGTGAATGCGAAGCCGTGGGAGAGGGTCCATAGGTATCCTGCCTTGCGTGTGTAGTTGCCAGCCATGCTAAGTCACCACAGTGAACTAATCTCCAGAGAATTACAGCGCTATTTAAAGACACAGAGCTTAGCAGGATCATGTCAAATCAGCCAGTAGAACAACTATATATTTATTTCAGCTGAGCCAGACAGAAAAAGTTTTTTAGGAGAGCTCAGAGACAAACGTTGATGGCCATCATGTGTGACATGACACGTGTGTGAAGCCATCATAACTGCATGCTAAAATGCTAAAATGTTAAAACGCTAAAACTCTTAGCTAGTCATCAGTCAGCTGTTCCAGCTCATTATATTTTCTGTGGCTAAATGCAAATTACATATTATATTTTTCACCCCACAATGCTTTAGTGTTGCCAGGACATTGTTATGGATTTGCTACATGCTAAGGTGCTCTAAAGGTGCAGTAATCAGGCCACTGATCAGGGAGTTTTAAGGGCCTTCTCAATCACAAAATCCTTGCAGTGCACTGAAACATTAGCACAATAAAAAGTCCCACAATGCACCATGAAAACCAGAGAGCATCGATGCTCACTATGTTCCCTTAAAGGGTTAGTTCACCCAAAAATGAAATTTCTGTCATTAATTACTCACCCTCATGTCGTCCCAAACCTGTAAGATCTTAGTTTGTCTTCGGAACACAAATTAAGATATTTTTGATAAAATCCGATGGTATCTAATCCACACATAGGCGGCAATTACATTGCACCTTTCAAGGTCCAGAAAGGTACTAAAGACATCGTTAAAACCGTCGATGTGACTGCAGTGGTTCAACCTTAATGTTATGAAGCGATGAGAATACTTTTTGTGCGTAAAATCAAAACAAAAATAACGACTTATGCCTATGTGTGGATCAGATACCATCGGATTTCATCAAAAATATCTTAATTTGTGTTTCGAAGACAAACGAAGGTCTTACAGGTTTGGGACGACATGAAGGTGAGTAATTAATGACAGAAATATCATTTTTGGGTGAACTAAGCCTTTAACAAAAAATTCTGAAGCATGAAACATCGATAAGATGTTTAAACAAAAAAAAAGTTATCCAGGAACATGATTGGGCACCCCTGGTGTACACAATATATGGAGCTAGGGAACATCTTGGCCTACAGGCCTTGATCACTATCATCACCTCTTTGCCTTTAGGAATTCCAAATGGCCCTTGCAAGGTATTGGAACAGGAAAGCAAAAGTCTTACAATCCCACCTTGGCACCATTGGCCACACTTATAGAGATCAAAGGTGGCACAGTCCATTAAACATGCTTTCTTTTTTGTGCATTTGTCATCTTCAGACTTCTTGTTTTTGTCTGAGTTCTCCTTTCAGCCCTGTGTGAAAGATCTTCATCGAATGGTGTTGCATCATTTATAGATATGCAAATCATCCAGCAAATACTTCACACCATACAAGAACAGGCACTGAATATGGTAGAATCCACTTGTCCCTCTCTTAAAGCAGGACACTTGAACTTGTGCAGCAGGGATCCTGGGATTTTAAAAGAGCACATGGCACAACAAACAGAAAAAAAGTTAAAGGGTCAGAGGTTTGGTGTGGTCAGAATAAATTTGTCTCTGGCAAAAAGCCCTTAAATTGATGTACTTAAGATGGTCAAGGTGAGAACAAAAGAAGATCTTAAAAGCTCTTACACTGTTTTTGGAAACATTGAAATAAATGTGCTATGCTTACTGTGTCGACTGCGTAGGTGACTGACATGGAAGAGAAGAGATTATTCAACAAAGTCGCAATTTTTGTTTTGATTTTGCACACAAAAAGTATTCTCGTCGCCTCATAAAATTAAGGTTGAACCACTGCAGTTTCGTCGACCATTTTAACGATGTCTTTAGTACCTTTCTGGGCCTTGACAGTGTTGGTTATATTGCTGTCTACTGAGGAGTCAGAAAGCTCTCAGATTTCATCAAAAATATCTTAATTTGTGTTCCGAAGATGAACGAAGGTCTTACGGGTGTGGAACGACATGAGGGTGAGTAATTAATGGCAGAATTTTCATTTTTGGGTGAACTAACCCTTTAAATAACATTGTATGCATATTTTTTGTGAGGCAGAATCAGACAGATGTAGATTTGACTTTGTGTGTGATAATCAAATGGTGTTATCTATGTGTTTACATTTACCTATGGCTATGTGTAAATGCAATCATGCCCCAAAAAACAGATGAGGAAGTTTTACAATTGTGATGCAAATTTGGTCCTGTTTTTGTAACAGGGAGACAGCATGAAAATGTGGGTTTCATCAGTATAACCCACAGAATTATGTAATTACAAACACTTGATAGTTTTTCAAGTGAATCCATCTATGCTGTATCTCGCATTGCTTATATGTGACATTCAAATCTATTCAAATCATCTGTACGTGACTATTACTTGTCTTGTACAATAAATAATATATATTTGCTTACCAGTCTATTAAAACATGTGAGAGCGGAGTCTCTGTCAAGTCCAAGTTTGTTGCGAAGCTCTCTCCATCTCAGAAACGCCACGCCAATATTGATCCTTGTTTTATTTCTTCATTTGTCCCAAAGCCTGCTTGCCTCAGTTGATCTACAATTTTTTTTTTCTGTACTCGCCAATGAATAATCCTGATCCATGATGACTGAACGACACAATAACAGCGTGTTAGATGCTGTATAACCAACACTTTCGCATTTTGTTAACGTGAGTTGCCATAGTTTCTACAAGCGGAAACCAGGGATAGCGCGGGTATTACGTCATTGATAGGCGATGAGCCATTATTTAAAATTAGAATGTCTCTGGATTTACAAATCCTTGGGAACTTTTGGGATAATGAAAGTACACAGCTGCATTAAATATATTACACTGTGCAACTTAAAGGATTAATTCACTTTCAAATGAAAATTAGCCCAAGCTTTACTCACCCTCAAGCCATCCTAGGTGTATATGACTTTCTTCTGTCTGATGAACACAACCCAGATAGGAAGGTGACATTGATTCAGTGTTGAAATTCCATCAGAATCATCATTTTGGTTGAGATTGAAAATTCAATGCTAAATAATATTGAATCAACGTTGAAATTTGAATGCTTTTCAGTGTTGAAAAAGACAACATTGAATCAATGTTGATTTTTGGTCAGCTTTATCACTGGTGGAACTTAGACTAAGCTATGTCAATTCATCTGTCCCCTCATTCAACACTTTATTCACATTAGCATTCATGCTCCTCATGACCCTTCCCTCTAGTCCCACAAAAAAAATAAAAAAAATAAAAAAATAAATAAAAAATAACAAAATAATCCTGCCAACTGAAGTGTGTAGATAAACTCCAACCAGTTGGAAGTCAGTGAGATGAACCAGCTGGACATTATTATTATAATAACGTTACACTCTTTCAACTTAAACAGTAAATTCACAACTACATCTCACCTGCACTTTAAGGATCCCGCGTCAGACGTTTTTCTGACGTCACGACGCACGAGCGTCTTGAACTTTCTGCTCGAATCGATCGATTTTCTCGGACTGAAAGGTAGGTTGAATTTGGAAATTTGTTTTACTTTATATATTAGATAATGCAGCGTTTGAATGTGTGTTTTATAGTTCATTAACGTTGTTTGTGGACATGAATCCTAACAGAATCGTAATTAATCGAATTTAAAATGAATTCCTCCTTTACCGTGTATGCAGTGCGAGATATTTGAAATGCTGTGGGCGGGAAGTGCGCGTGGTGCGGGAGAAAACGCCCGAGGTACAGTGAGGATTCCTGCATTATAATATTGAGTTAAGTTTTTAAATTAATATTTGTCTGTTCTATTATTTGTCTTTGACATGTTAGTTCTGATTTGATGTATATGTTTGCCCAAAATGATGATCCAAATCTGTAAGAAAAAACATTGTGAGCTAACGTTACATTTGCCTAACTTGGTGTTTTGCTTCGTTTTTAGTAGTAGTAGAAATAGTAGATTATAATAGTAGTATTTGCACAACTAATTAATTGACCTGGAAAACAACTATCGACCACTAATAATGCTGTAAAAATGTTTCTCCCCTTAGGACCTAAAGCTTTTCAATGATGTTTGATGACTGAGGACACTTTACAATACATGGTAAGTAATTTCTATAAAAACTGATATAGTTGTTAATGGATAATGAATTACTAATGTCCAAACCAGATGTTCATTAACTCACAATTTATGCCATCCCAAATGCATGTGACTTTTGTGTTGTTTTTTTCTGGAAAAATATCTGTTTTGTAATAATTTTGTTTTGCCTGTGTTCCCATGTGTTATTTTTTCAGAAAAAGTATACATTTGTTTATTTTGTCGTCATTCGAGCAAAAGAAACAGTGCAATGAAACTGTTTGTTTTATGTACACAACTTTAGGATAACCAGACAGATGATTGTGAGGGTGACCTTGAGCAGCTCTTCGTGGTGGTGTTCATTATTCGGAAGTAGGGGGAGAACTTCATGAAACACCTGCTGACATTGACATTGTGATCAAGGGAGATAAAGTTTTGAATCAACTCACTTCAGTCACATCAGCTTGTGCTCTGCTTCTGGGTATGATATACATCAACCTATAATGGTTTATATTAAATAGTAATAAAACTGAATTCAGCGTGTTTTAACTTAAACCTTTTTTTAAATCATATTTCAAGTTTCACTTAATTTTGTTGTACATTGTAACAGTCACATTTCCAAATATTTATGACCCACCTTCTGTCAGTCATACACTACTACCGATCAAATGTTTAAGAACATTGTGCAGTTTTAACTTCCTGTTTGTTTTTGTTTTCTTTAGATGTGTTACAACAAGTGAAGGCTGAAAAAAAGGAGGTCTCAAAGTTTGTATTTGCTGTTTCTGCAGAACTGGCTCCGTTATGCTCCTGATCAGCTTGCGGGCGTTGCTCGTGGTGGAAATCCCTGAGTTCGTCAAAGTATCAATTTAATGAATAAGCACATACTTTTTGCATTAGAAGAGTAGCTTCAATCCTTGAAAAGCTTCAAGTCCTGAGCAGTGAACTGTGGTAGTGTTTCAGTCTGTAGTACTGTGTTTCTGTTTTCGTTTCCATGTGTATTTACTTCCATTTTACAGATGCAGATTGCATTTATGTGGTCATAGTTTTCCAGGCTCTTTTTCCAATGACTAAAATGCATGTTTGAGCTGTTTTAACTGAAAGTAACTTGCACTGACATCTTACAATTTGTCTGTGCTATTGTTTTGTCTCAAGATGAATGCCAATAATGTTTTTGTTTTTTTTGTTTTTTACTACTTAACCCCTTTCACAGACAAGGCTTAAATCTAGTCCCAGACTAAAATGCATGTCTGAGCTGTTTTAACTGAAAACATATCTTAAAATATGTCTTTGCCATTGTTTTGTCTCAAGATAAACACTTTTCTAAGGCATGTCTATAAAAGTTACTTAAATAATTGAACTAAGGTCTGATCCTGGCTTAGCCTAAGCCCTGTCTGTGAAACCAGGTCTATTTGTTTGACACCATGAAATGCCATTTTTACAGCCACTTGTTTTTCCTGAATGTGATGTTAATTCCTGTTCAAACAGTGTGTGGTTATAAATAAATACATTTGTATGTAAACTGAAGGAAGTTGTGAATTTTTCATTAAAACCATATTAACTGCAGCCCTTACATTGTCTCTGATTGAAATGAGTAGAAATAGACATTTAACTGGCTTAGAATCTTGCTGTACATAAAGCAAGATTGATTTGATATTGTTTCCACGTTAATTCAATGTTAAATAGGTGATTTAATTAAGGTTGAAAAAACATTGATTTTACAACCATGTTGATCTATTTTTCATCATTGAAATAACATAATTTCAGGGTGCAAACCTGATGAAAAATCAATGTAAAATTCAACGATAATTTGGTTAATGCATTAACATTGATTCAAGGTTGGTCTGCTATCTCGGAATTGGAGAAATATTAATAAATATCCTGATGCATCCGAGCTTTATAATGGCAGTGTGTCCCGCTCACTGCCATTATAAAGCTCGGATGCGTCAGGATATTTATTGTCCAATTGTGTTCAACGAGTATGAGCTGAAGAAAGTGCCTCCATCCACATCCATCCATCATAAACATACTCCACAGTCCACACATCTCCGGGGTTCTGAAGCGAAGCAATGCGTTTGTGTAAAAAAATATCCATATTTAAGTTATGAAGTAAAATATTTAGCTTCCGCTAGACTGCCTTCCGTATTCAACATACAAAGAAAGTGTAAAACTCTCGCAGTTCAAAAAGCTTATGCTACATCCTACACCTTCCCTATTCAACTGATGCGACGCCAGTTTACACTTTCTTCGTAACTTGAATATGGATAATACTCATCAAGAGTTTTACCTGTACATGCAGACCGCTGATCTTTGCCCAGAAGGTGATTTCCTATTTTTCTGAAAATAAGGTGGAGGTGACAGCGACCAGCATTTTTCCTCTGTATGGTCTATTTTTGTGACAGGAACTACAAAACCTGTTCTCTTTGCCACATGGTTGTTTGCTATGTTCTCCTGGAGTCTGAGGATTTTCATGACTCTCTAATGCTTCTTTCACACCATGCGTTCTGGAACATGACTGCACTATTACGGTGCTGCATCACCTTAAGAACTGAAGTAGGCACACTTTCTTGAGCAGTGCAACAAAAGAAATCAAAACATGGCCCACTGAACTAAAGGTGTCACAATTAGCAGACCCTCAATGTACACACATCTTGGTCTACTGGCCTTGTTCACTATCAGCACCTCTTTGCTTTTAGGAATTCCAAATGGCTCTTGGAGGGGGTTGGAACAGGAGAGCAAAAATCTTTGCGGATTTTCATCCTTACACTGTTGTTCATAAATACCTGTAGTGACGTGGTAAACGTGATTTCACCAAGTACAACATGTTCCTGGATCAACATCTTTGTTGATCCTGGAACATTCCAGTCAACCCATCAGATTTGAGGGACAAGTTTACAGTTTATATCCAGTTTAGGCTTACAACAAGGGTTAGATGCTTCTACATCATTGTTATTCATCTGCGTTGTACAACAAGGACATTGTCATGTCGCCGGAAACAGAGTTTCCAGTGTCCCAATGTTTAGTGATTGTTACAGTGATACCATTGTTACAAGTGCCTGAATTTGTGTACACCAGGAATTCCCAATCCTGTTCCTGGAGGTCCTGCAAAGTTCAGCTCCAACTCCAAACACAACTGAACCAGCTAATTAAGGTCTTCAGGAGCACTTGATAATTACAGACAGGTGTGTTTGATCAGGGTTGGATCTGAACTCTGCAAGATCGAACAGAATTGCGCACCCCTGGTGTACATGATATACTGATTCACCACCTATAGGGAGCTGATTGAGATGCACGCTGAGTTGTTTTTAGTATGTTGCTATATGCTATTGCTAGTTTTCTGGGTGTTTGCTAGGTTGCTTTGGCATCTTGGCATATGAAATGAGACAGTTATTGAATTTTATTAAGCTAATTTTTAATGTGTGTATGTTTTTTTCATGTTCATGAGACGTTTAGACAATGAAGCACAAACAAGACAACACACATATTAGGGGTCGTTTACATGACAATGTTTTCACCAAAAACGAAAAACTTTTTATGCATTTTGGCCATTCATTTACACAACAACAGCATTTTGGGGGCCTGAAAACACAAACTTTTGAAAATGGGTTTCAAAGAAAATGATACCATAATCGTCTCCGTGTAAACTAGAAAAAAGCGAATTTGTGAAAACGGTGATGTCACACACGATTATTACGTGTTCAGTCTATAGGCGTGTAGTTTTTCTTTACAAAGTGACATCGCCATCTACTGGCCTGGCATGAATAATAACAGCATTTTTAGTCATTTACGAGGATCCGTGTAAACGTTTTGACAATGTGGTTGTCCGTACATAAAAAGGGTAAAAGAAAAACTTTTCAGCTTTTAGTACAATGTTGTCATATAAAAATACCCTCAGATGGATCAGCTTTTTCAGCAGCATTCCCCCTGCATGTGTCACATTCTACCACTGGCCTACTGGATCTTCCATGTTATGAACTTAATAATATCTGTCAGACTTCATAATGTCTCTTTAAGCAGGTTTGGGAAAATGAGCATTAATTAACCAGCACAATTTGCCAAAGTAATTAGAACCATCTTTGTTTTCTGAGAACGAGTGGAATTTCTTGTCCATTGCACATCTATGTCAGCCCTGCTCACAGGAAGCTGTGTGGTTTCATTATTATCATGACCCTGATCCAACTTCTTCCAGCCACAGTCTCTGGTTGTAAGTAAACTGTACAAGAAAATACAAGTCTAGCATATTTCGTGAAAAACAAAACTTCAAAAAAGAAAGTCCTAACATTAAGCAATGATAGAAAATGATAGAAAGTGATCATGTCAAAAGTAATCCCATAAAATCAAAATTTTAATTACTGTATGGCTTTTTCGTCCATGTCTTTGGCTTTAGATCTGAGGTCATATAGAGTGCTGCAGGAAAGAGTTCTAAAATCTGTAAACAATTTTTGCTCTTCTGGTTCTATTGTCCTAAAGTCAGTGGGTTTTTTGAAAGTTTTTTTTGGTTAATCGGTTTTACACCAGCTCAAGATTTTACATTCATGTTTTATTCTACGACATAAACTACATCAGTTATGTCCTCTTGTGATTTTTTAACACTTTGATGTGTCTTCAAAAATGCAGTTACTAAATGGGAATCCAGAAGACTACAGACTTTATACGTCATCATGCAAAACAGGAAAATTCATCACTGGTTGGCTTTTATAGCCTCATTGTGTTTATTCTCAGGTTCTTGCAAACTATTCTAATTCAAACTTTCTAACATGTAGATTTTACATCAAGATTAAAGAGTTGTAGTGTTGTTCGTTCATAGCGTAACTTCAGAATTCATAAAAGTTGTTAATTTGCAAAGATTATCTTGATGAAGAAAACGTGTAAGAATCATATACTTTTGTTGGTCAGAGTTTATTGTCTGCAATGATCTAAAAACCAATGGAAAAAAATCTGTTGGCTTTTTGTCGAGGGAACCAGGGTGAACTTCTGGGTAGGGTTACAAAAATATGTCATCACTACAGTGTTAATGTACTCCTAGAAGTAAGATGTGCGCATTTAAAACTTTAGACAAATTGTCTCTAAGTTTTAGACAATAAATATTGTCAACATTTTCAAACTTTTGACCAACAAAATGCTTACAAAAATGTAAATATACCCTGCCAACTTTTTTTTGGTAACCACTACTTACAATCGCGGTCTGCAGAAGAGCATCTCTGAATGCATAACATGTCAAACCTTGAAGAAGATGGGCTACAGCAGAAGAAGACCACACCGGGTGCCACTCCTGTCAGCAAAGAACAGGAAACTGAGGCTACAATTCGCATGGGCTCAACAAAATCGGACAATACAAGATTGGAAAAAACAAGATGAAAGCATGGATCCATCCTGCCTTGTAACAACGGTTCAGGCTGCTGCTGCTGGTGGTGTAATGGTGTGGGGGATATTTTCTTGGTGCACTTTGGGCCCCTTAGTACCAATTGAGCATTGTTTAAACACCACAGCCTACCTGAGTATTGTTGCTGACCATGTCCATTCCTTTATGACCACAGTGTATCCATCTTCTGATGGCTACTTCCAGCAGGATAACGCTTCATGTCACAAAGCTCAAATCATCTCAAACTGGTTTTCTTGAGTTCACTATCCTCAAATTGCCTCCACGGTCACCACATCTCAATCTAATAGAGCACCTTTGGGATGTGGTGGAACTGGAGATTTGCATCATGGATGTACAGCTGACAAATCTGCAGCAACTGAGTGATGCTCTAATGTCAATATGGACCAAAATCTCTGAGGAATGTTTCCAGCTCCTTTCTGAATTTATGCCACAAAGAATTAAGGGAGTTCTGAAGGCAAATGTTCCTAATAAAGTGTATTTTCACCTGCATCCAACTAGAATTAGCACACTAGTACATCATGGTTTATTTCCATAATGTAAGCCAAATCCAACTGCCTATTTTTTAAAAAGGATAAGCTCTTTAATTTCCTGTTCGAATAGGAAATATGTCCACACAGGAATTACAACGATGCTCATTAGAAAGTTTTGATTTTGTAGGGTCTCAATAACAACAAACTACTTTCATTTTAAATATGTGCCACATTCCACAACCACAAGCCGCTTTTACAGATGTTATTGACATTTCCAAAACACAGGGAAGCAGCTGGTGGGATATTTCCATAGCATGCAGTACAAGCCGACTGTATCCATCTGCACATGAATAACTGGGGGCGTTGGGTTTGTCTCATGTGATAAGCTGTAACACTGACGACCTGATTGACTTCACAATCTGATTGCAGTCTGCCGATATATGCTCTGCATCCCTTTAGCCTGGAGCTCAGACTCAACACTGAGCTATAAATAATCATTAGAGCTCCCTGATAACAGTCACATACAGTCTTGAACTACACTGCCATTTACTAAATGGTCATTTTAATTCAAGAGGTATAATTAAGTATATTTAAGGTGTTATTTTAGGATTTTTAAAGTCATTTCATTTGAAAAGTTGGCTGATCACAAGAAATAATTTTTGAAAATTATATTTTCCAATATCAGTACTATACCTGTGTTGCCATAGACATTGGGGAAGATGCAGTCCTCCAATTTTCAGACACATTCAAGAAGGTTTGAAGGTCAGTGAAAAATGACCTTAAATAGCAAGTAGGCTAGTTGCACCACACCACATTATATACAATCAATATTCTTTGTGCTTTGTGCCAAGAACAATATATATTTATTCTAATTAACAGAGTTCATTATTGAGCATGAAGAGGCCATTATTTACTGAAATAAGACAATGAAAGAACTGTACCTCTGTTTGAACCATGTGATCAACAATCCATGATAATTATGATGATGATTGAAAGATGACACCGTTTAATTAAAAGGGGGGAAATCTCACATAACAGGGTTGAAAATGAAGTACAGAAACAAATGTATATATATATATATATATATATATATATATATATATATATATATATATTCGAAGTTGTAAATACAACAAAGATTATTGGAAAATTAAGTCTTTCTATTTCAACTATTTCAAAATTTTATATTTAATTCAATGTGTTGAAAGCATGGGTTGAAAGCACAGGAACAGAAAAAATAATAATTATATCAAATATATAATATACCATTTAATGTTTTGTGAAGTTTTTTATTAAAGTAAAATTAAGTACAATAAATGAATACAAAGATTTTAAATAAACTCAAATGGTTTTCCTAAGACTTATCTAATAACACATTCTGTCCATGCAAAGCTATCATGCTTTACTGTTGTTTATAACAAATAAAATATCGTCTGTGCTGGTCCTGTAACCAATGGCTGTTTTTGTTTACACTGGTTATTAAACTGTTTATACAATTCAATATTTTCAAGTGTAATCTAATACTGCCTTCCTGCTGCAGGGAAAAGATGGCATGTGACAGATGCCATGTGACTAAAGTGACATGCAAATTGCATCATCTCACAATAATTTGAAAGGTAAATGAAAGGCTGACTGGTTATACAATGGGTTTCCATTAAGGGCAATAGATCTGTTCCAACAGGTAAGCAATGCAAAGAATCCAAAGGGCCATAAAACATAGATAGTGCTCATTAGAAAGGAGGCGGATGTGGCTGCGGCTGAGTGGATGAGGACTTATACTGTTGTGTGACTAAATAAAAACAGAAAACTGACCGCTGCACGGAGCTCAGTAGGATGGGAAACTCTCGCCCTGTATCTGACCATTTATGGAAAAATGGCAAGACAAGGAAATGCATTCTGTGAAAACAAATAAACTACCACAAATCCTCTTTTAGACTGTTTATTGATTCAGTAAATGCATATAAATGATTCACTTTCTTCAGAAAGAGACAATTAGACATAGATATGCTATACAAACTCAGTAATGAACAAAGTGCTTAAAAACACAAAGTCTAGTACAAATAAATAAATATTATTTTAACAAAAAAGGAAAGATATTATAAAATAAGGTTCAAGTATCAGAAGCGAACAAATGAATTACCATTTCGAGCCAATGTACAACATTGCACCTATAGCTGTGTGATTAATAGACATCAACAACTAGACATCTTCTCAAAACCATAATTTACAGTTAAAGCTGGTATTTAGATTCGAAGAGTTAAAATTTTACTGTTCCTACAAAATCTCTTACAAATTCAAACCGTAAACATTTCATTTACAAGGGTAAATCTGTACACACCTTATCAAATACTACTTTAATCTCTTGATCAGGCTGAGACATGCTAACAAAAGTGGAACTGAACTGGAAAAAAAAAACCTCAAATGAATTTCATTTAAATGTTATTTTTTTTAAACATAATTCTCATAGTAGAATGTAAAAAAAGCAGGTCTGGCCTGATAGCTCAAGCACTAGGCACTCTAGGGAATTAATAAAAGAACAGTATAAAAATGTATCTGATATCCATCACGCCATAAATTACATTAATTATAAACAACAAATATAAACACTGTTTCACTTTGTCCCATCCAAACACACATAAAACACCCTGTTTTATAACCTTGCGCAATAACCTTGTCGTCAGGTCTTAGAAACACACAAATTACACAAAAAAAACACTCACAATCCATATCCATAACACAAATCATCTGAAACTGCAGTGGACAACATGAGAACTTTTAAACAGCCTTCAAAACTGCCAACAGCATTAAAAATGGTAATATTCATTTTTGCCCTCAAAGATTAAGACAAATATATGCAAATAATCTAAATGTGCAATTATAATGTGCAATTTATTTGCAGCATATGTTTGAAAGAGAGTGCAGAATAGACATAAATCATACCGCAAGCATCTGCAGGAGATCTTTGGTCTGTTTTAGTATCATCCTTCAACGTTCAGGGCATATTCTTACCATCAGTGTTAAAAATCCAGCCGAGACCAGAATAAAAACATCTATAAGTGGTATCCTGTTACGTAAACAGGGAATAGTGTCCAAAAATGTGGGGGTGGTTGACAACATGACTTAGCCGAATGTTTAATCCCTGCCACTGGGCTCCGATTTCTCCTCATACACAAAAACACACATATAAAACACCAAACTAGTACAAACCACACAATACGTACATTAATTATGAATTCATAGACGAATAGAAAAACCCAGGTGGCACTCAGTGTCCATTTTTTTGGGAGATGGATGCACACTCCTCTGTAAGAGGAAGAGAGGAAGCAGCTTGGCAGGAAACTCTTCCGCGCTGAGTAAAGCAATATAGCCGAACAACTTCACAAGCAGAGCTGAGGGGGTTCGTGGCACTCCATAGAGCATTTTTTCAGGTTCTGTGAAAAAATAACGAAGAACATTTGGTTAATTACTGAACAGTTGGTCTATTTAACAAGCTAGCCGCTAACTAATAGCATATTAACAATTAGCATAACAGAAAATTGCTATTATTGTTACTCAAGTCTACATGGAATCTGCACTGACGTATTTCCAGAGAATTTGAACAACGAACGCAAGCTCTACATATTTTACATGCCTTGCCAGTTTGCTTATTGAATATTTTGCTAATTTGACAATATTTTCAGCTAATAACCCTGTTTACACCTGGTATTTTGGTATTAACATGTTTCAGGTGATTAGCAAGCACTAAATGTAAGTACTAGATGTTTATACCAGTTATAAACAGGGCTTAAAAGTGTAATTCTACCTCCATTTAACACATTTTACCACATTCAAATGCATTCTGCATGACTCTGTAGGTTATGTCCCAAAATCAGTATGAAATTGCTATACTGTTTAGCTACTCTACATTATTAGGTTCTATGAGCATTACCTCTGAAAGAGCAGCACTGAAACCACTTGTAGGTAATGTAAAAAAGTGCGTCTTTAAGCATGCAAAAGATGAGCAAGAGACAGACTGTGACCATTTATAGAACAAATGAGAAAGTGGGTATCTAGATATAAATGAAGATATAAACATAAAATGGTGTGTAACTGCGGTACTTGTGTACATGTATATCTTCATCAATACCACCTTTAAAGGGCCCATATTGTAAGATTATCGCATTTAATCTTCATAATTTGGTTTTATGTTACCTTTTTTCCACCCTCTCTAAAATAAACAAGATTGCTATTGTACCTTTAAGACTTCTATATGCAAATAAGGTTGCTTATGATTGGCTAATCTTTATGTACTGGCATGGTTCAACAATAACGTTCATCAGTGCAGGTCAAGTTGTGAAATACTAAATAGGTAATGTTATGTAAATAAGGTGATCTTATGTTAATGAGCTTGTGACATCATAATCACAAAGACTTCTGATTGGCCCCGTTTTGCAGTCTTGTTTCTGTAATCAACCAAGTGACAGATGCACCAAGATATAGTTTGAGTCTGACTGGATGTCAACAACCAAAGATATGAGAAATGTTTTCTTGTTGTATTTAAAAGTTGATAAGCCTATTTAAGAAAAATCCTTTATGGCCGTTTAAGAATGTTAAACAAGTATGTGATAGTCAAGCTGGGAAGGTCCAAGGAGGTGAAATTATTTGAAGAAGATAAGAAAGAAACGGAAAAAGGAAATACTTACAGACAAGCTTCACTAAGCCAGTGCTGTAGCACATAAAGGTGAATGAGGAAGGATAAATGGAAGGAAACAGGAAGAGAATGTGAAAGGGTGAAGAATGGAATGATTAGTATGTCACTATAGGGTTATGAAAGTGAAGATATGACACAGGTTTTAGATCTATGAACAGTAACTGTGGCTCACCTGTGTGGACAGAGCAAGTGTGGTGTGTGATGCTGAACACAGGGTCAGTTGGGCGGGCGTCACCTCTCTGATGATCGGGTCATCTAGACCCTCAATGCGAGGCTTTTTATTGGGTTCAGGGCTGGTGAGAGGGGTCACGCTGTTTCTCCTGATCAGAGTGCTCGGGCCTCTCTTCACCTCCTAGAGAGAGAATATAGAACAAGGGATCAGAAGCTGAAATGGTACAGCTTTTGTGTGTATATGCAAGTGTGTGAGTTTGTGCTTACCTCTGGTCTGTCTCTATGTGTGTTCACTGCCTCCACATTCAGAGAAATAGATTCAACTTTGCACCCTTTAAAATACCAAAAATAACACAGTTAGTTTGCATAATACTTGTCAATATAATTCAGATTAGATATGTCAGAGATAATAGGTTAAAAATCTTACCATAAGCCACTGGGGTCAGCTTCAGTACTGTGTGGAGTGGACACTTCAGGTACGGCATCTCATCTGCCAACAAAATTAAAGGTTAGTATGATTACACTTCTGCTGAGAATGGAAAAATGTCAGCTGATGTAAACGAGGGGATGAATTTAAAGGGATAGTTCACCAAATCTGTATGACTTTCTCTTACATGAAACACAAAAAGAGACATTTTGATGTGTTTTTTTCATTCTATCAAAGTTATTAGTGCTGTCACACTCCAAAAAAAAGTAGTCCATATGACTTCTGGGATGGTTGCATAAAATGCTTATACTAGTCTTACAGGTTAGTCATCTAATAATTTTTTTAAGCCTGGTCATAAGTTACATAAAAAAGTAGATTGCCCTCATTTGAAACTGAAAAATAAGTCTGATCACTCCTTGGCTAACTGCTAGTTGGTCAGACAAGCAGTTCTTAGGACACGGTCTTAACATAGAAGCTATGTTTATGCAATTGGCCCCTGAAGTCATATAATAGCTTAGTATCATGAACAGGCCAAAATTTTAAGAAAAAAAAATCTTGCCCTCAATGACATCAAACCTGACCACTGTGAAAAATAAGTGGGCTTCAATGTGTACTTCAAATCCTTAAAGTAAATTTTTACTTTTTACTTCAAATAAACTGTATTTGAAGATAAAATATTAATGAAATAAAAGCCAACTTAAGTGTACTTAAGGAGAGTTTTATGACTGTTTCTTAGTAACACACTTAAGTACACTTTTAAAAAGTGCACTTTGTAATAATGTCAAATTAAAAGTGACGTTAAAGTACATTTTAAATCATTATGTTTTGTCATCCTTTAAAGAAGTACACTTATTTTTAATGTGACTAACATACTACATCACATGTAAAGTTCTTGATTATAATTTAAACTGTAGTGTGTTACTCAATTTTACATTTAAATATATTTTAAATGTTCTAAATTGCAACTTCATTGCAAATGTATATGACACGCGTTTCAATAGAGATGACATTAAATATCACTTTAGCCATATTTCAAAGACAATAGAAGTAATTATAAAATTACATATAAAAGATTTGCTTAAGTCCTACTTAAGTGGATCAAAAAGCACTTGAAAGTTCAGCTAACTGCATTTAATATCAATTTAAACTATAATACATTTTCATTTAATTGCAATTAACATGCAATTAATAAGTGTCAGAAAACATTACATTCAGTTTATACTTGAGCATATTCTTTTAAACTATATTACTAAAGTATAATAAGTACTCTTTTAAAAGTATGGGACACAATGCATCTCGAAGCGCCAAGCTTGAATGAGGAAGGAGAACAACAGCTTAATTTTAGTCTGTTCCTGAACATGAACCTACAAATGGTTTCAGAAGTCATTTGGACTACTTTTGGAGTTCAACAGCACCCACTCTCATTCCCGATTATTAACGTTACTGTAGTATGAAGCAGAGCAGGGCCGAGTGTTGTGGGAGCTGAACGAGGCCGCTGGAGCGATTGCGCAACACACGCCGCGAGCAGCGGAACTTTTACTATGCCACAGTCGCCAGCGCTGCTTCCGCTTTTCCGGTCATGAGTATGAGGTAACGTAGCTCTGTTTACCATATTAGATACATTTGAGTGTGTTGAAAATGTTATAACATTACTCTGTGCGTTCGCTCGGCGGCTGCTGTGAGACACTGTTGCACACTGCAGTAAGCTAGATCGATTTTAGAATATCATATTAAATGCTGGATGGCTTGTGTTGATAAATGGCATGCAATTCATTTTAAAACGTATTTTATGATGGAGAAAATGCTGTATTACTGTTACTAAAAATAAAGCTGCATCTGATTATGCTATGTTAGCTACTTGACAAAATAGTGTTTTTCTCTGAGGCATGGTAAAGCATGGTACTCGCAAAAAAAATCAAGAAAGTTAGATTTAAACAATAAGACTAAACGTGTTGACCTATATAACAACAATTAGTTTTCTGTCTATAAATATATCAAAACAGTTGTTCCCTTGTCTATTAAAACATGTAAATATTAAAGCGTCTTTAGTGTTTCCATGGTTTCTACAAAATAAAACCGGAAACCGAGGGTAACGCGGGTATGACGCAATTGACAGGCGACTCACCACACGTCCCGGAGCCTTGGTTAAAATTGCAATTTTCTCACGATTTACAAATAGTTGCAAACATTTGGGATATTGTAAGTACTCAAGTGAACAAAATATATAACACTGGCCTAGTTGTTTTTGGATATTTTACTGCAAAATTCTTACATATTGCACCTTTAAGCATTAGTAAATTCATGAAATTCATTTCTGCGTGAACTATTCGCTTAAGAATCTCACCTGCACTTTTATCCAGGAAGTATGCGAGTAGGCATCGCATCACAGCCTGGTGACAGATGACAAGAACATTCTCCTGTCGTTCCAGTTCCATGATCAATGGTTCCACCCGCTGAACCAAGTCCTGATATGACTGGAGAAACACAAGAATTTAATTTAAGGACACTTTCTTCCAATTTGTCATATTAAAGTGAAAGCATTTCATCTGTTTGTACCTCTCCAGAGGGGTAGCGGTAGTAGTATTTGTCCTGATCTCTCAGAGCAAACTCTTCTGGAAACCTCTCCCTTACTTCTTCATAGGTCATCTCCTCACACACACCCTGCAGAGATCATACACATGTTTTATAGAGACGGAAAAGGAGCAATGTAGCTGAAAAACCAAACCAGAGATGCATGCTGAAGAACTTACTGCATCAATCTCATTCAGGGCTTTCCATTGCTCGTACGGCACATTGAGGGCCTCGGCGGTTTGGATACTACGACGCAGCTGGCTTGTCCAAACCTTCAAGTCCTTCAAGTTCTGCTCCTCCACGAATTTAGCAAGAGCTCCTGCAAACTACAGAGTGGGATGATTTGTTATACCGTAGAGCTTGGACAAATTGGACACATGGGTAATTTAGTACTCTTAGCTAGCACGCACTGTTTCTAAATTTTACAAATACCAAAACTGAGCTTCATGGCAAAACATGACTGTTTATGAAGGCTTGCAAAGTTACATGTCTTTTTATAATGAGTCATGAGCTATTAAAAAAGTAATTACCCAAGTCATACCTACGTACTGCATTATTTTCATTCTTTTCCAAGATTTAAGAGCATAGTACCTTTCGTCCACGTGTAGACAGCCCAGAGTCGCCGCCCAGTCTGCCCTGCAAGTTGTGTTGGCTCTCGCCATGACGACACAAATAAATAGAGCGCGGCTGTACGTGGATGTTCATCAGGTAGTAGACGATCCGACTCTGGATGTGGTCTTGAATACGATTGACCAGGAATCTGCGACCGACGTCAATCACTTTGATGAAAGACAAATTTCTGAGGACAAACAAGGAAAAGTGGTTAAGCCTGTGATATTAAAGATACAAAGTCAGTGCCAAAGAAAGTATGCGTGTATTGGTAGTGTACCTGTCATACTGGTCAGGGTCAAGTGGCTGATAGTTCACTCTGTAACATTCGATTCTTTTCTTAAAGTCCTCCACGGCATCCGTCTTGTTGCAATCTTGGTAGTCAGGACATGACACCTTAACTTCCTGTTAAGGGATTATTGTAATGTTCAGAGGTTTTGCAGACTTTATATCAAAAAGTAGTTATCTCACTAAATACATATAAGACTAAACAATCCTTTAACACACAACTTACCAAAATATTACAGGCGATTACATTTGGGTCCTCACAAACAGACTCAATGAAGAAAATCTGCAAAGTACATTTGTATTAGTGGTCTTCATCAATGTAATTGTCATCAAAAGCAATCTTCAAGAGAATACAACTGACCTTGAAGCCATTTTCTGCACCAAACTCCAGGATTATATCCCGTCGCTCTCTGGTTGTGTTTGTAGCATCAAAAACCTTTGGAAAGATATGGCGGTGATGATCTACTCTTTTTTTATTGTGTCTAAACTTGTTTATGCATTTGCAACAGATACTTACAGCCACTTGACCTTCCTCTTCAGTGAGGTAATTCTTGACATCTCTCAGAGCGGCCAATGCACACTGCCTGGGGACAAAACAAAATGAAAAATTACTCCATATATATATCCATTTATATATGCATTACTCCATATATATTACACCATATATCCATAAATATATATATGAAAAATTACTCCATATATATCCTTAAAAATTACTTCATATACTGTATATCCATAAATTACTTGAAGATTAACTTATTTTAATATTATGACATTGTGTAGCTTCAGCACACAACTCACTGTCGAATTTTTACAGCATCCTCATTGTCTGATTTGAAGAAATCATAGGAGCTGTAGTGTTTCACTGCTTCTCGACGATACTCGCCAACATTAAACACTAAAAATACACATATTCAACAATTAAGAATTCCTGAAAAACGTTACTATTATGTATAGGTGAAATGCATAAAGCAAATATATAAATATATTATATTAATTTAATATTAAGTAGAGTGATAAAAGTTTATATTGGTGTATTTATTTATTTTTTTTGTACCTTTTGTGGGAATACCAGTCCAGTTGAGGTAGCGTGTGAGTTTCCTTGACATATAGGTTTTGCCCCGAGCAGGAAGCCCAACCATCACTATCACCGTTGGGGGGTTTGCCAGGTGTGGGCCTCCATGTGCTGAAATACAAAGATAAAGTGAAATACATTATCACACTTTGCTGAAACAAAGTGTATGAACAGAAATGCCATTAGCCTAAGGGTTTTCACGGGTATGGACTCTTTTTTCATTCAATCTTACTCCAGTGGTTGCCCGCATGATTTCTCAACACGTGCCTGGGAACCTTTTAACGACCCTCCTCGCCAGCCAATCAGACAGCACAGCCATGGGTCAGGTCATGTACGCACAGATGCACTTTCAAAACTAAACATTTACTACACTTAAATGCACATGCACATTCCAGCAAGACGTTAACCGGGTCAGACGCAGATAAGTCTCACTTTCTCGTACACACACAGACACATAAATCCTTTAGAAAGTAAATGTTTGTGTGTATTGGGAATTGCCACGAAATATATGTATTTATGCAGTTGTGCATTAGTCTACGATTCAAGCAATTTCGATTGTGTTTCTACTTCATCATATTATTTATGGGTTAGAGTAATCCCTAACAGGGAGAGAGAAAGTATACAGCAGTTTTTCTCAATGAATTATAGATGTCCATTGGCAGGTGGCCATGCGAATGGGCAGTGTGAACCAGCGCAGTCGGGGTTAATCCTTAAGAACATACTTAAGAAGATCCTCAACGGAAACACAAACTCAAACTCAGCTCAGTCAGCAGAGACAGACAATGATCTGATTAGGCTTTTGCTTGTTGTCCATGTACACTGAGCAGACAGAAACTGCTCATGTGTAGGTCATGATTCACCTCAGAATTAAAAGAAAATTATATTATATTTTTGAATCCTATTTTTAGGGCCATTAACATTTTAGGTAATGTTGGTAACTTTGGTAATGTTATTTGACAGTTAAGGATGTTTAACCCCAAATTTAACACACATTTTGTGTGTGTGTTTATAATTCTCATTATTCTTAATATTCTCATTATATTCTACAATATATTGTAATACAGTAATAAAAAAAACATACTGTTCTGGATACAATTTTTGTATTAAAATCTGCATAAATTTTAGGTGATTTGAATTTGTTTTATTATTGAATAAAATTAAATGCTATATTATTATTTATACGAAATATAGCTCATATTATTATTATACTTCTTGTAATTAGTCTGTCTTTCTTTCACACATCCACACACCAAACGTGAGCTCTTGTTTATATTTATTATGTATTGCAGTAAACGATGCCTTCATTATAGTCACAGATATCACTGACGCAGCATATATTAAAATGCACTTGTAATGAGTAATTAATATGCATATCCTACAATCATCATGCTCACGCCAACCGCACGTAAATATATTCGACCAATCACAGACCACTATGAATGAAAAAACGCAATATTCCCACATTCCTCTCTGTCGAATCCCTATTCAGAGCGCGATTCAATGCATGTCGTCATCAGTGTACCATTGAATTCTAAAGTCTTTACAAAGGCGATGCGCGTGGGTTTCCATGACAACAGAATCACTCTTAGAATCGTGAGACAGCAACTCAAGAACGTCCATGGAACCAATTAATTCTGTTGTCATGGCTACTGATGACCATCACCTTAAACACGCTTGATCAGTTCATATGAAAGTACTGGTGACAGTAAGTCACATGTTCATTCATATTAGCCAAATATTTCACTTCATTACATATGTGCCCCTTTCCGTTTAAAATAATAATAATAGATATATGCTGAAACAGTATGCCAATAGCCTATCTGTAGTAAATACTGGACAGCAGTTTTGTGCCCACCATTCTTCAATATGAAAGAAAATATGAATATAATCTATATGACTTACATATGCGGGGCATTGAAGGTTTGTCATCCTTAGAGGGAATCCAGATTTTTTGGATTCTGTTTTGGGTTAGTTCCCTTGGCATTCCTTTAGGATGGAAAAATATCAGCAAGAAAACCGAGGCAAAAAAAAAAAAACACCGGCTCCGGAAATTCCCAAAATGTGGTTTAGTTTAGAGAAAATAAACAAAAAGTTAAGAAATAAGATGCTTTTATTTGTAAATATTCTTCTTTAAAGGCAGTCTGAAGATTTGCGGCGGTTTGTATCGGTTATAATGTTGAACACCACCTCTCTCTGCTTTCCGGTAATCTCTAACATCACGTTTCTCATCTTCAGCGCTTTAAATACGGAACCGGCAACGCGACCATGTGACGCCCCTTCAGAAGGCGTGTCTATCATTGAGAGCGTTGACTTGCGCCACCCTGCGGCCAAACGCAAAACATTTGTTAATAAATATAAAAAAAACCTATGCTATTTGTATTTTAGATTTATCCATGGGTTTTAATAATAAAGAAATTGTTATTTTGCTATTAGATTTTTCTGGATGCTAATGATGTGCATTTAATAGTCCTGACATGGTAAAATGGATTGAAAGGCAGTGCACAAAAGCATTAAAGATGCAGGTCACGCGTCGAGTGGGCATCCCCACACATGCCTACGTGCGGGGAGTCACTACATCAATCCATCAATATTCATCCATAAATCCTTGAAATAATAGCAAGCATTTTCGAGCTGTAAATCACTGGCTTGTTGATTTTTTTTTATTTTTTATTTATTTCCCGAAATAAAAGTAGTAAATTATTAATAAATGTATGTTTTAAATGCAAAATAACATGATAATCTATTGCATTTCCGTATCTGTAAAAAGGTTGTTAGTTTTTAACTGATGAATCGCTAATCAAATTAAATTTAACGAACGTTTAATTTCGAGAGTTTATTGATTTATAGAAGATTTACAGCAACCGTTATTTGAGAGAAATCACTGTTTGCAGTGGGCTATTTCATTGGGGATTTGTTTAACAAAAAATAAATAGATAAATAAATGATAAAAAAAAATAATAATAAAAAATGAACGAGTAAAAAATATCATCCGAAATATTTCAAACTTCTAGCCTAATGAAAGTTCACCATCATTGGTGCATTGGTGCATAAAAGGTGACTTTGCTGAACAGTTTCAATAGTCTACATTATTTTAAGATTGCTTTGTTCTTTTTTTCCCCCCTTTTAATATATAGGCTAGACCTATATGTTCTTGTAAGATGAAAGGGCAAAATAAAGGCTATATCCATGTAGCCTATTGAGAAAAAGGCTATATCCATGTATTAATCCTATGATGTTTTAAAAAATCCTTTGTTGGTTTTGAGATCTTCACTAAAATGCTGAGCTGTTGGTGACTCGCGCATCTGCACGTACAGGATGAAATCCACGGTAGTGACATCACTGTGCCAACCTCACATAGCCTAGGCTACTCTAGCAAATATTATTGTGTCGAGTAGGAAAAAATGACTTTTTGGTCTAGTTCTCAGTTTTTCTCATGTGTGGCAGCTAGCATTTACCGACCAATATTTCATTAGACATTACTATCGGAAAACAATTATTCTATCTAATCCATTCTCTTACAGAAATGCGAAACCTAAAGAAAGAAAGAAAGTTAACTGCAAGTCACGTGAGAAGTTTTGTTTTTCCTCAAACTTCATGTCACTTTCTCGTGATTTCAGGTAGGCTAGTATCAATTTGCCTCTCTTTCAAGCCTTTGTTATTGCACAGTGAACCTGTTTTCAGTCGGCTGCTGTGCTGACCCACTTCCAGTCAGATAGCTGTTTGACTGAGCTCTCAAAGATTTTTTTAGTTGCCTGATATTCGCGGGGCACACGGGGTCAGCTGAAATGAACATCCTTCTAAAATGTATACACACAGTAGAACTTATTCGGCTAGCAGTGTTTGCTAAGGCAAGCAGATTTATTACTACTGTTCACCCTTATGGTGAGATTTCACAAAAGCCTTACATTAAACTTAAGCATTTCTACTATAGATATGAATGATTATATATAAATGATATCTCTGGCATGTTGAGGAGAAGTGTGCATCACACTCTTGCAATTCGTAACTGGCGAATTTAATTTGTTTCCCTCTCTCTAAAAATCGTACGTCGATTTTTATTTGTAATCACAACGTACCAATTCATATACGTAATTGCAACCTCGTAAAATGTTTGGGTTTTCTTGTGCTATTACCTTTCTTTAAAAAATGCTTCACTTTCCTAACCAATTCAACTTTTCACCACTGACCAAAAACACGCTTAAAACAAGACCAAAAAAAAAAAGGATCCAGATCATATCTGGAGATTTGTAGGTGGACTTTTTTTTTCTTTTCTTTTTTTTTAACTTGGGTCAATAAGCAACCACCTAAACCACCCAGAGCATCCTATAAATAGCATAGCACAACCACCACTCCAAACATCTTTAGCAACCACACAGCAACACTCTAACAACCACTCTAAACACCTTTGCTACTGCATAGGAACACCCCAACAACCACTCTTAACATCTTAACAACCGCATATCAACACTCTAACCACCACCCAGAACACCTTTGCTACTGCATAGCAACACCCTAACAACCACTCCTAACATCATAACAACTGCCTAGCAATGCTCTAACCACCACTCCGAACACCTTTGCTACTGCATAGCAACACCCTAACAACCATTCTTAACATCTTAACAACCGCATAGCAATGCTCTAACCACCACTCCGAAACCTTTGCTACTGCACAGCAATGATCTAACAACCTCAAGACAATTCCTGTTTTGTTTTGGTGCAAATTCATGAGTTTGTATTTTCATATGATCTGCCCTTATCCCAGTGAAGGATACATTTAGGGAATTATGAAACTGTGCACTCTAAAACATCTCATGAGATAGGGTTGAACATATACTCAGAGCACCTTATCAACCACATAGCAACACCCTAGCAAACCCATACACACACACTGTAGAATTTGTGAGTTTTGCATGGGCAAGCACTACAAATAAATAAATAAAAATTTCATTTAAAAAATAGTGGCTCTCTCAAACCAGTTTCAGAACAAAAAAAATGAGTGATTCATTCGGGAAACAGTCTAAAAAAACCTACGTTTCATTCTCATTATTGAGGACACACTCTTAGGCAGCTCTGTAAGGAGATTATATTACATACTGGAATTTGGGTTAAAAACTGGCATACGTAACGTCAATGACTTTTCATTCACTGCTAGAGCTGCCGTTCATTTTATTTACAAATCTACACATTGTAGAACATGTTTCATGAGAGATTTTGACATTTAGATTTATAAAGAGTTTATTACAGAATCGTATTTGTTCGATGCATGTAGCAAGCACGTACAACAGGAAATTTAAGTCTCGAGTAAACAGTAAACAGTACGCAGGTTTCTTGTGATACACACTGTTGCCGTGAAGTGTTGACCGACTGGCTGTTAGCAAAAATAAAAGAGCAGAGTGAGAAGTGAAGTTGTTCCTGAAGCTGGTTCACTCTTCACAAGGATAAGATGTCAATACCAGGAATAGACCGGAGAGAACATGAAACACACACACAGTAAAGTGTACACACAATCACACACATTTTAATTATATAGTAAGTAATGAATTAACCTTTTATTAAAGGAAAGAATCAGTTTCTTGCAGAGCCTTTGAGATGATATTTTAGTGTGTTAGTACATGGAAATGAACTTAGATGGTAGCTGGTGCATGTTAATGAATGTAGCGTCCTTCAGGTGTGTTTTTATGGAACTACCGAGACGTTACTGTACTGTCATTAAAATAGAGTCATGCATCATAAATTAATTTCACAAGTGTAGGGAATCACTTCCAATAAACAGGGTTCAGATGGTGTCCTGATACGCTGTTCACTGTACACAGAACTAGTAACCCAACCCCTCTGCTCTCACAACACGTACAAGCAATTCAAAAATAAACAGCAACTAATCAACACCTCCCTAGTGTAGTTAAGCAGCTCATGTAATGAACCTGAGATCAAAATAAAAATCGAAATAAAGGCTAGACTTGAGACTTCATTAAAGTGATAGTTCACCCAAAAATTTAAATTCTGTCACTATTTACTCACTCTTATGTGGTTCCAAACCTGTATGACTATTGTATAGTATGGAGAACAATTCTCACTTTTAACTAGTTGCTTATTAGCTTGTATTTTAGTTGTTTATTAGTACTTATAAAGCACATATTAATGCCTTATTCTGCATGACCATATTCTACATCGCTTAACCCTGCCCCATACCTAAACTTAAACGCTACAACTACCTTACTAACTATTACTAATCTGTAAATTAAGAGTTTATTGAGGCAAAAGATCATCTGTGACATAATGATACCATATGACAATAGTGTTACCACTATTTCTTCTGTGGAACACAAAAGACGACGTTTAAAAACTGTTTTTGTCCATAAAATGAAAGTCAATTGGGTAAAAAAAAAAAAGAGAGAGACGAGAAAAAAACAAACACTGAGAGAAATAAAACACTGAGACAAGAGACAAACAAAACACTGAAGCAAGAGGCAAACAAAACAAAACACTGCGATGAGACAAAACAGACATAAGTCAAACAAAACAAAACAAACAAAACAAAACACAGACATGAGACAAAACACTGAGATGTGAGACACAAATTAAACACAGACGTAAGAGAAACAAAACACTGAGACATTAGAAACAAAACACTGAGACAAAAGACGAACAAAACAAAAACATGAGACAAAACAAAACAGACAAGAGATTAACAAAACACTGAGACATGAGACAAACAAAACAGACATGACAAATAAAACAAGACATTAGACAAACAAAAGAAAACACTAAGAGAAACAAAACAGAGGCATGACAAACAAAACAAAACACTGAGACGCGAGACAAACAAAACAAAAAAACAGACGAGACAAAAAAACACAAGACACTGAGACATAAGAGAAACAAAACACTGAGATGTGAGACAAAACACAAAACACCGAGACAAGTGACAAACAAAACAACACTGAGACATGAGACAAATAAAACAAAACACAAAACAGACATGAGACAAACAAATCACAAAACAGACGAGACAAACAAAACACTAAGACATGAGATAAAACACTGAGACGTGAGAAACAAATTAAAAAAAACACTGAGACGTAAGAGAAACAAAACACTGAGACATTAGAAACAAAACACTGAGACAAGAGACAAATAAAACAAAACAGAAACATGAGACACAAAACAAGAGACAAGAGATTAACAAAACAAAACAGACATGACAAACAAAAAACAATGAGAAATCAGAAACAAAACACACAACACTGAGAAGAGAAACAAAACAGACATGACAAGCAAAACACAAAACACTGAGACGCGAGACAAACAAATAAAAAAAACTGAGACGAGACAAAACAAAAACCTGAGAAATAAGACAAACTAAATACAAGACACTGAGACATAAGAGAAACAAAACACTGAGACGTGAGACAAAGCACAAAACACAGAGACAAGTGACAAACAAAACAACACTGAGACATGAGACAAATAAATCAAAATACAAAACAAAGAGACAAGAGACAGACAAAACAAAACGCAAAACACTGAAACATGAGACAAACAAAACAAAACACTGACACACGAGACAAACAAAAAACAAAACACTGAGACACCAGACAAACAAAACACTGAGACATGAGGCAAAACAAAACAATAAAAGGAAAAGAAAACAGACTTTTATACTAATTTTCTTTTGTTTTCCACAGAAGAAATGCAAACAAGTTATGAACAACATGGGTAAACAGTGCCTTTAATTAAGCATTTAGCCTGGTTTAAAAAAAAAAAAAAAAACTTTAAAAGTGGGCAAGCCTATAATAAGTCCACCAAATCTAAAATAGTATGTCATAAAACTGCATAAACCACCACAACTGTAAATATCTCAAGCCACCTCTACGATTATTTCCCCACACATGCTAGGATGAGTTAAGGGGTGTGGCAACTATCTCATTGGTTGGCAGTAATAAAGACAGAAGTCTTTGTTCTAATGAAACCCACATATTACATGCCTTCGGTCCACAGTTGTCTACAACAATGTTCAAAGGCCCCATGACTTTTCCAGTTGTTCATGATTTAGTGAATAAGGGTTAAGGATATGGACTTTTAAAAATATTTTTTTACTCAATTTCTACCCAATAAAATATTTTAGAGCTTGGCTTAATTAGAAAAGTGCATATTCATTGTAACAAAAAAGGCCATTGGTTTTACCATTTTATTAATTTACTTGACTTCCAGGTCTAGAAATCACACTTCTAAAATTGGACTACTTCATATATCCAGGTTTCATATATTCATATATCCTTGGAAGTTTACTGAGGCCTCCTAGTGGGCCCAGACCCCCTGGGTGAAAACCACTAAAGTACCTCCCACAATGCAAGTCTATGGTTTTTCCCCAACACAGTTAAACTTCAATGCGTAACTATTTTGAATTGAACAAATTTGCTCTCGCCCCACTGAGGGGTACGTTTAAGGCTGGAGCTTTCTTTTTTAATACAAATCTGACATTGTACGAATTCATATGAAATTGCACACTTGTAAAATAAATTTTGGTTGAGTTTTTGCACATTTTATTATGCGGCAGCCCAACTGTTTAGGAAAGTATGCCTCGCTTCAACAAGCAGAACGATTTGAACTATCATACATGTCCGTAGCACAAATATGAATAGGATTTTGGATTTGTTTCAAACCCCAAACCATAAGTATGAACAATTGTAAATTTCAAAAGTACTAATCCAAACAAAGCCATAACCCCATCTAAAACTGTCCGTAAACACCTTTAGCACTTGTACACAGCGTACCAGCTCAATACCCAGCGCAGAACTTACAGCTCAACCCTGTTCTGACATGTTTCAGCCTCTCTGTTCGTACAAGAGTCATTTGATGAAGCTCTGTTCTGTTTGAGTGAATCCTCATGGAGTTCAGTCTATTCTTTACTTTATTCCCCAGCACCTTCGTCTTGCGCAAGTGCGTCCTTCTCACCAAACCAGAACATCACACCATCACTGACCCAGTCTAACACATATCCGCACACATTCTGCATGAACATACAGTATCATGCACATTACATGTGTAGTTATCAGACAAAACAGACACAAATATTATTTAGGTGATGCATTTATAGGCATTTGAGGCAGTACATGCTTTTGAAAAACTTGGCATGTACTGAAGTTACCTTTTATTGAGTAACACACAAAACCCAATTTCTGCTAGGGTCAAGACACACATTAAGAAAAAGTATGATACTTTAAGTCTATCAATAGTGTGTGTGGATCATAGAGTGAGGGCTCATGGGAGTCGCCGTTATGTCACAACAGAAGAATGTAGGTTTCCTACTTTCTAGAGTCGCACAGGGATATGCGTGTCTGATTATATAAATCATGAACCAGGGCTCATTCATTATTACCATCATCATCTTCATCACCCCATTCAACATCAGTATGTAATCAGCATGGTTAAGCCATGCTTTGAAAGCACCACAGAAGTGTCTAAAAGTGCAGGGATATGAAAAAGTTTCATATATAAAGTGATACATTTTACCTTTAAAACAGAACCAACCCTGAAAGTTATTCTCCCAAAAGCATTTTTTTATTTCTGGGTTCAACATCACATCTTATTCACAAGGACAAAAGGTTATGTGACGTACTGTGACGTGAGAGAGAGACTAGAAGCAATTCACAAAAGAGCAAATTAGATCCTCATTACAAAACATATTGCGGGAAGGGGAACATAAGCTAATGTTTACAAAGGTGTATAAAATTACTCATGCTATATACAGACAGACAAATGACTTCCTGGTGTTTACTCTTTCCTTGTGCAGGTCTGGATCTCCCACTCACACCTGATCTCCCAGGTCTAAAACACGGAACTTATCCAAGTTATAAAAACAGGCCTTCACCACTCGACCTCCAAAGTACCGCCCATTCAGATCCACCACAGCTGAGGAGGAAAAAACATCAACAGCAGAACACATACAGTTATGTTGACATTCAAAAAGACCAACAAAATAAATGAAACAAATATGTACTGCATTAGGACACACATAAATGAGTATATTAAATGTTATTAAATCTAAACGTCATATATAAAAATATTATAATAAATTATACATTTTAAATATTATATAATAAAATAATACAATTTCTAAAAAGCTGCAATAATAAGGCCATGAGCACAAATTGCACATTGTTATTTGAAATAGAATTAATTGGTTATAACATCTGTGACTTTAGGACAAAAAGTTGAAAGGCTATGGATAGATTTACCATTATTTATAACTTCTGACCAGTTGATGGCACTGTCCTAAAACAATTCACAGCCACAAAAGGCCATCATCTTGAAGTAAGATACTGAGCTTTGATTTAATATAACAAAGCGTTGCCAGGATATTACCCCATATCCTGTTCTAAGTCTTTGCAGTTAAATTTGTTATCGTGTTACAGAAAATCGTTTTTGAAAAAAAAATAAAAATTCCAGTTGCTCATGTATGTGATGATCTGACAAAATTTTGATTTGAAGTAGTAGCAAAAACAAAAAAAGAATAGAACCATTCAAAAGCTTGGGGTCAAAGTTTTTTTAAAGAAATTAAGGTCCCACTTTATATTAGGTGGCCTTAACTACTATGTACTTACATACAAAATAAGTACAATGTACTTATTGTGTTCATATTGTATTGCAAACACTTTTGCTGCTATTGAGGTGGGATACGGGTAAGGTTAGGGACAGGTTTGTTGGTATGTGTAGGTTTAAGGGTGGGTTAAGGTGTAAGGGATGGGTCAACAGTGTAATTATAAATGTAATTACAGAAATTAATTACAGATGTAATTACATGCTGATATTTTTAAAATACAAGTACAATGTAAAAACATGTATGTACACAATAAGTGCATAGTATCAAATGATTAATTTAAATGTCAGTACATAGTAGTTAAGGCCATCTACTATAAAGTGGGACCGAAAATAATACTTTTTATTCAGCAAGGATGCATTAAATTGATCAAAAGTGACAGTAAAGACATTTATAATGTTACAAAAGATTTGTGTTTCAAATAAATCATGTGCTTTTGAACTTATTTAAATAATCCTTAAAAAGTTATCACTACTGTTTTCACAAAAAATATTAAGCAGCTCAACAACTGATTTCAACACTGATAATCATAAATGTTTCTTGAGCTGCAAATCAGCATATTAGAATGATTTCTGAAGGATCATGTGACACTGAAGACTGGAGTAATGATGCTGAAAATTCAGCTTTGCCATCACAGGAATAAATTACATATTAAAAAAATATGATTGAAAACAGTTTTTTGCACAATATTTCTGTTTTCACTGTATTTTTGATCAATTAAATGCAGCCTTGATAAGCAGAAGAAACTTCTTTCAAAAACACCGCACCAGGAAAATCAAGACTCTTCACAATCATATAGTGCCAAATATACGGTTCTAAGAGACACAGACGCCCAACCACAAACAGCAGAAAAGAGGAATAAGAACAACTTGCTTGGCTGCTATCATTTAAAAAAAATGTTTGGTTTTCCCCATGTGATCTCATCAGAGTGATGGTGAGATCACATTAAGCCATTTTAAAACACGAAAGGAAGTGGGTTCTTGATAATGATTTGGCCTTATGATCAAAAATACCCTTATTTTTTTTTAAAAAAACCTAGGGGCAATCCACAGCTCTTTTAAAATGACAGTTTAAACAAATACCACAAACAAAAGCCTTCCTAACAAACAGCCCTACCCTGGGAAGTAAAACGGGTGTTCTGGCATGTGATGCCAGACTCTTGAACAGAAATGTTTTTCAGGCTTGCTTTGTTTTCAGATACCAGACTTACAGTGGCCAAAAATAATATTTTAAGAGTAAGACTTTAATTTTAGCTGCAGAATTGCAAAAAAATATAATTGTTTCAAGCAGGTTTCCCCTAAACGCTACTTCGTCAGAAGGTCATTCCAAACACCACTGGTTCTGCCAATATTTTTATTTGAAGTATCTCGGTTTCCACAAAAATCTTAAGTGGCACAACCATTTTTAACATTGATAATAAGAAATGTTACCAAATCAGCATATTACAATGATTAATGAAGGCTTATCTGACACATTAGTACAAATTTTTACTGTATTAATTAAATAAATGCAGCCTTGGAGAGCATAACAGATTTCTTTCAAAAACATTAAAACACTTTTCCAGACCCCAAAAAAGTAATTGGAGACTTACAATGTGTAATTAGCTGCAGAATTTAAAAAAAATATGTATGATCTTAATATTGATTTTAATCAGTATTATTTTACATTTTTATCTAACACTAAAATTCTGAAATGTTTAAGTGTAGCTAAAGTGTTCAAATATTTTTTGGGCTGCTGTATCTGTAAATATGAATTTTCTCCCAAAGGGTGCGGTTTAGCTTTGTTGTTATTTAATTGTGTTTTACTTTATTTTTATCCCAAAGGAAATCAAAGTGTGTCATCATAATTTTCAGTCCTTTCAGCCCTAGTCAAAACTGTTCCAGGTACTTGATGGTGTTAATTCAATTTAACAAGTGCATTTGCATTGATCTTTTTCAGGAATAATAATTAGGAAAAAAAAAAAAAAAAAAATATATATATATATATATAAAATAATAATTACATATATAATATATATGTGTGTGTGTGTGTATAATATATATATATATATATATATATATATTATACACACACACACACACACACCCCGATCAGGCATAACATTATGACCACCTTCCTAATATTGTGTTGGTCCCCCTTTTGCTGCCAAAACAGCTCTGACCCGTTGAGGCATGGACTCCACTAGACTCCTGAAGGTGTGCTGTGGTATCTGGCACCACGATGTTAGCTGCAGATCCTTTAAGTCCTGTAAGTTGCGAGGTGGAGCCTCCATGGATCGGACTTGTTTGTTCAGCACATCCCACAGATGCTCCATTGGATTGAGATCTGGGGAATTTGGAGGCCAAATTCGTTGTTGTGCTCCTCAAACCATTCCTGAATCATTTTTGCTTTGTGGCAGGGTGCATTATCCTGCTGAAAGAGGCCACAGCCACCAGGGAATACGGTTTCCATGAAAGGGTGTACATGGTCTGCAACAATGCTTAGGTAGGTGGTACATGTCAAAGTAACATCCACATGGATGGCAGGACCCAAGGTTTCCCAGCAGAACATTGCCCAAAGCATCACACTGCCTCTGCTGGCTTGCCATCTTCCCATAGTGCATCCTGGTGCCATGTGTTCCCCAGGTAAGCGACACACACGCACCCGACCATCCACGTGATGTAAAAGAAAACTTGATTCATCAGACCAGGCCACCTTCTTCCATTGCTCCGTGGTCCAGCTCTGATAGTCACGTGCCCACTGTTGGCACATTCAGCGGTGGACAGGGGTCAGCATGGGCACCCTGACCGGTCTGCAGCTATGCAGCCCCATACGCAACAAACTGCAATGCACTGTGTATTCTGACACCTTTCTATCAGAACCAGCATTAACTTCTTGAGCAATTTGAGCTACAGTAGCTCGTCTGTTGGATCGGACCACACGGGCCAGCCTTTACTCCCCACGTGCATCAATGAGCCTTGGCCGCCCATGACCCTGTCGCTGGTTCACCACTGTTCCTTCCTTGGACCACTTTTGATAGATACTGAGCACTGCAGACCGGGAACACCCCACAAGAGCTGCAGTTTTGGAGATGCTCTGACCCAGTCGTCTAGCCATCACAATTTGGCCCTTGTCAAACTCACTCAAATCCTTACGCTTGCCCATTTTTCCTGCTTCTAACACATCAACTTTGAGGACAAAATGTTCACTTGCTGTCTAATATATCCCACCCACTAACAGGTGCCGTGATGAAGAGATAATCAGTGTTATTCACTTCACCTGTCAGTGGTCATAATGTTATGCCTGATCAGTGTGTGTGTGTGTGTGTGTGTGTATATTTATATATATATATATATATATATATATATATACAGATATATATATATATACACACACACACACACAAACCATTATAATATGAACATACAAATCAAGTTATTAATTTAATACACTGTCCTTGAGGAAAAATATTGTTTTGAAGGATGAGTTAATATCCAACTTGTTAATATTTCGGTCAGTGTCTGAAAGTGAGTGAGTAAAAACTGATTTGGTCTGCTATCCCTTGAGGAAGTGATGTAACCAGCCAGGTGATGTAACACCTAAGGGATGGCCCTCACACACTTACCTGATTTATTAAGCAAGATCTGGGGCGCTTGAAATAAATATCACCTACACACTCACCCTCTTCAAGTTTGTCCTTTAATCGCTCACCTTTAATGGCCGATTCGACCCGTTCAAACTCCAGGAAAATGCGGACGGCCTCATCATCAGACACACCTGAGATCTGAAAACAAAAGCCAGACACAGGTTTCATGTCAGCGAGAGATGACATCTGCAGCTTACATACACGAGCAGGAAAACTTTCAGCGGCATGTGAGACATGCTCGACATATCCCTCACCTCAAAGATGACACACTTGATGACTTTGCCATATTTCTCACACTCTTCTTTAGTCTCAGCTTCAAGGTCTTCGTCCACCTCTCCCCTTCCAACCATGTTCTACACACACACACAGTTTTTTATGTGCAGATTAATCTCAACAAATGGTTTTGGCTATATTGTCCTGAATATCTCATGCAATATGCAGTCAAAAGGGCCAGAAATTGCACCGAAAGTGACAAAAAATAAATTGCCCTGCATTCAAGTGTTAATTAATGAAGTAAATAATTGAAGTGTTTCAACATAAATGGGAAAAACAATTGCTGGCAAGATGGTATTTATTTATTTTTTGCTGGGATTCACAGATTTTGACTGAAATGTAAGGAATTTTAAGGCCCTGTTCACACCTGGTATTAAGATGCGTTTTGGTCATTTGGATCACAACACATACCCGTTTACACCTGGTGTTTTAATCAGTCTCTTTTGTCCACTTTCGACCACTTCTGTCCTGATGTCTGAGAGGCGGGTCTATGAGCAGGTAAAGGTATGGGCTTTTTCAGATCTTTCGATCTAATAAGCGAAATAACTGTGTGCAGTTTGCATATATGAACGCAACTGGAGATGACGGGAAAACATACAGAGAGCATCAGCTTTCGTTTCTGCTCTGACAGCCGCGAGACCGTGCTGAACGCGGTAAGTGCATGTTAGAAAAAAAGAAATGTTTAGAGAACATTGTGCTTAGTACATTTTTCATCTTCAACCCAAACTTATGGCCTCAGCCGGCAAAGTTTAAATCCTGTCTGTTTTGCGCGCTTCCCATAATGTTTTTTGTGTCAGAGTAGGCGGGCTTTAGTGGCTGTTCGAACACATTCGACCACATGAGCGTTTACCCCATGAATGCGTTTTCGACTACCTCTGGAAGTGGTCTAAAGTGAACAAGCTCAAAACATTTACACCCTGTTTACACCTGCATTTAGCATTGTCCACTTGTGATCTGATCGACCAAAACGCATCTTAATACCAGGCAAACGGGGCCTAAAATATGATTACATACAAATACTTATATATCATTCAATAATAAAGTGTCTCAATAAAAAAATAATAAATAAAAGATCTTGTATTAAAATTATTTTGTTATGCAGTATTATTCTTATTAGACTATTGTGTTATAAGCTTAGCAACATGCCAACAGCAAACTCTGTTGAAATCAATTGGCATTTTAATCTCTCATGTGTTTCACTTGAAGAGTCTCTATCAGCTTTCCAAAGCAGACATTTATGAAGTTCTATTTAATTTAGGATGATTGACACACAGCTTACCCGCAGCAACACCACCTTTGTTGGACATTTGAGAATCTCTGTAAGAGGGTTGGTCTCGTTTTTCTTTGAGGCATCCGCTATAAAACAGATATCATATTTAAATTTACATTTATATCAAAACATACTGCTTCATTTAATAGAAAAGCTTATTTTAATGCTGATAACAGTAATATATTGAATGTCAATGAATTATTAAATTAATGAATTAATTCAAAACTCTGATACAATGAGTTGTCTGTTATCACTCGTGTTCACGTGTGGCATTTCCCATGCATTAAAAAAAATATATTAAAAGTATTTTAATATGAAAAGTATTAAAACTAAATATACACACTACTGTTCAAAAGTTTGGCATTGTAAAACTTTGTTTTTGAAAGAAGTCTCTTCTGCTCATCAAGCCTGCATTTATTTATTTAAAAATACAGTAAAAATTGTAATATTGTGAAATATTATTAGAATTTAAATGAAGTGTTTTCTATTTTAATATATTTTAAAATGTGATAATAAAGCTGAATTTTCAGCATTACTCCAGCCTTCAGTGTCACATGGCCCTTCAGAAATCATTCTAATATGCCTATTTGTTGCTCAAGAAACATTTCTTATAATTTTTTAATCATTATAACAATTTATTATTATTATTATTATTATTATTATTATTATTATCTCATTATACACATTTGTTACAACATTTATAATTTATTTTGAACTTTCTACTCCAAGATTTCTGCAGGTTTCATGAAGGTAAACTCAAGACATTTTAAAGACCTTTTCAAGACCAAGTAAAGAAAATATAAGGAATAAAATCAATGGAAGACAATATGGAAATGTATAGGTAGAAACACCATGAGTTGTATTAGCAACACTTAAATTTCAAACAACACATACAACTTTCTACCGATCACCATTACTTTTTAATTCATTTTACAAAAAAAAATAGTTTAAGGTTTGAATACCTCTGCTCCCAACCACTAGAATTTGGACATAACTTTTACTGTACCTCCTGCAAAAAAAGTGGTGACAGTACTTTGGTCTTGTTTTCCAGTGCAAATGTCTAAAGATTCTTAAAGGATTAGTTCACTTTGAAATGAAAATGACCCCAAGCTTTACTCACCCTCAAGCCATCCTAGGTGTATATGACTTTCTTCTTTCTGATGAACACATTCAGAGTTATATTAATAAATATCCTGACGCATCCAAGCTTTATAATGGCAGTGAACGGGACCAACGAGTATGCAGCTCAAGAAAGTGCATCCATCCATCATAAACATGTAGCCCACCTGGTTCCAGGGGGTTAATAAAGACCTTCTGAAGCGAAGCGACGCATTTGTGTAAGAAAAATATCCATATTTAACAAATTATAAAGTAAAATATCTAGCTTACGCCAGACCGCCTTCCGTATTCAAAGTTTAGATTATGAAGAAAGCGTAAATGACGTCGTGTCAGTTACGCTTTTTCTGTAAGTTAAATATGGAAGGCGTAGGACGGAGCGCAAGCGTTTTGAACTGCGAGAGGCGTTACACTTTCTTTGTAAATTGAATACGGAAGGCGGTCTGGCGGAAGCTAGATATTTTACTCTATAACTTGTTAAATATGGAAATTTTTCTTACACAAACGCATCGCTTCACTTTAGAAGGCCTTTATTAACCCCCCGGAGCAGTGTGAAGTACATTTATGATGAATGGATGCACTTTCTTGAGCTTCATACTCGTTGGTCCCGTTTACTACCATTATAAAGCTTGGACCCCTCAGGATATTTATTAATATAACTCCGATTGTGTTCATCAGAAAGAAGAAAGTCATATACACCTAGGATGGTTTGAGGGTGAGTAAAGCTTTGGGGAATTTTCATTTCAAACTGAACTAATCCTTTAAATCAAGATAGTCAAGAAGCAAAATGATATAAGATAAGTCTTGTTTTCTGTGAAACTGATTAACATGAAGTGAGTTTATGATTAAAACCAGAACAAATATCTACCAACGGGCTCAGGAAAAAACAACTTAATTCAAAGAAAAAACAAGTTTTCATAGCCCACTGACAGATGTTTGTTTTTGTTTCAAGTGTAAACTCACTGAATTTTCTTCAATTTCTCAGAAAACAAGACTTCATACTAGGGGTGTCCCCGACTACGGATTTACATAGTCGAATCAGATTCGAATCAAATCGCCAATATTCGACTGATAGTCGAATCATATATGTTGGAGCGGGGGGGGGGGCTTGAAAAACAGCAGTCCACTAGATAGTGCGCACGGACTTTGAAGGGCTCGCGCGCTCAACTGTGCACGAGATGGAGCAGGACAAGGAAAATGAAGTAAGGCCTATACCCGCGGCTTAAGACAACTTTTATTTTCTCACACACAGCACAGAGAAACAAATTTCTAATAAAGCAACCACACTGCCTGTCAAGTGATAGACGACACTGACAATTATTTTATCTTTTTTAAATAAATGAAAGGCAATGTGGATAAACATTCACAGCCACGATGTACAGAACGCCACACAAAGATATAGAAGAAAATGAATAAAAACATTTTGGATCAATAAACCTTAAAATAACTATATAAATAACTGCAGAAAGGCCACACTGCAGATAGATATGCATTTCACATGTCGACAAATCAAATAAAATCTGCTAAATTGCATGTGCGAGCAAGCTTACTAAGCGAGCAAACTAATCTACAGCGCAACATCAATGCACCAAAAAACAATCAAAAATTAATTTACAGAATTGAATTAGAACAGAATATACCGTTCTAATAAATAAAAATAGCCTAATTAAAAAAATGAAATAGTCATAATCAAGTCACAACTGCAAAATGCCTGAAGTGCAGGGGAACATATATTCAAAACACAAGCCACAAATAGTTAAATTAGATAACCCAGAGTGATCAATAAATAAATTAAAATTAAAGAAATTATTAAAATAACGAAAGTATAGCCAGAATCGTCAACTTTGTCTTTTTAACTGCAGAGACTAAACTGGAGTGGCAGTCTTTTTAGCTAAACATTCACAGCATCCAAAAATCAAATTAGAACCGGCTGAAATGTTTTGAAATCACTTGTACCCTACCTGATTGAGAGAGAGAGAAATCCAGTCTTTCACGCGATCTGTCTGTGTCCGTTTGAGTCTTTTCAAATAGCGCGCTATAGTCATACAGCTCATTAACGTTGGCCGGCAGAAGCGCGCCGCAGTGTTTGTTGTTGTTGAGCGGTAGGACATGAGCTGTTGGCACAACTTGCATCATACGTTTTTTGGATCATCATATTTCAAAGTGCATCCAATTCTACACTTTAGATTTTCTTATCCCAGACATTGTTAAAGATTCAATCCCTGCCGCCAAGATGCTCCTTTGTCCGTCACGGATCATGGAAGTGAAACTTAAATTCTGTCACAGGGGTGGTTGGATTTATTCACGCACATTAAAAATATTAAAAGCTTCTTTCTTTTCACATTTTTCTTTACAGCATTATCATAATAGGCCGTATATTAACCTATTGGGAGAGAACCGGTACATCTATGTAAAATCAGATATTGAGCGCCCCCATATCTCGTCTCATAACACCTCTGCGGAGATTCGACTGTGAGATTGGTAGTCGAATCAGGCTCCTCCTATCGAAGCTTCGAATCGTCGACTATTCAGGGTCACCCCTGATTCATACCTTTATGTTCTATCTCAAATAAATACTGAGACAAAACAGTTAAGTAACAGTGAGGAAGATTTTTTTTTTTTTTTTTTTTTTTTTTTTAAGTGCATGCAACATTATGAACTTTATGAATTTATGGAATTTGAGGAAGGAAGGATGAATTAAGATTTTTTAAAACCTTTTTAAGACCTACAGACACCCTGCCACACCATGATGAATAAAGCTCAAAAGAACAGCATTTATTTGAAATGGAAATCTTATAACATTATAAATGACTCTTGATCATTTATCATTTTAATGCATCCTTTTAGGGCTGGACGATTAATCGAAAAGTAATCGAAAACGAAATTCAGAACCTCTAACCGACGTAATTTTCCCATGTCGGTTATTTCGGTTTTTTAATCCTGTTAATACTTCCCCCTTAAAAACATACTACCACGTGTGTAGCCACGTGACCCACCCCGTCCAGTCAGTGGCATAAAAGCAACACGGAGGTGAACGCTGGACCCGGTTCAACACATAGTGATGGCGCGTGAGCGGTGAGCCTTGCGTCTTCACTAAACTTTGTCAGTTGTATTTGTTTTAAGGTTTACCAGTTTGGACATTCAAGCGATTTTAGACGATTGGATGTATATTATTTCGAGCTACCGTGCTTGTGCAGCTGCATTGTGGCACGAACACTCATAAAAACTGTAGCTGCGCAAAACGTGAAGATCACGCGCACAGAGAGCAACGCAGAAACTAGTCAGCGCTGTCCTGTGATTTATCACTAAAGTAGCTTAGAAATTCAAAACTTATTATAGCATATATGTTTATACTTTTGAAGTAACTATTTACAACCCACAGCTTCACAATTAATAGAGAGACGGTATGACTAATTCACACACGCAATCGCTCTCATTATGTACTGGTACTGTGCTAATTTATCTTTATCTGATTTACAATGAGCAGAAATCTGTAAGAAATGATACAAACCATAGATAAAATAACTGCCGAAAGTGAGCTGTTATGTCAGATCACTCTTTCAAAAGAAAAAAATATCCCACCTTTAATAGTCAATCATATTTACAGTATACACCTTGTCAGTGAACTATGAGGGCCAAAAAAAACCAGAAACAAAATAATCATTCATTAATCGTAATCGAGGTAAAATGTTCAATTAATCAAGGTTTTGATTTTAGGCCATAATCGTCCAGCCCTACATCCTTGCTAAAAACAGTAATAATTTCTTTCAAAAAAAAAAAAAATTCACTGAATGGTACTGTATATGCATGTAAACATTGCTGTTTATGACTATGTATTGTAATACGGGTGCATATAAATGAGAATGATTAAATATGATTCTTCCTTTGTGTTCATGTAGTGAAAAGCAAGTCTTGTTCATTTTAACCAGATTTTTACTGTATTTTACATCTTTAAACATGAAATTAATGGCTGGTTGGTTAAAAAGACGGTTCCAATGATTAAAAAAAGAGAGAGAGAAATACATAAAAATCCTGAACAGATAGTCTCTGAAAGGGCATTTGGTGGTAATGGCATTTTTATTATTACATCTGTTAGGGAAGTTACTGTTGCCACTGTTTACATAAACATGACGGGCACAGTTTCTGGTTCCTAATGACTAATAGAGCACAGATGTGGTAATGTGGGTTATCAAGACACATACAGATGCAAACAAATAAATGTTGTAGGCAGGGCTTGACATTAACTTTTTTACTCACCAGCCACTGTGGCTAGTGGTTTTCCAAAGTTACTAGCCACTCAGCATTTTCACTGGCCACAATTTTGACATCGATACCATGGGGAAAATAGGCTGCTGTCACTTTAAGACCTGACGCACGGATCCATTATACTGTTACATGTGCGTTTTCTTCCTCAACTGTTTACATTCACTTAACTTAACTGACTGTGTTTAGGGGAATACTCTCAAGACCGGCATTTTGACATTATTTTGTTTGTATTTGGCTGTTTAAGCGCAATAAGCAGCGAAAAACAACTCTGATTAGTACTGAGAGGCGCGCACTTTGGGTGTGAGCATAATCTGCAGGAATGAGTAAATTTATGTGCAATACAATACGTGCAATCCCACGCCTAAATTCAAACCCTGTAACACCAACAATATTCATTCGGAGCAAATGAAATGAGTGAGTGAGGGGAGGCGGGTTTGTGTCTCAACTCGCTGTTGAAGAGATGAGAGAGCAAGAAAGCGCAGCTGCTATCTATTCTGCGGAAAATTAGTACTGAAAGTGTTTCAGATATTTCTTTGTCGATATGTATCGAAAAATCTATATTTTTGACAACACTACATTGCACTTAGTTTATTATTTCAGATGCCTTTTTAAAAGACTAAAATTGAAAAATGTATATATTATATATAAAATTCAACCCGTCAAAGTGGCTAGTAGGAGGGAATGTGTTACACGCCATTGCTGAAATCCACCCACATTTGGCGGGTGTTAATGTCAAGCCCTGGTTGTAAGTGAATGATATGGGAAACAGGAAATAAAATAAAGTCAAACCTGAATTAGAGCCATGTGGATCAGCCACATTCTGACTGGATGCTGATGCTGAAACACACGCACACACAGACACAAATGTGAATGAGCCAAATGATACACTCACACAGTGGGTACATGGTTGCGCAAATGACAAAACATGGAATTGAAAACAAACATGATACTCGAAATAACAAAAAGAAACAAAAAAAAACAAAACAAGAATCTTTGTTTTGAATCTGTGATGTGTGAGATTGTAAATGGTTGCTGTGTGTTTGTGTGTGTGTATGTGATCTTACTCTTTTCCGTGGAGTCTCCAATAATAATCTTGCCCCCCCGCTTGCTGGTTTTCTCCACTGAGAGTGCTGTGCTTAACCCCTGCTCATGTTTTCCCAGGCCTTGTCCTTCCCGGAAACCATACTTCTGCATGATTTTATGAGCCACAGTACCACTGAAAAACACACAGACAGACAATAGTTTTTAAATTCTAGATTTAAATTAAATTCTTTAAAATAAGTTATTTGGAAATCTAAATTCATTGTTTAAATCTTCATTTATATTAAATATTACAAGATTTATTCATGATTATTATTTTTATTTTATTTTTTTAAATCAAAATGTTCTGGTTAAATCTAAACTCTTTAGTTATATTTAAAAATACTTGGTTAAATCTAAACTTTTCTTGTTAAATCTAAATTCTTTATAATACATTCTCTGGAAATCTGAATTGTTTAAATCTTCATTTATTATATTATAATCTTCATTAAATGTTATTAAGTTTATTTATTTTTAGTTAAATCAATGTCTTTAAAATTAAATTATTTTGTTAAATATAATTTTTTTTTTTTTACATTTTTTGGAAATCTAAATTTATTGCATAAAAATAATTTAAATTAATTATGAGATTTATTTATTGGTTAAATCAAAATGTTCTGGTTAAATCTAAATGCTTTAGCTAAATTTAAAATATTTGGTTAAATCTTCAATTTTCTTGTTAAATCTAAATTCTTTAAAATGAATTCTTTGGAAATCTAAATCCATTGTATAAAAATGAAAAAATCATTTTAATTAAATATTATCGGTTAAATCAAATTGTTGTGGTTAAATCTAAATGCTTTAGTTAAATTTCAAATATTTGGATAAAAATGTCCTTGTTAAACATTAAAAATTATTTGGATTAAATCCAAATGAACATTTCCTTATTTCTAGTAACATTTAGATCGTTGAATCAGTTTTTTGGGAAATTAAAATTACTTGATCTAACCTAAAACAAAACAAACAAAACAAACAAAAAAAAATCAAAGTTTTAAAATATAATTTTTTTTGTGGATCTCTTTCTGGTGTAAATTCAGAACCAGAGTGTTCAGCCAATCATTGGCCAATAACAACATTCCATATCTATAAATCATTATGACTTTGTTTCTGAGTGTAGAGGTGTCATTTGGAAGGGTTCTTACCCCATGTTGGCCAGGAATGAATTAGTTGGTCCAGGGGGAGATCGTGGTCTATCTGAGTCATCAAACACAGGAGGTGGGATTGCAGCTTTCGACCTCTGGCGACCATCTTCGTCATATGAATATGATGCTGTCATGTCAACAAACACAGTTTTGTTACTTAACTCACATTTCCCACAGATGGATTTAAGACTGTGTAAAGCTGCAACCTATTAGAGACAAACTGACAACACGCAAAATCAAAATCATACACTGATGAGCCAAAACCTTATGATCACATGCCTAATATGCTGTTGGTCCTCTAAATGCTGCCACGACCCAACAAGCGCCGACCCAACGAGCAATGAATTTTATAAGAGCCCTGAAGGTGCCCTGTGGTATCTGGAACCAAGACGTTAGCAGCAGATCCTTCAAGTCCTGTCGGTTGCTAGGTGGAGCTGCTGTGGATCAAACTTGTTGGTCCAGCACATCCCACAGATGCTCAACTGAATTGAAATCTGGGGAATTTGGAGGCCAGGGCAACACCTTGAACTCTTCATCATGTTCCTCAAACCATTCTTGAACAACGTGTGCAGTGTGGCAGGGTGCAGATCAGATCTTTATTTCTGCCCATTTCTCCTGCATCCAACATGGTGATTACGAACTGATTGTCTGCTTACCATTTAACCTACCCAGACTTTAATATGTGGTCTTGTTAGGATATGATCAACGATATTAACTTCACCTGTGACTAGTCATAATGTTTTGGCTCATCAGTGTATATTGATTTCAAAAGTGACAAAACAGGTTCTTGAAAGGTCTATGGGATTTACTTACAGTCTCGCTCCATTAGTGATGTCGGAGGGGCGATGGCAGCTCCGCCCATAACTGTGTGCCATATGAACAACAGCTTATAACCACAGAAGATTATACTAAGGGCACTTGTTTAAACATGGTATTAACATCTTGGATAATCTAATCACAAGTGTCAAAATATGACAAAATCGATATAAAAGAAAGACAGGAGGAGATGAAGAAATGTTTCAAAAGGGAACTCACTCCTCTTCCTCTTTTCTCTCTCATACTCCTCCTCCTCATCCGATTCACCTTCGGGATTCGGGAAACGTGAAAATCCGCTTGGAGCTCCCCCTCCTTCATGCCTCTCTTTACGTTTTCTAACAGACAGGGGCAAAATGGTCATAACACAATGGGCAAAAAATCAACACTGATCTGTGCAGATCAGGCATATATATATATATATATATATATATATATATATATATATATATATATATATATATATATATATATATATATATATATATATATATATGTGTGTGTGTGTGTGTTAGGGGTGTAACAATATATAGTGTCACAATATATCGCAATACAAAATTACAATATCGTTTTGTGGATAGTGACAATGTGTTGTGCATAGTTCACCCAAAATAAAAATTACTGTGAGAAAAAAATTCAAGTTTACAGAGATTTAGTGTCAGTACTACATTAAACTAATATATATAATGTTGAATATAATGTGTAATAATGCAATGGGGGAATATTTGTGGGTCCTGATAATGCCAAAAGTCTTATGTTACCAGTAAAAAGTGGCTTACATTAATTTAAATATATCTAGTCAGTGACAGAATGCAAACATATTCATCTAAAATAAATCTGTTTCAGCGTTAGAATCATGAATATTTTTATTCTGGTGTCACCATTGTCCTGTGCATTGGGTTACCAGCACCAAGTTCAGCACCATTCATTTCCACCCCCAATGTAATACCAAATTTAGCATTTTAATCATCAGTACATTTTTTGCTATCCTTTTACTATATGTCTTGGAGTATCGCAATAAAATTGTATCGTGAGTTCAGTATCGTGATATGTATCGAATCGTGACATGAGGGTATCGTTAAACCCCTAATACATTTTATATATATATATATATATATATATATATATGTTTTTTTTACAAACCTCTTCTGGCTTGATTTGCAAAACTGAATGGAATTGTGTGCGTTTTAATAATTGTTTAATTCTGTGAGAACAGACTGTTTAATGCAGCTCAGAGGTGACAAATGCAGTTGCAAATGCATATATGTTTTGATGTTTTAAAAATAAAACATTGACATATGAAATTATTTTAAAATTGAAAAGATACTTTAAATATGAAACTAAAACCGCCAGTAGGTGGCAGAAAGTCAGTGTTAATGAGCAAATCATTGAGTCATTAATTCAACCAATTTGTTCAAATGGACTGATTCATTTAGTAACGAAACACCGGCATTACTAAATGCACGTGCAGTAGTCTAACCTAAACCGGAAAGGCTACATCACGCAGTGTATGCACTCTCTAGTCGTGTTTTGGTTTGTTTTTTGCAAAATGAGACATACTTGATAATGTCAGATTGCACATTGTTAACCCAACAATAACGATATTATCGTAGATGATATATATCACACACCTCTAGTATCGGTATCGGTGAATCCATAATTTTACATTTAATTATTCAATTTCTGTCCTTAAATAAACCTAATGTACGCCTACCTGAAACCCTTGGTTTACACTGACATTAAAATGACACTTACTTTTTATGTAATGCTACAGTAAAACACTGCTGTTCACTTTCAGAAGTTGTAGGGATGCTTTCTTTTCTTAAAAAAATAGAATGTGAAACATGTTGGTTATATCATTTTCAGTTTTTAAATATGTTTAAATGTAATTCAAATTTATTTTACACACTTAAAGCATTATCGTATAGCATATCAAAAATCGCATTATTTAATTTATAGTTATCACATATCACGTTTTTCTTCAATATCATGCAGCCCTAGTGGATGCATACTTCTCTCTCTCCTCAATCTCCTTCTGTCGCTCCTGTTCTCTCTGTCTTTGTCGTTCCTCTCTGTGTCTCTTCACCACTTTCTCATAGTCGTTGGGAAACATGGGATCATACTCATCAGCCAATGGAATCAGCACATCTCCAGACGAAAACCCACCTGACACAGAGTCCTAAAATGGACACACACAGACACTGTCAATGTAACTTAATGTTCTAAGAAGAGCAACTTAGTATAATGAACCACTTAGTGAAAAATCCTCATTCATTTTTAATGTAACATATTACTGGGAGGAAGGGTTGTGATTTTAACAAATCAAATGCTGTGATGTCAACATTTTAAAAGCATATTGAATGTACTAAGAGATGCCAGTAGGGCTGCACGATTAATCATGATAAAACAGAAATCTTGGAATGGCTTAGTGCAACTTTCAAATCGCAAAGGTTGTAATTGAATTAAATACGGAAATACTTTAAATACTTGAATTAAACTGCATGTTTTAGGGTGCAGCACGGCACTGTGCCTTGTGTCTTTAACATGCGAGCAGCTCACGATCCGGTGTTTTCAGTGATGCAGTAAATGTTGTTCCACATGAACATCTCTGCATCTGCTCGGACTTTGGGTCGCTTTGGGAAAGCAACATGCGTCAACCATCTTCGTAAACTTGTAATGAAAAGTGCTTATCAACTGGCCGTTGTCAACAAAAGAGAAGCTTTAAGGGATTTCTTGCGTTTTTTTGACAAAATTAAAGCTTGATGGGTGAGATTTGAAAATTAAGCAATTAAAGACACCCATAAATAGTATTATCGTAATTTTACAGTTGTACTATAAAATACATTTATTATTATAAAAAAATTCTTAAATACTCAATTTTGTTTGTGAAATACTTTTTATTTTGTTAAATATTTTTATTTAGTAATAATAATAATCATACTAAAATAATAATCGGACAGTAATATACACATTGTTTACCTTCATCCCTGCAGCGATGTGTGGAGGTGTATCAGAGATCTGTCTGTCATCTGCAGCACTTCCTCTCTTCAGATCGATAACTGGAGCTAGAACATTTGACTGTCTCGTCCTCTGAGTCTGCAAAAGAAGCCAGGTTCATTTGTTTGACGTTCCATGTCTCAAGAATTAATTTCCATAACTTTTCCAGTCATTTGTGATTACTGGATAAAATATATGTATATATTATTATATTATAAATATATAATATAATATATGATAGAGATATTACTTACATTGATACATTTTTAGCCAAATTAAATATTTTAAATCTAACCAATAATAGAAACACAAAATAAATTAAGTCATTTCCATTTTTTTATGGAAATCATAAATTTTAAAATTCCCTAATATTTCCAGGTTTTAAATGACAATTGGAATATTGACACTTACACTCTTCAGTTATAAATATATAAAGAGACATACAAAGACTGTATTATCATTGTCAGGCATGTGGCATAAACATAGACCCACCTTTGCTTGTGTCAATGCAGCTTTCTTCACTTTCAGCTGCGACTGAAGCAGTTTAAAGTTTTTAGACCATCCTTCTGTTTTAGTGTCGCTCGTTGCGACCCCCAAATCATCATATAAAGACATTTTACCTCCTTCCCAAACAAAAACACTGGAATACACAAACATGAAACAGGATTATACATATAAACGTGTTGCAAGCATCAGTGTGCTAGTAACAAAAGCTAAAGTATCATACAAGTTGTCAATTAGACGTATATAGGTATTTTAAACATAAAAAAACAATCTAAAATAACCTGCAGCTAGAACGTCCGTTACAAAAATATGCTAAAAGATGGTTCTTAGAGTCAAGTATTATTTATACATTTAGCATTCACTTCCAGACGGCTTGCAACGCTTATTGTACTATATAAATATACTAAATGATTACTGCCTGACCTTAAACCACTCATGCATTTTAACTGTTCAAATATCTGAAGCTAGATACACACCTTTTACGAAAAGAAACCCTCCACTCTTTCTGCACTGTCGGTTAGCATAACATGCTAGAAGAGTGGTGTCGCGGACGAATGACATCATCGACTATGGCCAAACGCACTCGCGTCACGACGCCAGTTTGATCAGTAAACCCATTTTCTTTGACTGTGTTTTTTTCTTTTATTTCGTGGAGCCTTGCTTTTTAAATAAACATTGTGCAAATATTGAACAATTATAAATACGAAAATAAAACAGAACAGGGGAAAAACAACTACAAAAGTTGGGTATAAAAATATCAAATAAAATATTTGTAGAGCTCAAACTTTCAAAGGTAACTAAAATACAACCTGCGTCTCAATGTGCACACTATCCATCCTAAATAGTATGTGACATTACTATTTAGGGCGGATAGGGTGGATGTGGACATTGGGATGCTCATTGCTCATAAACAATCGTTCTGGCGCCACTGGCGGCGTGCCGAAATCTTGGGTCTTATTTAAATGTTTCCAAAATAAATAAATAAAGCTGCGGATATGTAAGTAAATAACACATCTCCAATACTACTCCAATAAACGCGCTCCCTTTACATACTGTGCTATTCCAGTCTTCATAAGGAGGAGAGCCATGGTCATGGATTATTATGGCGTGATAATTTTTCTCTTTATTTACACAAATATCACTCAAAAACCATGGCGACAAAAGGTATATGAGTATACTATGAAATACAAAACAGAGTAGGCCTATTTAAGAATAAATATAATATGCGTAGGGTAGCCTAATTAGAATGTCTGACTAATGTCTGTTTTGCGGGATTCAGCTTTTTTATCTACCCTGACCAGACTGTCCTCCAGACAAGATGCTTGTAATTGAGGTTGATCAGACTAGAGAGTCTTGTATCTCACAGTCTGAGAGCCCTTTAGGTGCCTTTTTTCTGAGTATTCTTTCATGTGTCTTCTGGAAGCTTGTTTTCGTCACTGAATAAAAAATAAGAAAAGGTAATTGCGACTTTTTATCTCTCAATTCTGATTTTTTCCCTCGCAATTGTGTTTACAATTGTGTTTACATCTCGAAATATTTTTTACTTTGAAATATTTCTTACTTTTTCTCAGAATTGCGTGATATAAACTCGACATCACGAGTTATAAAGTCAGAATTGTGAGATAGATAAACTCACAATTGCAAGTTATAAAGTCAGAATTGTGAGATAGATAAACTCACAATTGCAAGTTATAAAAAGTGTTGGGGAAAGCTACTTTGAAAAGTAATGCATTACTACAGGTTCTGGTCATATAATTAGAATATCATCAAAAAGTTTATTTATTTCACTAATTCCATTCAAAAAGTGAAACTTGCACATTATATTCATTCATTACACACAGACTGATATATTTCAAATGTTTATTTCTTTTAATTTTGATGATTATAACTGACAACTAAGGAAAATCCCAAATTCAGTATCTCAGAAAATTAGAATATTGTGAAAAGGTTCAATATTGAAGACACCTGGTGCCACACTCTAATCAGCTAATTAACTCAAAACACCTGCAAAGGCCTTTAAATGGTCTCTCAGTCTAGTTCTGTAGGCTACACAATCATGGGGAAGACTGCTGACTTGACAGTTGTCCAAAAGACGACCATTGACACCTTGCACAAGGAAGGCAAGACACAAAAGGTCATTGCAAAAGAGGCTGGCTGTTCACAGAGCTCTGTGTCCAAGCACATTAATAGAGAGGCGAATGGAAGGAAAAGATGTGGTAGAAAAAAGTGTACAAGCAATAGGGATAACCGCACCCTGGAGAGGATTGTGAAACAAAACCCATTCAAAAATTTGGGGGAGATTCACAAAGAGTGGACTGCAGTTGGAGTCAGTGCTTCAAGAACCACTACGCACAGACGTATGCAAGACATGGGTTTCAGCTGTCGCATTCCTTGTGTCAAGCCACTCTTAAACAACAGACAGCGTCAGAAGCGTCTCGCCTGGGCTAAAGACAAAAAGGACTGGACTGCTGCTGAGTGGTCCAAAGTTATGTTCTCTGATGAAAGTAAATTTTGCATTTCCTTTGGAAATCAGGGTCCCAGAGTCTGGAGGAAGAGAGGAGAGGCACACAATCCACGTTGCTTGAGGTCCAGTGTAAAGTTTCCACAGTCAGTGATGGTTTGGGGTGCCATGTCATCTGCTGGTGTTGGTCCACTGCGTTTTCTGAGGTCCAAGGTCAACACAGCCGTATACCAGGAAGTTTTAGAGCACTTCATGCTTCCTGCTGTTGACCAACTTTATGGAGATGCAGATTTCATTTTCCAACAGGACTTGGCACCTGCACACAGTGCCAAAGCTACCAGTACCTGGTTTAAGGACCATGGTATCCCTGTTCTTAATTGGCCAGCAAACTTGCCTGACCTTAACCCCATAGAAAATCTATGGGGTATTGTGAAGAGGAAGATGCGATATGCCAGACCCAACAATGCAGAAGAGCTGAAGGCCACTATCAGAGCAACCTGGGCTCTTATAACACCTGAGCAGTGCCACAGACTGATCGACTCCATGCCACGCCGCATTGCTGCAGTAATTCAGGATTACTTTAAATTTGGGATTTTCCTTAGTTGTCAGTTATAATCATCAAAATTAAAAGAAATAAACATTTGAAATATATCAGTCTGTGTGTAATGAATGAATATAATATACAAGTTTCACTTTTTGAATGGAATTAGTGAAATAAATAAACTTTTTGATGATATTCTAATTATATGACCAGCACCTGTATATTACGTTACTCCCTTAAAAAGTAACTAATTGCGTTACTTAGGTACTTTTTAAGAAAAGTAATGCGTTACATTATTTTTGCATTACTTTTTCTCACCTGGGCTGGGCTTCGGGTTGTTTTTTTTTTTTATAACAAAATAGTTCTATTTTTGGGCAATTGTAAAGACTCTTTTAACACCAAAATTAAAATAATAAGCCTCAGGCTTATTCACGCATGTACAGTAGAGGGCACAGCTCAAACAAACCTTTCAGCTGTGCTGCCATTCTGGATAACGGAAGACTAGGACGCAGGGAAAAAAAAGTTACTTCACCAATAAAAATAAAAAATCTAAAGTAATTTTTGCTTGTGGTTTAACTGAATCCTCGAAGGTCAGCAGCTAGTACATTAAATGTATTAAAAAATAAATGTTTTATTTAACATTTAATTATTGGAAGTTTGCATACTATTCTGATTTTGTGCTAGTGAGATTAGTAAATGCATGCTTACATTTAGTCTAGAACTACAATAACCATTATGTTTACACACAATGCCTCTGCACTTATGATTTTTCTCAATATTGGACAAGAGAGCTGTTGTCACTGATTCAGTCACCACACCAGTCACACCATCTACACCAGATCTGCCCACTCGTTCACAATCACCAGAATACTGATCACCTGCACGCCATCATCAAGCCACACTTTATAAGCTCACCGTTCCCTCACTTCCATGTCTAGTCTCGTCTACGTCAAGACTACACAGACTCACCTGAAACTCCTTACCTGCTACTTACCTGCCATCCAGTTCCGCATCTGTTTCAGCACAAGCTCTCATTGACTCCGGCTTAGCGGGGAACTTCATCTTTCACTGCCTCCTTCAAGAACTCCCTGTCCAAATGAGGCGCTGTAACCAAGCTTTAAAGATCCAAACCATCCTAGGAAAACCGCTGGGCTGAGGTCACATCAACCATTTCTCCCCCACACTGACGCTCCGCATCGGCTGTCTCCACACTGAGGAGATATCGTCCATGGTGCTGGAAGGATCCACCGCGGACATCATCCTGGGATGCCGTGGATGTCTGAACATGAACCAATGGTCAACTGGAACACCGGTGAGATTCTTAAATGAGGAGATTCCTGTTTCGAGTCCTGCCGGTCTTCTGTAACCAAAGTTCCTAGCTCTCCGTCTTCTGTGTCATTGGAAATCACCACACCCACTCTCCGTTTGAATTATACCTCCATTGAAAATCCTGACATGGTGTGTGAAGTCGAAATACCTCCTGAATACCGGGCATTCCAGGATGTGTTCAGCAAGTGGTTGGCAACCCAACTACCACCTCATCGGCCATGGGACTGTGCCATCGACCTGCTACCTGGGGCTACTCTGCCGAAAGGTAGAGTTTACCCATTGTCCATCTCGGAACAGAAGGCCATGGATGAGTACATCCAAGAGGCTTTCCAACAGGAGTTTATTCGTCCATCAATGCCCCCTGCCGCCTCAAGCTTTTTGTGGCCAAGAAGGATGGAGGCTTGTGGCCGTGTATTGACTATCGCATTCTCAACTCACAAACAGTAAAATTCCGTTATCCCCTTCCTCTGTGAATATCCCCACTGTGAATATCAGGTCATGCATTATGGCCTGTCCAACACACCAGCCATCTTCCAGAATTACATGAATGAGGTATTCAGAGATTTCCTGAACCAATTTATCATTGTTTACATCAATGATATTCTCATCTATTCACGCTCCCTTACTGAACATTGAACCCATGTCAAGCAAGTGCTCCAACGACTCAGAGAACTTTAATTATACTTGAAATTAGAAAAGTGTGAGTTCCATACCACCTCTGTGCAGTTCCTCGGATATATTATTGACCAACGTGGCATCAAAATGGACCAGAGGAAGGTGGACGCTATCCTGGACCTCACCTACATCTATCAAAGATCTCCAAAGATTCCTGGGCTTCGCCAACTTTTATCGACGCTTTATCAAGAACTACAGTCTACTCAGTTCACCACTCACATCCCTCCTGAGAAGGGTCCTGGACACCATCTGCCACCAACGCCTTTGAAAAACTCAAGGAAGCCTTCATCTCCGCTCCAGTCCTTCGCCATCCTGATCCAGAGTTACCCTTCGTCATTGAAGGAGATGCCTCTACAACTGGAGTCGGAGCAGTACTATCTCAGCGTTAGGGTGACTCACAACGCCTACATCCATGTGCCTTCTACTCCAAAAAGCTGTCCCCGGTGGAGCAGAATTATGATATCAGCAATCGAGAGCTGCTGGCCATAAAACTTGCCTTGGAAGAATGGAGACATTGGCTGGAGGGAGCCACCCATCAGTTCAAAGTCATCACCGATCATAGAAACCTGGAATACTCATGTGAAGCCAAACATCTCAATCCTCGCCAAGCTTGATGGGCTCTGTTCTTCACCAGGTTTGACTTCATTGTTACATACCACCCTGGTCACAAGAATGTTAAAGCAGATGCTCTTTCACGATTATACCTTCCTGATCCTGAACCTCAATCTCCTGAGACCATCCTCCCTCTAGCCATGGTAGTCAGTCCCATACAATGGTCTATCGACGATCAAATCCGCCAAACCACCATCACAGAACCTGCTCCGCCGGAAGGTCCTGAGGGGCAAACCTACGTTCCTACCACCTGTCGCCTACCCCTCATGAACTCACTGTGCAGAGGCAGCTCAATGATGTCACCTATCGTCTCAACCTTCCCTCACAGTATCGTATCTCACCATCATTCCACGTATCACTATTAAAACCCTTCATTGAACCTCTGTCTCCCCTCACAGGATATGGTGACGATGGCGTACCTCCTCCTCCCGACATCGCAGAGGAAGATTCCATCTACCAGGTCCAACTGGAGGCACATAAATTGTTGCCCAGCTGCTCTATAAGACGGTGACTTTGCAGGATATTGAAATATCATATGAAGGATAAATCTATGCTGCCTTCAAAAATTGATCAGATGAAGGTATTTCAGTAGACAGAATGTGACATGATCATTGGATTTGGACATGCTTTTTTGCCTTCCTACCTCCATGCTGCTGTGGAGTCAACATTTTTCAGCTTTCGCACACAGCCCTTATATGGTGTGTGCCTTTCCAAATCATGTCATCAATCAATTGAATTTGCCACAGATGGACTCCATGTTAAAGTATAGAAACATCTGGTGCATCCGAGCTAAATTTTAAGTGTCTTAGCACAGAGTCTGAATATTTTTTCTTGTTAAATAGGCCTATTTTTTTTTTTATATAGGCTAGTTATAACAAATCTGTTTTTCTGCTGTCATTATGGAGTATAGACTGTGAGAATTTTTAAAAAGCATTTTAGCATATTGATGTAACAAAAAATGAAGGGGTCAATACTTTCTAAAAGCAGACTGTACAGTAAGTGTGTATACTGGCATATGTGTACATTATGAAAATAACTGCTGCAATGCTGCAAAACAAATAACTTTGCTAATGGTAACTTATTTCTATGAAGGCTACACAGGACAGCATTTAGTTACTAACCTAACCGCGAGGGAAACACAGAGCGCCCCCGTAGCTTTAACTCATTGACCTGCCTGTAAATTTTGAGGGAGAGAGGCTGACTACTCAACAAGCATGAGAATAAATTGCAAATTATTAGAGCTGTGTATTTCCTCCGATTGGTCTGAATAACTCGCTGCTGCCTGCTCTGTCTTGTCCGTCAGTGTCCTCTTTGCTCCACGATGTTTTTTTGTTTGTTTGTTTGTTTTTTTCTGAAAATGTACGCGTGGCGTTGGACGCCCTGATTCTTTAGTGGCGCAATGTTTCCTAAAATAGCTAATGAAGTTATAGGGTGCGATTTCGGACAATTCTCTACACACGTTGGGGTTTGGCCCTCTTTTTCGCTTGTATTTACCTAGTGAATTGTGATTGGTCCTTTCTCTAATTTCTATTTCACAATCTAGCCTTACATTTAACCTATAGAGAAAAGACGCGCACGTCTTGACAGTTACATGATCGTGGCAGCATTGTGTAGGCTTTAGTTTGCAGTACACAGAATATAAGAGTACAGAGAACATACAGGCTACTTGCCCTTAACTGTGTAGGCTATTTTTCAAGTTCAAGTCCATTTGAAGCGTAAGCGCGTAAGTGTAAGCACGGCTATTTCCTCCAGGAACTACAAATATAGATCTTTCGCGCAGTCCGCACGGACGCGCCCACAAAGTGAAAGTGAAAGATCTTGTAGGCTGAAAGTGACGTTTCCACTCAACACAAATGTCGCACCTCTCTGCCTGGCGGTGTGATTTCATACACATTCGTGAGGATTTACCCGTCGGCGTTTCATCTGAATTCTCCGGGACAAGTGGACATGCATGTGCTGGTTGTATTGATTTTCATGACGGCCGCTAATCAGCATAATTTTGCCAGAGCAAGCGGTAAGTTTTGAGAAACATCAGGGGAAAACACACGTTTATATGTTTAGCAAACCTGAACAGTGTTGCATATTGTACATATTATGTTGAGGTTTAGCGTTACTTCGTAACTGTGAACTAGCTACTACTACTAGGCTACTAAAATGATTTGCTTGGCTAAAAAAATGTTTTTCATGAATTGCTTGTGCATCACATGGCCTTCAAGTAAAAAAAAAAAAAAAAAAAAAAAAAAAAACGAAACCAAGTCTTGGAAAAAGAAACTAGAGAAGAAACTTTAACTGGAATATGAAGTATTGAAAACTCATTAATGTGACAGTCTCCTAGATAGCCTAATGGAAAAAATAATTATATTATTTGTAGCTTGCTTGTTTATTTATTATTAAATACTGTCATTTTTCTATAAAACTGACAGGGCAAATGCCTGATTAAAAGACTGCTGAATTTGATTCAAAACAGTCAGCAATGGCTTTCAGTAGGCTGTGACCATTCATGTGCTATGATTTGTAGTCTTAACTCATTATAGTGAAAAAAAAAGAGTTTTAATTAGTCTAATTGATCTAAAAACGTGGTACAGCTTTGCTACTGTGGGTCTCCAAGGGTTAAAGGAGAGTACAACAGGTATGAGTGATACAGTATACAGTATTTTTAAACATATGCTTTTTTTTTTTCTTTTTTTTTTTCAAATAAAGTTATACATTTGAATAATGGCAATCCACTTAATCAGCTTTTTGATGTAAGCTACTATAGGGTTCTTGAGCTGGTTATTCAGAAATTGGAAGTTTATATTGTTGCATTACAATATTTATTAGAATTAAGCTAAGGGAATAGTTTCCCCAAAAATGTCAGTTGTGTCATTATATACTCTCCCGCATATTCTTTTAAACCTGCATGCTAATATTGTTTATGTTGAACACAAAATGACAATTTTGAAGAGACCTTTTTAATAGAACGTCAGTTCATAGTGACCATGTCTGTCAAGCTCTAAAAAGCACCATACATGTAGTACAAACACTCACTGGCCACTTTATTAGTAACACCCTGTGCTATAGCAGCAGAAGACCACAGTGTGTGTCAGCTAATAACAGGAAACTGAGGCTACAGATAAAAATTGGTTGTCATGTGTTCTATTCAGGTTTAATAGTTAAAATATCGTCAGAGCAGCCTTTTTTTTGGATTTAGAGGTGGTGTTATAAGAAATACGGATGTGGCGTGCGTGTGGCAAGTTTTTTTAATCTTTTACAGGAAGTTGGATGACGTCTCTTCACTGTCAAAAAAAAAAAGGTACGGCGCTATCACTGGGGCAGTACCCTAAGGTACAAAAGTGAAAAGGTACATCTTTGTACCTTACTTACCCCTAAATGGTGCATATTAGTACCTTAAAGGTACATATTAGTATTTTAAAAGTGCATATTTGTACCTTTTTACCTTTGTACCATAGGGTACTGCCCCAGTGACAAGCACCGTACCTTTTTTTCTGACAGTGTTCCTTCAGTTCACATTTAAAACAGGGTTAAATAATCCATGCAATTTTTTTTTTTGATTAATTATTTATTATTTAAACATACTGCCAAGAGATAAGACTGTAATATTGTATCAGAAATGCAAAATAAGTTTAAGTGCAATAGTGATGTCGACACCATTAATGGAAATAAACATGGGTGTGAAAAGCAATGTCATCTCCTGTAAGCTAAGCATCATTATCATGATCATTATCAACCTTTTTTTGGGTTTTCAATCGCTGATTCTTATGACAGAAAATTATGTCATAATTTAATCACCAGAATGTTGCTCTAAACTTCCTTTTTTTCCCCTGTGAAACACAAAAATGTAGAACTTCCAAATCTTCACACTTTTTCATACAACGACACTAGGCTACTTAAAAAGGCAAAATTCTTTAACTATGCCAGCAATGAAAGCAAGAAAATTGGCCTCAAAGTTTTTTTGTTTTTTTTTTAATTGAATTTTCATATACATTTTTACACTTTGATTTCTCTGAACCTGAGCATAGTTAAAACAAATAGTATGATCTATCACAAAACAGATCAGGGATATGCACAGATTTGATCTTAGAGTGTGCGTACGCTTAAATCCACGCCAACGCGCATATTTATAAAAACGGTCTTTGATGTGGAAAAGTGCTTAGAGACACATCAGCGTCTGAGCAGACGTACGCTTGTCAGATTACTGCAGGTTTTTGGAAATCTAAGCTATTCTTGCAGCTCGCCATTCTAAATGAAAGGATTTGGACGATGACTGGTGATAAATGAATTAGGTGTCGTTTACAACGCGGAGAACTGAAAGCATTCAGCTGCGCGCAAGTTCAAGATCATTTGCGATATATACTGTAGATTTCACATCTGAAGGAGAGGCGTACGCTCGTTTTCTGTGTGTACGTTCATTCTATGAATCACACGTACGCACATCTTAGAAATGATCGTAAGATCAAATTTAGGATGGTATCTGCGCAACATTTTATAAATGAGGCCCCTGGTCTGGATAACCAAACATACATTAACACACAAGTTAAAATGTGTGATTTGTAGTGAGGAAGAACCTAAATTTTACTCGTTATAGTGGAATATATGGTGTTTTTGGTCTTTTGTAACTTTTCAGATGTAGTTAACATGTCATTCTTTTGTGTTCCATTGAAAAAAGTAAACTACTTGCGAGATTGAAAAAGTCAATAAATAAAGTCAGTATTTATACACTCTAGATATACCATGATGTACACACTCACCAGCACCTTTATTAGGTACACTTGCTAGTGCCAGGTTGGACCCCCTTTTGCCTTCAGAACTGCTTTAATTCTTCGTGGCATAGATTCAACAAGGTGCTGGAAACATTCCTCAGAGATTTTGGTCCTTACTGACATTAGAGCATCACTCAGTTGCTGCAGATTTGTCAGCTGTACATCCATGATGCAAATCTCCCATTCCACCACATCCCAAAGGTGCTCTTTTGAATTGAGATCTGGTGACTGTGGAGGCCATTTGAGGATAGTGAACTTATTGTCATGATCAAGAAACCAGTTTGAGATGATTTAAGCTTTGTGACATGGTTCATCATGCTGGAAGTAGCCATCAGAAGATGGATACACTGTGGTTATAAAGGGATGGACATGGACATGAACAATACTCAGGTAGGCTGTGGTGTTTAAACGATGCTCAGTTGGTACTAAGGGGCCCAAAATGTGCCAAGAAAATATCCCCCACAACATTACACCACCAGCCTGAACCGTTGATACAAGGCAGGATGGATCCATGCTTTCATGTTGTTTACACCAAATTCTGACCCTACCATTTGAATGTCACAGCAGAAATCAAGACTCATCAGACCAGGAAAGGTTTTTCCAATCTTCTATTGTCCAATTTTGGTAAGCCTGTGCGAATTGTAGCCTCAGTTTCCTGTTCTTAGCTGACAGGAGTGGCCTCGAGAGACCTCGGTTGGAATGAGTGGTTATTTGAGTTACTGTTGCATTTTTCTATCAGTTTGAACCAGTCTGGCCATTCTCTACTGAACTCTGGCATCAACAAGTCATTTTCGCCCACAGAACTGCCGCTCACTGGATTCCCTTTTTCAGACCATTCTCTGTAAACCCTAGAGATGGTTGAGCGTGAAAATCCCAGTAGATCAGCAGTTTCTGAAATACTCAGACCACCACATTCAAAGTCACTTAAACAGTTGAACAGTGGCCAGTGAGTGTATTTATAGGAGTGGTTCAAGATGACTCTAACATAGGTATTGCGAAAGCACCATTGCACAAAATGTCCTCCACATATTTCCATTTGAACATTAGTTATGTTGTCAAAATAGGCTTGTTTCCAATTCAGTGACATTACTCAGTCACTTAACACTGGTGAGATAAGCACTATTTTGAGGTGATTTGTGTTCCAGAGCTGTTTTTATCATATGTAGGTGGATGATAAATGATTACTATAGTGTGTATCACCGTTTCCTCATTCCATTAGAGGGAGATTACCATACCCCTCCAAACTGTAACTTTATTCTCTCCTTTTTTAACAGCTATGTGCACTGTCTTGTCCAAAAATGTACTGAAGATTTTTTTTTGCACCACAAATGTAGTCAAGGGTTTTTGTATCACAGTTATTTAATTTTATCATGACTTTCCACACTTCCTCTGAATTCATAGGCTGTTTTCACACTTCATGTTGGTTTTATTTGGTTTTAAAAGACTTTTTATACCATTTTCACGATTTCTTTTTTTTTTTTTTTTTTTCAATTTAATAACAACAAATATGTCATGTGTAACCATCAAGTAAAAAGTAATAACATATTTCCATGTGACCAAGAAGAGATAAGATGCTAATAATATGTCAACTGGACCAATTTTTATTTTTTTTTTTCAAATGTACTCAGGTTTGTTTCCATGGTGTGTATCAGTTCGAGAAAAAAAAAAAAAAAACACTTTCACACCAACCAAAGCAAACTCTGACAACAAACTTAACTGCCCCAAAAGGTTTCTTACAGAGCAACGTTGCAATGTTGGGTTGATTTTTTCTACATGGCTTTAAGACTTCAGTGTAAATGATTTCTCCACTTTGGAATGAGAGAGTACCAAAACATTCCTAAAGGCTGTGATAATGCTGCTTGGTCCAGTGCATTACATTGCATTACACAATCTGTGATTAAATTTGTACACAATGTACCGTAAATGTATTCACCCTTTCATTTTTATTAAAGAAAGTCATGTTTTGAATACACTTTCCATTGGGTCAAAGTCCAGTTTCCATCTTTCTTTCCATTTTTCCATTTTTCATTCTTTTCCATTTTTGTAGCACTAAAACATGGAGGATTATATTAACTTCCTTAAAACGGAAAAACTGAAAGAGGAAAGAAAGAAAGAAAGAAATTGTCATTAAGTGACTGTTATTTTTAGTTAACAGGATTGTGCATCTAGATTTGTGCATATTACAGAGAAGAAATGTATTATATCAATGCAAATATGATGCATTAGATTTTATCTATCAGTTTCTTTGTTTACATGTTTGATATTTTTGTGACATTATTCTTTCTTTGTCTCAGGTTTCTGTGGACCCCCTCAGATACCCAACACAGTTCCTGTTACTCAGACATATCCCATTAATACGACAATTCGCATTTACTGTGTAGAGGGCTACGTGAGGAAAGCAGGAACATCCAACCAGATCCTCTGCACAGAAAAAGATGGCAACACAGCCTGGCACTATGTCTTTAACTTCAAGTGCATACGTAAGAGTCTTGCTTGTTGCAGAGAGATGTCCGGGGCTCATGACATGTCTGCTCCCTTTTTTTACTTTTCTAAATCATGGCCACTATATAACTAAAATGAGGGAACAAATTAATAAGTCATGGGACAGAATTCTTAATTTATGGCCAAGACTTCTTTTTGAAATAACTGGATTTTTGTTTTGTTTCATTAAACTGTCCTTCTCCCATTTTCACCTCAAAATTTTTGGGTAGGCTGTACCTCCCTTGCCTTCCCTGATGAGTCACCACTGCCAGTAAAACAAAAAACAAAAAACAAAAAGAACCTAGAACACTTTAGCAAAACCTTGAAGGATTAGTTCACCCCAAAATAAAAAAAAAAAGGTCATTAATTCCTCAACTTGTTATTCCAAAACTATAAGACATTTGTTCATCTTCGAAACACAAATGAAGATATTTTAAATGAAATCTGAGCGATTTCTGTCCCTCCATTGACAGTTATGTAACTACCACTTTTTCACTTCAAAAAGTTCATAAAGAGATTCAATTAATATGGATTAGTAAAACTAATCCATATTAATTGAGGGGTTTAGTCCAAATTTTTTGAAGAGACACAAACGCTTTATATGATGATCAGATTGAATTTAGGCTTTTATTCACATCTAAAAATTGATTGTGTAGTTGCGTAGCTGTCAAAGCAGGCACAGAAATCTCTCAGTTTTCTTTAAAGCTGCAGTCTGTACCTTTTTTTGTTTAAAAATGATCCAAAATCAATTTTTGAGCAAGTACAAAACCAGCCAGTGTTCAAAACTATCTCCTTACCTTAGCCCGATTCACAACGGTAAGCTTGTAATAATGTTTTCTAATTAGAGCGGTACTGGTGGGTTTCCGTGGGAAATTCGAGCATGCAGCCATTCGTCTTTGTGTCATTACGTCACGTCTGTTTACATAAAGAAGGAGTCCCAGCTAGTAGGCTATATGGCATGTGGAGGATGCTGCAGGCGGCGGATCATTTATAGCGTTTTCTCACAGCAGCTGGAATAACTAAACTTATCATTTTGATGGCGGATTGTAATCCAGAAAGGTCCAAATGACAATCATCAGTGACAACTGGAGATTCACCCGTAGTCAAAAGCAAAAGACTTCAGACTGCGCAGTGGCTACAGAAATTGAAATCTACAGGTAACGCTAATACACACTAAATACACATAGTCACGCAATGCTGATGTTGTTAACATTAACAATTTGAGAACAAAGCATAACAATAATAATAATTTGCACGGTTTGACATGATCCGAGCTAAGCGATCGTTAGATTTAATGACCATTTGCAGCGCAAATTATTGTAATGCTTTTTTTCTCAGTCAGAACAAAAGTGGCAGACATGTTACTTGTTCAGATGACATTTGAAAACATGAAAAATCTTACTTTGGTCATACTTCAACACTACAATCTGTAATTCCAAAGTACAGTATCCACACCGATGTGGTGACTGACAGCAAACATTAGATTTATCCGCGTTGAGGAGCCGTGCCGATGCACAACCCATGTAAACATGATAATTCCGCAAATAACTGCAATTGCAGGTTTCAAACACAGATGGCGACAAAGAAACTTACGGACTGCAGCTTTAAAATATCTTCATTTGTGTTTTGAAGATGAAAGGAAGACTTAAGGGTGTGGAACGACATGAGGGCGAGTAGATTATGACAGAATTTTCATTTTTGGGTGAACTAACCCTGTAAGGCTAACTCACACTGTACCGACCAACGCCAACAGTCACTAGATTACAGTATGTCACTTCACAAGACATCCTAAGACCCGACAAATACTGATTCAACATGTTTGATCAGGTGAAAACAAGCGCCATATCCGTTGTCGTTGGTCGCCATCTGTAGGTGCAGTGTGAATTGGCCTTTAAAAACCACTCAAAACAAACAACAATAACAACATGCTAAAAAAAACCACTCAGAACACCCTAGCACTTTTCTTCTGATGATTCTAAAATGTTGAAGTTGGCCTAGTTTTACATCCTAACAGATATCAGGTGATCAATGTAGTGATTTTATTATTCTTTCTTTGCAGCTGATCCCAAAAAGCCACATGTACCAAAAAGTAAGTACCATATTTTCTAATTCCTCCCTGTCTTTCTGTGTCTGTTGTTGAAGTGAAAAGTGAAGTGTGTAAATTATGCACTATGGTTCCAAATGGATTAGCATACATAAAACAGATCCAAACCCAATATTGCCAATGGTTGAGCCAGTTACTGTGTCGGAATACTCAATCAGTCAATGTTTTGATAGCGCTTACCGTGTGTTTACACTTTTCAGGGGAATTAACCAACAAATAGTTTACTTATAGTTGTCTCTGGATATAAAGAGTATTTTAACAACAACAAAAATTGCACACATTACTTTTAAACCCTATGGCTTTACCAAGATTGGCTAAAGACTAAAGTGTCCTCTACTATTTATTTGCTTCAGCAGAGACCCAAATGCCTCATTTCACATCATCCACCACAGAAAGAAAAGAAATAAAGATTTCCACAGTTCTTGGCACAAGCATGCCAACCACAGGTATATATGTTATATTATGCTTTTATGTGTTGCTATTGTTTGGGTAGGCACACATTCACGTTAATTACATGACACACTCCAGCAACAGGGCATATAACTTTGACAACAACAAATGAAGTTGTCACAACCAAAACAAGAAGAACTACCAGCCAGCCAACTTTGAAGAGCACAACAAAAGAGGCAGAGTCTATTTCAACAACCAACGAAATTACTTCTTCAACATCCAGCAGCTTCACAAGCAGAGATTATATGACAGCCACATCGTCACATTCCTCGTCAAGCTCTTTCACTACAATAACAGGTGAAGCCGTTCACTGTGATGGGTCAAAATGCATGGGGCTATGCAAGGAATAGTTTACTCAAAAAATATTAACATTCTGTCATTATTTACTCATCCTTGTGTTGTTCCAAATCAGTATGACTTTCTTTCTTCCATGGAACCCAAAAGGAGAAGTTTAGCAGAATGTTCACACGGCTCTTTTTCATAAAGTAAATAATGACCAAGATATGTTAAGCTATTTATTAGCTAATGCACATATTCAAACTTCCTAGAGCAAGATATCACAACAAGTTTGTTAAAGTCATAGAGGTTTGGGAAAACATAAATGATGACAGAATTTTCATATTAATCTTAATTTCATAAAGCTATGTTTATGTAAATGTACTAACGCTTATACAGTATAATTCACTAAACAGTTGCACCACTTTTGCACATGGTACATGAGCGTGATACTTAACATTTACTACTACTATTATTTACTAACTATCCGCAATCCAATTTAGCTGAAATTGTACTGCATCTTCAATATTTAAATTAAGCCATTGACTCTCCTTTTTGAGCAAACAAGCCTAAACGATATATAAAAAAGACGTTTGAGTGCACTTTCTAGCAATCACGGAAATGGTAATTGTAACCAGCCGAAGACATTGCCAACCGCTACTCTCTGAATTTGAAAGTGAGGCTATTTTGAACAAGAATATCATTGTTTTAGTTAAAAGAGACTGAAATAATTCTGTTTTATGTATGTTTGCATCAATTGCCTGGTGCAAATTGGCATCAGAGCTAAATTTTTGTGTGTTTACACTATTGCTATGTAATTCCTTTGGTGAACTGGGCACCAGTTAGCACATGCAAAAGAAAAAACAAAAACAAAAAAAAAAAAAAACACTTTTAGTGGCCGCAATTCATTCTTAGTAAATCTGCTTTTCAATATTCTTAACAATTAAAGTATAAAAGTTCAAATAAATCCTTTTTAGCTCACTGTATGCCAATTTTCTATGTAGTTAAAATCTAAATATGTTTTTCAAAATCAAAATAGTTTTCGTTTTATTTAGTAATTCGAGTTTGGTATATAAAGACCTTAGTGTTGAACTTGAATTTGAAGCAAAACAGGATGCAAACCAGACTTTGACCAGATCTTACTTCCTGTTATGCACAAAAAAATGTGCTTCCATATTACAAAACCCGCAATGTATATAAGTAACCACACACAACTAACATGAAAAGCTAGGCCTCATGGACAGTGCTGTGACAAGGCCCGGCGTCAAGGGGGGGTGGGGGTGAGGGTGAGGGTGGATGTAGCCCCCACTCTCCTCCCCCCCGTGATGATCTGAACAATCCCCCCCAACATGTGAACGCGATTTCATGTGTCCTAAGTCGTGTCCCAGTGCCGGGACTGGCACTGACACGTAGGATGGTTGCACTTCGGGCAACCTGAGTTCGAGTCCCATCTTGTAGTCTTTCCCGACCCCATGTCCTCTCTCTCCCACTTCACTTCCTGTCCTCTTTTTAGCTATACTATCTAAATAAAGGCAAAAATGCCAAAAAATAAAATAAAAAACAAACAAACAAACTGCAGATCCTGGTAAGTAAAGGAATAGGTCACCCAAAATTCGCTCACCCTCATGTTTTTCAAAACTCATTTGACTTTCGAGGGAATGCAATAATATGAGTTATTAACAGCAGAACATCCAAGTTGCTCTTTTCCATACAATGAAAGTAGATGATGACCACGGCTGTCAAGCAGCAACTATAATGAAAAACCAAATTTTAGTCTGTTCCTCACATAAAGCTAGTATGACTTCAGAAGACTTGGAAGAAGAATCTTATTGATTGCTTTTATGATGCGATTTTGTCAGCCATGATGATCATCTACTGTTATAGTGTACATTTCTAATTTTTTTTTGTAAATTGCTAAATTTCTCCTTTCTCCTAAATTTCTCACACAGAAGTTAAAGGATTTTCACATGACGGTGAGTATTTACTTTGGAGTGAACTATACCTTTAAAAGGGATCATATCGTAGGCCTTCATTTTTTGTAATTTAGGCTATCATTTTTTTTTTATGATTTAAATTAAGTCCACGTGTATTGTTGTAAATTATAATGCCAAAACATACATTCTTCATGACATTTTTCCCCTTTTTTTTATTTCATTCTGACCTTTACAACAAATGGCTCGGTTTTGTTTTGTTTTGTTTTTTTGCTTCTGCATCTTTATAAACTCCATCTCAAAACATTCCTCATGATATGACCTCTTGAATGTTAACAAGTTAACAAGACTAATGCTTATGAAGAAGTCTTTGACATGGTCGATTACAATTTACCACAACATATTGACTTACAATATTTCTAACAAATGTTCTTTTATAATAATAATAATAATAATAATAATGCTAAACTTCTCTCACCCTCATACTACTGCACTCATTCTGTCAAATCTCAGTCATTGTAATTCTCTCCTTCTCCCATTTTTTATTAGGAGTCAATGTATCTGTAAAGACTTCAAATGTTTCTGAAGGTAATTTATTTGCTTATAGTTATCCATAAAGTCAATATCTTCTAATTTTTATGTATTATATTATATTATATTATATTATATTGCATTATATTATACACTTTAGAATAATAGTAAAATCATCATGTTAAACAAATCAAATCTATTATATATGGGATTCTTCAAAGTAGCCTAGGTTACAGTTCTAGATATTATCTCAACCAGCTCCATGAGGTGGATCCTGGGATGCTTTTTATTACAACAGTATGTCCAAAATCGCATACTCTTTTGAGTAGGTACTTATTTTGAATAGTACTTACTTCATGAGCACTAAAAAAGTATGTTCTATATGTGTGTAGTATAAATGTAAATGTGACTTACCAGCGTTAGTTAGCGTAGAGAGTAAGTGTCCATCGTATGCACACTTCACTTTGTACTTTTTGCCTAATCTTTTATAAGTACTGTGAATTCGTACATACTGTTTTTCACCTACTATATAGTAGGGAAGTATGCAATTTGACCCTGTAGAAAGTTCCTTTCTCTCACTATCACCAATAACATTTTAATGTAAAACATGATAATGTAATTTAAAACATGTATGTTTAAGTAAATTCTGTGTAACTTTTTTTTCCCCTGCTTGTATGCTTCTCATAGCTTTCATACAATTTTAAGGGGCTGTCAAGCTCTCAAAAGGAACCATAGAAGCACCATTAAAGTAGTCCATACTCATGTACTATATTGTAAATCTCCTGAAGCCATTTGAACAGATAGAAATTCAAGTTGTTATTCATTGGAAACCTTCCCTCTGCTATAGCTATTTAATATAATTTACATATGTGCATATTAAAACATAGAAGATGAAGACACATTTGATATCATTTGTTCTTGCATGTAATGCATCACTTAAAAACATGAGTAAGTGCACATGAGATTTAAGATATCATGGAGGGAAGATGTTAAGTGAAAAAAACATCTTTATGTATGTTCCTCAGTGGCTTCAGAAGACTTGGAATATAGCATAGAAATCATAGGAGCTATATTTTTATGGTGTGTTTATCCTTTTGGAGCTCTACACCTTTTGACCATGCTCTGTTTATGCTTTTTCCATAAAAAGAATACATTAATCATAATTTTAAGTAAAAAAAAGTAATTTGGGTTTGGAACAACACAAGTGTGAGGAACTGATGACATAAATTTTATTTTTGAACAAACTAACCCATTATTTCTTTCATTTAGAAAATAAAGTGGAAGCCACCTCTAGTAATTACACATGTGAGTTCTATTTATTGCAGTTCATTTCCTGAAACAAATAATATTTATTATTTCTAAACTTTGTGCTCATAATTCTATTTTTTGAAACTTCTTTCTTTCTTTCTTTCTTTCTTTCTTTCTTTCTTTCATCAACATTCAGCAACAGTAAGTTGTGTTACAAGCATAATTATCATCTGCCTGGTGGCAGCAGTATTCCTTCTCTGGTGGAGGTGGAGGTATGTTTTATAAAATCTATTGTGGAAGTTTTGAATTTGTAGGCTTTTTGCAGCTTCTTAATTATTTATTTTCACCCTCCAACCCACAGACATCGAGAAAGAAGTGATAGAAACGGGATCCAACTATATCATAACGTCTGTACATCTGAACACTGTTCAGCTGACCCAAACACAGCAGCCAACAATCCAACAACAGTCTCTGTCAATGACACAAACCAACCACAAACAGGCTCCGCAAATGTTGTGGACACAAGTGACAAGCTCCTCCAACAAACAGACTCCTGTTAAAGACTTCGCCCTTAGCACTGCATAAAATACCATCCCAACTGTACATATCTGATAAACCTTCATCTATTGTACTTTACCTCACTTTACTCCTTTAATGTTATCATAAAATGAATAAAGTTTTTATATTGTTTTTACATAATGGTCTTTATGTGTATATTGATCAATGACAAAACACATACCATCACAGAGATGATGTGCAATATGTTTTTTTTTTTTTATATAGTTTTTGCTCATTTTTAATATGTCTCTAAAACGTTTTAGAAAATGTCTTTAAAAATTTAAATTTGGAGAGTTTAAAAATGTGCGTTTTTAAGATGTGCCCTGACAAGAACAGCTTGTTAGCTTTAGCCCCTGCTGGTTGATGCTGGTAACTACACCATCTGGCATCAAAAAGCATCTTTCTCCATTGGCCAACAAAGGTAGTGTATTCTGCACAAAACAAAACAAAAATTTCAAGCAACATATTAAAAAACATATTACTGTCATGACTACACCAGGCTTTTTAGTCAACACCACTCAGTGCTCCCTCTCTCATGATTAATTATCAACTGCACCTGTCCCTCATCAGCACATCACCACAGGCCTGTATAGAGGGTATGCATGTGACGTCACCGTCGGCCGTTTTATGACTGCGGTTACGCCCAGTGAGTGGCAAAAAGACTGAGTGCATTAGTTTTCAGCGTGAATGCCACGAAAAACACGCAAAATGCATCCAAATCGGGAAAGAGCTTTGCGATTGACTGTACAAATAGATTTGACACAAAATCTGAGATATATTTTTACAGACTACCTAAAGCTACAGAAAAAAAGAAGCAAATGGATTGCTGCAATTCACAGAAACAAATGGACTCCAGGCTGAGAAACATTTTATCATTTTGTGTCAAAATGTTGGATTATGGGGTAAAATCATACCCTATATATTGTATTGCTATAAATTGTGTTGACAACTCATCAATTAAATATTTACCATCTTGTATTCTGCATAATTGGGTGTATTTAAGTGAACACTGACAAAAAACTATACAAGTTTTAGGGCTGGGCGATATGACGAAATACAGTATATTGTATTTATATAAAGCGTTCACAGGCAGATTTGCTTTATGTATTTCCCCAGCGTCAGGCACATATAAATGTCAGAAAACACGATTCCTGGCTGCATGTGCAAAGTTTTTTTGACATGTTATAGGGAACACTTTCAAGCCCAACCTTTAGTGTAATCGTTTGTTTTACTCGTGTTTTCACAGTTTCCCCTATTAAATCCAGTCATGCAGCAGGTTCTTTTGCCACTCAGTCCAGCTGAGGGAGCGTGTTCTGGCGGGAAAGTGACGTCAATACATACCCTCTATAGCTTCAGTCACTCTTTGGCTGATCCCAAAATCTTAAAAATGCTACCTTAGGAGGATGCATTGCAAGGTAGGAAAGCATCAAGGCATGTCCAAATTCAATGTTAGCTTCACTTTCTGTCTCCTGAGATACCTTCATCTGATTGATTTTTGAAGCCAGCATAGATGTATCCTTCGCTGCCTTTGATATCCCACAACCATGTGCATTGAAAGGTGCATTTGCTGGTCAGTTTGTGTGTAAATGAAAGTTTTTGACCAATGTTTTACACTTTTGATGTCATTTGTAGCAAGAAATTACTTTTGTGGTAATTAAATATTTGCTTAGTTTTCAACAAAGCTCTCTCTGTTTTGCTATAGATCATTAAACCTTTACGCTGCCTCAGAAGTCTGTTCGAAATCAGTTTTGTGAGGTAGGCCTACCTTGGTGCGCAAATGCTGCCTACAAAGTCATTGCCTATAAGGCAGTGAGGCAACAAGTCAGCTGCCTAAGTTTTCAGATGCAGACATTGTCTGGCTTCACAAATGAATACAGACTCCTTACCTGCTCTACTTTCCATAGTAGTTCTGCTCATAAGTCTTCAGCGATCTCCCTTGTTGTACTCCAAGTGATTTACGGGTAACCTTCAGCTATATTCCCTGAAAATCTCCTGTGTTTATCTGTGTAAAAATATACTCGCCTGATACTTTCCTGTGGTTTGTGCTTTTCAGTATTCACACTTCCCATTTGCACCCAAACTCTGCTTCAACCTGTAACAGAGAAGACTCGGTTATTATCATCATCGCATTCATTGAATGGTCTACTGTGCTATTACTTGCCTGCATTGCATCTCCGTTTAATGTTCAATAAATACCTGTTTTTGGATTCACTCACCTCTGCCTCTCAGTCTGGTTCTATTCTGATGTTCTGATGCAAATGTTTTGAAGGTGTTTAAAAACATGAAATGGACTAGCATTTTCTGCTGCCTTTTAACATCACTGCATAATAATTGCAAGTAAGAACAAGAATAATGTGGATTGGAATGTGTAACGTCTGTTTCACACATACTCTGTATGCAGTGCAATGGCAGAAGTGAAAACCCAAAATAATTTTTGGAACACTACTGTTGTTTGAATGTAACAATGTAGTTTTAACAGTTTTACAGCAGACAATGTAGTTTTTTAAACATCAGAGGTTTGTTTATGAAGGTAGCGCTTATGTGAAAATTTTCTGGGTTGTGAGGTCTGACTCACAGGCCATCTCTGTGCCCTGCCAAGAACAGCCTTATCTTGGCAAGTCCTTCTGACATTTGCCGCTAGCTCTGATATCTCTGTAGTGGTTAAACATGAGAAATAATTTGTTTGGGGTATATCTGATGGGCAGCCTCGCACAGCCGAATCACATTTATTGGATCAAAAATACAATAAAAATGGTAATAATGTGAAATATTATTACAATTTATACTGCAGGGCTGTTGAATCTGATTCACTGACAAACATTCAAAGTTGTGCAATTATTTTCAGGGAAACGCATTTGCTAAAGTAGTTCCAGGCAGGTCTTACATTTACATTTAAATTTAGTCATTTAGCAGACGCTTTTCTCCAAAGCGACTTACAAATGAGAATAGTAGAAGCAATCAAATCAACATGAGTACAACAGTATGTAAGTGCCGTGTCAAGTCACAGTTTCATCAGTAAAGTGCTCGTAGCAAGGTTTTTTTTTTTTTTAATATATACACACAAATAGATGGAGAAAGAGAATAGAAAATCGAAAAAAGAAAAGTAAAATATAAATAAAAAGTGCTAATATTACTGGGTCAAGTGTTGACGAAAAAGATATGTCTTTAGCAGTTTTTTGAAAATGGCTAAAGACTCAGCTGCTTGGATAGAGCGTGGTAGGTTATTCCACCAACCAGGAACAGACCAGGAGAAGGTCCGTGAGAGTGATTTTGTGCCCCTTTGGGATGGCACCACAAGACGCCGTTCACTTGCAGAACGCAAGCTTCTGGAGGGCACATAAGTCTCAAGTAGTGAGTTTAGGTATAGTGGTGCAGAGCCAGTGGATGTTCTGTAGGCAAACATCAGAGCCTTGAATTGGTCTTGACCGCAGTACATGTCCATATCACTTTGCGTAGTTAACTGTAATAATAGAAAATAGCATATATAGCACACAGGCCTAAGAATAACAAAATGACAGACAATTTTGATTCCCTTTCGAAAGAGAACTCGCACTGCGTCTTAACGCATATGGGGAACGCCTTAGCGGGAACCGGTGTCTGAAACGCTATCAAATCACGGCAATCGTATTGGCCGGCGACAGCCTATGACGTCACTACTAGTGCGACCCGAACGCATATAAGGGGCGCCTAGAGAACAAGTCATCCCTCTTTCGTCTTTCAGGGACTGTTTTGTTTGAAGCGCTATTCAAAGGTAAGAACGGCTGTTTTCAGACGTTTCAGTCAGGTAACACACTTGACTCGTGCATCTTTGTTAGAGCATGCATGCCCAGTGCTTGAGAGTTCTGTCGGCACGCGTTGTGAGCGTTTCCCGCCGAGGAAAGCTCCACTCTCGTTTGTCTGTCTCTTCTCAAGGGAAGCAGGACAGGTTTTTTGTTATGAGAGTGTTTAGCTGATTTAGGATGCGTCCTCTATATCAGTAAGCAATGCTCTATTTACGTTTGGACGAGTGATGTGTAGGTTTGTGTGCAAGCTTTACATCTATTACACACATTACTTGTGCATTGTTTGTTTGGACTAGGAGCACACACGTTCGCCTGTATAAGGCTGTTTTCTCGCACTTGAGTGTTTGCCTTGGCAATCCTAGTTGCGTGTTTCCTTTCTGCACTCGCGTTTACGTGTTATGAAGCAGAAAACGGTCCTGTCTGTATATGGCAAGACATACGCGGTGGCAGATTATGCTGTGCTCCAAATAAAAATTGTCTGTAGATCCGGCACAGAGCTTGTTAGGGAGTGCATTCCTTTCAGACTTTCAATATGGCAGGCCACTTTTACATTTAGGCCTCTGCTCTTTGAAGTCTCAGGTTGAGTTTTTAGGTTACCTCTCCCTCTGTGAGAGACATTACAAATTTATTGACCTCAGCTCCCTGTAGAAAGGAATAAGGGGATGTTTATTCTATGTTTTATGTATTGGGGCATTTAAACTTGGGCCCTGGAGCTCCCATTATTAGGGAAGGTTATCATGACACCCTTACTATGTGCCTCTTTTCTTTGTGAGGTCTTAATAGCGGGTAGCATTAAGAACGAAATATCACCTGTAGTGAATGGCATGGCCTCCTCTCGATCCGAGAGTTGGTTTTCTAGGCCACCGCTCATCTGAGCTTAAGGTAGTTGATATGTCAGGTGTTCGGCCCTCCGGGGCCGCCCTGATAATCCTTCTGGGTTGAGTGGGCTGGCTTCCTCTCGTTAAAGAGAGTCGTTTGTCAAAGCCACCGCTCTGCTGAGCTCCAGTTAATATCACGATTTGAGGTGTTTGGCCTTTGTTAGGCCCCCTTGATACCTTCCCTAGGTCGAGTGAAGCGGTTTCCTCTCACTTAGAGAGTAGAAGGCGATATGCTGAAGCCTCCACTCCCCCAAGCTCCAGATAGATTATGACAGTAGGTGTTGGCCCTCTCTGGGGCACCCTTAACATCACCCTGTGATGAGTGAGCTGACTTCCTCTTGTTTGAGAGTCTCTATTCAAGGCTGCCGCTCCATTTGAGCTCTAGGTAGTTGAGGTCTTTGAAGTTGGTCTGCTGCAAGGCCACCTTGACAATCACCCTATGATGAGTATGTTGGCTTCCTCTCATTTGAGAGTTTTTATTGAAGCCTCTGCTCCACTGAGCTCCAGGTAGTTGATGTCCTCAAGTGATGGCCTGTTAAGGCCACCTTGACATTCCCTGTGGTGAGTGTGTTGGTTTCCTCTCACTTGGAGAGTCATTTTGTTGAAGCCACCGCTCCATTGAGCTCCAGGTGGTCAGTTCCCCTGAGTGTTGTGTGAGCTGGCCTCCTTTCTTTAGAGTTGTTAGGCTGAAGTCTCCGCTTCATTGAGCTCCAGGAAGGTCATGAGTGCGTTTGTGCCGGCCCTTCTTTTGGGCTGCCCCGATATCCGGCCTAGGCTTGTACTCAGGAATACGTCTTTTGACAGAGGCGGTTCAGCTGTAGCTTTCCGCCTCCTAACATGCAGTAGCCTGGAGTAGGCTACTCCTTGGAGAGCCTCTCCAGCTTAAGACTAGCAGCTAGTAATCCTAGTACGCCTCCTCTCTTTGTGAGAGTCATCCCCGGCCGGGGCCCGCCTTCTGCATTAGGCTATTAATGCAAGTGTATCTAGGTTGAGCTGAAACTCCTCTTGATATTAGAGTATAAGCGATATGCTGAGCTTCAGTTCCCTGGTGGTGTTAGGCACAGACAAATAGCCAGGTGTTGTAGGCTTGCGTTGAAAGCCTCCCCTGTGGTTGTCCTTGAGCGTTGTTAGACTTCCTCTCATTTAGAGAGTGGAAAGCACTATGCTGAAGTCTCTGCTCTCCAGAGCTTTGGTAGTAGCTAGTTTGAGCTTGGAGCATCTCCACCAAAAGCTCCTTGTTTATTATCAAGTCGCGGAGTCGAGTGTTGCAGACCCCTCCTGTGGAATTTCTTCCTGTTGGGGCCTCCATTCCTCCAGAGCTGAGCTCAGATGGCCTTTCTCGTCTTGGAGCGAGAGTTTTTGCTTAGGTTTTTACCTTTGAGCCTTTCTCGGGTTAGCTCTCTTCACTCCCAGAGCTCTGTGCCCCATATGTGCCCAACACCAGTGATGCTCAGGTCGAGCGTGTCGAGTACTCCCCCTTTTCAGGGCGAGTTGAGCACGCTCCCTTAGAGCTCAAGCATTAGCCTCGGGCCTGTGGCCATGTTATGCTAGAGTAGTAGGCCCTAACTGAGGCCTCCTCGTCAGCCCGGTCGCATAGTTTTGTACTCCCCTTGTTTTAAGGGTTGAAAGCGATATGCTGAGTACACGGCTCGTTATGGCAATGCGAATGAGTATTCCAAGCCTGCATACCTGTAGTGGCTATCTCTGCTGGAGTTAGATTTGCTACCAAGTAGTTGGCCCTCCTTGGGTCACCTTGAAAGCGATCCTCTGGGTTGAGCTAGGTTCCTGAGTGTCCTAGTTCCCTAGAATTGAGCAGATGGTTATCAGGTAGCTCAGGCTCCATTGGAGCCTCCCTAATACTAGCCCTGGAATTCTAGATCTTTACCAAGTAGTTGGCCTTCGAGCAGGCCACCTTGAAGGAGATCCTCTGGGTCAAGTAGGTCCTTAGCACTTCCAGCTAAGATAGTATTCTGACTCCCTAGAGTTATATCAGAGTGTAGGCTCTTTAGGAGCCTCCCTGGTACTTGCATTGAGCTTGGTCAATACTCGTCTCGATTGAGTCCAGTGGGTACTCCCCTTGCATTGGGGGTCGTTCTTTAGAGTACTGCACTCCCGAGATCTGATCGGAAGGTTGAAGGTCTCTCGTGAGACCTCCCTGGGAGGTCAGTATTAAAGGCTGAGGACCTCGCCCCTGAGTTTTTCATTGAGGTTTAAAGGGTTCTTTTTAGTAAGAACTCCCTTGATCGATCAGCTCCTGTTTGAGCTGGAGGTATGTCTCTCTTTAGGGACCCATTTTAGAGTATTCAGCCTCCAGAGTGCTTATTAAGAAGCGCTCTGTAGATCCTAGGTTGAGCAGAGTAACTCGCCTCGATTGCAAGGGTTCTAAGCGCTATGCCAAGTTCTGCTTCCCAGGATGCCCGTCTCTACATCCGGTCTGAGTTGGTTACTTCCAGTTACTGCCAGTTTGCAGTCCCTCTTTCTGGACCCCTCCTCTGGAGGCTAGTGCTTTAGAGATTCTGTTTTGGTAACAGACAGGTTGCTGGCCAGACTAGGTTTCTACTAAGTAGGACCAGGTCGGCCTCCCTGGTGGCAGTCAGGGTAGACTATGCTCCCCTGAGAAGTGATTGGCCGGGGCTCCTTTCGGCTCCCTGGCCACATTCCCTTAAAGGGACCCTTTCTGTTTGAAGTTGTTGGTTCCAAGCCTTTGAGCGGCCTTGGTAGGCCTCTAGATGTTTCTGGAGGCCTCTTTGAGGCTTATAGCTTGGGTGGTGGCCGTAGGGAATGCTGTCACTGACAGCCTTTGCGACCCTTAGGAGGAGTTTTTTTTTTTTTTTTTTTTTTTTTTTGGCATTTCAGTTGAAATGGTTTCTGATTTTTGTCACAGCCATTCTTTGGCATGCACTCCCCTCAGCATGGCGGCGTGGGTATTCGTTCCCCATATGCGTTAAGATGCAGTGCGAGTTCCATTTTGAAAGGGAACATCTCAGGTTACGCATGTAACCATGGTTCCCTGAGAACAGGGAACGAGACACTGTGTCTCCCTGCCATGCCTCGGGGCCGCCTGCTGAACAGTCCCTTCAGACGATAGGTGGATGACTTGTTCTCTAGGCGCCCCTTATGTGCGTTCGGGTCGCACTAGTAGTGACGTCATAGGCTGTCGCCGGCCAATACCATTGCCGTGATTTGATAGCGTTTCAGACACCGGTTCCCGCTAAGGCGTTTCCCAAATGCGTTAAGACGCAGTGTCTCGTTCCCTGTTCTCAGGGAACCATGGTTACATGCGTAACCTGAGACGTTTTCCAAAAGTAAATTTTTATATTTATGGTGAGCATGAAATTTCAACAATTGGGCAATAGCAGAATTGGATAGTCCAGGGTCCGTATGTATAAAGCTGCTCAGAGTAATTTAGTCTTAAGTGTGTCAAAATTACAAGTATATTCTAACCTAATTACAGGATAACAGGAGTAACAGGATGGCAGCAGAGAGGCGAAGACCACACACTTTCCAACAAAGATATAATGTATTATGAGCTACACTGCCCTCCAAAAGTTTGGAAACGCCCTAGAAAAGTGGGGTTTTGGACAATATTGGCATGAATCCTTTTTAATTTGTGATAATTTTGCACTGATAAGGGACAACACAAACTACGAAAACATATTTTATTACATGAACAGTTTACACATAGAAAAAACTTAAATTTTCGATTCATCAAAATATCCACCATTAGCAGCTATCTGACCTAAACTGGGTTCTAATTGGTTCATTGTATTCTAAACTTAATTGGCAATCAATTGTTAAAGCTATTAAGGTGTGCTGACCCAAAAATCTTTTACAAACCTGGGCCAAGTTTAAACCAGTAACCAGGCAGCACAGCTGGCAAAGGGGCATGTCTGACTTTGACATGTATATATTGCCATTATTATGTAATCAAAATGAAAATTATTATTGCTGGTCTTCAATGATAATGTCAAGTTACTTTAATGTATTTGCACCAAAAAATGATAAGGATTTATGCTGATATCGTCCAAAACCACACTTTGCCAGGGGTGTTTCCAAACTTTTGGAGGGCAGTGTATGTATATGTTATTTTATGTATATTATGATATGATGACTGGGAGTTGATCAAATGATACAGGCTTGATCATAAAGGTAATCTTTTTGGAACTGACCTTGTAAGAAATGTAAAAACTTCTCCCACTCTACAAATCAATGCTCTGCAGTAATGAAAGTAATAATGAAATTTTTTGGCAACTGTAAAAATGCAGCAGTGCACCAGTGATGGTCCAGCCATCAATTCACAGTAAGCAGGGTCTTAAATAGCACTATTGTGGCACTAACCATACCAAACATACAGTAGTGGCCAAAAGTGGTGTGCGAAGGTTTTTGTTTTGATTAGTTTTTTTTTAATGACATTACAGGTTTGCTTAAACCATCAAAATATGAGGAAAATATATTTTTTATATTTTAAAATAAGAAGGAAGAATAGAAGTGAAGGTATTTATCTGACAATTATTTGGCAAAAAAGGCAAACTTTTTTTGTTAAAAAACAAAAAAGCTCCAGGAAAAAGAAAACATTGACAGCATTGACAACAAAATCAGTTGTTAATATTTCACTTGTTCTCTCTTGTTTTCCCAGATAGCATGGCGACATTGATACAATGTTGAGTTTTGATCCAAACCATCATTTTGGTTGAGATTGAAATTTTAGTGTTTTAAGTGTGTTGGATCAGCATTGAAATTTTAATGAAAGTCAACAGCACACATGGGTGGAGACAGTGACATTGAACCAACAGTGATTTGTAGTTGATGACAACAAGATCATGCAGGCATGTATCTCTGCAAAACACTAGTGGGTGTTTCTCAAACTGTGGGGCATTTTCAAACTGCAATGGTCATTGTCAACCGTTTTACCCGATTTGCTCTAATCCACTGGGGACTTGGTTTAGGGGTGGGCCTTCATGATTTTAGCAAGTCTGTTGAAAAATAGTTAAAAAAAACATCTATCGTTGTTTGAAATTGGCCACTAATTGGTAAACGCCCATTTTGGTTTTGCATGTGCACTTCTCAGTAGTCCAATTGATGCTTGATGCTTAGAGAGAAAACACAGGTGCATCCTATACAGAAGTCTTGTGTTGAACCACCTGGCAATTTTGTGATATTTAAAGAGATTAAAGGATTAGTTCACTTTCAAATGAAAATTAGCCCAAGCTTTACTCACCCTCAAGCCATCCTAGGTATATATGACTTTCTTCTTTCTGATGAACATAATCAGAGAAATATTAATAAATATCCTGACGCATTCGAGCTTTATAATGTTTGTGTAAAAAAATATCCATATTTAAACAAGTTATGAAGTAAAATATCTAGCTTCCGCCAGACCGACTTCCGTATTCAAGTTTCGAAGAAAGTGTAAACTGCCGTCGTGTCAGTTACACTTTTTCCGTAAGTTGAATAGGGAAGGCGTAGGATGCAGCGTAAGCTTTGTGAACTGCAAGACTTTTACACTTTCTTCGTACGTTGAATGCGAAAGGCGGTCTGGCGGAAGCTGGATATTTTACTTCATAACTTGTTTAAATATGGATATTTTTTTACACAAACAAATCACTTCACTTTAGAAGGCCTTCATTAACCCCCCAGAGCCTTGTGGAGTACACGTTTATCATGGATGGATGTGGATGGAAGCATTTTCTTCAGCTCATACTCATTGGTCCCGTTCACTGCCATTATAAAGCTCGGATGCGTCAGGATATTTATTAATATTTCTCAGATTATGTTCATCAGAAAGAAGAAAGTCATATACACCTAGGATGGTTTGAGGGTGAGTAAAGCTTGGGCTAATTTTCATTTGAAAGTGAACTAATCCTTTAATGCTGCCTTCACGTGCTCTCGAAATTATAGTAAATATGAGTTTCCTAGGTAAAAATTGCACATGAACGCCCTCCTATTTCAAAACTTGAATGCAACGAGCTCATAATCACGACTTCAGAAATGGGAATTATCCAATTTCTGATAGCACGTGAAAGCAGAATAAGGTCTACATAAAGTGAATCTGCAGATTTAAAGGGATAGTTCATCATTTACTCTTCCTCAAGTTGTTCCAAACCTGTATGAGTTTCTTTCTTCTGTTGAACACAAAAGAAGATATTTTAAAGAATGTTGGTAACCAGACAGTTGACGGTAGCCATTGACATCCATAGTATTTTTTTTCCCAACTATGGAAATCAACTATGCTACCATCAACTGTCACCAGCATTCTTTAAAATATATTCTTTTGTGTTCAGCAGAAGAAAGAAACTCATACAGGTTTGGAACAACTTGAGGAGTAAATTTTGACAGAATTTTCATTTTGGGGGTGAACTATCCCTTTAAAGAAATTTTCATTGAAAAAACCTAAGCTCTGTTATTCTTCAAGAAAAACTTACTTGAATGGTACATAGTTTCAAGGAAAATGAACTAAGATATAGTTTATAATAATGGCCATAGTTCAGAGGTGTTTATTCCTCATGTTTAGCTCCTACACACCTGCCTGGAAGTTCATTGATCCTAATGACCTTGATTAGCTGGTTTAGGCGTGTTTAATTGGGCTGGAGTTTCGGCTGGAAAAAATTGGCCACCCCCTACCATTGTGCTTTCTTTCGATATTGAAGCATTAATAGATTTTAGAAAAATAGATGACATAAACAGAGTTTAATGATTCTCTAATCATAGTTAGAATATTTTGTGTTGAGCAATTAAAAAAAAAAAAAGTGAATCACATTGTGTTTAGTCGTGGTGGGAAACATCTCAGGTTACGTATGTAACCATGGTTCCCTGAGAACAGGGAACGAGACACTGCGTTGAAACGCATATGGGGAACGCCTCCGCGTGAACCGGTGTCTGAAAACAATATCAACTCACGACAATCCTATTGGCTGGCGACAGCCTATGACGTCATCATAGCGCGACACGGAAGTATATAAGGAGCGCCTAGAGAACCAGTCAGTACCTTATTGTCTGAAGGGACTGTTCAGCAGGCAGCCCCGATGCATGGCTAGGAAACGCAGTGTCTCGTTCCCTGTTCTCAGGGAACCATGGTTACATACGTAACCTGAGACGTTCCCTTTCGAAAGGGAACTCTACACTGCGTTGAAACGCATATGGGGAACGATATACCCACGCCGCCATGCTTGAGGGGAGTGCATGCCAAAAATGGCTAGACAAACGTCAGAACTAGCAGCTTCAACTGAAATGCCAGAACCACTCCCTCTACGTCTACTGTCAGTGACAGCATTCCCTATGGCCAACAGCCCAAGCTATAAGCCTCAAAGAGGCCTTCCGCAGAAGGCCTACCAAGGCCGCTCAAAGGCTTCTGGAACCAAACTTCATTCCGAAGAAAAGAGGGTATCTTTAAGGGAATGTGGCCAGGGGAGGCTGACCTGGTCTACTCTTACAGAAACCTAATCTTGGCCAACAACCTGTCTGATCACAGAGTCTCAAATCACATTCTTCAGAGAAGATATCCAGTAAGAGTGACTGCAAAGAGGCAGTAACCAACTCAGACCAGAGCGTAGAGACGGGCATCCCGGAGAGCAGGACTCAGCTTAGCGCTTTTTACCCTTACCAATGAGGGGAGTAACACTCTGCTCAATCCTAGGATCTACTCAGCGCATGATTATTTGCACTGAGGAGGCTGTGCACTCTAAAGGAACCCAACAAGGGGAGTACATTTACTAGCCTGGGGGCTGATCCTCAATAGGGAGGCCTCAGAGAGGCCTTCAACCACTAACCAGCTTAGGGAGCTAAGTACTACGCAGGACAACCCTCAAACGAGGGGAGTACAGAGCCCAACCTAACAGATAAACCGTACTGTAGGCACAGAATCATGGAGGCCCCGGAGGGGCCTGCAACATGACGCAAATTCTACATTGTGTAGAAATACCTCACAGCAGCCTTGCGAAAGGCCAACATGTGAAACTACATGCTCAATCTACTTAAAGAACACCCAGATGTGGGGGGAAAGCTTAAAGGGCGGCCTGTGAAGGCCACACACCTAGAAAGCTTGCTTGCTGATAAGCAAGATCCCACAAACATGGAACTCGCTCAGAATGAACCGAGTTTAACTAGCAGATAAGACTGTAGAGTGCCCACATATTACAGTCTACCTCAACACATTCCAACAAGCAGTGTACTCAGTAAAAAACACTTTTTACTCTTTAAGCAAGAGGAGTACATCTTACGCCATCGTGCTCTAGAGGAGGTCCAAACAGGACCTGCGACTTCAGAATGACACGGGCGTCAGCTAGTGGCAGTGTCTATGCTCTAAGGGAGCCAAATCTGAGAACCAAACTTTCCAGTGAGGTTGACTAGTTTAGCTCAACCTGAGCACACATTCCAACAGGCAATGTACTCAGTAAAAACACTTTTTACTCTTTAAGCAAGAGGAGTACAAACTTACGCCATCATGCTCTGAAGGAGGTCCAAACAGGACCTGCGACCTCAGAATGACATGGGCGTCAGCCAGTGGCAGTCTAAACTCTAAGGGAGCCAAATCTTAGAACCCAACTATCCAGTGAGGTTAACTAGTTTAACTCAACCTGAGCTAATTCTATCCACACATTCCAACAAGCAGTGTACTCAGTAAAAACACTTTTTACTCTTTAAGCAAGAGGAGTACAAACTTACGCCATCATGCTCTGAAGGAGGCCCAAACAGGGCCTGCGACTCCAGAAAGACACGTGGCGTCAGCTAGTGGTAGTGTCTATGCTCTAAGGGAGCCAAATCTGAGAACCAAACTATCCAGTGAGGTTGACTAGTTTAGCTCAACCTGAGCACACCTTCCAACCGGCAATGTACTCAGTAAAAACACTTTTTACTCTTAAGCAAGAGGAGTACAAACTTACACCATCATGCTCTGAAGGAGGTCCAAACAGGACCTGCGACCTCAGAATGACATGGGCGTCAGCCAGTGGCAGTCTAAACTCTAAGGGAGCCAAATCTTAGAACCAAACTATCCAGTGAGGTTAACTAGTTTAACTCAACCTGAGCTAATCTTCTCCACACATACCAACAAGCAGTATACTCAGTAAAATCACTTTTTACTCTTTAAGCAAGAGGAGTACAAACTCACGCCATCATGCTCTGAAGGAGGCCCAAACAGGGCCTGCGATTCCAGAAAGACACGTGGCGTCAGCTAGTGGCAGTGTCTAAGCCCTAAGGGAGCCAAATCTGAGAACCAAACCATCCAGTGAGGTTAACTAGTTTAGCTCAACCTGAGCTTAATTTTATCCACAAATTCCACCAGGCAATGTACTCAGTAAAAACACTTTTTACTCTTTAAGCAAGAGGAGTACAAACTTACGCCATCATGCTCTGAGGGAGGTCCAAACAGGATCTACGACTTCAGAATGACACGGGCGTCAACCTGTGGCAGTGCTAGTTTCCAAGTGAGCAAACTCTAACTGAAACATCTACCAACAAGCTATTGTGCTCTGAAGAAGGCCCAAACGGAGCCTTCTACTTCACACAAGTGTCAACTTGTGGCAGTGTTCAAGCTCTAAGGGAGCCATATATGAAAACCAAACTATGTAGTGAGGTTAGCTTTATTAAACTCAACAGGCAATATACTTAGTAAAAACCCTTTTTACCCTTACAGCAAGGGGAGTACAAATTACGTCACCATACTCTAAAGGAGGCCAAAGTCAGGCCTACTACTCCAGAACACACGGGTGCTAGCTTGTGGCAGTATTAGAGTTACTGAGCTCACAAAGTGTAGGGCAGGAACCAGAACTAACATATTAAAGTTCAATAACCTTGAACAACAAGGGAGTACTATTAATCCAACCCTGAAAAATACAGGGTGGGTACTTCACATCAGAAATTCTCACCAAAAACAGATACAATCTGTACTGAACCCTAGGGAACAGGAGCTTTCATAAAAAGCTACAACCATATCACTCAAGCTTGAACATAGTTCAAGGGGTTCAGGGGAAAAACTGAAGTCAAAGTACCACTAGATAGTTCTGGGGGGAGCGGGGCCACAGCAACAAAGTTTCTATTCACATAGTGAAAAGGGCCTACTGATTATAAATATAAATATAAAGAGACCTACCAAGCCAATTTCAGCAGGTCTAACTGATATGCTTACAAACAGACATTGTGTGTAAAGCAACACCCGCCTGACCTGCTGCCGCGTATAGAGCGTTGGAGCCTACCTATATCACGAGATAGTTGCACCTATCTCGTCAGTAGGAGGCATCGACGCGTACTCATACTCACTCCATCAACACCAGCGAATTAACCTGCTGATGTTGATGAATGTGAGCTGAATAAAGGTCCTTCCATGCCTTCTCGATCTCAGTATGAAGATCAAGAAGAAACGGAAAGCTTACGGTGGCTGGAGGATTATGGCAAAAAAGGAACCGTTCGACGAACAATCCGTGAGCGGTTTTGTTTCTTAACCCGCTCCAATGGCAGCCGCAGTCTGCCAGAGGCGCGTTCCATAATCTCACACAGCTGTACATACACGGGGCAGGGTGGCTTTGAGGATTCAGGAGGCTCACCATCTTCATCCTCATCAGCCATCTCCTGCTCTTTTGTTTGGCTTAGAACAAGAAGAACATCTGCTGCTGAATCTGATGATATCATAGACAACACATCATCATAATCACACAGCTCTCTCCCGTCAGCCGTCGAAGGTCGCAGGGAATTTCACCCCTTCAACTCTTCAACAAGCTTCAGCTGAGAACCCCATGATCTAGTCTCTACTCTGCCTCAGCAAGAGTAAGACCTGAACCATTAGGTGCAGCTGCCGGTCCTTCTCCTCTCGAGGAAAAGACCAGAAGAGAGTGGAGCATTTTACAAGTAAAACACACTCCAATAACAAACAGACAGATCCCTCAAGAACTGCCTGTACATGCTCTTTTGTTCTCATAAAAGGCAATGTTATAAGTTATGTGTGTGATCAGATGTCAACACTATGGGACACGGATGTACACACTTCCTGAAACGTTTGTCAGACATAAATTGTCTTACCTTAATATCGGTTTGATATCGTTTCAAACAGAACAGTCCCTGAAGATGAAAAGATACTGACTGGTTCTCTAGGCGCTCCTTATATACTTCCGGGTCGCGCTATGATGACGTCATAGGCTGTCGCGGGCAATAGGATTGTCGTGAGTTGATATTGTTTTCAGACACCGGTTCACGCGGAGGCGCTCCCCATATGAGTTTCAACGCAGTGTAGAGTTCCCTTTCGAAAGGGAACCGAGGCTTTCTGAAGCATTTGAGGCTTTCATCAAATTGTGCTGAAAAACGGTTCATTACTCGAAGCTTTTAACACAGTGCGCATTAGCGACATCTGGTGGTCGGACTTGTTTTCTCCACCATATCTAACTAATCATCGCGGAGCAGATCTACAGTTTGAAAAAGCACGTGACCAAACAAAGCTTCGGAAGTCCGTGACATACGGAATCACTTTTGTCTTGGATCAATACAGTTCTATCTAATCTGATCTAATCTCATCTAAATTAATTTGTGACAATAAGACCACAGCTTGTGTCATGTGTAGCCTGTTCAACGGATTCACATATTGATCAATAGTATAAAATATACAATGATGTGATCATAATTGACGTGAGTACTATAATACTAAAGATTATTTTTAATTTCAGTGTTGGTTCAATGGCAGTGATGTAGAATCAATCACAGTGTAATGTTGATTCAACAATATTACTATTGATTATTTTTTGTTAATTTCAATATTGATTCAGCATCAGTGATGTAGAATCAACCAGTGTAATGTTGATTCAATAGCATTACCAATTTTTTTTTTTTTTTTTTTTTTCAACATTGTTTCAACAGTAACTGAGGGTGCAAAAGTGATGTTGATAAAATATCACTTTGTAATGTTGAATCAATAATATTACCATTGATTTGTGGTTGACCCTACTGAAAAAAAAGTATGCTAAGTATACTTGTCACAGACACGCCAGGCTCTACACTCTCACAGACACAGCGCACGTCATCACCAGAGTTTTAATCATGCACACCTGCAGCTCATCAGCACCCTCATCACCAGCAGCACAAAAGGCTCACGCTCTCACTCAGTCACTGTCCGGTCTCGTATGCACTTGGTTCCTTACCACTCTGATTACCTCAAGGACTCCATCGAAGATACTTACCTGTCTCCTGTGCTCCCTCGATTCCTCGTTGTCTCCTAGTCTCCCATGAGTTCTTCTGTGTCTGTTCCAGCTCCAAGTCTGCCATCTGTCCATCCATCCTGCAAAACCAAGACAAGTATCAGTTCATCTGCATTTCCAAGTCAACTAATTCATCCTGTTGTCACTCACCTGCACTCTGCTTCATTCTGGTCATTCAATAAACATAATACCTGCATTCCTGTGTCGCTGTCCCCTTCTGTGTATGTAACAGAAGACCGGACCATACCACCGCGCACCAGAATGAGCACTCAGGTTCCTTTCCAGGAGCTCGTGGACGCCCTGCGTCGAGCACTCACCAATACACCGCTATCGTCTGCACCAGCGAGCACTTCCGCATCCACCGTTGCTTCTCCTTCACCACCTGTCGTCGCCAGTCCCATGGCTCAACCGGCGCCCTTCTCTGGTTCGGCGGAGGATTGCAACGGATTTCTTTTGCAATGCACGCTGGTCCTGGAGATGCAACCGCACCTGTACCCTAATGATCGCGCTAAGATCGCATTTATAATCTCTCAACTCGAGGGTGTTGTGGAAATTTTAAAAATTGATTGTAATTATCCTCATATGCTGATGATTACATGTCTCCTCTAAACTGCCTGACCTATATGCTGCTGAATTTCCTTCCTTAGAAGTGCTGATGCTAATGTGAAGGCATCTTAGTCACGTAGAACAGTTACTTTTGGGCTTTTATTTTTGGCTCAGAGCCAAGCCAGAGTAAAAGACCATGTTTATGGGAAACTGCATGTATAAGTTGCAGAGTAAGAGAACTGTGATTGTCACATGACAGGTGGCAGCGTTTTTCCTGGTTTTGTGCCTAATATGGGAGAGAATAAGGTTTCAACCTTGAAGATTAGAAGGTATAAAAGCCACAGGGAAACACTGTAATCTTTGTCTTATACTCTGCAGCTACTTGTGAGCCTGTATGACTGTCTGACCTTTCTTGCAAGAAATAAAACCTTTAAAGACAATTGGATGAGTTTGTCTCTTATGCAGTGAGAGTCAGTTGATGATTTTTGCCACAACAATTTGGTGTCAGAAGTGGGATCCCTGATGTACCCCGTTTTTGGACCCAGGAGCGACCGACGTTTGGCCAACCTGAAGCACATCAAAGCTCAGCCCTACCCCGTTTCTGATTCAGGGAGAGGGGTCGGCCGCGACTGTGGCCCCCGGGAACAATCACGGGATTGAGAAAAGAACTCAGGTGGCTCACGACTCTCTGGTAAGAGATAAATTATAAATTTTTTATGGGAGAATGAAAAATTGTGATTTATGAGATTAAATATGAGTATTATGGGAAAGTAAAAAGGGAAAATCTGTGAGTGGGTAAAATAAGAGAATTAGGAAAACGGGACAAACCATATTGGTGGCTCTGGCTGACTCTGTGGTCGTGGTTAAGGGGTTTTGGGAATTGAGGTTGCGCTGCGGCAGTACAGATAATTTCTAGAGGGGAAAAATTTGAGCTGCGTCATACAAGCTGAAAACATTTTGTGGGAATTAAGCCCAAACGGCAGTGAGGCGCTGCTGAAACGAAATTTGTAAAGTGAACTGAAGCTGTATGACAATCTAAACACCATTGAGAGAAGCAGTGCGATCAAGAAGTCCCGAAAACTGTATCACGTGAGACAGTAGAGACGTTTCTGGGTCACGCACTGAAACAAATTGTGGGATTGAGCCCAGCTGCAGTCAGGGTACTGCAAGTGAACGAATTTGTGGAAGAGTGACACAGGGGAAGCATCTTAAGCTGGAGCATTAAGGCTCAGTCCGTTCAGTTTTGGGTTAAAAAAAGATTGGGAGCATTGAGGCTCAACCTGTCCGACCTTGGGTTAAAGGTCGGATCTGTAGGAGACGTCCAACAGATTATTAGGTGCGCATCGACAAGGTAAATCCACGAGAGTCGGGAGATCCAATATGGGGAAATCCCAGAGCAAGCTTGCAAAATATGATGCGCCAAGGGCTGTTGCAGAATGATACACCTGTGTTTTTCCAAATGAGAAAATATGGCCGAAGATGTCTGCAAGATATAGACAAGTTGATCAAACATCATGATTTTCCAGCGGAAGGGACATTAAGTGTAATACGGCTCAATATAATAAAAGAAGATGTAGAGGCAGAAAATCAAGCAAAAGCGGGTTGTTGGAAGAGAAAGCATGTGTGTGTAAACTGTGGTCAGACTGTGAATTGCTGGCTGCAGGAAGCAGAGAGGAGAGAAAGGAGAGCACTGCAAAAGCAGTTAGTGCAACCAGCTGAAAAAGAAGTACAAAATGAAGAAAAAAGTAAAGAAGAAGAGGAAAAGATAAAAGATGAAAAAGTAGAGAAAAAAGAGGATTTACGTGAGCTAATTAGGGAATACATGTCTGAGTTACACCCTACTAATCCTTTGTCTTCTGTCTCTCCACCGCCGAGCTACACACACTCCCCGGTCGAAATGCAGGGTGTGTCCTGGGACCCTGACCTGGACTGCTCTCCTCCGAAGCGACCGACAGCACCCCCGCAAGAAGCAGCTGACGGGAGACCACAGCTGATGATACAGCCCTCTACTTCCCAACCCCTCCTGGAGGAAGTCAACGACCCAGACATGATACCCGAGACACCTGCTGAGAGAGAGGAAATCTGGCGGAAGGCTCCAGTGACAAAGAAAAGAAAGACACGACACACTGTGAAGGAAGAAAATGTGAGTGTCACAGCTCCAATGGTTGAAGTTGAAGCTCAAGCTCCGATGCTCGAAGTGTCCGGGCCAGACGGGCCTATGGTGGTTTTCAGACCATGGACTTTGGCTGAGATGAAGGAAGCAATGGCACATTTGCCAAGCCCTGAAGAGGCAAGTGACAAATTTGCTGAGAAGCTTGGTATGTTCTGCAGAGAATTCAGCCCCACAATGCACGAACTAAAGCGGATGATGGCAATGAAACTGGGCCCGTTGAACTGGTATCGAGTCAAAGGCTTGCTTCACAGAGAGGATTGTCGGAGAGAACATCACGAATGGGACCACAGAGACAATGCAGACTATCGCGAGGCTGTTTTGGAAATGGCCAACGCTGTTAGAGCTGCGTTTCCAGTACGCGTGGAGGCCACAAAGCTGAACGAGTGCTTCCAAGGAAGAGATGAAGGTGTGCGAGCATTCTACTACAGGTTGTATGAACTTTTCAACAAACACGGCGGCATGCCAGAGCCAGATGTCAGAGGACCTGAGCCCAGTTTATGGGAGTGCCACATGTGCAGCTGGTTCACGAGAGGACTGAGGGAAGACATAATGAAAGGAGTTAAAGCCGGTTTGGTCGGCTGGGAAGAAGCACGCTTTGCTGAGATACTAAAACACGCCATACACGTGGAAAAACAGCTGGTAGAGGCAGAGCAACAACTAGTCACTGAAGACAGGCTTGCTGCTACTAAGCGAGAGAAAGCCCGAGCGAAGTCCGACAGAGAGCTGCAGCTGGCTATCGTCGAAGCTCTAACGTGGACAGGAGGGCCTGCCAGGAACAAAGATGGGTACAAGGCGAGAAAAGCGAACAGAGAGGGGGGAAGGAGAAGTGAATGGAGGTGCTGGATTTGTGAAACGAATGACCATTCCATCAGAGACTGTGTCAAGTGCAGAGTGTGCAAGAAGGAGGGTCATTGGGGTAACAATTGCCCACAGAACAAAAAGAATCAAGCCGACTGAATTGCGGAGGACGGAGAGCAGGAGGGAGGGGTCCTGGATGAGCATCCGACCGCTATGAATCAGGGAAGTGAAAATTTTCTAACCACACACATTTACACATACACTGATTTATGTACTACTCTCTGCAACGAAGAAAACGCTTGCATTTCTGTATGTATGTCTAAAGTTAGTGATGAGTCTGATAAATGTTTGACAATGTACAAAAGTAAGGGATTTTTAGACATGCCCAGATATTCTATGTTGGTAGAAGGGACACCAGTCTCCTTTTTAGTTGACTCTGGGGCAACCAGATCTACGTTACGACCATGTGACTTGCCATGTCAACCAAGAATGTCAAACCAGTTACATGAATCTATTTCTGCCTCAGGGCACCGAGTTTTTGAAAAATTTACAGAACCTTTGATCTGTGAGACAGAGGGGGGCAGGATGTTAAAACATGCCTTTCTGCTTGCAGCAAATTGTCCGGTCCCACTAATGGGCCGTGATCTCATGTGTCAACTTCATTTGGTACTGTTTGCAACCTCCTCAGGAGTCGGTGTGACAGAGGGAGAGGTGTGTTGTATGAAAATGAAGGCTGAATGGGCATATGAATGGCGCATAACAGATTCTGTTTGGGCTCAAACAGTGTGTGAATTGGCAAAAAATCGAACAAAGCCTTTTGACACAAAATATATGCTGCCTGACAATTTACATTGCACATCACACGTCGTAACAGAAAGAGATGAACAATATGAAATAGACTGGTTTCAGGAAGAAATAGGTGAAACTGTGAAATACACCAAAATGTTTTGGACAGAAAATGTGTGTGTGCTGCTAGTGGAGCTAGGAGAGACACAGCGCTCGTTGATCTGATAGCAGGCCAGTCAGTTCCTCACATTTCACTTGTGAAGGCCACAGAGGGGAGGTGGAGTGAAGTGGGCCTGTTTGTCAGAGAGTGTGTTGAGACTACAGATTGGGTTGAAAAAGATGATAATGTGAACTACAGTGAAAAGTTAGGAGCTTTTATGACAAAATACGAGGGTGAAGTAAAGGTGGAACGAATTGTGACACCAATTGAAAAAGAGAGAACGGAAGATCATTGTACAGCAAATGATTGCGCCTCAGAAATACACCCAGCATTGGCTGAGGTGCCTGCTAAATTGTGGGCTAAACATAAGTATGATGTGGGGTTGATTAAGGGGTGTGAGCCAGTGGTGATCACTCCAAAATCCGACTACAGGCCATGCCAACAGCAATATCCTTGGAAAAAAGAAGCCATACTTGGCATAACTCCAGTGTTTGAGTCACTATTGAAAGAAGGCGTAATTGTGCCCTGCAATGATTCTCCAGTACGTACTCCAATTTTTCCTGTGAAGAAAATCAGGGACAAAGGTCAACCCACAGAGTGGCGTTTTGTTCAGGATTTGCAAGCAGTGAACTGACAAAGACTGACAACTTCTTGCACAAAGAGCTTCGTTAGTAGCAAATCCCTATACGATATTGTCTCAAATTCCGCAAGATGCGCAATTCTTTTCAGTAGTGGATTTGGCTAACGCTTATTTTAGTGTACCAATGGATAAAGACAGTGAATTCTGGTTTGCATTTAACTTTAATGGCAAGGGGTACACTTTTACACGCTTGTGTCAGGGGTACTGCGAGTCCCCCACAATTTACAACGAAGCTCTTAGAAGGAGTTTAGAACCTTTGACCCTGACAGATGGGACTGCCTTGCTTCAGTACGTTGATGATTTGTTGATTTGTGCAAAGGATGAACCCACATGTGTGGCTGACACTGTCTCCCTCCTGAAGCATTTGGCGCAGGAGGGTCACAAGGTCAGCATGTCAAAACTGCAGTTTGTCAAGCAGCAAGTGACATTTTTAGGGCATGTAATTTCCAGAAACAGTAAATCACTGTCTGAAAAAAGGGTGCAGGCGATAAGGGATGTGCCGAGACCAATTACAAAAAGACAAATGCTCTCATTTTTGGGAATGTGTTCATACTGTAGAACATTTATCCCCAATTATGCGATCCACGAACAGCCCTTGAGAGCCCTTACAGTGGGAAAGGGATTGAAGTCATGTGATAGAATTGAGTGGACAGTGGAGGCGGAGGAAGCTTTTGAAATTATGAAGCTTCAGTTGTCTCAGGCCCCAACGCTGGGCCTCCCTGTGCCGACCAAGCCCTTTGTTCAGATGGTTGATGAAAAGCATGGATTTATGACTTCGGTTCTTTTTTTCTAGCGTCATGGAGACAGGCTGCGACCTGTGGCCTATTTTTCAAGCAAATTGGATCCAGTTGCAGCCGGATTGCCACGTTGTCTGAGGGCCATGGCGTCTGCTGAGCAGGCCGTGATGGCGTCTAGGGAATTTGTGGGGTATTCTGACCTAACCTTGATGGTGCCTCATGAGGTCTCCATGATCTTGCAAGAACAGAAAACATCACATTTATCGACAGCTAGATGGTTACGGTACCATACTATCTTGCTCGATATGCCGAATGTTGTGGTTAAGCGGTGCACAACCTTGAATCCCGCCACCCTCCTTCCGACAGAGGAGGATGGGGAGGAGCATCATTGTTGTCTAACCGCTCTCGAACAAGTGTGTACACCACGTCCAGATCTTTCTGACGAACCAATCGAAAATTGTGGCAATATCTTGTTTGTGGATGGTTCGGCGTTCAAAGATCCACAAACAGGTAAGAATCGAGTCGGGTACGCGGTAACAACTGAATTTGAAGTTATGACATCCGGCGCGTTGCCATCAAACTACTCAGCCCAGGCAGCTGAGCTTGTTGCATTAACAGAAGCATGTAAACTCATGGCGGGTAAATGTGTCACAATTTATACGGATTCGCGTTATGCTTTTGGGGTCTGTCATGACTTTGGAACTTTGTGGAAACACAGAAAATTTTTAAAGTCAGATGGGTGCCCAATACTAAATGCACCTCTTGTTGCTGCTCTTTTGGAGGCCATTCTACTGCCTGGAAAGGTGGCCATTTGCAAATGTGCAGCACACAGTAATGATACCAGCTCTATCTCAACAGGAAACAGATTGGCTGACAGAAGAGCGAAGGCTGCGGCATTGTCTAGCGAGACAAAGGAAGCAGAGTGTACCTTGTTATCTGAAAATAACAATGTTGATTCTCCTTCTTTACAGAGTATGCAGACCTTTGCCTCAGTGGCAGAGAGGAACCAGTGGAAGCAGGCTGGCTGTACGCTGGTGGATGCAATTTGGATGAGTTGTGATGGCAAGCCTTGTTTACCCCGACATTTTTACCCTCACTACGCTAAGTTTTTACACGGACAAGATCATGCATCAAAAATGGCAATGGTGGCAGAAATGAAAGAATTGTGGTTTACAAAGGGGTTTACAACATTTGCGGAAAATTTCTGTAAAAGATGTGTGATTTGTAACAACCACAATGTGGCAAGGGAATAAAAATGCCTCAAATGTCTCAGCCTCCGGCATCAGGCCCATTTGAATATCTTATGTGTGATTTCGTTGAACTGACCCCATGCAATGGAAAGAAATATTGTCTAACAATGGTTGATATGTGGTCGAAATGGGTAGAAGTATTCCCCACGTCAAAGCAGGACGCAGCAGCGGTGGCGAAGGCCCTGCTGACTGAAATCGTCCAAAGATGGGGAATCCCACGTAAAATCAGTTCAGATAACGGAACACACTTTGTCAATGAGGCAATAAAGCAGGTGGGTCAATTTCTGGGTATAGACATGAGGACGCATTGCTCCTATGCTCCATCTTCGGGCGGGGCAATCGAGAAACAGAATGGCATTTTGAAAAACAAATTGGCAAAATGTTGTGAGGAAACTGGGCTCACATGGCTCAAGGCACTGCCGATCGTTCTTATGTATATGAGAATGAGAAAAAGAAGCAGGATAAACCTGAGCCCATTTGAAATTCTCTTTGGTAAACCACCACGAATTGGGGTTCAAGGGGGTAAGCAACTGCTGCCATCAACAGAATTGTGTGAACATGACATGATAAGTTATTGTAAAGAGCTGTCTTCTCTGTTGTCTAATATTTGTGTCCAGGTGAAAGCTGCTCAGGGGAAAGTGGCAGAGACCACCCTCCATGAACTCAGGCCAGGCGACTTTGTCGTGGTGAGAGACCTGAGGACAAAGAGTTGGAGGGCAAAGAGGTGGCTAGGGCCATTCCAGGTACTTCTGACGACTCACACGGCTGTGAAAGTGGCAGAAAGGGCCACCTGGATCCACGCCAGCCACTGCAGGAAGGTCCCAACCCCGCCTCAAGAGGAGGAACAAGAGGAGGAGCGAAAGGGAGGAGTAGACGGAAGGCTGCCCCGGGCCGAGGGGGACGTTCAGGTTGGCTAATCTGGACCAACACATCAGTGCCAAAGGAGAGAAAGTCACATGTCAATTAACGCCAAGATCCTGTATAAACACCAAGTGCCATTATCAGCTCAGGAACAAGGACACAGCGGGAATGTTGTGCTGAAACAGCCAGTGTGCAAATTAGAGCCCATCGTGAGAGCACAAGCTGCAGTTGCTGTGAAAAGGTGGGAGTTGAGAAGGATCCAAGAAGTACTGATAACAGATCCCAGCATCATAGCTGTGTGCTCAAGTGGAGCGACGAGGTTTAATTCACCGTCCGGAAGGGGGTGGAGAGGCTACACAACGATTGTTGCGCAATCTGTGAAGGGGTGGCGCCCATTCATAGATAGAGAGAGAAGAGCGCTGAGCGCATCCACAACCAATCTACCTCATACCTTCTGGGCATACGTCTGCGCGGAGCACCTGGCTAACTGAAGAAGATGGAGCAAGCAAGACCATGGCACCCCTTCAGAGTTCCAGGAATGTGTGGTTTGAGAGGTTCAACATGCATATTGATCGTAATGGCTGTGATAATATGCGCCATCACAATGTACCTCACCACAGAACTAGTAGAGACAACCAGAGTGACGGTGACAGGGACTAATGCCAGTATGGATGAAGATCATCCACTTGATAGCAACGACATGCTCACTTGACGCATCAGAAGAGCAGCCCTAACGACAGTGGTACCTATACGGGGTCTGGAAGAAAACATCATCACCATCGTGGAAGGATCGTATGTTCAATTCAAGTGCAACCCATTCGAAAGGAACTGTCCTGGGTGTGGAGAGCGAGGGTTGACTAACTTCGCACAAGTCTACTTTTGCAAAGAACCATGCAAGTGGATCGATGTGAAAGCCTACACCAACCCAACAAGCTATGGAACGGATGAAAGATTCAGAGTGGCCAAGAACAACAGGTATGGGAATAACAGAGACGGTATGACAGTTTCAATTGAACTGGTGAAACTCTCAGATCAAGGCAAGTACTTTTGTGGTATCGACAAAGCGGGAAAAGACTGGTATGAAGCATTCAGCATTGTTGTAACTGAACCAGAGCCAGTGAAACTACTTGCTGAACCTACTTTCGAACCAGCTACTAGAGAAGAGATGACATGGATGGGGAATGACGGAGCAGGAAGAGGGGAAGCGAATGAAGGAGTGCAGAGAGCTATGATGAAGTGCCAAGGGAACAAAGCATGCACTCTGGCCCTGCTGCAAAAGGAGGAACTAGAGATAAACACTAGTTGCTGGCTCTGTTTGCAGATGACTCATGCCTGGGAAGCTGCCCCACTGGCTGTGGACACCATGAAAGACACCACCTGTTTGATTCCATTACAAATGACTGAAGTGTTAAGGGCTGCAGCAGACATTGACAAGGGAAAAGTGCCAACAAGGTTCCCAGCACCTGTTTGTACAACCAAGTACGTGCACAACAAACCAGACGTACCGATTCCACCTCTAAGAGTGACGCACAGACGAGGAGATGTATGTATCTGTCAAGGGGAGTACGTGTCTGGGACGGTGCTGGCAGGAAAGTCTGACTGTAGGGTAAGAATCGACGTGGGAAGAGGAATGCGAAATAACTGTACGGCAACCATCCGTGGAACGACAAGGAACTTCACCTGTCCCTTCAGCAGACTGAAAGACACATCTCCTGCTGCAGTGTGGGTGTGTGGTGATAGAGCTTATCACTACATGCCAAGAAAAGGATGGTCAGGATGCTGCCATCCAGCTCTGATGAGTGTAGGGACTTCTGTGTATCTGCCACATGGTGAGTCCAACCAAAGGGGGAGAAAGAGAAGAGGGGTTGACATCATGCCAGAGACTTTGCCAGAACATTACAAGGGGTATGTTTTATCAGATCCATGGACGTCACCTGGGGCAAATGTTGGGTGGTCACTTCTGCTGGGGGCGGGGACTGCGGTCTCAATTAATAAGATAAATGGGCTAGCATGGACTGTGTTAGCTATAGCCAACGGTACTGAAAATGCTTTGACAATGGTAAATGATGAGATGAAACAGATTAGAAATGCAGTGATCCAGAACAGGTTAGTTCTTGATATGATAACTGCGGAGAAAGGTGGAGTGTGTAAAATGTTGGGGACATCATGCTGTTTTCATATTCCAGATTTTAGCGATAACATCACTGACATACTTCTTCACATGAAGCAGGCCGTAAAAGAGCCTAAGCAAGCAGATAACACATGGTTAAATTGGCTCCACCCTCTCTGGGAGGGATGGGCCCCTTGGTTACTGTACACTGTGTTACCAATTGGAGTGACAGGCTTAGTGCTGATAATGTGTTTGCCATGTATCTTTCAATGTGTGTCAGTTTCTGTGAGGAGAATGGTAAAGTCATACCAGATGGTGAAACTGCCTGTTTATACTGATGACATGTTCTTAGAATGGACTGAGAGAGCAATTGATGTAAATGGAAACACAACTGATGAGAGTAGTGGTTAAACGACATAACTGAGTCAAGAAACAAGTAACATAATGACTGACAGGGAGTCGAGACACTGGGAGAATATGTAATTAACGTAATTAATCTAAGCGTAGAGCCCATTCTTTGTCTATCCTATTTGCTTGCTTAAAACAGGGTCTATCCCCACAGAAAAAGCCTTAAGCATTTTTTCCTAACTTCTTTCACAAATTTAAGAGAGTGATCATTTATGGGAAAATCAGAAATGAAGAGCATAAATGTGATGTGAGAACTTAAATGTGCTGTGAATAAGGTTTTAAGTTGAATATGAGTAACTAGTGGTTTATTCTTAAAGAATGTGATAGTAAAAGAAGTAGAAGTAGTGAGTAGTTATCAGTAAATGATAAAGAGGAGGAATTGTTGTGGAAATTTTAAAAATTGATTGTAATTATCCTCATATGCTGATGATTACATGTCTCCTCTAAACTGCCTGACCTATATGCTGCTGAATTTCCTTCCTTAGAAGTGCTGATGCTAATGTGAAGGCATCTTCTTTTACAAGTGTGTGTGTGTGTGTGTGTGTGTGTGTGTGAAGGGCTTTTAGTCACGTAGAACAGTTACTTTTGGGCTTTTATTTTTGGCTCAGAGCCAAGCCAGAGTAAAAGACCATGTTTGTGGGAAACTGCATGTATAAGTTGCAGAGTAAGAGAACTGTGATTGTCACATGACAGGTGGCAGCGTTTTTCCTAGTTTTGTGCCTAATATGGGAGAGAATAAGGTTTCAACCTTGAAGATTAGAAGGTATAAAAGCCACAGGGAAACACTGTAATCTTTGTCTTACACTCTGCAGCTACTTGTGAGCCTGTATGACTGTCTGACCTTTCTTGCAAGAAATAAAACCTTTAAAGACAATTGGATGAGTTTGTCTCTTATGCAGTGAGAGTCAGTTGATGATTTTTGCCACAACAAGGGCAAGGCTCTTTGCTGGGCTGAACCGCTGTGGTCTCAGAAAAATCCCATCACACAATCTCTCTCCAGTTTCATCGCTCACTTCAAAGAAGTTTTTGGACGACCTGCCTGGGACTCTTCAATCGGTGAGCAATTGTACCAACTTAAACAAGGTTCAATGTCCGTTAACGATTATGCCCTCCAGTTCAGAACCCTCGCTGCATCAAGTGGCTGGAATGAGCAAGCCCTCATTACAACCTATCGTCAAGGGCTGGATCCACACGTGTGGTTGCATCTCGCTGCATACGAGGATTCCATCAGGCTCGAATGGTTTATCCAACTCGACATCCGCTTCGCCACTCGTATGCAGTCGTGTCTTGAAGCACACCAGGGCCAGCCGTTGTTTCCATCATCACTCCGCCGACCAGAATCCGTCAGTTCTCCAGAACCAGCCAACGAACCCATGCAAGTGGAAAATACTCGTCTGTCTTCGGCTGAGCGGCAGAGGCGGCTGGCCCAGAATCTTTGTATCTACTGTGGATTATCTGGGCATTACATCTCTGAATGCCCCACTCGTCCAGTTCATCCTATGGTGAGTGTCATTGTTCCCTCTCTCAATAAAATGAAGCCACTCACCACTGTAGTAAACCTTACTGCTGCCGGTTTGTCTCTTCCAGTTAGTGCCCTCCTCGACTCTGGGTCAGCCGGCAACTTCATCTCCGGCGCCCTCTGCCGCCAGCTACGCCTCAAGACAACAGCCACGCCGACGACTTACGAGATCCACTCGGTGACTGGAAAACCCCTCAGTCGAAGACAAGTTCGTCTCAGTGCTGGACCCATCCAACTTCAAGTCGGCGTCCTACACGTTGAACAACTCCATCTGCTGGTTCTGGAGGAATCCACCTCTGACGTGATTTTAGGGCGCCCATGGTTGGAGCAGCATAATCCTGTCATCTCCTGGAGAACTGGGGAAATCCTGAAGTGGGGTGACAATTGTTTCCTGGACTGTTTTCCCAAGATCCCTGTTCCAAGCCCTCCTCCCACTGAGAATCTACCAGTATGCGCCACGTCCATCGAAAGCCCCCTTGAGAACCGTTCCGTGGAAATTCCCCAATGTTACTCCCACTTCAGTGATGTCTTCTGCCCCAAGAGAGCCTCCACGCTGCCTCCACACCGGCCATGGGACTGTGCCATCAATCTGCTGCCGGGTGAGCCAGTGCCCAAAGGGAAGATCTACTCACTTTCCATCCCGGAGGAGAAGGCCATGGAGGAATACATCCAGGAAGGTCTGTCACAAGGTTACATCCGTCCGTCTACTTCCCCTGCTGCTTCCAGCTTTTTCTTTGTGGCCAAGAAGGACGGAGGCTTGCGGCCCTGCATAGATTACAGAGCACTCAATAAAATCACAGTCAAATTCCGCTATCCACTTCCTCTCGTCCCATCTGCGCTCGAACACCTCCGAGGTGCCACTGTGTTCACCAAGTTGGACCTCCGCAGCGCGTACAACCTCATCCGGATACGTGAGGGGGACGAGTGGAAGACCGCGTTTGTGACCCCTACTGGCCACTACGAGTACTTGGTTATGTCGTATGGATTGGTCAACGCCCCCTCCGTATTCCAGGATTTCATCCATGAGGTGCTCCGGGAGTTCCTCCACAAGTCAGTCCTGGTCTACATCGACGACATCCTGATTTACTCCTGGAGCATGGCCGACCATCGCCACCACGTTGCGGAGGTCCTGCAACGCCTGAGGGAGTTCCACCTGTACCTCAAAGCAGAGAAATGTACCTTCCACCAACCCTCAGTGCAGTTCCTTGGGTACAACATCGACCGCAGTGGCATCCGGATGGACGAGAGGAAGGTCTCTGCCATCAAGAACTGGCCCATTCCCACCACCATAAAAGAACTCCAAAGATTCCTGGGCTTTGCAAATTTCTACCGTCGCTTCATCCAAGGTTACAGCACCATCTCCACTCCACTCACCAACCTCCTACGCAGTAAGCCCAAGTCTCTGTCCTGGACCCCTGCAGCCACCCAAACCTTCGAGACCCTCAAGAAAGCCTTCATCACCGCTCCTCTCCTGGTGCACCCGGACCCCGAGAAGCCCTTCATAGTGGAGGTCGACGCCTTGACCACCGGAGTAGGAGCGGTATTGTTGCAGCAGCAGGGGAATCCCAGTAGACTCCACCCATGTGCCTTCTTCTCCCGCAAACTCAACCCGGCGGAGATAAACTACGACATCGGCATCAAGCTCGCTCTGGAAGAGTGGAGGCATTGGCTCGAAGGTGCGAAACACCCATTCACAGTTTTAACTGATCATAAAAACCTGGAGTATCTTCGTGAAGCAAAGAGACTTAACCCCCGCCAAGCACGTTGGGCTCTGTTTTTCACTCGTTTCCACTTCTCCATCTCCTACCGCGCAGGCTGAAAAAAACGTGAAAGCAGACGCTCTCTCCCACCTCCATGGTCCCGATGAACCCTCAGACACTCCTGAACCTATCCTCCCTGAGAAACTCTTCGTAAGTCCCATCGTCTGGTCTGAGGAAACACTTCCCGAGCCCAATGCCTCCACCAACGCTCCGCCGGGTTGTCCCCCCGGTTTGCTCTACATCACTCGGACACGGCGCACTCCCCTCATCCACGCATCTCACACGTCACTGGGCACTGGCCACCCGGGGGTCAATGAAACCCTCTCGCTGCTGAAAGAGCGCTTCTGGTGGCCGAACATGGCATCGGATGTCAGAAGGTACGTGCAGGGATGCAAGGAATGCGCCATCTATAAGAGTCCTCGCCACCTTCCCTCCGGCAAACTCCAACCTCTGCCCGTTCCCAACCGCCCTTGGTCACACCTAGGAGTGGACTTCATCACCGACCTCCCTGTTTCAGATAACTGTACCTGCATCCTAGTTGTCGTTGACAGATTCTCCAAATCATGTCGTCTGATTCCCTTAAGAGGACTACCCACGGCCATGGAGACTGCTGAGCTGATGTTCAACTATGTCTTTAGATATTATGGAATTCCGGAGGACATCGTGTCAGATAGAGGGCCCCAGTTTATCTCCAGGGTCTGGAAGGCCTTCTTCACCCTCCTAGGTGTGACCGTCAGCCTCTCCTCCAGTTACCACCCCCAAACGAACGGGCAGACGGAGCGGAAGATTCAAGAGATCGGTCGCTTCCTCCGTACCTTCTGCCACGGCCACCAGGACTCTTGGAACCAGTTCCTGGGTTGGGCCGAGTACGCCCAAAACTCCCTGCGACAGCCTACCACCAGTCTCACCCCATTTCAATGCGTACTCGGCTACCAATCCCCACTGTTCCCCTGGTCAGGAGAGCCTTCGGACGTACCTGCGGTCGACTACTGGTTCCGAGAGAGCGAGAGGGTCTGGGACTCCGCACACCACCAGCTCCAACGAGCCCTACGCAGGTGCAGGATGACAGCCAACCTTCGCCGATCCAACGCTCCCAATTACCAGCCGGGACAGAAGGTTTGGCTGTCCACAAGGGACATCAGAATGCGCCTGCCCTGTAGGAAACTGAGTCCCAGATTCATTGGCCCGTTCACCATCCTGCGGCAGATCAATCCGGTCACCTATCAACTCCAGCTCCCACCTGAATACAAGATTCACCCCACATTCCACGTCTCCTTGTTAAAGCCTCACTACCCCTCTGTTTCTGTTTCCACAGAGCCTGGCGCAGCCGAGGAACCCCCCCTTCCTATCATCGTGGACGATGGAGCTGCTTACCTGGTGAAAGAGATCTTGGACTCCCGGCGTCGTGGTGGTCTTCTCGGATATCTGGTGGACTGGGAAGGTTATGGCCCCGAGGAGCGCTCATGGGTCCCCAGGAATGACATACTCGACCCCAGCCTACTTGACACCTTCCATGCTACTCACCCAGAGAGACCAGCACCCTGTGGCAGAGGCCGACCACCACGACGTCGGGGTCCACGGCCCTCAGGAGCGGGCCGTGGAGGGGGGGGTAATGTTACAGACACGCCAGGCTCTACACTCTCACAGACACAGCGCACGTCATCACCAGAGTTTTAATCATGCACACCTGCAGCTCATCAGCACCCTCATCACCAGCAGCACAAAAGGCTCACGCTCTCACTCAGTCACTGTCCGGTCTCGTATGCACTTGGTTCCTTACCACTCTGCTTACCTCAAGGACTCCATCGAAGATACTTACCTGTCTCCTGTGCTCCCTCGATTCCTCGTTGTCTCCTAGTCTCCCGTGAGTTCATCTGTGTCTGTTCCAGCTCCAAGTCTGCCATCTGTCCATCCATCCTGCAAAACCAAGACAAGTATCAGTTCATCTGCATTTCCAAGTCAACTAATTCATCCTGTTGTCACTCACCTGCACTCTGCTTCATTCTGGTCATTCAATAAACATAATACCTGCATTCCTGTGTCGCTGTCCCCTTCTGTGTATGTAACAATACTTGCAGCAAGACTAATTATTAGTATATTTCAAGTGTGTTAATGATTAGTTAACTTAAAGTGTGCTATTTTGAAACAACTAATTTTGTACTAAGTATATTTTAGTTGTAATTAAGTTGTATAAAAACACAACTTTAAGTATATTTAGTGTACTTTAAGTATATGCCTGTGTAGAGACTAATTACATGATTAGTGATATTGAAGTGTACTTAATTTGTGTTATAAGTATACTTTATTTGTGTTATAAGTATATTTTATTTGTGTTATAAATATATTTTGTGTTATAAGTATACTTTTATTTGTGTTATAAGTATACTGTAGCGTTTGTTCAAAATCGGATCCTGCCAGCCAACTTTAGAATCTTCAGAATGCTTTTAGCCTCCTGAACTGTTTGTGTAAATCACGAATCGGCTCCGGCAAGTCCGGGACCAATTGCCCCATTGGCACCTTTGTTACCTCATTGAAGAAAAACAGAAGAAATTCTCACCAGCTCTAGGGACTTCAAAGAGTCACCCTGGTGGGGCTAAGGGCCATGTGGTTACAGACACCGGCCACAACCCCAATACACACACACATACAGACACTCACAAACACGCATGGAGATTGTGAATGTACATTTATCCTCCAAATATGACTGTGCCAAAGTGTACCCGTCGTTGTATTCCAAGGTGCATGTATGCATCCCTAGTATATAAGCTTAGCTATGACTGTAGTTGTATTAGTTTTATTCTAAACGATAAAATTCATGTATAAACTGTATCTCCCCTTTTATGTCCTTGCCATCTGACAAGTTTGGTCTCATTGTAAAGCTTTCATTATACCCTAATTGAAAATGTATGTCACATTACTGTAAAATGCATTTTTCTGTTTTTAATGGTACTTTGAAGAAAATGTACTCAGATCTGACACTTCATGAACCATGCAAATTAGGTCATAAATGGAGACAAAGAAAAAGTTTGCCCGCCAAAATCGCACCCTCATCATTGGCTGATGTACCCAAGGAGGCGTTCTGGTCTGTTGTCCTTAAAACAGAATGACACGCGTCCCTCGCCATTTCACTCACGTCTCTCCCGGACCTCTCGGCGACCGCGCTTCCATCACGCGCTCCTCTCTTCGGGACGACCATCTTTTGGCAAGTTTTCTTTTGTCAAGCCTTCTTCATCCGTCTCCCGAAGTCTTCGCTCTTCATTGCCTAGGAGACGGACCCTTTCTTCTTTATTTTCCGGTTATTTTACTCTTAAGTTAAAACCTTGTTTGAAAGTCCCGCCGAAGAACCCTTTCTCGGAAAAGGACCAATCGCTCCAGCCGCACGAACCGAAACTCCTGCAGAAACACGAAACGACCACAGCACCTGAACCTATGCAAGTATAGAACCATTCTTTTCGAAGCGTTTTAAGCTCGATGTGTAAGCTGAGTTTCCTTGCTGGCTCTCAAATGTTTAACTGTTTGTAATTTGCCATTTCTTTGATCACCTCTGTTTCCTTGACTTTACTTTCGTTTTCTATATATGTGTATTATTTGTGTATATGTAGCCGTATAGCCTCTATATCCGTAGTTTCATATATTAAATACATTATATTCATGCTCGATTGTTTCTGCTGCTCATTCAGAAAACCAAGTCACTTCTACGTTGATTCTGCAACATTGCTTTACGCTTTAATGCTATAATAGGAAGTTATTCTCGTGGCCAGAGAATAACATTTCTTTATAGTCTATGAGAAAACCCATAGTTTGCTGAACAAACTAGGATAGTTTTTCTAGACAACTATTAAACTAGAACTAATCATATATGTAATTGATTATAATCCGTTGTAATTAATTCACAATATATGTGTATAATTCCCTTTTTGGTCGATTTATATTATAATTAATCATAACGCGTTATGATCTAATTATACATATATTTCACCCATAACTTGAGCTAATGAATTAAATACTTGTAAGATCGCTAAAGATCGCTACAATACTTTATTTGTGGTATAAGTACACTTTGTGTTACAAGTAGGGTAGACCAGGTGGTACACGTTTTGCTTTTTCCATTACCACACAAAAACTAGGGACCGAAAAGAAGTGATTTTTCATATGACATTTCCTTTACTTGTCTACTAAAATATTAATAATTATTAACATCCATAAGTAGGTCATATTTGCCACAATTAGTTCATAAACACAAGAAGCTTTTTTGTTCCAACTGTACCCATGTCAGGTACAGTTGGAACAGTACCCGAGTATAGTTGAGACACCCATCCGGAATGCTGTAAAGCTGCCTAACCAATTCACTGCAAATGTAAAATACCTATAAAAATGAGAATTCAACAGTTTTTATTTCCATTCAGTATTTTATTTGATTATTTGTTTAGTTAAAAGTAGTTCATTTGTAAAACATTGTACAGTAATGGCAAACAGCGATATAATATTTAATTTCAGTTCATCATTTTAATAAGAAACACCTGAAAAGTTGAGTAACAGTAAAAAACATTAAACAATTGCAAACAGCAATAATAAAATAGATCAAATCTATTAACTTGTGATCTTACATCGTGCAACTAAACTGCATGTGCCGCAATAGGATTCTATAGTGCGGGTACATTTGATACATTGTGTCTCAACTGTACCCCGCTGACCACCTCGAACATTTCTCTAGATTTTACGATGACCTTGCATGACACAAAGTCATGCAATATGTCAGTTTTTAGAGCACAGATTAAGGTTTACGAAAATGTAAGCTAACTTTAACAGTCATGTAAGGATGAGAAGCTATTCAATGTGGAAAGGACATGGTGGAGTGAAAAAATTACCTTAGAAATCTTCGGACTGGAGAAGCGCATGTACTTCAAATTTCCCACAATCGAAGACGGCGCATGTGCGAAGCAAATATCACAGATCAGACTTGTTGCGAACGCAAGTTATTTAAGGTGTTTCAACTGTACCCATGTACCAACTGTACCTGGTCTACCCTACACTTTATTAGTGATTTAAGTACATTACAAAATAATTACGAGTGTCTTCCGAACACACAAGCAATATACAATGAATATATTATTTTACAGGTAATAGTATATACTGTATGCTTAGTACCTTTGGTTTATTCCAAATACTAAAAACTACACACTTTACAGTCAATAACAATACACTTTGTTATTACTTATACTTTGTATAATATAGTCAACATTTGAAGCGGATCAAAACCTTTAATCAAAGTTGTCCTAAAACCTTCTTCTTAGGACAACTTTGATTAACTTTTTTTTTATCCACTTCAAATGTTGACTACTGTACTTTGAATTACATAATCTCACACAATACAGTATTATAATTGTGCTACTATTTAAATACAGTTTAACAAATTACTTAGGTGACATTTTCCCAAAGTTGAATGCATTTGTTTTCAAGGCCATTAAAATAAATAAAATGTAACAACATCACTAATGAAGAGACATATTTCATTAACAAATCCAATGGTTTTTATTTAAACTTAAACATGGTAAGTTTTGCTGAATCTATGTTTTCATTAAAGAAAAAAAAAAATTATTGGACCAATGGTGACCCTCTATACACAAATACAAATTACACATTATATTCCATTTTCTGATGAGCTTCTCATTATTGTATCTGATGGCCGCTTACACAGAGGCAGTGACTGCAGAAACTCGTGAAGAACAGCATCTGTTAACAGAATATACAAAAGATATGAGGTCAGACAGCATGTTCAACTTTTTATTAACGTATATAGTCTGTCTAAATCCTACATTGAACCAATACTATTTTTGAACAGTAAATGAGGATTAGCAGCAGGGAACTGTATCAGTATGGCATGTCGATATTGTTTTCGGTACATAGTCAAGCATACAACACTTTATGAATTAATATTGTACAGAATACGGGCCGATTTGACCAATCATATGAATGTTTTGGTGCTGCATACAAACATGTGCCATAAACCACCACACACAAACTCAAAAAGGAGATATCAAGCCGAAATATCGCTCTCCGTTTGTTAAAGCAAAAAAAACAACAACAACAACAACAAAAAAAAAAACGTTTGTTAACTGGTAACTGTAACGTACTTCAAATTTCCCACAATCGAAGAGGGAGCTAATACGCATGTGCGAAGCAAATATCACAGATCAGACTTGTTGCGAACGCAAGTTATTTAAGGTGTTTCAACTGTACCCATGTACCAACTGTACCTGGTCTACCCTACACTTTATTAGTGATTTAAGTACATTACAAAATAATTACGAGTGTCTGCCGAACACACAAGCAATATACAATGAATATATTATTTTACAGGTAATAGTAAACCACCACACACAAACTCAAAAAGGAGATATCAAGCCGAAATATCGCTCTCCGTTTGTTAAAGCAAAAAAAAAAAAAAAAAAAAAAAAAGTTTGTTACCTGGTAACTTAGACTACAACTTACCTCCAAATAGCAGCACTTTTCTCCGGTTCTTTCAGGATCGCGTAGGCCATTAAATTCCTAGCCGGTTGTCGTCGCCATCAAGGTCAGTCTGCGATGTCACTTGATTGAACTGGTCAGAATTCCCAAGATTGAGCGATGTATTGCGCTTTCAGTGTTTTATTAAATAAATTATACATTGCGACAATATAATTCACCTGAGTGACTGAGCGAGGGGGATTCAGACGAGGACCGTGACGTCAGCAGCTCTGATTGGCTGAAGGCAGTGAGCAACAAAATCTGATTGGTCACAGACCAAGTTGAAGAGACATTTGAATTCCGAAGTCTCAAGTTTAACCACTCAACATATTTTTTTCGCATGTAATGTTACTTGTACTGCTACTGTGTTGTTCAATATAGATTTGTGTGTACGATTGTAAAATGATTCTGCCAGTGTAAACTTATTAAACATATTTACACATATTTGGAAATTGTAGGCTACACTGCATATATTAAATGGGTTTGTAATGCATTAGTCATACTGAAATAAATAAGCACAAGTAATAAAATGAATTCCAAAGATGAATAAGTAAACTTAAAAAATATACTCAAATTTAACTTTAGATACAATACAACTTCAGGATATTAAATAATGTATTTTTTAAATATACTTCCAGTGCATTGTTACAATGATCATTTTCAGCACACAGTTAAAGTATACCTCAAATATATTTTTATAAAGTGCAAATAAATACACTTTTAAAAAATAAACTAAACTTACACTTCAAGTATATTTTTCTAAAATTTATTTTTTAGAAAATATACTAAAGTACAATTATTTTAAAGTGTTAAAAGTTGTATTGTGAAAATATGATGCTAATATACTTTTTATATATTTAAAGATAGTACATTTTTTGTTAGTATATTAGCAATGTACTATAGAAAAAGGGAATATATTTAAAATACAATAAAGTATACTTTTTTTTCCCTTAGGGTGGATTGCTTTCCAACAGTTGCAGAGCTGCACTGAGTGCTGGAGGTCTTTGTGCAATCCAGAGAACTGTAGGTCAGATGGTGGTCGGTCCGTAGGAACTTCTGTAGGTTGGAGGTACTTGAGTTATGTAAGTCAGGAGCCAAAGTCCTCTGCAGAAGCAGTTGGGCTACTTGAAGATCCGTGCAGTGAAAGGTTTACTCGCAAGAGTATCACATTAGTCATGCTGTTGTTCTTCTCTCGTCAGGTCAAAAACTCAGAACAAGGGTTTGTTCACTTGGGAAAGCTTTTATTCCTTCCCGTTGGGGAGGGGATTACTAATCCCCATCTTTCCTGCTGTGGTGATGTGATTGGGTCGTAGCATTCAAGGTGTCTGCCCATCACATCACCTTCCCATCCTGTGGAACTTGTTGTATTGTCCCAAAATACACAGTTGTAAAGACAGTGTCTTTAGGACCTTGAAAATTTCTTTTTCAAACCTTTCTCAAAGTCCTTGTGGCAGTGTTCTGAACTCGTGGAGTCCAAACTTGATGTGAATTGGTTGAGGTATCACACTTCTGTCTCAGTGGGTGCAGTTGCATTGGCTTTTATTCCAGGTGTGGTTTCCACTGTGTGTGCACAGTTTCCTGGATGAGTAAAAGGATGTATAGGACATGTTCCTTACAGTATTCATGTCCATTTTTGGTGATTTCAAGCCAATATGTTTAGAAAATGTCTTTCTTTTTGAGCATTTCTTTGTTCTTGCTGTGCTCTAGCCAGAACCAGTTTGGCAGCCCTAGGAGTCCATAGTCATTCACACCTTGGACTCAGGCAAGGAGGGCTGAGGTGAACAAAGGATGAGATTAGCCTATGATCAATGGGCCGTTGATGTCATCTTTCCTGTCCTCCACATTTGGCAGCTTAAGCTTAAGTAGTATATATATATATATATATATATATATATATATTAGTATATTAAGTAGTATATAATAGCACTTGTTTTTACTTTGCTTTTTGACCAATGCCAGAATTAAATTTGTTTGATTGATTCTTATGTTTGTTCATCACAGATTCGGGATGAATGGGGTAATCAGATCTGGATTTGTCCAGGATGTAATAATGACGAGTGTGACGACTGGTATCACTGGTAAAAGCCGTTTCCAGCTTCTCTTACATTACACATTCACCAAACACAGAATTTTATTTTTTTTTTTTTCCAGTAATGTGACATATTTTTAGATGTGGACGGGAATTACATTTTATCTATAAGGAAGTTGTCTTTGTTTAATTTCATCTTGACTTTAGGTGAAGTCATGCAGTTATGTCTTTATTCATCTTGTGTGGTGCACAAGACGTGTCCTTTTTTAGACATATAAGCACAAAATGTACTATGTTTTGATTAATTAAAGTTACAGAGTTGTTTTATTTTACACTAATTCTCTTTCATGCCATTTCAAGAGCCACACACACTTTTAAAGTAAATCAGAGGAAGTCCCAATCAAAAAACCCCCAAAATGAGCCTAGATTGCCTCGCATTACTGTAAAGCTTTTTGGGAATCATCTTTTTGATGCGTTTCGCTCAAAGATCAAAAATACATGCACACATAGAGAACAAATTGTGTCTCTTTCATGATGAAAGTAGATATTTTGATGGTGAGAATGATCAAGTAGTTTTTGTATATAAAAGACATGCTTTTTTGAGTCTCCATTTCGAATTTATTTCAAAATATATGAAAAAAATGCAAACTTGGCACATAAACTTGAATTATATAGATCGGTATCATGAAAAACAACTTGTAAGTGAGACTCATCAATCTCTCTTTCTCTCTCCTTCAGGCCATGTGTGGGTCTTGTAGCCGCCCCTCCGGAGGACCAGTCGTTGTTCTGTGTGAAATGCGCTGGCAAGAAGAAAGACAAGAAGACAAAAAAAAGGAAACGCAAAGCGCACTGACCCACATTTCTTTTTCTCCCGTCTTCGTGCTCATCTGTTTTCGCCTTAATTCGTTTCCAACTCTATTTTGCTGCGTTTGTTTGTTTGTTTTGTTTTTCTTTTGTTTTGCAGCCCTTCTTTTAACTTGGTTAACTTAACTCAGTGTCTGGTATCATAATGTATTTTTTAAAATGAAAATTTCAAATGTGTATATGTTACTTTTTTATGTGGAGAATCGTACAGTATGTCTATATGATCTTTGTACCAAACTCATGATTGTTCAGTAGATGTGTGTTGAAATGAACCTCTCAGTTCGCCCTCAATTAATGGTTGTTCCATGTATGTGTTACAACACAGAAGGGTCGAAGACAGGAATTCACAAACAGGGTTGTTTATTGGTACCAGTTGAGCAAAATGTTACAAACCCTGGTGTATAAAGCACACGAAGAGGAGATATAATCAGAATAAGTTTTTTACTAGGAAATCCAAATGGAGAGATCAGGAACACACACCAAAGTATAGACGAACGATACCGGACAATACTAGACAGGAAACACAGGGCTTATATACACAGGAACACAATGGGGTGATAGGACACAGCTGAATGTGATGATTAGGTGATCAGTTACCATGGTGATAAACTAGTGGCGGGAAATGGAACAACACAAGTCCAAAACAAGTCCAAAACAGAGTGCACATGTAACATATCGCCCCCTCCCGGAAAGGCGCGTCCTTGCGCCGTGGAGAGGGGAAGATGAAGATGAGGTGTAGGAGGCGGCTCAGGAGGCGGACGGCTACCCGGGAGGAGGCGAAGTGCAGGAGCCCAGGGTGGTGCAGGTGATGGAGAAATCCAGGGAGGTGCAGATGGTGGTGAAGACCAGGGAGGTGCCTTGAGCAGGAGAGTCCAGGTGGTGCTCCAGGCCACAGCCAGGACGGCGACCCACGGCGGCATTGCTGGAGGGAGGAGCCATGGTGGTGAGCGTCTCCAAGCAACCTTGGTGACGAGTGGAATCAGCGTAGCCGATGGAGGTGGAGCCTTGGGCAAAGACAGAGAGCCGAAGGAGTGGAGTGATGCCGAAGGTCTCGGAGTCCGCGACGGAGTCGCAGCGACGGCCCCCCGAGGCGGAAGCAGGGTACCGGAGGGCTGAGGTGGAGCTGGAACGACTGAGGGCCGAGGCGGAGTCTAAGGGAAGGCGGAGCCAAACAGAGCTGTAGGGATGGAGGGTCGGAGAAACTCGAACGACCCGTAGGTCCGTGGCGATGTCTGACCCAGGCGGAGTCGCAGGACCGAAGGAGTCCAGTGGAGCCGAACGCTCGATGGTCACTGCTGTAGACGAGGGTGGAAGGAGCAGAGGCGGAGGAGTCAGGACGATGAGTCGAGGTGTAACGACGTGACCTGAGGCCGGAGGCGGAGCCGCAGGATCCTCATCGCCTGAGGCTGGCTCACAGCAGGCCCCAGGTGTAGCCACGCCACTAAGAGGAGGCTGGTGTAGAGCTGAGGGAGTGATGTGAGACAGCGATGGCTGGGTAGCAGGCAAGGTTGAGGGCTGGAGAACAGGTTGAATAGCAGAGGAAGAGAAGTAAACAAAGTCATTACCAGGGATTTGGAGAGGAGGTGGGAGAGGGAGGCTGGGTGGGACCAGTTCATCAAGAATGGGGTAGACAGTCTCAGGATTTACCAGGAGTAGGGACTCCTCTCCAAATTCAAAATAGTCCATGGTGCTTGCCTGGAACTCACTCTCAGTGGCGGGAGTGTGGGCGGGGCTCCCTTCCAACCCCTCATCTTCCTCACTGTCTCCCTCGGCGATGGTAGCAGCAAACTCACACACCTGGTCAGACACGCTGGGCTCCGTCTCCGCGGCTATGTTACGCTCAGTCGTTCCACTCATCGCTGGCTCTTGCATCGCAGTGGAGGCGGGCTCTCTGTCTTCGGTGGCGTTGCGCTGACTTTCCACGCCGTCAGAGGGTTCCTGGCTGGGCACTGGAGTGGGAGTGGGACTGGCGTCGTTGTCGCCAAAATCCACGGTCAATGACGATCCACAAAATGCCAGTACCCACTCCACGTATTCAAAGAAGCTCCCTCGAGGCCCTTCCCCGGACAGCTGCGCTTTGGTGGCGGTGTTGAGGCCGGCAAACAGAAAGTTGCAAAGGCTGCTGTCCGGGAAATGTGTAGTTTCTGCTAGGAACAAAAAATCATCCAAATGTGCCTCGAGGGAGCGGTCCTTCTGCTCAAGGCAGATTAACAGAAATGCGGGTGTGTACATTGTGACGGGAACGAAAAGTGAAACACGAAAAACACTGACACGGAAAACAAATACACGCCGCAATCTGTATTAACTGTTAAAGGTCCGGTATTCTGTTACAAACCCTGATGTATAAAGCACACGACGAGGAGATATAATCGGAATAAGTTTTTTACTAGGAAATCCAAATGGAGAGATCAGGAACATACAGGAACACACACCAAAGTATAGACGAACGATACCGGACAATACTAGACAGGAAACACAGGGCTTATATACACAGGAACACAATGGGGTGATAGGACACAGCTGAATGTGATGATTAGGTGATCAGTTACCATGGTGATAAACTAGTGGCAGGAAATGGAACAACACAAGTCCAAAACAAGTCCAAAACAGAGTGCACATGTAACACAAAACAGCAGTGCATGTGAGTAAAACTTAAAGCAGTGATGATGAATGGAGTGTAGAATAGTGATACTGTCCTTTTGTGATTGCAGAAGTGGAGAACTTGACGCTGGAGGATCTTGACGTAGGGGACAGAGAACACTCACACACAGACGGGAATTCACACGAGGAGAACAGGAGACGCTGGAGACAGGTAAGTAGATCGCTTGGAGTCCTTAAGGTAAGCATACAGGTAAGTCTAGATGCAAACGAGACCGGACATGGAGTGATATGTGTGAGTGTCGCCTTTGGCTTGCTTAGTTGGGGACACTTGACATTTGACTTGACATTTGATATTCAACAGTGCTTTGATCTGCCTGCATTGACACTATTCTTTAAGAGCTGCTGTGCAGCCAAATAATGTACCAGTTATCAATGTTGTAAAGCTGCTTTGACACAATCTACATTGTAAAAAGCGCTATATAAATAAAGGTGACTTGACTTGTTCTTTATACTGTGACTGATGAAGTGCTGATGAGGTGCAGGTGCCGGTGATCAGTACTCTGGTGACTGGGTGCGTTGTGATTGGCTGACGGTGGAGCCTGGCGTGTCTGTGACAGTATGTGCTGATTCATCAAATCACCCAGGAGAAAAAAAAACATTCTGTACTATAATCTGCCTTTTAATATCGTTCTTCTGATTGATTTTGACTGGAGTTGCAGTTTCATTTTACTATGGATTTAATTAAAAGTTGCCTTTTCACATCTTATTGTTTTGTTGTCTTGTCGTTCGTTTTGGGTTGGAATGTAAAGATCCACTCATTCAGAAAAAATGCTAAATCAGTGACTGTAATCTTAACACAAGGTTTTCATAAGCACTGTGTCAAAATAATAAATAAAAGGTTAAATGTATTTTATTATTTAACCTTAGTGATATTTCTGTATTGTTCACTCAGTTGGTTTTGGCTTTAGGCTTGAATATGGCTTTTCTCTCAAATTATCGTTGGGAACTGAACTGTAAATGTTTTTATATTGCCATAAAGGTTGCAATGAGTTAAATATGATAAATGAAGTGTCAGTTACACATTGAAATGTTTTTTCAAGAACACATTGAATAAAAAACAAATAACCAGAGATGGGCATTGTTTATTCAAATATGATATCTGCTTATACAAACCCCTCAATCCTCGAAAGGTAAAGTGCCATTTCATTCATGTCCTAACAAAATTGTAATTGTTTCAACTTACAGTGGCCCCAAAAAGTATTTTGGCACAAAATGTCTGGTGTTGCATAAAGTGTCAAAGCAAGTGGTATTTATTTCAAAAAAGATGAAGAACAAGTATACTTTTCGCATATAACGACGGTTTTAAATGATAAAACAATGAATATAGGCCTGCTGTAAAATAAGACAAAGTTGTGACACTTTCTGTGTCTTTTGTGGAACATGAATTAGTTACACCTATGGTTACTCTGCTAGGACACCTGTGTGAACTTTACGGGAATGGACTAAACGGATAAAAATTATCATTTGAAGCATGATTTGTTTGCAGATACCATGGGCTTTATGTCGAACGTCACATGAACAATCTCACAGCAATTCGTACGTATTTTACAAGGTGGCTAATTTCGTACGTTTTTTGCTAAATTGTACGTATTTTACGAGTTGCCAAATTCGTATGAATTCGTACGAATGATCTACTTCTAACCCCGCCCCTAAACCTACCCGTCACTGGGGTTTAGACAAATCGAGTGACGTTGGACGAATTCGTACGAATTAGCCACCTCGTAAAATACGTACGAATTGGTCGTGAGATAGCGTTAGTCTCATCACATCCGCTTATTGGAAAAAGTGTTAACAGCAGTATGAACAGACGGACATATTTAGGGATTTTTAAGGTAATCAGCTAACCTAGCTAGTTATTTTATTGTTGGCGTTTTATTCAGTTTTAATAGGCTATACGAATGCTTATAAGAAGAAGAAAAAAAACTTTTTATGCTCATATTTGGTAGCTCCTTTGAAGGCATCTTAAAACACCTTAATCAGGGCTGCCAACGCTCACGCATTCAGCGTGAGACTCGTGCAATTGACACTGTTCTCACGCTGTCATGCCACACATCCATTCTCACACAGTGAAAAACATCGCGGAGATAGACAAGACAGACCAGGTTACTTCTGATATGAAACAAAGTCTCAGCTTTATTTTTTTTATTAGAAATAGAAATAGTTTTATTATGAAATTCAAAGTACCGTTTGGGACACTTGATGTGGCGTAACAACGCTGTAGCCTCAGTTCGAGCGAAGCAGGAGCGCACGTGAACCGATCATCTCTTCCTCTTTACTACTAGTTACAGTAAGCCTACAAAATAAACATGAATGAACATTGACAGAGGGTATGTTGAAAGAACCATTACAACCTTCTGAAATGTATCATGTCTTATGCTATCGCTCAATCAGTGTTTCAACCACGGATAAAACAGCTTGTAAACAACATTTACCTGAATGCCTATAAACCTCAATGCCTCAATGCCCAACATTTACTTTCAATGCCCATAAACTATAGTTACCGAGAAAAAATGTACTCCAGAAAGGAGCAAAAAGCACGATATTACATATTAATTATATTTTTTACTCTAATACCATTAAAAGTTAGCTATTATTATAACTTTATTAATATAAAAACGTCATTATGTAATTGTATAGCCTATACAATTGAATCAGTTGTTAATTAACCAAATATACCAGCTGAAAGGGTTCCCTGTATAGTTTAGTACAACATTAGTTGAGAAATATTTTTGTCCTTGAGAAAAATTAACATGTAGGCTACTAAGTTATATATCCATGTACCAAATGAATCAATATTGAATCGAGATTGAAATCGAATCACAACCTTGCAAGCTCATGAATTGAATCGAATCGAAATGTGTCTCACTTCTAGCTGAACTCAAAAGTTGGCAGCCCTGGCTTTATATTTAACGAAGCGATGCAACCTGTTTTACAGAAGTTTGTTGTGCATAACCGCGTTAATGTTTTGCTGTGTGGTACCATTGATATTTTAAAGTATACAACAGTTACAGTAGTTCCTGGGCCTATACCATGAAGCCGGTTTAGGTGGATAGCCAAGTATGTTTCAGTTTAGTTTGCAGCAACCCTGGGTTTTAGGTACCATGAAAGTGGCTTGGGTTTAGCGGTGTTCATTGTCATAGTAACACTCCATGGCTAACCTGCTCCGTGGAAGGTTATGTTCTAGGTAAGAGATCTCAAACAGAAATTGGACCAATCAGCTGTGAGCAAAGTGAAATCTCTGACACAATAATGTCACTCCCCCAGTTTCTCTTGCTCCAAATTTAAGGTCACAATATAGTAAAAGGTTTTTAGATACAAAATTGTCTTTATCGATAAATATTTATTAAAATTATTTTATATTATTTATATAAATATTATACCCATGATCCAATACACATGAGCAATTTTAGTTTAACAATTATTAATAAAATGTAAAGTTTAAATTAATAAATATATAATCGGTAAATAAAGCATACATACATACGTACATATATATATATATATATATATATATATATAATCAGCTATATAAACTAACTTCACATCTTTCACTTGAACTGATCTAGCAATATATTTTCTTCTTGCTATGTAAATGCATTTATGTACTTCATATTCTTCAATCTCTTAGGGTATGTTTACACAGCAACAATGTAGCTACTAAAAACTGAAATGTTTTTCCTTTGCGTTTTTCACATACAGACGACATCGTTGACAAATGATCCCTGTTCACACAGATCTGTGAAAATGTCACTTTGGCGATGTCACTTTGTAAAGAAACACTACTCGCCTATAGACTGAACACGCAATACGCATGTGCATGACGTCACCGTTTTCACAAATTTGCGTTTTTGTAGTTTACATGGAGACGATAACGGTATTGCTTTCTAAAACTTGCACATTAAAACACATTTTCAAATGTTTGCATTTTCAGGCCCCCCAAAACGCTGTTGTTGTGTAAATACGGCCAAAACGCATTAATAGTTTTCTGTCTTTAGCAGAAGAGAGAAAAGAATCTTGCTGATTCTCTTGCAAGAAATAAATCGCAGTTTCTCTATGTTTCAAGGCATGTGATTGGCTGTTCGCTACTGATGTCACACTTTCATGTGTACGCACTCCATGAACTAGATAACAGCTCTGAGGGGCTCAAGATGGCTGCAACTGCTTGTCACTGTTCAGAGGCCCTCCACAATCCATTAAAAATCTACTGGATATAACACAATCCATCCGAAATGATTCTTCTCTAGTGCTGGAGCTACTAATGGGGAAAGCAATAGAGAGTTATTTTTGAACTAGAGTTGGAGATTTGGACCTTAATGTTGGGACTGTTTGAAGCCTGCTTGGCCTAGAGCACATTGGGACTGACAAAGCAAAGCAGTTCCATCAAATTTACCCTTAGACTTTGACACCTGTGAGTATTGTGGAGTATATCAAGAAAATGGCAACTAAAAAATTATCTGAGGAGATGGAAGAAATTAAAAAATCCCTAACTTTCATGACTAATGAGATCAGTAAAGTTGTGGAACAACAAAAAAGCCTCATGGATCTCATGGAAGAAATAAGGCTGCTGAAAGAAAAAATAATTCAAAGAGACCAAAAGATTGAACAGCTGGATCAAAGGATTGATGACTTGGAACAACAGATTAGGAGCAAAGACCTCATCGTTACTGGATTAGAGCTAAAACATCGCAGCTATGCAAGAGCTGCAGCTGGAGTGGATGACGGTGAGGATGCTCCTACTGAGGAATTACAGACACTAGAACAACAGCTTTTGTTATTTCTAAATGGTAAAAACATCAATTTAGAAATGCATAACATCTCCAATTGTCATACTATTCCAAACAAGGATCGAAAAAGGAAACCAGCAATTGTGATTCAGCTAGTGTCAGTTAAGCAAAAAATTGACCTACTGCGACAATCTAAAAAATTAAAAGGCACAGGAGTTTACATAAATGAACATTTAACCAAAAAAAATGCCGACCTAGCAAAATGTGGTCGCCTACTCAGGAAGCAAAACAAAATACAAGCCACATGGACAAGGAATGGGAAGGTGTATATCCGACCAAATGGAGCTGAACAAAACGATCAATCATAATAAGAAACTTGAAAGAGTTGGATCGCTACAAATGACTGGATTAACTGAGCAGGTATGTTGGCAACTGCTGGGGACAATGTTGGCAAAATTGGTGAAATACTCATGTGTCAATGGGAACAATTGAACAAGGGGTTTATATGTCAAATCAAGAATCTTTAAGGAACACAGATGGATTTAACAGAGACACTGAGGTCAATGGAAAGAATAATGTTGACTACTATCTGCAGTTAATGGGTAATCAGACTAATTTTAATAGTTCTGATCAAACTGAACACAAGATGTATGATATTGAAAATGTCATTGACCCTGAAACAAACTATCATAATAATCTTGAAATAAACTGTGAATATTATTCGGAGGAACAATTTAATACCAGTGTAGATATTCAAGGAGCTTTATCAGTTATACATTTTAATAGTAGAAGTCTATGTAAAAATCACTCTTCTATAAAATATTTTCTTAAGGCTTTGAAAAAGTTTAATGTGATTGCAGTATCAGAGACCTGGCTTGACAATGACAAAGTGGCAGAAGTAAGTCTTGAAGGGTATGTGTTCTATACAACAAATAGAAATTATAAGAAGGGTGGAGGAGTGGGTTTGTATATTGATAAAACACTAAGAAGTACAATTGTAAAAAAGGCATCATATATTATTGAAAATGTTCTGGAAAGCATAACAGTGGAAATTGAAGTTGAAAATTCAAAAAATTTAATGCTTAGTTGTGTGTATAGACCACCAGGAACAAATGTAACCACCTTTAATGATAAAATGTCAGAATTGGTGAACATAATGGGTACAAATAAAGTGAAAATAGTGTGTGGAGACTTTAATGTTGATTTAGTTAATCCATTTGGACTTAAAACAACTACAGAGTTCATTAATTCAATGTATAGCAATTGTTTATGCCCAGTCATCAATAAGCCAAGCCGAATAACAACAGAAAGTGCAACACTGATAGATAATATTTTTACGAACAGAATTGAGAAAACTATTTTGGGGGGTCTGTTTATTTGTGATATAAGTGATCACCTGCCTGTATTCGCAGTTTTTTAAAATGTATTTAGAAAGAAAACACAGACACAGACCCAATACAAATTTATAAGACACTGCACTGTAGAAAATATAGAAGCATTTAAACAGGATCTCTGGATTCAAACATGGAGTGAAATTTACTCGACTACAGATGTCAATGTAGCATATGATGTCTTCCTGCACAGATTTATTGAGTTGTATAATATGAACTGTCCCATGCAAAAAGTCAGGGTAAAGGAGGATTATAAGACAAAGCCATGGATTACTAAAGGAATAGAAAATGCGTGTAAAAAGAAAAACATATTATATAAACAATTTATAAAAAATAGGACAAAAGAGGCAGAAAATAAATATAAGAAATACAAAAACAAACTAGTTAGTATAATCCGAAATAGTAAAAAGGAATATTATCATAAGTTACTAGATCAATTAAGACAAAATATGTTAAAGACATGGAAAGTGTTAAACAATTTAATTAAAAAAACAAATGTCAAAAAAGATTGTCCAAGTTATTTCAAAAGGGATGACATTTTTTTCAGAAATTCAAAAGACATAGCAAATGAATTTAATGAATACTTTGCTAATGTGGGTAATAAGTTAGCAAATGACATAAAAGAGTCTAATTACAAGAATAATGGAGTTAATATAAATATGTTTTCAATGTTTGTATCAGAAGTGAACAAAAAAGAAATACTGCAAATTGTGAAAGGTTTTAGAAATAAAAGGTCAAAAGATTGGACAGATATTGACATGTTATTAGTTAAAAAATATTATTGAGTGTATTGCCGAACCATTAACTTATATATTCAACCAATCTTTTAAAACGGGTGTATTCCCAAATAATATGAAAATGGCAAAAATTATACCAATTTTCAAAAGTGGAGACCGTCATTTATTTTGTAATTATAGGCCTATCTCACTGCTATCTCAATTTTCTAAGATATTAGAAAAACTTTTTGTTAAAAGAATGGATAATTTTATAGAAAAATATAACTTACTGCAGGAGGAACAATATGGTTTTAGGGCAGGCAGATCTACCTCAATGGCAGTAATGCAATTAGTTGATGATATTGCTTCTTCAAAAGAAAATAAAAAATATGCAGTGGGTGTTTTTGTCGATTTAAAAAAAGCTTTCGACACTATTAATCATAAAATATTATTGAATAAGTTGGAAAAGTATGGCTTTAGAGGGCCCGCTTATTCTTGGTTAGAGAGTTATCTTGACAATCGGTACCAGTATGTACACTTTAATAATGAAAACTCTGAAATGTGTAGGGTGACGTGGGGTGCCCCAGGGGTCGTTGATGGGTCCTAAATTGTTTATTTTATATATAAATGACCTTTGTAAAGTGTCTGATTTGCTAAAGTGTGTTTTATATGCGGACGACACAACTTTATACTGTTCTGGTGAGAATTTGCACCAGCTTCTCACAAATGTATCGAGAAAACTATTTCAAATTAAACTGTGGTTTGATGCAAAAAAACTATCTTTAAATATTACTAAAACCAAATATATTATATTTGGTAATCGACATATACATAATATTACAAACTTAAAGATTGATGATGTGGTTTTGGAAAGAGTAATGGAAATAAAATTTCTAGGAGTAATAATAGATCACAAATTATCCTGGAAACCACACATAACACATGTATTGTCAAAAATGTCAAGAACTATTGCTATATTACATAAAATCAAGTATTTCTTAAACAAATTTACATTGTATATTTTGTATTGTTCTCTCTTAGTACCATATATGACCTATTGCATTGAAATTTGGGGGCATAGCTATAAGTCAAATACAAAATCTATATTTACTTTGCAAAAAAAAGCAATTAGCATTGTTAATTATTCCTCATTTAATGAATCAACTAAACTAATATTTCTTAAATTTAAAGCACTAAACTTTTACGACTTAGTTAGTCTTAACACAGCTTTGTTCATGTATAAAGTTAAAAAACAAATTATGCCAGCAAATATATTGTGTTTGTTTGAAATTAAGGAAGGTATATATGATTTAAGAGGAAAGGATATGTTTAAAAAACCAGTGGTCAGAACTAATGTAAAAAAAGAATTGTATTTCTGTTCAAGGGGTCGATTTGTGGAATGGTCTAAATGACGAACTTAAGAGAAGTAACACTATTTTTCAGTTTAAAAAAATGTTCAAATCCAAAATATATATGAATTATAAGATGGAAGCTTAAGTTGTGTATTGTAATGTGTAAAAAATTTTTGTAAATTGTAATGATGGAATTGTACATCTAATATCAGTTGGAGGGTATGTGATGCTGTAATAAGGGTAGGTGTAATAAGCCACGGCTTCAGCCTACACCTTTTCGGTTGATTCTGTTTATATTTTTATGTAAGTAAATCATACATTCATATGTTATGCAACCGAAATAAACATTTTTCATTCAACTCAGGATCAAAGCCTGAGTTGACAGAGAAAGTTTATGATCTGCATTATGGTACCAACAAAGCCTGATTGAATTGGTTTAGTTTTGTCAACTTGATTGAAACTAATCCTTTAGCCCTGAGTTTGTTTAACTACCATCATGGTACAGGCCCCTGGTCTTTGAACCGGATTTTGGCCCTATAAAGAAATTGCAGAAATAGCAAGGGCTTTATGGTAAGTACACTGTTTCGTATTCAGCCATCTTTATGAGTGAATCATTGAATCATTTTCTCAACCAATTTGTTGAAACACAAATTAATTCAGTAACGAATGAATGTTGTTCGGTTTTCCACAGCTTATCCACTTTGGCTTTGTTTGGAACTGTTTTCATTGGCGGAGCAAAAACTGACAAAGTAACGGGCAAAAGAGTGTCTAAAACAGGGCCGGCTCTAGGCATGGGTAGGGGTGGGCTGAGCCCACCCAAACGTCTGTCTTGCCCACCCAATCAGAATTTAGGAAATCGTTAATGATTTGTGCACTGAATCAAAAACATTCTGTTTTTATGTCTGTCCTTGTGTTTTATTTCATTTACATAAACACAAAGCTTTAGATGTTGTTTATGTTTTACTTTTATTTTAGGTTGAAAGACTTTAGGGATGCATAGTATATCAGTGATGAAAGTAAAAGATAAAAGAGTACTGATTTGTATCAGCAATAACAAAAATAATGATCGTTACAAATATATACATTTCTATAGCTCTGATTGATTTTTACTAAAATGGGTCATATGATGAGCAGTTAAAATTGACTCAAGAACGTGCATTTATTGCATGGACGGAGCAAGTGTTTAAAATGCATATGCATTGTTCATTTGAAACCTTGCCCTCTTTGGCTTGCTGTTAAACTGAATGTACGAGGCAACACTGAAGTAAGAATGCGCTGTTTATCTTTGGACCAGTCACACAGAATGCGTTTTTGCGGTTAAAATCGCGAGACACAGGTCAGTGCAGGTCTTTAGACGCCTTTTTTAAAAAGTTGAACTTATTTTAACTTAAGCGCCGCGTTTTAGAACACGTGTAATGCAAGAGACGCTGCAAAATGATGGATGCGAGACGCGAGCGCAGCGGTCAAAGTCTGCCTTGCGCATTTACTTCGAAAAACAATGGAAAAGTAGCGCAATGGAATGGAAAGACCCATTCTGTGTAATTAAAGTTGCGTTCATTACTAAAATAGTATAGGCTTCCGTCGCATTTACTTTCCAAATTGTCACTGGACAGTAGTGAAAATGTGAAAATGGTAGCATTTTATTTGAAGTGTAAGATAAAAACTCCCATATCATGGAGAGGCATGTTATAAAATCTTCAGTATAAATATAGTTATTAAGTATAGGCCTATCTATCTACCTATCTACAGTGCTGGTCAGAATTATTTGCCCCCTTGGTAAATGTGTTCAAAGATGGCTGTAAAAAATAAATCTGCATTGTTTATCCTTTTGATATTTTATTAAAAAAATAATCTAACCTTTCACTGAAGTAAAAGAATTGAAAAGTGGGGGGAAAACGTTTGGAGAACACCTGACAAGAGATCAGAGATCATTCAGAATCTCTACAGATCCTTCAGATTCCCAGATCCATTGTCAGGGAGTCTACACAGCCACCCCCGTCTCCACCCACCACAGTCATCAGATCACAATCACCCGACTTCTAATCACACACACCTGTCAGCAATCACCCACCAGCACTATAAAACAGCACTTCTCCCCTTCACTCACTGTCGGGTCTCAACCTTACCTGGTCGTTACTCACCTGTTCCTGGGATTACCCTCTGTCTTTGCTAGTGATCATCTTCAGCCTCTTCAGCTCTGTTCCATGCCCTGGAATAGAGAAAAACTTCAGTATACAGATAAGACATTATCTAAGACTTTCCATCAATACGTTTACTTACCTGGATTCTCCTTCGTCTGTGTTGATCTACTGCTGTTATCAATAAACCTGCCATATTGCCTTCACTTACCTCTGTGTCCCGTGTTTACCTGCTGACATCCATGTTGGTGCTTCTTGTCTTCATTGCAGAAGCTTGGTTTTGTGTTCAGTGACCAAGAACGTTTGAAAAGTAACTGACACTACTGGAACTTCAAACGGGACCGGTTCTATGGTCAGATGAAACAAACAAACAAACAAAAAGAGCTTTTTGGCAGCAAACACTTAAGATGGGTTTGGTGCACACAGGGATAAAAAAGTACCCCATGTGTAAAATGAAATACACTGCTGTTATATTTAATGTTGTGGGCCTAATTTTCTGCTGGAGGTCCTGGACATCTTGTTCAGATACATGGCATCATGGATTCAATCAAATACCAACAGATAAAAAATCAAAACCTGACAGCCTCTGCTAATAATCCTATAATGGGCCATGTTTGGATCTTCCAACAGGACAGCGATCCAAAAACAAACATCAAAATAAAAACAAAAATGTGTCACTGAGCACAAAACCAAGCTTCTGCCATGGCCGTCCCAGTCTCCTGACCTGAACCCTAAAGAAAATGAGTGGAGTGAACTGAAGAGAAGAAGCACCAACATGGAGCTGGGAATCTGAAGGATCTAGAGAGATTCTGTATAAAGGAATGGTCTCTGATCTCCAAACTCATCAGGCATTATAGAAGAAGACTCAGAGCTGTTATCTTGGGAAAAGGAGGTTGCAAAAAGTATTTAATAAAAGGGGGCAAATAATTGTGCCCAACGTGTTTTGGAGAAAAACATTTAAAAATGTGATTTTCACAATTTCAATTCTTTTACTTCAATGAAAGGTTAGATTTTTACTATTTTTTTTTTAATAGAATATTTAAAAAAAAAAGGATAAACAATGCAGATTTATTTTTTTACATCCATCTTTGATCATATTTAACAAGGGGGCAAATAATTCTGACCAGCGCTGTATCTATTTCATGTATGTAAAAAAAAAACAACCAGTATATCTGCCAGCCCACCCTTCTCTAACTGCCAAGAACCAGGCCTGGTCTAAAATGTAAGTTATGCAATATTAACTTCTTGTTTATTCAACTGTATCAACAATATCACACTCGCAATCGCTCTGTTCACGGCCACAATTACCTGTTCGTTTGTAGTTGGTTACAAACATTCTTCCAAATATCTTTCTAGAGTGCATTAGTGCCCGCTCACTTTTTCAGTGGCATTGGTTCCGGAAGTATTTTTTCCATTAATTTCTCCTGTAGGGATTTCAAAAAAAGTCTTCATTAAGGCATTATAAGCCATGAACCAAGCCAACCAGCTACGAGGTGAATCACAACATTACAAACTTTGATTTGAAGCAAAAAAAGTATTTGAAAATCGGACAAAAATACAAAGGTACAAGAGTGTATACTTAACGGCTTTAGTGAGGGAAAGAACTACAATCCCATGAAGCATTGCTAGCAGCATAATTGAATTAAAAATGGAGAAATATATAACTGCTCATGTAAAAATGTTGATATAAAACAATGTATTTAAGTTTATTGCAAAATATATATAGGCCATATTCAAATATTTAAGTATTTAGAGAGCGTAGGGAGAGTGAATCGATTATGTCATTTGCAGCGCTTCATGGGAGTGGGTGGAGCTAAAGAAATCTTTTGGCGCGTTTTGCTTGTTTCGACTCTCTGATTGGTGGAATTTTCTGTACAGCATCATGGGTAATGTAGTTTTTCACCCCAAATTTAGGTTTTAAACACGATTATTTTAAAACGAAGTTAAAATAATGCAGGATAACGGCTTCAGCAGAAGCAAATACTTTCGATTAACAACCTCATAGCTCACAGTGGCTGTCTTTAAAGGTTTATAAGTAATTGTTAATAATCAGTTTTTACTTCCGGAACCGACTAGAGATTCCAATAAGATCCTTCCTCTCTGTCGTTATCATCATAGTTTTGTTGTGGACTTTATGGTTATATAGTTATCGTATCGTAGTAGTCTATATCATCATCATTATTTGGCCTTATATGTCCCACTTAAAAATGTAATGTAAACTAATTTGCTAACAAAATATAAATCCAGGTAGCATGTGCAAACATCTAGTTCTACTATTTAGAGCTTCACTGTTATAAGCCATTTTATTATTGACTTTTAAGCAAATGATGTCAATGTGATTTTTAGTGAATGTAAAGTTCATGAAAAGTCCATGAAATGAACATGAAAAGCCTGTTGCTGCATTTCATTCATCATTATTTTTTGGCTATTTAATTTAAGTAATCTCCCCATATCATAAATGTAGAAGATGATATATCCTTGTATCAGGTCATTTTTAATGGTCAAGGAAAACAATTCATCAAGTCATGTATCAAGCACTTCAGTTACATTCACATTGTATAGATGCATGTGTGAGTGATGTTAGTTTTTGCAGATTAGAAGATAAACGTCACTCACAGCTTCCACAAAGGTCAGAGGCCACATGAAGAAGTCAGAGAAGAGACACAAGTTTCTTCTAAAGGTGAGAAGAGAAAAACAAAGCATTTCATGGCAGATTGATTAATACACCCATATACACAGATGTCTAATGATAATCCTAAAATAAGAGCAAAGCTTTGACTTAAGTGTCAAAAAATTCTTTGTAAAAAGTAGGACATCAATGAATAGGAGACTTTTATAAAGGAGCTAAAATCACCTTTCAGCAAAGTCTAAGGCTGATTCTTATGTGCTGACTAAGAAGGCACTTAAATGTTGCAAACTAAGAACTCAAAATGGCAACCCAAAATGGCCACCCTCAACCTCTGAATTATCCAATAGTGAGCCTGCAAGGGTGAAGTCACAGCAGCAGGACATTAATCATGTAATGTAATTATAATAAAATAATTTAATTAAGACACTGAACCATTTATTTTAATATTTAAATTTATTTTAAAAAATGGATTTGCATTGTGCAAAATTATCGCAAATTAGAGTTGATGATACAGAATCCTTTTCTACTGATGTCTCCTCATTTATAGTTAGAGCAATGATGCGAACATGAGTTCCATCAACTGTTCCAACAAGTCATAGTGGCCAAAAGTATTGACCAGCCTAGGAAAATTGACATCTTCACCCTTTATCCAAATATTATTAAAAATGTGTTAAAGATTTTGAAAGCATATTGCGTAGTTGTGCTTGGAGTCAATTGTTTTATTTGTGATAACGCAATGAAACATACCAAATCATGCAAAGAAATTATGAACATATGCAAACCCAGATAGCATGTAATCAAGTCAAGTCAAGTCAAGTCACCTTTATTTATATAGCGCTTTTTACAATGTAGATTGTGTCAAAGCAGCTTTACATTGATAACTGGTACATTATTTGGCTGCACAGCAGCTCTTAAAGAATAGTGTCAATGCAGGTAGATCAAAGCACTGTTGAATATCAAATGTCAAGTCAAATGTCAAGTGTCCCCAACTAAGCAAGCCAAAAGGCGACAGCGGCAAGGAACCCAAACTCCATCAGGTGACATCAGGTGGCAGACAAGTGGCAAATAGGTGTTTAAATGGAGAAAAAAACCTTGGGAGAAACCAGGCTTAGTCGGGGGGCCAGTTCTCCTCTGGCCAACAGTGCTTTGTTACGATTCAGGTTGCCATCGTAAGTCCAATAGGATCGCAGCATTCAAAGTATTTATTCCAGTTCCATCCAATTGAGGATCGTATTCATCACGCCGGTATGGACGGTTGTTGAGGAACTGTGTCGTGGCTGTCGTGTCGATGAGGCCCTCACAGTGGATGATCTAGTTGACTCAATCTCTGCTGATACTTCAGGGCTGCGTTGTGGTCGTGTCAAGGCGCAGGTCCTCGGTCTCACCTGGATACGGCCCGGATCCGGTTGACTACGGTGAACCTCGGGATAACCAGAAAGACTAATGTTAGCGTAGATGCCATTCTTCTTCTGATGTAACGAGTACATCATGTGTTATAGGAAGTGTTCCCGGTTCCGGCTGACCTAATTTATGCAGCCTAATAATCCTTTAACGGATTTGAAAATATAAATTGGTAATGTGTTATGTGTATGCCAGGTTAAAGAAATGCGTTTTTAGTCTAGATTTAAACTGACAGAGTGTGTCTGCTTCCCGAACAATGCTAGGAAGATTGTTCCAGAGTTTAGGTGCCAAATAGGAGAAGGATCTACCGCCTGCGGTTGATTTTGATATTCTAGGTATTATCAGCTGGCCTGAATTCTGAGATCGCAATAGACGTGAAGGACTATAATGAATTAAGAGCTCGCTCAGGTACTGGGGAGCTAAACCATTTAGTGCTTTGTAAGTAATTAGCAAGATTTTAAAATCTATACGATGTTTAACAGGAAGCCAATGCAGTGTTGACAGAACCGGGCTAATATGGTCATACTTCCTAGTTCTAGTAAGAACTCTAGCTGCTGCATTTTGTACGAGCTGTAGTTTATTTATCAGGCGAGCAGAACAACCACCCAGTAAAGCGTTACAGTAATCTAGCCTTGAGGTCATGAACGCATGAACTAACTGTTCTGCATTTTTCATTGAGAGCATATGTCGTAGTTTAGATATATTTTTAAGATGGAAGAATGCGGTTTTACAGATGCTAGTAACATGGCCTTCAAATGAAAGATTGGTATCAAAGAGCACACCCAGGTTCCTAACTGACGACGAAGACTTAACAGAGCAGCCATCAAGTGTTAGACAGTATTCTAGGTTATTACATGAAGTTTTTGGCCCAAAAATTAGAATCTCTGTTTTTTCTGAATTTAGTAGTAGGAAATTACTGGTCATCCAATTTTTTATATCAGCTATGCATTCCGTTAATTTTGTGAATTGGTAAGTTTCGTCAGGGCGCGAAGAAATATAGAGCTGAGTATCATCAGCGTAACAGTGAAAACTAACGCCATGCTTCCTAATGATATCTCCCAAGGGTAGCATGTACAGAGTGAAAAGCAACGGTCCTAGTACTGAGCCTTGCGGTACTCCATATTGAACTTGTGATCGATATGACATCTCTTCGTTTACTACTACAAACTGATAACGGTCAGATAAGTATGATTTGAACCATGACAATGCAATTCCACTAATGCCAACATAATTTTCGAGTCTATTTAAAAGAATATTGTGATCAATAGTGTCAAATGCAGCACTAAGATCCAGTAACACTAATAGAGAGATACAACCACGATCTGATGATAAGAGCAAATCATTAGTAACTCTAATGAGGGCAGTCTCAGTACTATGGTACGGTCTAAATCCTGACTGGAAATCCTCACAGATACTATTTCTTTCTAAAAAGGAACATAGTTGTGATGATACTGCCTTTTCTAGTATTTTTGACAGAAAAGTGAGATTTGAGATCGGCCTGTAATTGACTAATTCTCTAGGATCAAGTTGTGGTTTTTTAATAAGAGGTTTAATAATAGCCAGCTTAAAAGTTTTTGGTACGTGTCCTAGTGATAAAGATGAATTGACGATATTAAGAAGAGGATCTATAACCTCTGGAAGCATTTCTTTCAATAGCTTAGTCGGTATAGGGTCTAACATACATGTTGTTGATTTTGATGATTTAACAAGTTTAGACAATTCTTCCTCTCCTAAAGCAGTAAATGAATTGAATTTTTCCTCAGGGACACTACAATGCACTATCTGACGCGATACTGTAGTAGACGGTTGCATGGTTATAATTTTTTCTCTAATATTATCAATCTTGCAAGTAAAGAAGTTCATAAAGTCATTACTGCTGTGCTCTTTGGAAACATCAGAAGTTGAAGCTTTATTTCTTGTTAATTTAGCCACTGTATCAAATAAATACCTAGGGTTGTGTTTATTTTCTTCTAAAAGTTTTGAAAAATAGGCAGATCTAGCAGATTTTAGGGCCTTTCTGTACTCAATCATTCTCTCTCTCCACAAAATGCGAAATACTTCTAGTTTTGTTTTCTTCCAGCTGCGCTCCATTTTCCTGGCTGCTAACTTTAGGGCCCGAGTGTGCTCATTATACCATGGCATTGGATTAATTTCCTTAATCTTTTTTAAGCGCAAAGGAGCAACTGAGTCTAATGTGCTGGAAAAGACAGAGGCAATAGTTTCTGTTGCAACATCGAGGTCTTCTAAGCTTTCTGGTATGCTAAGGCGATGAAACTGATCAGGAAGATTATTTATAAAGCGATCTTTAGTGGTAGAAGTGATGGTTCTACCATATTTATGGCATGGAGGCAGTTTAGCCGCCTTGACTAAATGTAGTATACACAAGACTAGATAATGATCAGAGATGTCATCGCTCTGCTGCAGAATTTCAACAGCATCAATATCAATTCCATGTGACAATATTAGATCTAAAGTATGATTACGACAATGAGTGGGTCCTGACACGTGTTGTCTAACACCAATAGAGTTTAGAATATCTGCAAATGCCAATCCTAATGTGTCTTTTTTATTATCTACATGGATATTAAAATCACCAACAACAAGGACTTTATCTGCAGCTAGTACTAACTCCGATAGAAAGTCAGCAAATTCTTTGATAAAGTCTGTATGGTGTCCTGGTGGCCTGTATACAGTAGCCAGCACAAATGTCAACTTACATAATGTTACGTAAAGTACCATCACTTGAAGGAATTATATTTGAAAGACTTCTGACTAATACTGTAAGTATTACTATAGATTACAGCAACACCACCCCCTTTGCCTTTCTCACGGGCATTGTGTCGATAATCATAACCTTGAGGACTAGACTCATTTAAAGTAATGTAATCATCCGGTTTTAGCCAAGTTTCTGTCAAACACAGCACATCTAGATTATTATCTTTGATAATATCATTAACAATAAGTGATTTTGAAGAAAGGGATCTAATATTTAACAACCCGAGTTTTATCATTTGTTTAGCATTATTATCTCTATTTTTTATTTGTTGAACATCAATTAAATTTTTACCATTAAATGGGTTTGGAAGTTTTTTGTTTTTACTAATTCGGGGTACAGACACAGTCTCTATTTGAAAATATCTAGGTGTAAGAGTTTCTATGTGTTGGGAGTTATCTGAATTATCTGACTTCTGTAACGTGAGGCAGCTAGCAGACGGTCAGTTTAGCCAGTATGTCTGCTTCCTGACCTGGGCCCCAGTTTGTCATGTTTCAGCTCTAAGACTATGTGCCATATTACTAGAGAGAAGAGCAGCACCATCCCGGGAGGGATGAATACCATCTCTTTTCAACAGGTCAGGTCTGCCCCAAAAACTTTTCCAATTGTCTATGAAACCTATATTATTTTGCGGACACCACTTAGACAGCCAGCCATTGAGTGATGATAATCTGCTAACTATCTCATCACTCCGACGAACAGGAAGGGGGCCAGAGCAAATTACTTCTCCTGACATTGTACTTGCGAGTTCACACACCTCTTTAATGTTAATTTTAGTGATCTCCGACTGGCGAAGTCGAACATCATTAGTGCCGACGTGAATAATAATCTTAGAGTATTTACGATTAGCATTAGCCAGCACTTTTAAATTTGCTTTGATGTCAGGTGCTCTGGCTCCCAGCAAACATGTGACTAAGGTGGCTGGTGTCTCTATTTTCACGTTCCGTGTAATAGAATCGCCAATAACTAGGGCACTTTCAACAGGATTCTCAGTGGGTGCGTCACTGAGTGGGGAGAACCTGTTTGATGTTCTTATTGGAACGGAAGAGTGGTGTTTTCCGCGGCTATGCCGCCTCACAGTTACCCAAGTGCCCTGCTGCGCGGGCTCTACAGCCGGAACCGAACAATGTACAGAGTTCACTAAGCTAGTCGCATCCAAAACAGTATCTGAAGCCCTTGCATTCTTACTATCCTCGATTAAAGTTTGGATGCGTGTCTCTAATTCTGAGATTCTCTCTGTCAGCCTGACTATTTCCCTACATTTATGACATGTAAATCCCTCGTCGCTGACAGAGAGAGCTATGGTGAACATGTGGCAAATGCAACAGGTAGCAATGCTGGGAGAGGATGACATGACTCACCGTGTTTGTAGACTGATCCGACTTACCACAGCTGTTTGAAGAACGCGTTGAAAAAGGAGCGCGCGAGAGACTGTTAACAAGTTAACAAGCTAGCGCTGCAAATGCAAACGCGTTGTAACAGCGATTTAGATTCAAAGATTACAAGCTAGCGACGTCAGATTAGTGTGGTAGGCAATATTACATATAAGGTAATAAAAAAATAATAATAAAGTAAAATAAGCAACAATGAATAAAAGTAAGAGATTCAAAACAAAGCTATACGGAGTTACAGACGCAAACCAATCTGAGCAGCGAGGCAGACGAGGCAGACAGGAGCAATCGAGCAATCCAACCTGTATGATCTTTGAAACAATGTTGAGTCAGTGTTGATGCGTCAACGTTAATTGCATTGAATTAACATTACAAAGTGATGTTGCTTCAGTATCACTCTTGCACCCTCAGTTAATGTTGAAGCAATGTTGAGATTTCTCCCACTGCACACGGAAGGAAACCAGTGGACAACGTTTCCCACCCGACCAAGTGAAACGTAATTATAAGCTAACCAAACCTTTTCCCAAAGGTCTTGGCATTAGGTTGTTGCTAAATGAGATTGCTATTTGTGTAGAGACTGTTTATCTAGGGCTAGCATACACAGATAGATACATTAGACACATCATCTGTATTCATAGTAAATGCTTATTTACTATTTCATACCAGCATCCAGAAAGACCACAATTGACTCCCTCATAGACTGCTAATTACCCATTCATTGCTTCGTCCAATCCGTTGCTCATCTACTTGGCATTCAGTTTTGTTAACATCCATTTGTCTTGTAATTTAAGCCCACCGATCCCAACAAAGACTGCTACCAAGGATTCGTGTTTACCAATCCAGGTGACCACAAAGTACATCACCAAACGCCCACTTAATGCCATATCCTTCTTTCTTTCTCTACTGAAAACCCCACAGGAGAAGCTTGGCGGTATTCCCATGAACTGATGGATGTGCACTTGGAAACATGCTTCCGCAAATCAGTGAGGCAGTCAGGTTATCTAAAAGATGCACTAACCAGTCTTTAAAAAGCACCGCAGTTCAAATGCTGTCAGAGGCAGGGATTGAGAGCAGGCAAATCATGTCTGTCACATATGGGGTTAGAATTGTTGCATTATTCCAAATAAATGTAAAGAGTTTCACAAAAAAAAAAAAACAATTCACAAATACTGTAAATAGATTAAGATCCACAAATAAATGTAAAGAGTTTCACAAAAAAATAATAAAATTCACAAATAAATAAAATATTTACAAATGTGTTTTATGTCACAAACACTACTCTGCCTGGCATTCATTTGTGAATCGCTGCACGCATTTGTGGATCGCTTCTTGTGCATCCCCACATGCATTTGTGAATTTTGAAACACTTTAGCATCAAGACGTGCAGACAAATCCACAAATAAGTGGACTCTACCCACCGTCTACTAAAGCCAAACAGATAACAGCCATTTAAGCCGACCAATCATAGAACCCTCTCGCACCAATCAATCACGATTTGCTTTCCCAATCACCAGAATTCTGATTCAGCACACCTGCACCAGCTCATCACAGCACACTACTTAAGCAGTCAAGCAATCTTCAATGTTTCCTGGCCTTTGCCAAATTCTACCACCGTTTCATCGCCAATTTCAGCCAGATCTGTACACCACTCACCTCCCTCCTTAAAAACCGGCCCAAGTCTCTGTCCTGGAGTCCCGCCACAGCCAGCTCTTTCAGCCGGCTCAAATAAGCCTTTTGCACAGCTCCTACCCTCATTCATCCCAACCCAGATCTTCCCTTCATGGTTGAAGTAGATGCATGCATCCACCACCGGGGTAGGAGCTGTTCTATCTCAGCAGCAGAATGAGCCTCCCAACCTCCATCCATGTGCCTTCTATTCTAAGAAATTGGCGGAGTGCAACTATGACATCGGTAATCAAGAACTACTGGCTATCAAGTTGGCTCTTGAAGAGTTGAGACATTGGCTGGAGGGAGCCCAACATCAGTAAGGTCATTACAGATCATCAGAATCTAGAGTATCTTTGTGATGCCAAACGGTTGAACCCCAGACAGACCCGGTGAGCATTATTCTTCACCCGGTTCAACTTCATTGTCACTTACAGAACTGGATGCAAGAACTTGAAGGCCGACGCTCTCTCACACTTGCACCACCCTGAGCCAGATTCCACACCACCCAAACTCATACTTCCTCCAGCCATCATAGTCAGGCCCATCCAGTGGTCCCTCGACGACTAGATCTCCACAGCCACTCGTTCTAAGCCAGCTCCGCTGGGAGGTCCTGAGGGACGGACATATGTTCCATCAGCTCTGCTCCTGTCCCTCATAGACTCAGTACACACATCTCCAGACTACCTACCCATGCTACTTACCTGCCCTGAGATCTTCATCCGTCTTCTGTCTTCCTCATCCAGCGACCACTCAACAACTTGCAAACAAAGAAAGACTATTCAGTTCAAGCTAAGTTATCTCATACTATCACTGAGTGCACTTCCTTACCTGCCGCCATCGCCTGTATTGCTGAACCTGTAAATAAACGATTGTATGTGGAAGTTACCTGTGTTGTCTCATCTGTCTGCTAACAGCGAGTTTGTGTAATAGGTGAAATTACTGTCACACAACAGCCAACAGCATTTCCCACTTCTTCAGTCAAGCAGTTTTAATGATGCATATGAGCAGCTCCGTGGATCTAACGAACTATAGAGCATTATAAATATTTTTTTTTTAAACATTAAATGCATGTATTACAATTCCCTTTGTTTGTAAAGAAGATATAGTTGGATTATTAGGGGCTTTCACACTGAATAGTTCTAGGAAGTCAGTTATAGGAACTAGCCACTAGGATAGTTCCCCGAGAACTAATTTCTCCTGTGGGCCATTGTTCCTGGTTGCATTTGCACGAGGAATAGGAACTCTGAAGCGGCCGACAGCGGCGTCTTTAGGTGCGGCATTTAAAAACGCTAAAAACCGGTGGATAGAGGATGCCGTGATCGGTTGTCGTGTGTCATAGATTTCATGATAACGCAGATGGAACGCATCATTTACGCGACTGAAAGAGCAAAAAGTGAGGCTAAGAGACGAAATCTCCTATGACAACTTGCAGTGTTACATATCATCAAGACGGAGAAAAGAACACAACTCTGCAGACAACAGGTAAATGCCATTATCATTGTTTTCCATGTTCGTGAAGTAAATATGTTTACACAGCTTTTTAAAAATGCCGGGTGCCGGTGTTTGACATGCATTTGACCAATCAATGTACACTTACATCACTGATAGTTCCTATAGTGCTGGTTTAGACCCTACTCTGAATAGGAGCTAATATAATTCCCCCAAAAGGAGCTCCTAGAACTAAAATCGTTCCTAGTTTCTGTGATGCGAACATGGCAAAATCTGGGTAATTCAGCCAATAGTTCTTGGAACTATGAAAAGGTTCCTCCGGTGCAAAAGCCCCAATTTTTAAACGTGTAATAGGTTGTTACATTCCATCATATAATGCATTTAAAGTGAAATACCCAGCAGACAAGCAATATGCATATTTATCAGTTAACACTTGATCACACAAATAATATTTCATATGAATCAGACTTAATAGTTTTTGTTTGTAAAAGTTACAGCATCCAAAATAAATGCAAAGTAGTGCTGTCAAATTGATTAATCGCAAATAGTCGCATCTAACATAAAAGTTTGTGTTTACATAATATATGTGTATATTATTACATTTATATTATATATATATATGTCTGTGTGTATACATATATACATATATATATATATAGGGTGACCAGATTTCTCATGGTGGAATACGGGACGGGTGAGCAAGGGGTGGGCAATATGAAATTTTATTTTTTATTTTTATATAATTATTGTTATATAAAAAAGAAATTAACAAATTACAAACAATACGACAAATACGATAGAGATACAAATTAAATAAACTTGTTTTTCAGATACAGTAGGTTTATTTAACATGTATACGTTTATGTAACATCTTTTGTTGTTTGATTAACATTAATGACATTAATGAATATTTAATTAGGCTACTGTCCCTTTAAGACCGAATTCATGGATGAAAATACTGACACATATCCGGTTTTTACCCACCTGTTTACGTCCACTTAAGCCATATCAACTGTATTTACGTGAGATACTCCACAAGATTGATATTTTGACAACTATCTGTGCATCTGAACATTCAGGCACAAGGAAAACTGTTCGCGCGCTGTTAGAGAGAACTGGGATGGCGCGCAAGGAAAGAGAGAGAAAGCGCGCGCTATCCCGCCTTTACTAATGGCAAGTTAATCAATAACGAATTGTGATTGGATGGTAATTTTGTTCTACAACTAATTGTTTGGACTGTTCTCGTGTGACAGAACACTACCATACTATTCGTTCTATGATCACCTAGTCGTAATGAAATTTTAGGAAAGATGAAATACGGGACAGAACATGATTTTTTTCTTAAGTCGGGACACTAAAAATAGAGCTGAAATACGGGACTGTCCCGGGAAAAACAGGACGTCATATATATATATATATACACACACATACACACACACACACATATATTATGTAAACACACACTTTTATGTAATAAAATTTTAAAATCTTTTATGCAATTAATTGCGGTTAATCGATTTGACAGCACTAATGCACTCTCCACTCACAAAACCCCAGTAACATCATGTCCCGGTTAATCATCATGTCACACCGCACCGCATTACATCCTGTGTAGACAGTATCACTGATTATATAATGGGTACTATTTGATTTTGACGCGCTGTGTCGCACCGCTTGCATTTGGTGTAGAGAGGGTGTTGTTAATCATGATGCTTGGGATCTGTGAATGATCATAATTTATCCTGATTCACTTATTCTGATGGAAATATAAAGAAGCCTTAAACTCCTATATTCTTTTGGAAACGGGATATTTTAACCATACAAACAGCCCTTCAACTCAATTTGAACGAAGCGCCCATAGAATACAGTTCCTTTCAGGGGTGGAAAATGAATCTGTTCCCACCCCGAATGTAAAATAAAATGTGATTGGTTGTAGCGGGAACATCCTATGATTGGTCAGCGCAAGGTGGCCGTTATCTGATTGGCTTGAGCAAATGGCGGGCAGAGTCCACTTATTTGAGGATTTGTCTGCATGTCTTGACGTTAGAAGTATTTCAAAATCCACAAATGCACAAGAAGCGATCCACAAATGTGTGCAGCGATTCACAAACGGACAGGAAGCGATTCACAAATGAACACCAGGCAGAGTTGTGTTTGTGACATAAAACACATTTGTAAAAAAAAAAATTATTTGCAAATTCTATTGTGAATTTTATTATTTTTTTGTGAAACTCTTTACATTTATTTGTGGATCTTAAACTATTTATTTGGAATAATGCAACAATTCTAACCTTATTGTCACAGGGCACAAATGTGAAACAAGCCTGAGAAGCTACTCGGCACCTTCGGCAAAAGCAAGCATCCTCCCAGAAAACAAACAGTTTAAACACCACAGAAAATCATGCCAAGAATCACCAGGAAAAAACAAACTCTGCTAACATGCAGCCCACTGCACTAGATCCACCATTTTTGATGTCTAACTTTTAAGGGCTCTGGAGGCGGACAAGGGGCTGATGAAGGACGGGAGACAGGAAAAGTTGATGGCAGTAGAAACCAAATCTATTGTATTGGATCCTAAAACATAAGAGAGTATGTTGTGTATATGTAAACTATATGTGTATATTTCACATATGTAAACTAAAAGTATTTAATAGGCTACTCAATCAAAAGAGTAAACACAACTACAAGCCAAGTATACTTAGAATAATTATACTTTTAAGTAAATCTCGATCAAAAGATTGAGCACAAATATAGGCCAAATATACTTAGCATATACATAAAGCATATTTCTGAGAAGTACATAAAAAGTAGTCTGAAAGTATACTTTCTTACTTTTAGTTTAAAATAAGTATAGTAAAAGCAAAATTGAATAAACTTTTTTTTGTAAGGGTTGATAGATGCTTAAAAAACTTTTAGGCCTGGTTTCACAGACAGGGCTTAGATTAAGCAAGGAGTAGGCCTTAGTTATTTTAGGACATTTCAGTAGCTTTTATTAAAAAGCCTTAGAAAATAAAGACATGGTGTGCATCTTAACCCTTACGAAAAAGAAGTTTATTCAAGTGTGCTATTAGTATACTTCTTTTAATCTAAAAATAAGAAAGTATACTTTCAGTCTACTTTTTATATACTTCTCAGAAATATACTTTATGTACTTCTGAGAAATATACTTAAAATTGCACTTAGTATACTTGTCTTATACTGACAGAAAAGTCTAAGTATATTTGGCCTATACTTGGACTCAGTCTTTTGATCGAGATATACTTAAAAATATATTTATAAAAGTATAGTATAAAAGTACATTGTTTGAAAATATAGATTTATAAAGAAAACAGATATGTTCCTTATTCTGAGTATCTGAATTTTTGTGTAGGCTAGTCCACTGGTAGTGTATTTACTTCAAATCTACTTTACTCTTTCCTCGCCATTGACTGAATTTTCAGGCTGTACGGTAGGGGGCGCTGTTACGCATCTTCTGAAAGAGTACAGAATCTCTGGATCAAAGTGCAGGAGAAGAACAAGCTGAAACTAGCGATAGAAGATTACTCACGCAAATATAAAATAAAGTGATCATCAAACATTAAACAGCATAAAGGCCTAAATCAAAACTGCCTAACGTTACTGAATGAGGGCTATGAAGCTTTGGGGGTGTTTATGGACTCGATCTATTCCACCTGTGTTTGATCATCGTTCTGAATCCCATCTGGACATAGTCTTTGACAAAAATGCAATTTCTTAGCTTTTTGTTTAAAATGTTTCCTTTTTTTTTTTTTTTTTTAATAAAACTTACCCACATTTAAGTCTTGATAAAAAAGGATTCATGAAGCTAGAATAAAAGAAGAGAAGAAGAGTTAAAAGAGAGATAAGAAGAGTTAAAGTACAGTTAAAGGTATTTCAAGTATAAAAAAATTAATACCTAAATAGGAACATAGTAGTATACTTCAAGTGCAAAAATAATATATAAAAAGTAAACTATAAGTGTGATGTTATGTTCACTTAAAGAAAACTTACAAGTATACTTGCACTAAACTAGTAGTTTACTGAGAGTACATTTCAAAGTGTACTTTCATATACTAAATATGTACTACTAGTATTAAAATAGTAAACTCTACTAGTAAACTCTACTAGTACATTGATACTAGTATACTTACTAAGTATACTTAAAAAAATATACTTGAACATTACTTAAGTATACTTGATAAAATGAACTTGAATTATACTTCTTTTTCGTAAGGGAAGACAAAACAGTGCAAGTTGCTTTCAGTTAAAACAGCTCAAACATGCATTTTAGTTTGGGACGGCTTAAGCCTTGTCTGTGAAACCAGCCATAAATGTCTCAAGCTTAAACATAAACTGCAATTGCAAAGAGATAAGCACTATTACACTTGGATTACACTAACAGAATGTATCTGTCTAGAACTGGGTTTGATCTGTCTCTCTTCTCAAATTTTTGTTTTTGTTTCTCTCTATCTGTCACATTCAGCTGATTGCTGCTTGATCGCTACACACTTCTTTCTTCTTTCCTTTGCCTTGTCTAAAGGTACGTTTATACGACAACACTGTACTAAAAATGGAAAAGTTTTTTCTTTGTACAGATGACGTTATCAAAACTATGACTAAAAATGCTGTATTACACATGCCAGACAAGTAGTTGGCGTACTTTGTAAAGAAAGATTAGGCACCTGCGTATACGCATTCTTATACAGAGCTCTCGCGCCAAACGCGCATGCCTATCCACCTTATTTTTATAGTTTACTGCACTTTGACATTCTTCTCATTATTTTCCTATAGCGGCTAATAAATCAGAAGTCTCACACATTCACAGAAATACCTTAATTCTGCATTGACAAATAAGGTGGATAGACTAAACATGTAATATGCATCACCGTTTTTGCAGATTTGCGTTTTTGGGTTAGGGTTAGTTTACATGGAGATGACAACTTTATTGTTTTCAAAAACTTGCACTTTGAAACCTGTTTTGAAAAGTTTGCGTTTTCAAGCCACTAAAACGCCGCTGTCATGTAAATGAACGGCCAAAACACATAAAAAGTTTTCTGTTTTTAGTTGAAAATGGTGTAGTGTAAACAGCCTAGTCTTTGTGGAGAACAAAGCCAAAGGAACTGTTATATAAAGTGTGAGTGTTTGTTTTGTTGAGAAAACTTACACCCCAGCTGACTCTGTTTTCTCCTTGCCCTGAAGAACTGTCACAACAAGTATGAGGAGTTTCACTGCAGCATTTTTTAATTATAAACGTCTGAATATGACAGCATGACATTGTGTGAGCAACCCGATTTCCTTAAGGTAAGTCATTTGATTTGTATAAATTCACTGTTGAACACATTTCATCTTCAAGTTAAATCCAATAAATATATCATACAACTTGAACTCAGAGATGATGTTTTGGATTTTATTTAGGGTTTTTCCACTGTTAAAGGCCATGGATACCATTTAACAGCTAATCTTTGCACATATAATTGTATGTTTCTAAATGGACACTGTAACACAATGATCAGAGTCTGATATCTAAAACATCTGATATGATCAGAGTATATGGCACCATTTACATTTGATTGATCCGAATGGCATCCACAGTGTTTTGTGATCAGATTACTCTCAAACCACATTTGGAGGTGACATTTGACCACATTGCCAATAGTAGAGTAAACCATAATTTTGCAGAAGAGAAATTACATAAAGTATATGGGAAATGTGGGAAGCATGTTCACCTCAGTTATTTAGTTAGGTCCTGACATTGGGACAAGTGGGACAAAACAGTGCTTTCCAGAAAGAAGAGAAAGGAGAAGCAACAATAGGTGGAGAACTTATATTTACATATTGCCGTTATTTTCAAAAGAACATAAATACACAATATTTAGAAAATGTTCACATTGTTCTTTTCCATACAAATCACTTTTCACTCTCTCCTGTAATCTCTGTATGGGGCTGTGAGCATTCAAAAGAGGACATGTCCACTGCTCTCTGTCCAGCCCAGTCGGGGTCTGGTAGACGAGATGTTTCATATTGTAACAAATTTACCACCAAATCAAAAGGTGACACTACACTCTGTACTTCAGTCAGAGGACAAGGACTTCTGGGAGGCATTTGGACACTACATCAGTGATGAACACGGAACAGTTACAGGTGCATAGTACAGCCTAATGCATAACTTTTGCAAAAGTTACAATGGTAACCACAGTTCATTGGAATACTATGGTTACGACAGTTATTGTTACTGTTAGAACTAAAAGGTGCAGATGACACAGCTCAAATCTCTATTACTTTGAGTTACTGAAACCTCTCATGAGATGTGTGTACAGAGCAGAGCATCTCTAACACTGTAAGATGTGACAGACATCTAGTTGTCCTCTGCAGTTCTATTCATACAGCACAACAAAAATGCTGTTGCACAGATCTTACGTTTTGGATGGAAACTAAAATCAGACATCTATTAAAACCCAACATTAGCTGTCAAATTCCATCTTTAAAGAATTATGTTGATATTTGGTTCGTATGGAATTTGTTGGCATGACATCAAACTTTTAATAGAGCCAGGGTTTTATGGTAACACTTTATTTTAGGGTCTTTTAACTAGTTGCTTATTAGCTTGCATATTACTAGAATATTGGCTGTTTATTAGTACTTATTAAACACATATTAATATATTAATATATACACATATTAACCTTACTAACTATTAATAATCAGTAAATTAGGAGTTTATTAAGGGAAAAGTCGTAGTTAAAAGTGAATATGTGTTCCCTATACTAAAGTGTTACCGATTTTATTTTAAATGAAAAAAAAAAAAAATCAACATAGTGAAATTTGATTGATGTAATACTATGGTTGGACAGATGCCAAGATCTAATGTCAGACTAGTGTTGGGCAATATGCTCCATAGTCATATCGTCCTATTGTCAGCCTGTAAAATCAGCGATACACAATATTATTGTGTGCGAGGGTTTGATTTGCTTATTTATTTACTTGTTTCTTTACTCATTTATTTAATTATTTACTACGTTTTATAATCAGAGAAAATGAGAATCTTTTTCTGTCATTTTGCAAGCAAAGAGTTGGTGATGAAGAATAATGTCACAATGCATAAAATTATTTCACCTGAAAAGGCGAGCCTGTCGATCACACAACCAATTTGCAAACTTTGCACCAGAGTTACGCCAGTGAAGGTGTCTCAAACCACAGTCAATGAGCATGTTTACATGTACACCAGTACGCTGAAAACTCACAGAAATCAGCTCATTGTCCTGGTTTACAAGCTAACCAAAAACCTGACAACGCAAGTAAACCGCATTTACAAGACTTTATTAATAAATCAGGTATTTTCCCAGTAGTGAGGTCAAAACATAGCCTAATCTGTCACAGAGGCTATTCCATCTGCCACACCAGACCCTTCAGCTCCACCCACTCATTCACAGTCACCCGAATTCTAATTAGTCACTCCTGCTCCAGCCAATCACCTCACCATATATAAGCAGCCCTCTTCACACATCTTATTGTCTGGTCTCGTTGATACTTACCTGTTAACTTACCTGACTCTCCATGTTCCTGACCCATCTTCATCATCCGTCATCATCGGCTGCTGCTTTATCCAGACTGCAACGCATCCTCTTCTGTAAAGACAAAGAGACTGTTACTGACAAGCTAAGTTCCAGCAAACAATCTTTTTCTCATCAACTCACCTGCTTATGGCATCCGTCCCATCCGAGCACCACAACTAAAAAGCCTTGTCATTTGCTTGTCCGAATAAAAAAGTTGTTTGTCTGGAAAAAAAGGATTCTTGTGTTGTAATAATTTACTCTGAAGCAATATTCTCATCGGTGTTCATTCAGCTTTGACATTTAAATCTGCACATTTTGATATTTACTTTTTTTTTTTACCTTTATAAAGGGCTTTTTCCTCTAATCTTATTGCTTCATCTTTCATTTTAAATTCTTAAATTTGATCAGTAAATTCAATTAGAATAATAAGACACTATAGGGCTGTTACCAGTCAAATTAAATAATTTACACTGAAAAATTACAACAGAATTAAATAAAGTTATGAGATTGTTTTAATTTTTTTTGAATATACAAAAAAGAAATGTTGGAAAGAATGATACTTTTAAAAATGAAACTAAACCGCCAGTAGGTGGCGGCAGGTGACCGTCTTAATTAGTGATTCATTGAGTCATTCATTCAAACGATTCTTTCAAACGGATGATTCATTCAAGAATGATGGAGTTGTTTATGAATGGGTCATTGAATTTGACTCAACCGATTCGTTCAAAATGCTGAATCATTCAGTAATGAAAGCAAGATTGTGTTGTCATGAAATGCGCGATGTTTGTTTGGAACTATTTTCGCTGCTGAAATAGAACAAAAACAGCCACTATTGCATCTAAATTGTGATTTAATTTTAACTACTTTTTACGGTTTATTGAACTGTATGAAACCAGTGTTACATTTTCAATCGTGATGGTTTTATTCAGTATATTTAGGAAAACTGTAGGCCTACTCTTGGTCGTGTAATGTTGCTTAACTGTATCATATGTTTTAAATATAAAAACTAAAGTGTTAATGTCGAGTCGTGTGTAACAGTGTTCTTTTCATCATCTCTGTTCAGCTCTTTATATTTTGCGCTATAGTTAGCTCCCTGTCACGTGACAACGGACGCCGTGAAAGGGAGTGAATGACTGCTAATATTAACCAACCTAAAATCTGCTTTAAACTTAAGAACGTAAAGATTAAGTTTAATTGGTTATGTGACAGAACGGTGGACCGGTTACTGCATCAGCTCACAGCAGGCACATACTGTGCAGTAATATAGCGAATGTTTTTTAGAGAAATGAAAACAGGTCGCACCTCAACAATTATTTGCACTCGCACAAATGCTCCCAAATATATTTTGAGGTCGCAAACATTAAATTTAGGGAGCATATGCGACTAAAATGGTCGCAATTTCGAGCCTTGCAGATGCAGTATTTTGACTGTACTTCTGCACGAGAACACGTTTTTATAATTTCTTGGGTCAAGAAAGAGTCTGAGTTTGCGATATATTTCCCCCTCATTATGGTACCATGAAACGCTCCTTCTGTCTGGATGCACAGTAAGGACTATTCCTGATACTATTACAAATATTATGGATTTTATGTTATGTAAGTTAGGTAATGTAAGTGTACATCTGTAGCCTGTGTTAACCTGTGAGATCATACTGTTGTGTTTCGCTGAATAAACCAAATGTTCTCATTACATATCACAATGACCTTGTTTTGAAACAATGATTATGTAGAATGAAAATATGTACAACTAGAATGAAAGCATGAAATCAGATTTTGAAAGAATGACTAGCTGTGTTACAAGTGTGATCAGTTTGGAGTTTTGTATTAAGAGTTTTGAAAATGTACACCTTTTGAAAGTTTCTTCCCCCACCAGTCTACCAGTCACGAGTCAAGACGGGATTCAGCTGCAGGCTCAAACAACAGTTTATTGACTGAATAACAACACAAAATATAGGCAGTGGAGATAAAGCAAACAGACGAACAGATCCAGCAAAAAGCAAAAGCAAACTGATCCAGAAAACGCTGGATTGCTGTCTCCTTATATGGTGAAGAGGAGCGCGCAGCTCAGGTAGCGGAAGGACAGCAGAGCACCAGGCAGTGGGGGAGGGGCAGCAGTGAGATTGCACATTGATGAGAGGCGAGAGACTGGAGTGGGAAGATGGCCCCATTGTGCAGAATACCAGCTAGCAGCAGAGAGAGAGCCTGACAAGATTAAAAAAACGAAGATGCACGAAAAGAAAAACACACAGGGAAATAAAAACGGCACTGGAGACACAAAACAGGAGTAAACAAGACACAACAAGAGTTAAATATTAACAGGCTGGGTCAAAGCATAGCGAGAAGCAACCACAACGATCTGGCACAAGACAGAGGACACGAGGAGAATAAATTGGGGAATTAACAAAGAAGGTAATTGATAACAGGTGATGGAAATGAGCAATAATGACTGAAACAAGAGGGAGGGGGAAAACCATGCCACAATGACAGCGGCGCACATGGTGAACTGTCACAACAAAGCCATGTGCTCCGAGATGACAAAACACGCAGACAACGATCACAAGGACAAGAGAACCAGGCAAATCAGACCTTAGACATGACAGTACACCCCCCCCCCCCATCTCCTGACAGTGTATACAGGAGAGCCATCCACTAGACTGGGGGGGTGGGGTGGGAGTAGAGACAGCAGGGTTAAGGGAAGAGCGAAACACATGTTTGACCCTGGAAACATGAAAAACAGGGTGAACCCGACCAAGACTAGGAAGAAGCTTGAGACGAACCGCCACCGGACTCAGGACCTTAGTGATGTGGTATGGACCAATGAACCTGGGGGCCAACTTACGGGAGGCACCCTGAGAGGCAGGTCCTTGGTGGATAACCATTCCTTTTGTCAACACACATAACGAAGGGAGGGAGTCCAAAGGCGATCGGCTGCTGCTTTGATTCGTCTAGAGATCTGGTCAAGGACCTTTTCAGCCTTCTTCCAGGTGCGACGACAGCGTTGAACGAAGGCTAAGGCAGACGGGACCACAGTATTGGGTTCCTGTGAGGGAAACAGAGAAGATTGGTAATCAACAGAACACTGAGATACTGGTTGGTTCGCTCACACTGCCCATTGGTCTGGCATGAAACCCTGAGGACAGACTCTTAGAGGCCTCGATCTGTCTACATAACTTCTTCCAAAACCAGGAAACAAACTGGGGTCCCCTGCCGGAGACTACATCAACCAAAAGGCCATGAAGACGTGGTTAACCACCACATGGGCTGTTTCCTTGGCTAATGGAAGCTTGGCAAAGGAATGAAATAGGTCACCTTAGAGAAGCAGTCCACCACCATCAGGATCACAGTGTTACCTCTCAAGGGTGGAAGGCCAGTGACAAAATCAAAGGGCCAAATGTGACCAAGAACGAGAGGGAATGGGTTGGGGCTGGAGCAGACCAACAGGTCTGCAGAAGGTTTGAAGTTTTGTTCTGGGCACAAGTAGAGCAAGACAACACAAACTGCCTGATGTCCAGGCCCATGGAGTGCCACCAAAACCGCTGGCAGATGGCAGCCAGCAATCTCTGAATTCCTGGGTGACAGGTCAGCTTGGATGAGTGTCCCCACTGAAGGACTTCAGGGCGCAGTGCCGCTGGCACAGACAGTCGACTGACAGGACACTTCTTCGGCAATTCACAGGACACTCCTTTGGCACTTTCTTCTCCCCTCCAGGGGCCCTGAAAAGCCGAGAGAGGGTGTCAGGTTTGACATTCTTAGACCCTGGCCGGTACCAAAGAGTGAAGTTAAACCAGCCAAAAAAGAGTGCCCTGAGATGACATACCCCAGGAATGTGACCGACTTGGAGTGAAACTCGCACTTCTCCACCTTAACAAAGAGCTGGTTCTCTAGCAGCCATTGTAGGAGTGTGTACCTGTAAGGATGGAGAGAAAACAAGTATATTATCCAGGTACAAACTTATTATTCATGTCTCTCAACACATTGTTAACCAGAGCCTGGAAGACAGCTGGTGCATTGGTCAGACCGAAGGGTAGGACTAAGCACTCGTAAAGTCCCGTAGGTGTATTGAACGCTATCTTCCACTCACCCCCCTCACGAATCTGTACCAAGTGATACGCGTTGCGGAGGTCTAACTTAGTGAAGACCTTGGCTCCCTGCAGCAATTCAAAGTCAGACGACATAAGAGGTAGGGGATACCTGTTCTTGACTGTGATGTCATTAAGATCGCTATAATCTATGCAAGGTCGCAGGGATCCATCCTTCTTGACAAAGAAGAACCCCGCACCAGCAGGCGATGAAGAGGGAAGGATGAGACCGGCATTGAGAGAATCATGAATATACTTGTCCATGGCCTCTCTTTCTGGACCAGACAGAGAATAAAGATGACCCTTGGGCATAGAGACGTGGCCCGGGACTTGGCGAAGATCGTGGTACTCCGCCAAGACCCCGATGCCACATAAAACTACAGCGGCCACCTGTCAGAAGAGGGGATTACCTCAATAGAAAAGGCTACTATTCTGTAGTCCTCCAGGGTATTGTGGATGGAAAAGGGAGGTTTCGGGACATCTTTGTCGGAGCACCTGGTAATTGTATATTGAATCCTGTAACTGTCATGCACCAATATACCACAAGCACATTCCTTCGAGGCATAGCATACACAGCAATAAACCACTTCTGATATTCAGGCAGGGTACATGACTCCAGGATCCTCAGGAAATCCACCTTCTTCGCGAGATGGGCAGAAAAAATGGGGAGGTGAGTATTTTGTAGCATCTTGGAGAAGACTGATGCTATGTGTATACCAGTGTTAATTTCGTTGACGAATAATTTTCGTCAACGACATTTTTTCACAGACGAAAACGAAACGATGACTGAATAAAAATGCGTTTTGAATAACTAAAACTATGACTAAAATCCACTCTTATTTTCGTCAACAAATAAAAATTAGACGAAAATGATAGAGAGGGACGATTTGGGAAGATATCCAGTCAGGACTGCTCTGATGTCCTGTGTGGAAGATGCGCACATTTGAAGTGTAACGTGCTGATCTAACCGCGGGAAAAGCGGCGCTGTTGCGCACTCTACAGGCTCACCCAGCAGCACTTCAGACTGCTTCGCAATTAATGAATAACGCACATTTATGCCAAGCGATTGCTTATGAGCTAATGTTAATGAATTATGACAATGTTTACTACACAATGTTTATATGGTAATATGTTTTAGACGGTTGTAAGAATACATATTTAATCTCCCTCATCTGAACTTAAATGAGCAGCCTGCTGCTACAGTTCAGACTGCAGACATTTCAGAATAAGAGTCACGGTGTATGCGAGATGGTTTATAATTATTATTTTTTCCTGGTCATTATTGTTATTTTGTTTACACAACAAACTGTATTTAACTTAATTTCTGTTTAATTCATAGTAAACTACTGTATCTTCTGTCACAGGAAGGAAAGACTAAGAAGATTATTTGACACATTATTCAATATATTTTACAAGTATAAGGGTTATTATAGTTAAACCTAAAACCATAAAAAACGTCTCAGGTTACACATGTAACCATGGTTCCCTGAGAGGGGAACGAGACGCTGCATCACCATGGCAACGCTTTGGGGGATCCCTTCAGCATAAGCGCTCCTGAAGACATGTACAACTAGTCCAATCGTGATTGGTGCAACGTCATCCCGTGACGTATTCTGGCGGAACGCGGAAGCTATAAAAGAGCTGTCAAACACAGCTGTTTCAGCTACTGTTCTGAAGCAAGCGGTTGACAGGCATGCAGGAAGTATGGCAAGGCGACGCAGCGTCTCGTTCCCCTCTCAGGGAACCATGGTTACATGCATAACCTGAGACGTTCCCTTTCGAGGGAACTCGCGCTGCGTCGCCATGGCAGCGCTTTGGGGAACGAATACCCGCGTCGCCATACTGACAAAATGCCTGTCCTGATGTGAAGCAGAAATGGCACAAACTAGGACATAAGCAATTGGGAACCGGGCGTGACTGGTAGATCCAAACTATAGAATCTAATGAAGGTGTGTGGGTAAGACCAACCCGCCGCATCACAAATATCTTGGAGGGAGGCCCCCGACCATAAAGCACAGGACGATGCCATACTTCGAGTGGAATGGGCCTTAAGAGGCAGAGGTGAAGGCAACCCGCGCACCTCATATGCCTTGGATATGGCCTCTACAATCCACATGCTGATGGTAGGTTTAGGGGGCCCGAAACATACTAATAACTGATCTGATTTTCTCCAGTTAGAAGTCTTTCTGACATAGCACTAGAGGGCTCTGACTGGACAGAGCAATTGCAGCCTCTCGCGTTCAGCCGACGTTGGAGGAGGATGAAAGGCCTGGAGGACTGTGGACCTCGCCACATTAGTGGGTACCTTAGGTATATACCCCGGTCTGGGGTGCAGAATAGCTTTGACGCCGCCAGGGGCAAACTCCAAGCATGATGGAGCCACAGAAAGAGCTTGTAAGTCCCCAACTCTTTTGAGGGACGTAATAGCCAACAAAAACGCCAACTTAAGTGTGACAAATTTGTCAGATGCTGTGTCCAAAGGCTCGAAGGGTGCCAATGACAACCCTTCTAAAACGACAGTCAGGTCCCAGGAGGGAATTCTGACTTGAGCCGTAGGCCTGATCCTCAAAGCTCCACGGAGGAAACGAGTTATTAGATGGTGTCTCCCTAGGGATGTACCATCTAAAGGTGTGTGGAAGGCAGATATAGCCGCCACATACACCTTCAGAGTAGATGGTGTAAGACCAGCTGAAAAGCAGTCCTGGAGGAATTCCAGCACTGAAGCCACCGGGCAGTTAACTGGGTCGAGTTGACTCCTCCTACACCATATAGAATATACTCTCCATTTGAGAGTATACAGTTTCCTCGTGGAGGGAGCTCTAGAGTTAAGTATGGTCTCTACCACCTCAGCAGAGAGACCCTCATTTATGAGCTGGTCCCCCTCAGGGGCCAGACCCAGAGTTTCCACATCTCCAGCCGGGGGTGAAATATTGAGCCCTCGGCCTGAGTCAGGAGATCTCTCCTGAGCGGAATCTCCCACGGGAGACCATCGAGGAGAGCTATGTGGGGGAAATTTTGAGTTTCTGTGTATAATTTCCATATGATTTTACTTATATGCTTATGGTTAAATGATTTTGTTCTTCTCAGAAGTGTTTAAGTATGCATTCTTTGGGTGACAAGTGGAAGAACACTGAAGTGGTAAACATGTTCCTAATATGGTAAAAGGACAGAGGCTTCAGCCTTGGAGGTCAGAGATATAAAAGTGAAGGGAAGCTTTCATTCTTTGTCTTACACTCTGCAGCTACTTGTGTTTCTGTATGACTGTCTGACCTTTCTTGCAAGAAATAAAACTTTGAAAGACAATTAGACGTGTTTATCTCTTATGCAGTAAGAGTGTGTTGATTTTTGCAACAACAATTTGGTGTCAGAAGGTGGGATTCCTTGGACTTAGTAGTAGTCTCAGCCCTACCCCGAATAAATTAAGGGATGAGGGGCCGACCGCCAGGGTCCGGAAGGGGACACCACTGGAATCAGAAAACGAACCCAGGTGGCTACACGACTCTCTGGTAAGAGATAAATCTAAATTTTATGGGGATTTAAGAGTAAGTTTGAATGTGTTTGTGTGAAAGAGGTGTGTGTGTGAAATGTAAGCAGACAAGAGATTGTTGGGTGTAGGAAGCAGACAGAAAGGAAAAGAAGGTCGATGCAGAAAGAATTGGCATGTAGGGAAGGAGGAGTGAATGTAACTTACAAAAAAGTTTTGTTTTGCATCCATTAAATGGAGGCATGACATTAGATGTCTAGAGAACTACAATTTATATAATAATGGTTGAAGGAGAAAGCAGCTATAAGGCTGTCAGTACAACCTGGTAGTTGAGATATGGGTAAAATAACATTGTGGTTCTGCAAAACAGTAGAAACTATATTGATAATATGTTTGCATCTGCAGACTAACTATTTCATAGAGGAATACGGGATAAGTGGCTATAATGAAGAGAAATATAGCAATGTTTCACTTATGGAAAAATATTTGAACAGTCTCAAGTATGTTTTTTATGTGATGAGTGCATCGCTATCACAGTGTAAAATAACTAAAATGATTTAGGACCTTAAATTTCGAAATGTTTGGTTTTTTTGGTGGTCAAAATGAAGGGAGTTTAAATGGCAAAAATGAGAATGCCAGTTGTAACAGAGACTCAACCTGATTGGAAATTTGTCATTTCTAATTTCCCTGATGTGTTAGTAAAAGACAAATACAAACATAGTTGTTTATTTGAATACATATGTTATTTCTGGCAAAGTCTTAAGCTGGGCCAGAGTAAAGTTTGATGTTAAAAGTTATAAAAAGGCAGTGTACTAGTCCTGAAATCCTCAGAGTCTCTCTCATTCAAAGTCAGCTAAAAGCTGCTATCTGAGCCTGTGTCATTAGTGATTACAAGCTATTTATAGTAAAAGCACTGTGTTTCAGTTGAAAATCATGGACACAGAGATGTTAAAAGAAATGATTGCCACGAAGAGGGCAATTAGTTGTTAAATGTGTCAAAGTAAAACTCAATGAGTATAAAGAGGTCTTTAAATTAGTAATACAGACCTTGAATGATAGAAGTGACTATTTTGATGAATTTCCTCTATGACCAGCAACTTTTTGTCTGATCTTTGTCACCACCATGTGCAGGGCCGATGGCTCCGGTTACAGATGTAGCAGAACACTACTCTGAATGGACAGTTGTGAGAATTAAGTTCACTGAGTATAATGTCAGCACTGATATGTTGCTGCTGAGAATGTCTAATGATTTAAGTGATTAAATACTGCTGTAATTAACCTGTCTCCATGTGTTAACACTATTAGGCAGTCCAATGGCTCTGGTGGCTCTTGAATGCACCTTTCCTAGGCTCCAGAAAACACCTGATTCTGTTGAAGAAAACTGTCAAAGATTTCATGATGGGGAAGAGCGGTTACCAGTGTGCACGAGGTGATTTCTCAATGACAGGTAAGATCCTCTTTGGCCAGACAGGGGACAACCTAAGGCAGGGGGTTACCGCCGCCACTGGGCATCTACCCTGAAGGGAGGTGTTTTATGTGAGATGGGTATAAGAGTTGAGCGGATGTCTGTGAGGCCAGCAGCATCAAAAGGGGGGATGACCTGTGAGAAGGTACAGCAGTCTGCCCCAAAATTGTTCCTCTACACCACTCACCAGAAACCGCGTTCCTAGGATGGCTTGTTTTTCATTGTGACAAGTGTCCACAACTTGATGCAACTATGCCAGGGGACACCCTGAGGGAAAAGATTAATGATAAAGAGCTGATGGGAATAAGCTTTCAAGAGCCGACTGAGACCATGAGGTGATTGTCCGTAATTTCTGGGGAGACCATAGTGAAATTCAGTAACATGATGTTGGTTGCCTTAAGGGCAAGAACGGTATAGAAGTTTAGGATTCAGCATTACGATGAATCCTTGAATTCATGAGGCTGTGTTGATTTTGAACTAATATGTCTCTATCATAGTTTTACTCCTGCAGGTCATCAGACATGGCAGAGGATAATTCCAAGACATGGTGGGGGCTAACGATGAAGACTGATTTTGCAGATTCAAGAGAAAGTTAAGTGAATTCAGCATTTAACCTAAAGATAACTTTAAAATGCTCCTAGTCTAAGTTACAGTCTTGTGAGGCTGTTGAAATGATTATTTGTGCAGTGAGAGAGAGACTGCTGGGGTAGAGGCAAGGATACTCTGTCTGTCTTTTATCAGTCTGTTAAAGCTTAAACAAAACAAAGCAATGAGATTAGAACCAAAACAACCCAGATGACTTTTGTAGAAAAGAATTAACATGAGCAGATAAGTTCTGAGACTGGATAAGCAATCATGTTTTTTTTTTGTTTTTTTTTTAGATTTTAACACCAAAAGCAAACTTTGAAAATAAGCAGTTCATAGTCATGTGTGCCTAGTATGAGTATGAGTGAGTGTGAGGGTGACTGTACTTTATGTTTTGTATGTGTTCAGGGAAATATTCTGTCCTCAGAGTGTGTATATGTCATTAACCTCTGAAATGAGTGTTTTGTCATTACAGATGGGTTAAGTGAAATGACAAATTTTGACAAGCAGATAATTCTGATTGAATCTGATGAAAAGATGATATGGAATATGGGAAGAGCTTTAAGTGGATTGGTTATCCAGCTCTGTCTGCTAGTGGTAATTATGACTACTTTTGTCATTTATGATGGTGATTTGAGTTACTCTCTGGATTAGTATGTTTAAGCATTTATGTAAATTGGAATTGGAAAATTGAAGATTGCCGTCCATGGGTTAAAAACCCTTGTCTAAATTCAACTGAGGGTCTATGTGTGGTCACAATGATAAATGTAAAATGTTGTAGACTTGACGGCAGAGAAACAGTGACACACTGGCAATAAAAATTATCCAGAGAGCCCAGTAACATTCACAGTATAAAGGACTGGTGGGAGAACATAGGAGGATGGGAAGGAACATCATTGTTGTTTGACTATCCTTGATCAGGTCTGTACACCATGACCTGACCTGCTAGACAAACCACTTGATAACTGTGAGAACGTGTTGTTTGTAGATGGCTCTGCCTTCAGAGACAAAACAACAGGCTTGAATTGCGAAGGATAAGTTGTGACCATGGAATGTGAAGTGTTAGATGAACTTGTGACCCTCACTGGAGCGGGTAAACTGATGACTGACAAAATTGTGACTGTCTACACAGACACCCGTTATTGGTTCAGGGTGGTAGATGATTTTTGAGGTGCTGTGGTTTGAATTCCTGTTTGTGCTGACAAAACTAATGCAAAAATCTCTGTTTCTGTAGGAAGTGCTGGAGCAGACACAGAAGATTGTGTGTAATCTGTTATCTGAAAATAACCATGATTCTTCTAACTCTTTACAGAGCATGTTCAGAGGCAGAGAACATTTTTTTAAATTAGGTTGGAAGACCCTATTTTTGGGAATGGAAGGGGCTAAACAACGAGTGACATCAACCGAACTGTGTGAACATGACATGTTGAACTATTGTAAAGAAATGTGTTCTCTCCTGTCTAAGGTTTGTGTACAGGTGAAATCAGCTCAAGGAATTCCAAATCACCACCAAGGTTCGACAATGACACATCGTGGGCTACAAAACAGATTTGTTGTGAAAAGATGTTATACAACTATGGTACATGCTATATATCTGTAAAATGAAGGACGAGATCTTTAGTTTTATGATTGGGCGATGTACCTTAATTTGTTGTTTGTATGAAAATCTGAGATGAGGAGTATAAATGTGATGTAATAACGTACATTTGCTTGTTTTCATATTTTTTGAGAAGATATGCATTTTTACCTTAGTGAAGCATTGTAGTAGATGTAGTGATTAGTTATCAATGAATGATAAAAAGGGGGGAATTGTGGGGGAAATTTTGAGTTTCTGTGTATAATTTCCATATGATTTTACTTATATGCTTATGGTTAAATGATTTTGTTCTTCTCAGAAGTGTTTAAGTATGCATTTTTTGGGTGACTTTGGGTGACAAGTGGAAAAACACTGAAGTGGTAAACATGTTCCTAATGTGGTAAAAGGACAGAGGCTTCAGCCTTGGAGGTCAGAGATATAAAAGTGAAGGGAAGCTTTCATTCTTTGTCTTACACTCTGCAGCTACTTGTGTTTCTGTATGACTGTCTGACCTTTCTTGCAAGAAATAAAACTTTGAAAGACAATTAGACGTGTTTATCTCTTATGCAGTAAGAGTGTGTTGATTTTTGCCACAACAGCTATTATGTCCGAGAACCACACTCGGGCCGGCCAGCATGGGGCTACCAACCGCAATCGGACCCCATCCTGCCGAACTCTCTCTAGAACTCCCGGGAGCAGAGCGATTGGGGGAAATGCGTACAGCCGCAGCCTCGGCCATGGCTGTACCATAGCATCCAGAGGGGCTGGATGAGCAAGGAAGAACCACAGAGGACAGTGCGAGTTCTCTTGGTTTGCGAAGAGATCCACTTGCGCCCGTCCAAACTTTCTCCAAATGAGCTGCACCGTGTCGGGGTGCAGTCTCCACTCCCCGGGCCTCAGCCCCTGCCTCGACAGGACGTCTGCCCCCACATTCAGATGTCCTGGGATATACATTGCCCTCAGAGAGAGCAATTTTCCCTGAGACCAAAGGAGGATCTGATGCGCCAGCTTGCACAAGGGACGTGACCTCAGACCCCCCTGGTGATTTATATAGGCAACCACTGCCGTATTGTCTGTTCTGACTAGGACATGGTTGCCTCTGAGGTCTGGGAGAAAATGCCGCAAGGCTAGCCAAACGGCTAACATCTCCTGGCAATTTATGTGCCATGAAAGATGCTTTTCACTCCACAGACCTTGGGTAGAGCGGCCTTCCATGACCGCCCCCCACCCCGTGTTGGATGCGTCTGTCGAAATTATCTTGCAATGACAGGACACCCCCAACACAGGGCCCTGGGACAGGAACCAGTGTTTCTTCCATATGACCAAGGAACGAAGGCATCTGCGCGTTACCTTGATCGTACGAAATGGGTTGCCCCTCGGGGAAAACCCTCTGGTCCTGAGCCACCACTGTAGGGGTCTCATGTACAGCAGGCCAAAAGGTATCACGTTGGACGCTGCTGCCATGAGCCCTAACAGTCTCTGAAACTGTTTTACAGTGATGAGTTGGCATAGCTTTATTCTGGACACCATTGCCAGAACCGACTCGATACGTGCAGGAGACAACTGTGCCCGCATCGTAACTGAGTCCCATATTACTCCTAGATACCCCGTCTTCTGGACGGGAGTTAGCATGCTCTTCGCATTCAGCCTCAGCCCCAGGCATTTCATATGGTCGAGCACAACATCTCGATGTTGTGCCGCCAATTCTTGAGACTGAGCTAACACCAGCCAGTCGTCTATATAGTTGAGCACTCGAATTCCCTGAAGTCTGAGGGGTGCTAGAGCAGCATCCATGCACTTCGTGAACGTGCGAGGAGAAAGAGCTAGGCCAAACGGAAGGACCCAATATTGGTACGCTACGCCCCCGAAAGCGAACCTCAGGAACTTCCTGTGTTCCGGAAAGATGGAAATGTGGAAATACGCATCCTTTAAGTTTATCGTGAAAAACCAGTCCTCGGACCTGATTTGACTCACGATGAGAGGCAACGTCAGCATCTTGAACCGAAATCTCCTCGGAGAGCGGTTGAGCTGATGCAGATCTATAATAGGACGTAAGCCTCCATCTTTCTTCAGAACTATAAAATACCGGCTGTAGAACCCGGTGTTTCTCTCTGGGGGGGAAACAATATCTATGGCCCCCTTCGCCAGTAGAGACTGAACCTCTTCCTCCATCACTTGTGCCTGCACGGGGTTCACTACCGTGTTCAACCCTACCACCCTACCGTGAACCTGGGTGGGCGAGACCCAAACTGAAGTCTGTAGCCCTTGCGAATGGTGCGAGTGACCCAGCTTGACACATTGGCTAAATTTTCCCATACTGGAAGGAAATTCACTAAGGGTACCAGCCTCTTGGGGTACCAGCCATACTCGATGGAGCAGGTTGGTTGCCCTGAAGCGCGTCTGTGGCAGAGTTCAACCGTTTTAAATTTTCTACAGGCCTCTCTATTGAGAGCGAATCCCCCAGCATCACAAGATTGTGCGAACACTGAGTTATGGGTTCATTGGAAATCGTTGTGCCCCGAAGCGCCGAGGGCGGCGGGGTTAACAAATCGATTTCCTGAGGGCTCCACGGGGGAGCAGCTGTAACGAGCTCCCTCAGAGGCCTGACAAGATCGTCAGGACCTCTTTCCCGAAGCCCGTCTAGAGAGAATGACATCCCTCAGATCCGTCTTCTCCCTTTGCGGCCTCAGTTGAGAGTGTTGCTTCTGCGCCTTAGGTTTTGAAGGGGGCGCTCGAGAGGCAACACTCTCCTTCTGTGCCTGCCGGTATGAGGAGCTTGGCATATATGGGCAGGGCTGCTCTTTGGCTGCAGCCCCCTGGGATTTGGATTTCAGCGGGATGAACCTCTGAAATGCTGCCACCTGTTTTTTTGATTCCTGGAATCTCTCGACGACCGTAGAGACGGCGTCGCCAAAGAGACCAGATGGCGACAGCGGGGCATCAAGGAGGAAAGTTCTATCCCTTTCCTTAATGCCCGAGAGGTTCAGCCAGAGGTGCCTCTCCGTTGCCACTGAAGCTGCCATGGAGCGGCCGATGGCACGAGCCGTCTCCTTTGTGGCACGGAGAGATAAATCAGTGGCCCGACGTAGCTCTTTAATATCGTCGGGCCGCACCTCTTCAGCCTCATCCATTTCCCTCAGCAGGTCGGCCTGATAGGCTTGTAAAAGTGCCATGGTGTGTAAAGAGGCACCGGCCTGACCTGCTGCCATATACGCCTTGCCCACCAGTGATGATGTAGTTCGGCATGGTTTGGTGGGCAGTGTCGGAGCTTTAAGGGACAACACAGCGTCAGGTGACAAATACGCTGTCAGGGTTTCTTCAACCCTGGGCATTGTCCCATAACCGTTCTGTTTGAGCCCCACCAGAGATGAATAATGATGTACGTTGGGGCTCGAAAGCCTAGATGAATACAGCTTATTCCAGGATCTCGCCACCTCAGTGTGGAGATCCTGGAAGAACGGCAAGCCCCGACGTGGAGGTTGCTGTGCTGACTGGAGGAAGCGTTCATCAAGCTTTCTTTTACTACGCTCCTCCTGTCTCTCGGCCGGCCAATCGATGTTTAATTTCGCCACGGCCCGAGAAACAACCTCCACAAGCTCCTCATACTGTGGTGATTGGGCTGGTGAGTCACCCAAATCACTCATGTCACAGTCACTACTGAGAACATCCACCTCCTCAGAGGCAGATGGACTCAGCATTAACGGCTCGCACGGGCGGAAGAAGCCGCGGAGCGGGCTTCCGGATCCCGGTGTTGAGCACTGGGCCCAGCGGTTGAGGGCTGAGAAAGGGCCGCAGCCGTCTCAACCCCTGCCGCCAGGTCCATCTGCGAACCCCACGACTGCAGACGCCGAGCTGCCTCAGCAGCCGCGGGACCTGAGCCGCGAGGAACGCCAAACTGGCCACTTTCAGAAAACAAGGCCAGCCAGGAGCGGAGCGTTTTTAGAGGGAATGCTTCACATGATGGGCAATTGATGGAGTATTTTATCCATCCTATAGAAAACAACTGTAGAATTAGTTTGCTTACTATAAAAGCTAGAAGTGTTTTGAGGCCTCTTGGCCTATGTAACTGTAAGGGTCAGACAAGTTAACTTGGCCACTGAGCATATTTTGTTGGTAATTTTCCAGCAGACAACAGGTGGCTTATGAAATGAATAAGATCATTGTTAAGTGCGTCATATGAAGGCTTCTTGCATTTGGCCCATGGGAAAAGGGTTGACCAGCAAATTGGCAGAAGGCCCATGAGAAATTAAGTCAAAAGATGTAGAGTAGCTAGAAGTTGGTCACCCTTACTAAGAAAATTGTCTCTTACATAAGCAACACCTGCAATTGTATTAGTGAAATGACTATGGTAGAAAGGTTGGGGAGTACATGGGAAAGATGAGTGGGGGGAGAACACCTGTAAGTGAGAATATGGGAAAATGTAAGGGTGAATATTACCAGCCAATGATATTACGTTGGTGTGTTTTAAGAGATAAGAAAAATGTATAAAAACTGTGCCCCAGCTAAGAGAGATTCAGATGTGGAGCTGGCATCTCACTTTGTTGCTTGTCAATAAAGTTAAACTCCTGGGACCTGGAACTTCAACTCTGTGAGTTTTTCTTCGAGACCAGAACTGAAGGGACACAGAGACATTGAATTTGCCACAACATAATTGGCGAGCCCTGAGCCAGGAGCCAGGAAGAGGTCGGGGTGGAACTGCAGTGGGCGTACTGGCATGGGGCTTCACAAAACAAAGGCGCCATACAAATAAGGTAAGCAATTCTGCTTATATTTGTTTTCTGTGGGCCATTGTTTCCCTTGTGAGCTAATGCCTGCGTGGTGACTGCCTAAGACTTCACCAAAACGAACCAAAATTAAATTAATAGAATTTAAAATAGTTGATTGAAATAATTGATTGAATTGATTAAAATGAAAAGAGAAGTAACTTCCAGGTCCCAGGGGTAGCGTATGCGTGTGTGTAAGTGTTGTGTGTCTTTATACGCAAGAAGTGCGTTTTTTGTCAGCCTGTGTGGGGCTCAAGTGTCTGCCTGTGTGGGGCTTACATAAATTTGCCTGTGTGGGGCATAAATCAGCCTGTGTGGGGCTTACATAAATTTGCCTGTGTGGGGCATAAATCAGCCTGTGTGGGGCTCAAAATGTTTGCCTGAGTGGGGCACATAAATGTTATTTGTCTGTATGTGAAGTGCGTTTGTCTGTGTGATAGCCAGAGCAGACGGGAGAACCGGCGCTGAGCGGGGGCTCCTGGCTGGCTGTCAGATAGACAAGAACTGGTAGTTTTAAAATAGGGAAAGCTTTGAGAAGGGAGGGTGACTCTAGAAAACAGTGATGTATAATATTGTATATAGTGCAGTATTAGTTTGAAGAAATAACATGCAGATGAAATAAAATTGCTGAAAGCATTGCTTATGTTGCTTTAAAATTAATCAGGCTGTGTTAAGTTGCTTTGTGTACATAAAAGCTGTGAAAAGCGTATGAGAATGTTGTTTAAAAATATATGTGAATATTCCTGTTGGTTTTGTGAAATAGAAAAGCAAGTTTTTAATGGACACTGAAATCCAACATAATAAAGGGAATGTAAAATATTGTAAAAGAACTGTTGAAAAAACTACGAACATTCCCAGAAATTGGCTCTGTCGTTTATTTGGACACTTTCCAGACTGTAAGCGCTGTGATCCAGACAGGGAAACACAGCCCTTAATAAGTCAAAACAATTTTAAAAAAAAGGTATTTGTCACAGTTCCCTTCGTTCCCGGACTCCATTTCCCATGATCCTCCTGTTTCCACACCTGCACTCACTTCCTCGTCATCTCCCCATCATCACCGATCACCTGCACCTGGACCTGATCATCCACACTCCCTTTATAATGGACTCACTCCCTGCACTCCTTGTCTGTTCTTATGTTAGCATATGTGTGTTTGGTTGTACTCCTTCGTTATAAAAAATACCCTTATTTGTGGAACTCTGTGAATACCTCATCTCTACTGTAGCGATCTTGTACAGGTCTTTAATTAATTTATGGGTGAAATATATGAATATAATAAATCATAAAGCTTTATGATTAATTATAATACATATACCGACCCAAGAGGGAATTATACATATATTGTGAATTAATTACAACGAATTATAATCAATTACATATATGATTAGTTCTGGTTTAATAATTATTTAGAGAAACTATTAGTTTGTCCAGCAAACCGTTAGTTCCTCATAGACTATTATAAAAAGGAAGGTTTTTCTCTGGCCACGAGAAAGACTTCCTATTCTAGCATCAATGCGTAAAGCAAGGATACTGGATCGAAACGTTAAAGTGACCTGGGTTTTGTTGAATGAGCAGCAGAAACAATCAAGCATGAATATAATGTATTTAATATATGAAACTACGGATATAGAGGTTATACGGCTACATATATACAAATAATACACATATATAGGAAACGAAAGTAAAGTCAGGAAAACAGAGGTGATCAAAGAAATGGCAAATTACGAACAGTTAAAACCTTTGAGAGCCAGCAAGGAAACTCAGCTTATACATCGAGCTTAAAACGCTTCGAAAAGAATAGTTCTATACTTGCATAGGTTCAGGTGCTGTGGTTGTTTCGTGTTTCTGTAGGAGTTTCGGTTCGTGCGGCTGGATGCGATTGGTCCTTTTCCGAGGAAGTGTTCTTCGGCGGGATTTTCGAACAAGGTTTTAACTTGAGAGTAAAATAACCGGAAAATAAAGAAGAAAGGCTCCGTCTCCTAGGCGATGAAGAGAGAAGACTTCGGGAGACGGATGAAGAAGGCTTGACAAGCTAATACTTTCGCCAAAAGATGGTCATCCCGAAGAGAGGAGCGCGTGATGGAAGCGCGGTCGCCGAGACGTCCGGGAGAGACGTGCGTGAAATGGCGAGGGACAATTGAGAGACAATCGAGAGACGCGTGTCATTGTGTTTTAAGGACAACAGACCAGAACGCCTCCTTGGGTACATCAGCCAATGATGAGGGTGTGATTTTGGCGGGCAAAGTTCTTCTTTGTCTCCATTTATGAGCTAATTTGTATGGTTTATGAAGTGTCAGATCTGAGTACATTTTCTTCAAAGTACCATTAAAAATAGAAAAATGCATTTTACAGTAATGTGACATACATTTTCAATTAGGGTATAACAAGAGCTTTACAATGAGACCAAACTTGTCAGATGGCAAGGACATAAAAGGGGAGATACAGTTTATACATGAATTTTATCGTTTAGAATAAAACTAATACAACTACAGTCATAGCTAAGCTTATATACTAGGGATGCATACATGCACCTTGTAATACAACGACGGGTACACTTTGGCACAGTTATATTTGGAGGATAAATGTACATTCACAATCTCCATGCATGTTTGTGAGTGTCTGTATGTGTGTGTGTATTGGGGTTGTGGCCAGTGTCTGTGACACATGGCCCTTAGCCCCACCAGGGTGACTCTTTGAAGTCCCTAGAGCTGGTGAGACTTTCTTCTGTTTTCCTTCCATGGGGTAACAAAAGTGCCAATGAGGCAATCGGTCCCGGACTTGCCGGAGCCGATTCGTGATTTACACAAACAGTTCAGGAGGCTAAAAGCATTCTGAAGATTCTAAAGTTGGGCTGGCAGGATCCGATTTTGACCAGACGCTACAGTCCCACTTTCGGCCAACGAAGTTCCCGTGTGGACCTCGTTGGGCGGTAACAAGATTCGGATGGCAAATGGATCATGATGGTCAAGCAGCAGATGGTTCCTACTCGTCCTCTGTCCATCTTGATGAGGCTGGGCATATTCCCTGACTTGATACCTCCTCTCCTCTGTTTCCTTTTGAAGCCTTGAGGAAGGGCAGATAGGCACTTTTCCATGGACTCTTGCATCCCTTTGATCCCTTTGGATAGGATGACGGCCAGGCCCAGGGTGAGTGCGTACTTGATTACCATGGAGAGGCAAAGGGTCATGTTGGTAGCAGTCCAAGCCTGGACTATCGGTGAGCTGGTTAGGATGGGCAGTCGGGAGAGTGCTTGGAGGGCTGTATCGATGAGAGTAATGTCACTTAGCTGGGACCCCCCTTTCTCAATCCTCAGTTCCAGTCCGGGATCTAAGGTGTGATGGTGATTCCTGGAGGAGGATAGGGTTTCCAGTTCTGACTGATACTCTTCACTTGAGAGATGGTATGATGCCAGATCGTTGAGTTGGGGAATGGCATCTGGGGGTACCTGAATCCACATACTTTGGTTGGGCAGGCTGACATGAGTGGCAATGTCGTGCTGATGGTAGGTTAGGGTGGCAGTGTGAGTGGGGGTGTGGACGAGCCGTCGATCGCCCACAATCTCGGCTTGTGTTCCGATGACTGGGGTGCGAGGCTTGGCCTCGGCAGGGCAGCGTGTGTCGCTGATCATGGGCTGCAACCGGCAGATTTCTTCAGTGTGTTCTCTGAGGGAAGGCTTGTTAGAGCCGAAGCAGTGAATGTCTTTGGTCAAAATGCACCTGCTCAAATGGGGAGCCAGATACAGCTGTGGGTCGCTGTAGTGGTAGACTACCACATCTGAGGTATGTATCTTGGGATGGATGTTACCTTGCCACCACCTGACATTGACCTTGTCTTTGGGTCTGTAGATGTTATCTGGTTCACCGATGGGTGGATTGAGAAGGACGGCCACCTCCTTCTGCTCGGGGTTGGCGCGTAGTAGGATGACAGAGTCGGCGAGGTGGGTTCGAGCCGTCTTGGTGGGTCTGCCAGTAGCAAAGTCCAGCACAGTTTGTACAAGATACTGAGGAATCCTATTCATAGCCATGCTCTCCATAGAGAAGCTAACTTCTCGCAGCAGGTCTTTTATCAGAGCTATAACCAGCTGATTTTGGGCAAAGTCATTTTGGAAGACTGTAAACAGTTGCTTCATTGAGTTCACCGTTTGGATCAGCAGGAAACTGTGAGTACAGAGAACCATCACAATACCTTTCAGGGATTTGCTGATGGTTTGCAGGGTTTGACTCTGCGTTGCGAGTTGTTTTCTCAGCTGTGGGCGGAGCTCGTCGAGGTGCTGGTGAATGGAGTAGGCTGTGATGATGCTGGGGTCTCCTGGTTGGTACAGGTGCGCCGGCAGCATCACCTGCCGCGCCGTCATTAGTTCAGCGGGGGACACCCAAGTTGACTCCGGTATGGTGTCCGTGGTGGCTATGAACCCCAGAGGAAGTTTTACATTCCAGTCTTTCTGGTTGACTGACCATGGGAATGTGACTCCTCTGCGTTGCCGTGGGGTTCTGGGATTTGTGTTTGCAGTTTGGACTTGACAGCAAACCTGACATCCTCTGACATACTCTGTCACATCTTGCTGCATGCTGAGCCAGTACGCCACTTGTTTTATTGTCTCATCAGTGGTTCTGGTGCCATGGTGTCTGGCATATGGTGTGTCGTGGGTGTATATCAGTTCACCCCCCTTTTGGCCCTGTGGCATTACAAGCTTTGGCGTTGTGAGGTCATCAGGGACATGTTTTAGGATGTTCAGTCCCACACGCAGCATGTGGTTGATCCCATGCAGCCGTTTGAGGCCGGGGTAGGGTGTGTAATCAGATTGCGTGATCGGGTGGTTGGAGGGGTCTGAGAGGTGGTTTTTCATAGCTTGTATGGAGAGATCGGAGGCTTGAAGGTCCGCTATGTCATTGCTGGAAATATGTGGAGCCAGTGACAGTGGCTGTGAGGTGGGGACCGTTGCCGGAACGTTTCTTAGGCTGCGGGTTATTGCTGCCATGCTAAGGGTGGGTGATTGGTCTGGGGGTGACCATAGATTACCGTGTAGTGCGCCAGTCTTGGCGAGGGCATCGGTTTGGTCATTCAAGTCTTTGTCAAGGCCCGGTTGCTTTGAGTGTCCTTTCACCTTTTTCCAGTAAACGATCATGTCGTGTGTTTGAGTGATGTCATCACATGCTTGGAAAAGGTGTTGGTGTTTGACCGGCTTGTTGTTTGCGGTCTTGAAGCCATTCTGTTTCCAGCCCAGAAGGTGGCATGTGAAACTGAGTCTGGCATAGTTTGAGTCTGTGCAAATGAGGAGTTCTTTGATGTTATGGGTCGATGCGATTTGAAGGGTTATGAGAATAGCTGCTACTTCAGCATACTGCGATGACTGGGGACCCAACCTGAAGTGTTGTGGTGGGCAGGGTTGGTCGTTTAACTATAACACCCCTGCACCTGCCTTTAGGATGCCCTCATGGTTGTAGGAACATCCATCGACGTAGGCAGTGGGCATACCTTGGCACGCATTCTCTTCAAAGTACAACGTGTCCATTGGTGAAATGTATACGGGGTGTACCAAGCTCATTGGACCGATGGTTAGATGAATAGGAGCTATTTGTTCAAGTTGGACCTCATTTTGGCTGTACGACTGCACGTTTAGCTCACATTTTTGTGGTTTGAGAGTTCGATTTTGTCTCTTAGCTTTATCTCTGAGTTTTTCAAAAAGGTTAGTTGACATCAGAGTGAGATCTGCTCCGGTGTCTACCAGGGCTTCAATTCTCACATCATTTTCCACAGTGAGGGCTATGTACAGCTTTCGGGCCACCCCCTTCTCGATAAGGTTCCCCAGGAGTCTTGGTACCGGGGCTTGGGTGCTGACCGGTACGCAAGTGGGGCTGGTGTCATGTGGCTCGTTAGGGAGGCAGACAACCAGAACAGCACTTTCTGGTAACTTGGAGTCTGGCTTGCCCTTCTCGTCTTCCTTGTGGGGCTTTTTCTGAATCAGCTCTTTTAGGGCCTTCAGGATCTCTGCGGACTCAGACATAGCTACGCTGTTCTGCTCCTGTGAGAGGTCGGACTTGGGCTTGTTTGGTGCATGTCGAGAGGCGTTCTGTCTTTGGCGGTCGGGGCTGGAAGTTCTGGCCGATGAAGGTCTGCCATTTCTGGGTCGCCGGCTGGCCTCCCACGTGGCGCCGCCCTTTGGGTTGTTGGATGGACGTGGCTTGTTCCAGACTCTTTCAGAACGCCCAGTGTGGTGCTTGGGACGGGCACCCTTGTAGTGAGGCTGCCCTCTGCTGGCCGGGAACTGTCTTGACTCTCTGTTAAACGGTCTGTCACTGTGGTGCGTGTGTGCGCCCTCTAGGGCCAGTTCTGGACAGTGATCAGAGACTGGGTAAATGGTTGGATTTTTAACAGTCTTTTCAGATGCAGCCTTCTGCTTAGAATAAGCCTTGTGGACTAGATCTCGCAGCTGTTGAGTAGACATACTCGGTGGGCAGGCCAAGACTCCCAGATGATGACTCACCGCAGGGTGCAGATTTCGGAGAAACAAAATCTTAAAGTTGAAATCTTCCTCCATTCCTGGCTTGTTACGTGCTCCGAAGTAGGCCTTTCGTAGTCTGTTGTAGTACGCTTGTGGGGTTTCTAGTCGGCCCTGTTTGAGGTCCATGGCCGCGAGGAGCCCTTGGTCCGATTCAGGGTCAGAAAACTCTTTGATCAGAGCCTGTCGCAGCTGCTGGTAGTCTGATTTGACAGCTTCTGGCTGCCGATCTAGAAAGCTGCGCACATCACGGCTGGACGTGATTCGGAGTAGATACAACCTGTCCCATGCATTCACGTTGGCCACATTTTGCAGCAGAAAGTCAATGTCCTGCAAATACGCGTGCACGTCAACACCCCCTGCTGGGTTTGGGATGAAAGTGGGGATATTCTTTGCTAGCTTGTCCAGCTCTTTGGGAGCCATGCCGTGGCTAGTGGCACGAGTTTTCTGGAGAGGCTCCCACCCCTTTGCTGTTGAAGAAGGTTCTTGGCTGCTCGCGGGTGGCATCTTGGGCAGTGGACTTTCAACCCCCTTTTGAACTAGGGACTCTTGACTGGGCCTACTGGCCAGGAGAAACTCTGTGAAGTGTGCTTCCCCTCCCAAGTCACCTTGCAGTTTGTAAGAATGTTTCAGTTCTCTGTGAACAGTGTCCAATTCATCTCTTAAATAGTCTCTTTGTTGTTTCAGCGCAAGGATCTCACTTCGGGCCTGTTTAAGATGATTTTCGCAGGCCCGGGCTTTAGTGTCCCTTTCTTTCAGTTCGATCTCTGCTCTTGCTAGGAGAGTTTCACCTTGTTGGAGTTTTCCAGTTAGTTCCTCTCTGGATTCCTTTTCCAACTGGTCTTTACGCTCCGCCTCCAGGTGGAGCTCTGCAAGGGCTTTTTGGAGTCTCTTTACTTCCTCCTGTAGCTCGGGGTCGGATTCATCCGCTGTCCCACGCTGGTTCTGGGTCTCGAGGAGTAGCTGATCGAGGTGATGTTGAGTCTGGGCCTGATTTCTTCGGGCCTCCTCGGCCTGAAGTTTGAGCGCCGCTGCTTCCTGCTCCAGGAGAGCGTTGCTCCTTTCGCTAAGCCTCACCTGGGCAATGAGGTTGTGGGCAAGGCCACCAATGACCTTGGCCCATTCTTTGTGGTTGTAGCTCTGTGTCGGATCGTGGGCCATTAGTCGATTTAGGTCCCCATCCAGCTGTTCACGGCTCAGGTGCTGGAGGTCACCGGCGGCGTTGGGCAGGAATGCGTTGGTCATGACGCCCAACCAGGTCTTGAGATGATCCCAGTGGGTGTCAGGGCTGGATGTTCGCGACATAGTGGCTTTACTGTTGACGAGAGAAAGACAGCACAAAAAGAACCAATGCAAGCTCGCGCAGGACTAGCGGGTTACGTAATACGTAATTAGCTAAACTTTGCGTGTGATTCCAGTTAACTGGTGCAGACAGTTAGTGGAATGTAGGCTAGACACTTATTGTCAAATAACCAAGAATGACCACGTGGGTCAATTTGTGTCGGCGAGTGCCGGATTTAAATAAAGATCTTGACAGGCGGAGGCTCTACGAGTCTACTAATGACTTTGGCTGCTCGGCCGTCTATCTATTATTCAGCTTCCGTGATGGCTTTCACAGGCTCTGCCTTTACGTGAACTGAAAGAAACAAACACGACAAAAAGCAAATAGAACAGAACAATAAGCAAATAAACAGACATAAAATAGAATAGAATTAAAATAAGAACAGGAAGGGCTAGAGGGGAGAAGTGAAACTTCAGCTTATTACCACAGCAAGGGTTTATGACGGGGCCTGACGAGGGCGCTGTCACGTCATAAAACCTAGGAGGATGGTATGGCTTAAGAGCGAAAGGGTTTGGCCAACACTTCTGATTGGAGAATATCAAATATTCTGTGGCTTTCACTGAGCGAAGGGACTGTATGTCCTTAATCTCGGCCTGGGGTGATTTGTGATTGCTCAGACAAGAACTCAGTGGCGGGGGCAACCTCTCCTAGACGTTCCAACACTTGACTGCCGTGTCCGTCGGCACCCTGTACCTTTTGCACTGCGATGCAACCTCTCAAACAGGGACTTTCAGCACGATTGCGTGTTTGGGCAAGGTGTTTGTGCCAACGGCCAGATTGACAGGCCAAAATTGAATTTTTCCCAACTCCAGAGTCTGACCCCGCAGGCAGTTACTCAAAGGGCGGTTCTGTCGTGCAGAAACAGGGAAATTAAACAAAATTGCCTTTGTTGCCAACCTGGACTCGTTGCCTCCCTGCACCTGACACACCCAACCTGCTGATGTCCCTGCGTGTTGCCCGTGGTACGAGGTCAGAAGTGACCGAGGTTCACCCACAGCCAGTGAGAGATCCGCCAGGCTAGTTTACTCCGCTCACTGGAACTCACTGGAACAACCGTCAACTCACCACCGATCGCTAGAGGGCCCTATTTGCAAATACACAAGTGGTCACGCACACAGCTTAATTGTAAATTTAAATCTCAATTTAAATCTTGTTTAAACTGAATTTAAATAATCAAGTGTGTAGGATAAAAGAATAGGGGTCTAAAATGACAGTCAGAATGAATTAGCTAAAAGCAGAACAGAAAAAATAAGGCAAAGTAAAACACAACAATTCAGAGGCACTTGATTCAAATTTGAATTAAACTCTGTTCAATTGAATTTAAATAAGTGCGTAGAATAACAGAATGGGAAAAAGAAAGGAGAAAGCCTTCCCTATTTGAGAATTCCCTAAAGGGAATTGCTTCTTGATGAGCAAAATGCCAACTGATTGACACTACTTAATTTTAAATTTCAATTAAATGTTGTTTAATTAAATTTAAAAATAAGTGTATAAAATAAGGAAGCTTGGGTGTGAGAATGCTGTTACCAGCAAATCACAAACAGGACACAGACCTAAGAGTGGATAAAATAAAACAGTAAGTAATAAAAAGAAAAGAATTTCCAAAGTAAAAGAAAAAAAAAAATAACTCAAGAGATAAAGAGAGAGAGAAGTATAATGAAAGAAAATCAAGTAGAATAAAATAAAATAACATAGAATGGAGTAAATCTGTGAACACAGGAAAGGAAGGAAAAGGGACGACCACACAGAGGTGGGAACTGACTTATCTGGGAGTGTCCACCAGGGGGAGCACTTTCAGAAAGTGAATTCTCTTGTTGGAAGGGAAACTTAATTTAAATTAAAAATCTAAACGTATTTAAATCAGATTTAAATCGGTAAACCACATTCCAAACACTATTGAAAAGCATAACCATCAACAAACAGTTATAACAGCCACACTGAGGTAGTCACGGGGAAATTTGGAGACAATTCAGTTCAAAGTGTGGAAAGCGTAGCTACCCAGAACGTCCACACGATGGCGTTAATGAGTCCACACAACAAGTAGGGAGGGGTGCCACACCTGAACAGACTGCTCTCTGGCGTCTGGTCAGAGTTACTGCATCCACCTACTGTAATCTCGTGAGAAAGTTTTTATTAGCGCTTTTTGGGGTTTTAATTCCCTTACGACTTAACTGCACTTAATCACGGGTACAAAACTTCAAAATCTCTGCGGATTCTTTGGTGCCAGTTTACTGGACACTACTATGCAACCTTTAATCACGGTACAAACTTTAGAATCTCGACGGATTCCTTGGGTACCGGTTCGCTGCGTACTAATATGCACTCCTTATCGCGAGTACACAACTTTGGGAATCAGTCCCTTTTTGTGCAAACTTAGTGCACACGAATGTAACGTTTGCGGGATTTCTTCGCCGCTGTTACGGGTCACGCTGGATCAGGACGTGGACCAAAACTCCAAATTTTTACACATCAATCGATTAATCAGATAGACTGTTTTCCGACTAGATCTGTAACGGTCACGTGGTTGGTTAGCTACGCCAATGACGTCACCAAGGAGCAGACACGCTATTTTGAATTATTGGACGACACAGTAATTTAAATTTAATAGTGGTACAAATATGAGGCCTTCTAAGAGATAAGGGAGAATCTCGTCCCAAAATCTCCTTTCAAAAGATACGCTGAATACGATTCAATTCGTTTATTCAAGCGGAAATTAATATTAAACTGTATATTGCAAAAAGATTGTCGCCTTTTGCAGATACAAGTTTGAAATATTAATTGGACTGCAGTTTACTTTACGGTCAACAATTGACTATAGTGTTTTTAGGCACAAATAGCAGCTTGTTAACGTTTTTTCAGAATGAGGGACGCATTGTCGGCTCACTCAATAAGGCGCGCATATACACATTAAATCACACAAAATTATTCTGTGTTGCTCACACATAAAAACCAAGTTTAAAACGTTGCCCGCATCCTCCACCAAATAATCTGTAGCGATCTTGTACAGGTCTTTAATTAATTTATGGGTGAAATATATGAATATAATAAATCATAAAGCTTTATGATTAATTATAATACATATACCAACCCAAGAGGGAATTATACATATATTGTGAATTAATTACAACGAATTATAATCAATTACATATATGATTAGTTCTGGTTTAATAATTATTTAGAGAAACTATTAGTTTGTCCAGCAAACCGTTAGTTCCTCATAGACTATTATAAAAAGGAAGGTTTTTCTCTGGCCACGAGAAAGACTTCCTATTCTAGCATCAATGCGTAAAGCAAGGATACTGGATCGAAACGTTAAAGTGACCTGGGTTTTGTTGAATGAGCAGCAGAAACAATCAAGCATGAATATAATGTATTTAATATATGAAACTACGGATATAGAGGTTATACGGCTACATATATACAAATAATACACATATATAGGAAACGAAAGTAAAGTCAGGAAAACAGAGGTGATCAAAGAAATGGCAAATTACGAACAGTTAAAACCTTTGAGAGCCAGCAAGGAAACTCAGCTTATACATCGAGCTTAAAACGCTTCGAAAAGAATAGTTCTATACTTGCATAGGTTCAGGTGCTGTGGTTGTTTCGTGTTTCTGTAGGAGTTTCGGTTCGTGCGGCTGGATGCGATTGGTCCTTTTCCGAGGAAGTGTTCTTCGGCGGGATTTTCGAACAAGGTTTTAACTTAAGAGTAAAATAACCGGAAAATAAAGAAGAAAGGCTCCGTCTCCTAGGCGATGAAGAGAGAAGACTTCGGGAGACGGATGAAGAAGGCTTGACAAGCTAATACTTTCGCCAAAAGATGGTCATCCCAAAGAGAGGAGCGCGTGATGGAAGCGCGGTCGCCGAGACGTCCGGGAGAGACGTGCGTGAAATGGCGAGGGACAATTGAGAGACAATCGAGAGACGTGTGTCATTGTGTTTTAAGGACAACAGACCAGAACGCCTCCTTGGGTACATCAGCCAATGATGAGGGTGTGATTTTGGCGGGCAAAGTTCTTCTTTGTCTCCATTTATGAGCTAATTTGCATGGTTTATGAAGTGTCAGATCTGAGTACATTTTCTTCAAAGTACCATTAAAAATAGAAAAATGCATTTTACAGTAATGTGACATACATTTTCAATTAGGGTATAACAAGAGCTTTACAATGAGACCAAACTTGTCAGATGGCAAGGACATAAAAGGGGAGATACAGTTTATACATGAATTTTATCGTTTAGAATAAAACTACTACAACTACAGTCATAGCTAAGCTTATATACTAGGGATGCATACATGCACCTTGTAATACAACGACGGGTACACTTTGGCACAGTTATATTTGGAGGATAAATGTACATTCACAATCTCCATGCATGTTTGTGAGTGTCTGTATGTGTGTGTGTATTGGGGTTGTGGCCAGTGTCTGTGACACATGGCCCTTAGCCCCACCAGGGTGACTCTTTGAAGTCCCTAGAGCTGGTGAGACTTTCTTCTGTTTTCCTTCCATGGGGTAACAAAAGTGCCAATGAGGCAATCGGTCCCGGACTTGCCGGAGCCGATTCGTGATTTACACAAACAGTTCAGGAGGCTAAAAGCATTCTGAAGATTCTAAAGTTGGGCTGGCAGGATCCGATTTTGACCAGACGCTACACTACTGCAACCCAACCGTAACAGAAGATCAGACCCAACCGCTGGACTTCCACAAAAAGGATAATGGGTATTCTCCTGGTCCCTGTGCCCTCAAGAAACCGCAAACTCTCTACGGAGGACCGTCTTTGGACTTTCAGACAGGACGGCCGCCCGCTGGAGAAGTATGTGGAGGAATTCGCCGAGCTTTCTAGTAAGGTGAGCTGGCCAGATGCAATTCTTAACTCCTGTTTTCTGAGGGGTCTGGATGAGGATACGATTCGGTATTTTGAACCTGAATGCTTCTTTTCTCTAGTCGAGTCTATTAATCTGATTCTCTTTCTTAATGGTTCCGAGTTCGAAATTCAAGAGGTTCAAAAAGAGTCGTATTCTCCTCGTCCAGCCCTCTCAGACACACAGGCGGCCTGGCCAGTTCACCAGCCGCCGATTTCCTCCACCTACCGCTCCAGTGGGCATTCCCCTATTGCTCAGCCTGACCCAAATCCTCTGCCGCCCAAAAGGAGGTCCAGACGGCCCAGGAGGAAGGCTGCTGCCTCACCGGAGCTCCCAAGTGTATCTGCCATCCAGCCTGAGCCTTCACCCAAGGGAGAACCCTGGCTAATAGACTTTTGGACAGAGCCAGTCGCTCCAGCCTTCCTCGAGCCCACTCTTATTTCCCTCGAGCCCGCTCCAGCCTTCCACGAGCCCGCTCCAGCCTTCCATGAGCCCGCTCCAGCCTTCCATTACCCATTCCGCCATTACCCATAATCCTCCTGTTTCCACACCTGCACTCACTTCATCATCTGCACACCCTTTATAATGGACTCACTCCCTGCACTCCGGGTCTGATCTATTGTTTGCATATGTGTGTTTGTTGCTTTTGTTCTCCTTCGTTCATTAAAGTACCTGTTATTGTGGAAGTCCGTGCATCGCCTCATCTATACTGCAACCTCACGTAACAGTATTAGAGAAAGCTTTGTTTTTTCCATTTTTGCAAAAATTGGTGTAAGAAATTTTTATTGCTTGGTGTAAAGTTGGCAAAAGTATATGAGAGTGTTGTTTAAAAATATATGTGAATATTCCTGTTGGTTTTGTGAAATGGAAAAAGCAAGTTTTTAATGGACACTGAAATCCAACATAATAAAGGGAATGTAAAATATTGTAAAAGAACTGTTGAAAAAACTAAGAACATTCCCAGAAATTGGCTCTGTCGTTTATTTGGGCATTTTCCAGACTGTAAGTGCTGTGATCCAGACAGGGAAACAGCCCTTAATAATTAAGGAAAAAGGTAATAGAGAAAACTCCATTCCATTTTTTTGCAAAAACCGGTGTATAGTAATCTTTAGTGTATGCTGCGTGAGTGAAAACCCGGGTGTGTGATTGAGCCTGCACTGTAAAAACAGAGTGAAGATAAAGGCGGGGCTGCCTCTGACAGAGAGAGAGGAGAAATCTTGTGATCAAGATAAGGGAGGGGCTACGAGAGGAGAGAAGTGTGTGTGTGTGTTTGTGTGTGTGTGTGTGTGTGTGTGTGTGTGTGTGTGTGTGTGTGTGTGTGTGTGTGTGTGTGTGTGTGTGTGTGTGTGTGTGTGTGTTTGTGTGTGTGTGTGTGTGTGTGTGTAGAGGGAGGAAGACAGAGAGAAAAAGTTCACCCTTTCTGGTTGTGACTATTTTATAAACCAGAAAGTGGGGAACAAATTCCAACATAGACTTTGAACAACATTTTGATTATTGAACAACATTATTCCCACCAGTGGACCTGAAACAGAGGAACTGCCTGTTTAAAATACCTAAGAAAGTCTGATCATCGTGGTGATAACTAGTTAAGAATAGACGCAAGCTGGGATTAGCATAGGGTTAGGCATAGCCAATTAAAAAGGTGTGAAACATATAGTCATAATTTAGATTATAATAGCATCAACACCTGTAGAGATGCCAAGGTCTAGACATCAATTACACAGAGATACTATAGGACAGCCTCCAAAAAATAGGGAAAAAGGACAAAAAGCTTAAAAACATAAGGGAAGCTGAATTTGATGTGGTTATGTGCAGAGAAACTGAATTATTGAAAAAAATCATTAAAATTAGGGAGACAGGTCAAAGGGAGATATAATGACAAAAATGAAAAGGAAAAGGAAAGATCGCCTCCCCATGAACCACCTTATGGCCCTTTGGAGAAACAGATGTCTGACAAAACAGGAAGAGTAGAAGAAAGAGGTAGGGCTGTACGATATTGAAGAAAAAAAAATGCAATATGCGATACGATATTGATGTAAGGGTCAAAGACGAAAAAGGGTTTTCAAGCATGAAAACCATACGTATAATACAGCTTTGAATTGTTGTTGTTGATTGTCAATACATCAGAATGGGTCCTGTTTAATTCGTAGTTAGAACATAATATATACCATAGAGGGTTAATTTGTGTTTTTTTTTCTGAGCAAAAATTAAATATTCATTTTTAACTTGATTTACAGAATCATGTCACTAAAATGTCATTCAGTGTAACAATCTTGCAGGGACATCTAAAACAAAAAATCTATGCCATGTTAAAGACTAATTACCCCAAATGCTAATTACTTGTAATTTTAAAAATTGCCACTATCCTAGATTTTGCCCATTTGTCAGCAAGAATGTTTTACTCATTTAAAATGCAATTAAATTTAGTATGCTCACTTATTCTTTTATATATTTTAATATGTACAGGTCAAAGTATGTTGTTTCTGTTATTACATAAATATAAGTGTTACGATGAAGGACAATGGAACATTATTTCACCCACATTTTGACATTTTATTCTTCCAAAACTTATTTGAAATCTTAAAAGCAAACATTTCACTTGCATTTAATGTGGTTTCTAGGTATATAAAATCACTTTTGTAAATTTCTATTGATGTGGACTAAATGTCTTTGACCCTTAAAGGCACAGTATGTAGTATTTTTGCCGCTAGAGGTCGCCTATTCAAAACAAAGGCGTAGCTTGATGACACAGAGTTTGAGTGCGGATTCTTGGGAGATGTTGTCTTCACCTCACAGCCGGTGAGGCATGGTATCATTCATCCAGCCACGCTAATTATAACTTTTAAAGGTGAGACAAAAAAGTTCACGGAGTGCAGTGTTGGCAGAAGTGTATGTCAAAACTATAATCGAACCTGGATTGCATAACAGTGGACAGAGTTGATGAACTGTAACGACAAGTTGCAAGGGCATGATAAAACTGATAAACTGAATTCACTGGATTAGTGATCCACACCCCTATGAAATAAATTCTGAGTAAAGGCTAGGCTTTTGTTAGATTAAGTGGAAGAAAGCTACTCTAATTTAATTTAGTATACATGAATATATATATATATATATATATATATATATATATATGTTTAGAATAATAACTTAGTCTTGTATAATATAAGCCCACATGATGTTTAGCTTAGAAGAATAATATGTCATGAGCAGGCGTGGCTCAGTTGACGCAGTAGCCTATGTATTTCATTACAATGTTGAAGAGGTTTGTGTGTATGAGTGTGGATGAATTTGTTTTGTGAGTGTTTACATGTTGTGTTCTAGTAAAAGCTCAAGGTGATATTAAAAGTATAATAAGAGTGATGATAGAAAAGGACCAGGTGTCAGATGGTTGAAAACAATATTATGTTGGAAAAAGGTGGTTTTAAAATTGCTCATTTGAATATTTGTAGTTTACGGAATAAAGTAAGTGACATTTCAGAAATTATACAGGATTATAATTCACAGGTATTAGTCATATCAGAAACACATTTAGATTCAACAATAAATAGCACTGTGTTGAACATAGATGGATATAATATTTACAGGCAAGATAGAAATTTATATGGAGTAGGGGTAGCTTGTTATGTTCAAAGCCAAATTCCAGTTATAGTTTGAAGGGACCTAACTATTATAGGAGTGGAAGTAATCTGGTTACAACTACAAATTCCACATTTAAGACCGGTCCTCACTGTATGCTGTTACAGACCGCCAAATGCTACAATAATGTACATAGATCAAATATGTGAAATGTTGGATAGAGCATGTGATACAGGAAATGAAATATTTTTCTTAGGAGATTTAAATATAGACTGGAAATCTGAAAGTTGTACATTAAGGAGTAAGTTACTTTCATTTGCTAATACTTGTAATTTGTCACAGGTGGTTACTGAGTATACAAGAGTAAGCTTGAAAGCTGATGGGGCATATTCAGCAACTCTTATTGATTTGATTTTTACAAATGTAATTGAGTTGTGTTCTGCGGCTGTCTCTATTCCAGTCGGCTGCAGTGACCATTATTTAATTGTGGTTAAAAGAATAACAAAGGTACCAAAATCAGGTCAGAAATTTATTTGTAAAAGGACTTTTAAAAACTTTAAATAAAATGATTTTATAGCAGAAGTAAGGAATATGGATTGGACCGAGGTAACACAAGCGCAGGATCCAAATAGGGCTGTGGCTGTCTTTAACAACTTGATAGTACAGGTGATGGATAAATACGCTCCTATCAGAAAACGAACTGTGAGAAATGTCTCGGCTCCATGGCTGGATCAAGAGCTCAAGGAATATATGAAGCAAAGGAATCAAGCTAAGATAGAAGCAATCAAATCTGATGATGTTGTACAGTGGAATACATATCGTAAATTAAGAAATTATGTCACAAAATTAAATAAATCTAAAAAACATTTATATTATCAAAGAAAGATTAAAGATGCTAAGAGGGATAATGCAAAAGTATGGAGTACATTAAATGAACTAATGGGAAGGAAGCCTAAATTGCTTACAACATGTTTGGAGGCTGATGGGATTTGTCTCACTAAACCATATGATATTGCTAATTACTTGGGCCAATTTTTTAAAAACAAAATAAAAAAATTGAGACAGGCCATGGAGTTTGGACAAGATAGGAATATTTCATATAGATTAATAAGAAATATTATAATGAAGTCTAAAATATGTAATTTCAGATTTAAGACAGTAACAGTAGACAACGTTATAAAATTACTACGGGCAAGTAAAGATAAACCCTCGGGTTTTGATAACCTTGAGGTCAAGTTGTTAAAGTTGGTGGCAGATTTAATTGTTTGCCTGTTACTCATATAATCAATTTAAGTTTATTGAAATGTGTATTTCCATCACAGTGGAAGACAGCAAAAATTATACCTTTAATAAAAAATAAAGAACCATTTTCAGGTCAAAATAGCCGACCAGTTAGTTTGTTACCTGCAATAAGTAAAATGGAAAAAGTAGTATATGATCAAATACAGGAGTATTTTGCAGTAAATGGGTTAAATACAATTTATCAGCATGCATATAAAATGGGTCACTCCACGACTACAGCACTGACTCAGATTACTGATCATTGGTTGCAGGAAATTGATAACAAAAATTTGCTTGGTGCAGTTTTGTTGGATTTAAGTGCGGCGTTTGATGTTTTAGATCATAGTATATTACTTAAAAAATTATGTTGTTATGGATTTGAACCAGCTGCTATTAAATGGATAGAGAGTTATCTCAGTAACCGAGAGTACACTGTGTATTTTAATGGCAGTTATTCTGAGGTTGAAGAGATGAGTTGTGGAGTGCCCCAAGGTAGTTGCTTAGGGCCCCTTTTATTTTCTATCTTTACTAATGATTTTCCCCTGGTGATGGAACATGCCACCATGGCAATATATGCAGATGACATTACACTATATGCATCTGCAAGAACAGTAGATCAACTTAATAACATCTTAAATAAAGAATTGACCTTAGTTACACAATGGATTAGTGCTAATAGATTAGTCATCAATAATAAAAAGACAAAATGTATGGCAGTTGGGTCAAAATATCTTCTAAAAATGACACCCACATTACATTTGTTATCTGGAGATACTTTGATTGAACAAGTAGAAGAAACTAAATTATTAGGTGTAATTGTTGATAGTAAGCTGTCTTGGAACAGTCAAATAAATCAAATTTTACAAAAAATGGGTAGAAGTATGGCCATTATTAGACACTGTAGGAAGTTCATTCCTTGTTGGACAACAAAACAACTGGTTCAGTCGTTAGTGCTTTCTCATTTGGATTATGCCTCAGTTGTTTGGTCAAATACAAGTGAAAACAATTTACACAGACTTCAGGTTGCTCAAAATAAAGCAGCCCGAATTGTTTTGGGCTGTCCATATTGAACCAGTGTGACTGCTATGCATGATAGTTTGGCTTGGTTAACTGTAAAATTTAGACATAAGTATTTCTTAGTAACATTTATGAGAAACATTATCGTATCAAAAACTCCAGAAATAATTTATAGTGGGTTGTCCTTTTTTTCAGATACACATAATTATTGCACTAGACAAACAGGTGAGATGCGATGTGTGCTGCCTTTATGCAGAACTCACCAAATACAGCGGTCAGTGTTTTGTCATGCTATGGTGGCATGGAACTCATTACCAGGATTTTTGTTGCTGGAAAATAATAAAAAATGCTTTCAAAAGAAGTTAAAACTTTTCTTGTTCACACAGTGATTACTGATAATTGTGTATTTTGATTTTTAGGAAGATTGATGTTGAACCTAATAATTTAGTTTTGTTTGTAATTATAGAATATGTATTGTAGTGTATAATGATACCAGAAAATGAGCTGTTTTTGAATTTTTCTTTTCTTTGACATTGAGCTGCTATGAACTCTTGCATGTCTTGTATACTGTTATGGTGTGTGCAGTTGTGTGAATGGTGTAAAAAATATAAGTAAAACATGAATGAATATTGAGGAGACCCCAGGAAGAATAGCTACTGTTGTTTCAGTGGCTAATGGGGATCTTAATAAACAAAACAAAACAAAACAAAACATCAGTCCAGCTGTAAGCATTAAAAATCAGAAAGAAAGAAAAAAGGTGGGGAGGCTGAGTGTTTGCTTGACTCAACAATGAACTAAAACTGGGACTGGACTTAGTTAGGGACTTGGATTAGTGAGGGGATATTGAATTAACTAACTAACGGCAAATGCATAATTAGATCATTGATGATGTTGTCCAATGTAGAGAGACATTTTCGACTTGCCTTTTAAGACAGAGCTAATGAGAAGCTAACCTGGAACTTTAACTCTGTGAGTTTTTCTTCGAGACCAGAACTGAAGGGACACAGAGACATTGAATTTGCCACGACATAATCAGCCTTCTCAAAGGCTGATCGTGCGTGCTCCGCTCCCATGCAGTACACACAAAATTCATGTGCATCTCCCTCCGTAATGAAACGCTGGCAGGGAGGAATGCACGGTCTGAATTTTTGCTGACTGCCTTCACTCGCCATTTCTGATGATATATAATATGAAGTTTTCCTACGGGACAAACAACACCAAATATGACGGACAGAGACACAGAACGCTTGCTGAAGATCAGAAAGCTGAAACAGCTGTGTTTGACAGCTCTTTTATAGCTTCTGCGTTCCGCCGGCATACGTCACGGGATGACGTTGCACCAATCACGATTGGACACGTTGAACGTCTTCAGGAGCGCTTACGCTGAAGGGATCCCCCAAAGCGTTGCCATGGCAACGCAGCGCAAGTTCCCTCGAAAGGGAATCTTCATTACTTGAAATAAACATTAACTGAAATAAAAAATAAAAAACTATAATGACATTTAAAAGCAAAAACTAAAAGACACAAACACAAAAAAAATACTAAAACTTTTAACTAAAATTACAATGAAAGCAGAAAAACTAAAAATCAAATCTAATATATATATTTTTTTTTTTTTAACAAAAACTATGAATAATATAATAGTACCTCAATGATAAGTGTGTCAATCCCTGACAAGTACTGAATTGAGCTCTCTTTCATGTCTTTTTGCGTCCGTTTTGGCAAGTAAAGTACAGTTGGTTGTCTTAAGTGAACATAAACAGTTTGGAGAATATCAGATGTATATCAGTGTATTGGATCTGTGTATTGTTAGAGAAATGCTTAATGCATTACAATTTAACTAAATTAGATTTTAGAAATTTTATGATATTTAGTCGACTAAAACTAGACTAAAACAATTTCCGATGACTAAAATATGACTAAAACTAATTGGAATTTTAGTCAAAAGACTATGACTAAAACTAAATCAAAATTTGCTGTCAAAATTAACACTGGTGTATACAAGTGTCATTTTCAGTACCCCCTGTATATGCTGGATGAGAACATTTAGCTTAAACCCACCACGCTGGGTGCCCTCGTCATGAGGATGAGAACATTTGAAGAGTTAATTTTCAAAAACAGATCTACTTTTTTGCAAGTTTCCTTTTGCTGCACATTCAAGGCAATTGTTCTTAGAATGAAATATTTATTTGTTGTACCAGGTTGATAACTTCAGTTCCTTTATTTCACTATTTTGTTCTTCTTGATGTACTTTTGTACTTGATGTTATTTACATTTCTCAAATTTTACCCATTGAATACAGTGTATACAGTGTTGCAGTAGTGTGTCTCTGTTAATCGTTCTTCTAGCAGCAATGGATTCAAGAGTAATCGCTGTACTAGCAGCGACGTTGTAATGTCTACTTGACCATCACTTGGATGATGCTTGGGGCTGTTAAGGCACATGGGCATACAGGTATTATGGGGCACTGTGCATTTATCAAACAGCAAAATAGACAATAACTGCAAATATATGAAGACAAAACTATATTTATTAATGACAACAATTTCAAATGTTTAAAACACAAGTGGAACAATGCTCCAAAAATACAATCGAATGCACTGAATACAGTCACACAACAATAGCCTTTTGGGAGGAAGAGAGGGGAGGAGGAGAGGAGGAGTGTGTAAAGGAAGAATGCTTATGTGAGGATGTGTGAAGTAATTGAGGGCCTTCTAGGCAATCAGAACAGCCACAGAAGAGACAAATGGGACAATCTATTGCTTGCTGAGATACTCTCTCATTAAATTCTCTGTATCTAATCCGCTGAGCTCTCATTTCCTCAAGTATTTCACCGTGTCTCCTCTGGCTAGCTTGTTCTGAGTCCTGGATAACATCTACAAGTTGGTTTGCCGGTGTCCTAGTCTCCCTCAGTCTACATGTGTTTGGTGTCTGTGTACCCCCTGCTCTGCTGGTACCTGCACAATTCTCTGGACAAACCTCTCCTGCGCTTGATGGCTGTCCATGTTCCCCCCCTGCACCCAGCACCTCCGGCCTACAGACATTTAGGCCCCCCTCATTATCTCCCACAACTGGGAATTCAATGTCATGCTGTCCTCCTAAAAGTGAATCCATCTGATCAAAAAACTTGAACCGAACTACCCCCCTCCCTGTGCTATTATTATTGTCCTTGACACCTTTGTAGCCATCGACAAGGGTCTGCCATTTGCGGGCCACTTTGGCTGGAGAGAAAACCAGGCCAAATTTTGCAGTCAGCCTACCGGCCATTTCCTCCCACAACTTTTTTTTTTTTTTCACCCTCTTGATTCTGGTGTTGAGCTCCTGCAGGCTCTGAGGGAGCTCATTGCCATCAGACTCCAGGTGTTCCCTGTGAGAGGAAAATCATTGAAACAATTAGAATGTCTGACTCAAATAAATAATTTGAGTTTATCATTTAGTTAATTAGTTCAGCCACCAAAAAAATCAACACTATGCCTTTCAGATGGAAACTTCTCTTACATTATGGATCAATGTTTTTTTTATATAGTTCTATAGTTCCTTTCATACCACAGCATGAGACTGTCTCTTTCCAGAAAAGTAAATACATGCATTGTTCTTATGAAAACTGAGTAACAAGTCTAGATGTTTAATTTGATTATGATGCAGTGGAATCCTCTTATAGTGAGCACATTCATACAGGAGAAATCGATCACTATAAATGGTTAGATAAGCAGAATTCAAGCATGTGTATAGAAATGATTCTGACTTAAGATCACTACACATGGATGATCACTAACCGTGATCACGACAAGCTGGTTCCACTGCATGAACTTATCTTATCTATTACATGCCTCATCAGCTCGATGAGAAACCAGGTGCTCTCCACAGTGAATACTGTCTCCTGCCCTGACTGTGATAGACTGCCGGGGCCTGGGTCTGACTGGGATCCAGTACTGCTGGGGCATGACTGGGATCTGCCTGACTCTCCCTCCACACACAAGCTTTGTGACTCCAAAAATGGCTGGCTGCCATTGTTCGATCCTTAATCAAGAATAAAATGTAACTGTCTATATCAAGAACAGCATGCAATTGGATATAACTGCACAGCTTTTAACTATAATAATTGGCAACAATATGCTGACAATACTATACAATGGGATCCTCTCATAGCGATTATATCCACCCAGATCAAATTAAGTTTATGATTTTGTCCCTTTTTGATATAAATGGATAACTACTATAGCCAAATTCAAGTATTTATATAGGAATGATTCTGTCCCAAGCTTTTGGATCACTATAAACAGAGAATCACTTTTAACTGTGACCACTTTAAGCAGGTACCACTGTAATTTCAAGTCCTTGACAAAACTGTTGGGTTCTGTCCACATCGAGAAATCCCCGCATATCCTCATCTAGATACACTGTGTTCGAATGGAAGCTGATTTCAGTACAGCAGATGTACATGGATTGTACTTTTGATGATAAAAGCACGAGTAAGGCACACTGTAAGCTGGCTAGCTAAACACTGTATGCCTAATTTCGCTATGCTGAGAAATTGTACATTACATTATTTTTTTGTCTGTGAAACCAGGCCTACATGTTTTGATAACATGTTCTTGTTAAAGAAATGACAGTGACTGCAGCATTTATATCATAAAGATGTGTCCAAATATTAAAGATTAAGTGGACATTTTAATTAAATGTTGTTTGGCCAATATTAAACGTTTATGTTAGGTTAGGTTGTGTTTATTTGTTCTCCTGAGCTTTGTCATTAAAGACATTTATATTGAAGCTCCTTCGTCTGCGTGTGCTTCACACAACTAACCCCTGACAGAAACAACAAATAGCAAGAAGTGTAACAACAACAATCACCTAGCCGCTGGCGCCCTATGCAGGCATTTGATATAATACATAATGTTTGTAAATTGATTGTTTACATTATGTATTACATTATGTATTTTGACAGTGTCAAAAAAATAACTTGCTTTTATTACTTTCTTTGAAACGTTTATTACTGCCTCATTGTTATTAGCCTATGTATTTTTAAGTCATGTTGAAGACTGTTGTTCACTTAGGTCTATTTTTATAACCACAACAGGAAAAAAAATGGTAATGCATTTGTGGAGGGGGTTGGGGGGCACAACAATAAAGTTCTGCTTAGGAAACCCATTTGGCCAGCAGCGGCCCTGCACCAGATGCCTACAATTCAATTTCCACCCTACTGGACTGTATAGAGACTGTGGTCTATGCGTTTTTTCTTGATAACTGTGAAAGAGACTCAAAATACTCCATCAATTTTGGTCATACAGATAAGTGTTATATATCATTCAAAACTGTTAAGCTTCTACTTTTATTTGTGTATGCTCACAATAAAAACAAAATGTTTTTCGCAAAATAAAGAAAACATACATGATGCGCGATCTGCCGTCTCTCTCTCAGTGAAGTCCATTCTGATACTTGTCAGAAAATGAACAGTAACTTAATGAATATTGTCACACAAACATGAGACTAAAGAAACGTTGAAATGTCAGGTTTTAAATAAACAAATGTTCTCTGTTTATGTAATCTGTTTAAAAAGGGAGAGGTGTCAGTCCTTCACGAGTAACCTCATTATCTGCTAATGCGGCCACGCACACAGAGAATGCGCACCATTCAAAGGCAAATTCTAAGGCGATCCATACAACGCCCACATCAACACAAAAAAATCGCATCAAGCTTAGTCAGATTCATGTACTTCATTCTACATCGTGCTGAGACGCGTTGACGAATAATGCTGGAAGAATTTACCTCAAGGAAGAGTTTCATTTTGAGGAGCAACTTGATCAAGCCAAGAACTGGCTTTTCCCAAACCATATTGCTATTCTGAAATGAGTGAAATCAACTGAAATATGTAAGAAATACTGAAATAAAATGCATTTACAGGCTTTATAATAAAAAATATGATACATAAAATGTCATAGACATAATATGAATGTTTAGACAAGATTTCTTTGGCCTGTTTTAGACAAAGTGTTTATTGTAAAATAGCCTAGTGCCACATAAATTAAGCTTTTTTCCCCCCGCAAATTTCTGTTCAGATGTTTAATACAGTTTTACACTGAATGCCACATTTACACATTACTAGTTAATGTTTTTGAAAGAAGTCTCTTATGCTCATCAAGCCTGCATTTATTTGATCAGATATACAGAAAAAAAAGAGTAATATTGTATAATATTATTAAAATTTGAAATAATTGTTTTCTATTTTAATATACAGTAAAATATAATTTATTTCTGTGATGCAGAGCTGAAACTGGAGGAAGGAAGGAGCCCGGTGGAGCCGAAGGGGTGGAGGGTCATGGCACAGCCAGAGACCTAAGTGAAGCTGAATGATGACCGATCAAGTTTGATCCAGAGGGATGAAGAAGCCTGGAGGAGTCCCAGGGCAGACGGGCCACGGTGGAGACAAGGGAATGCAGAGCTGGGGGCGGTGCCGACGGACTGACAGGCCCAGATGGAGACATGGACCTGGAGGCCCGAGGTGCAGCCGGGGACTCGGCTTCATGCCGAGCTGGTGGAGGGAAAGCTCGAGGTGGAGCTGAAGAGCCAAGGAGCTAGACAACACCAGCAGAGCTGACAGATGCAGGACGGAAGTCAGGAGGACAAGGAAGTCAGGCCAGAACGTCGGAGGGAGCAGATTTATGAATGAGACCGGTGAAAAAGGTGGAGATTTAAGGGTGGGGACTTGGGTGGGAACTGGATCCGGGGACCACAGATCTATCAAGCACAGGTCCGCTCCTGGATCTGAGATGGACTGAGCAGCGTGCATAGACTCCAGGGCTTTGTTGTTAGCCAGCTCTGGTTCTGGGACAAGCTCAGTGGGTGCCTCGGGCTCACAGGCTCTGAGGGGGAGGTCGCCATGCTGGAGTATCCAGTCCAAATATTCCGGCAAATTCCGGTGTTCAGGGAGGAGGAGAAGGCTCCACGCTGGCGAGTCCATACTTATTATTCTTGTCGGTTCAATGTTCTGTAACGTTATGGCTGTGTACAAAGCGCACGACGAACGGAGTTACAAACAAAATTTTTATTACAATCCACAAGGCAAACAGAAGAATGTAGGAGAAAACAACCATGTTGGAGCGGTAGTTTGAAGGGGTACGCTAGCGTGTTTGTCTGCCTTTTCTTTCTCCCGCTTTGTTTGTTTGTTTTAATTATCAATGCTACTGTGTGACAACAGTTTTGGAGCATTTGAAGATTGAAGAATCTTTCGTTTTATTGTATTGCGATGTGGGATTACGTTTCACCCGTTGGTTTATTGTTCCTAATTCTGAGCATCTGCTGCTGGAACCAACTCTCCTGTTGCCTTGCTCAGGACTTGCACTTCTGCTAGGCTGCTACTAGTGTGGATTCCTCCTGCATGGCTCTCAGGTACACTGCTTGCCAACTGTTGAAATTAAAACGGAACTATTATTTGGCACATGATACCTATGCTAACTGTGGAGATGCTGGAATACTCCGGCGTAAGCGCTACTTACATCGCTCTTCAAAGCGCAGTTTTAAATATTCATCATCTGATGTTGTTTCCTATCCTGCATTTCTTCGTAAGCCTCAAAGGCTGCTGTATAGACCTGCTGGGATTAACTATAACAACTTGTCTGCGCTTACATACAAAGAGCATTTACGGGTGTTTTCTGAGTCCCCGTGCCTGTTGAAATCGGCGTTTTTTAATGCTGCAAAGCTGTGACTTTATCTGACATCATTTTGGAAGAAAAACTTGACCTTTTATGTCTAGTTGAAACATGGAACAAACAATCGGACTGAATTCTTTTTAATGAACTTACTCCTGCTGGCTACAGGTTATTTGATCTTATTTGATGGTGGCATTATTGTATTATACAACCAGCAATACAATCTAAGAGCTGTAGCTGTTCCTCTGTTTTCTTAATTTGAATGTCTAGTTTTGACATTTTCTGAGTGTCACTCAATTGCCATAGCTACAGTAAATAAAGCAAATAAAGAATTTTTATCTGAGTTTGCGGATCTGCCGTCATATCTGCGCCTCAAATTTGAGAGAACTCTTTTTTTGGGGGATTTTAACATCCAGATGGACAAAAAAGACTCAGCATTAACAAAGGACTTCTTGTCTTTGCTGGAGTGCTTTGATTTGAATCAATCTGTTGACTGTTCTACACATAACAAAGGACATTTTTTTTTAGACCTTGTGATATCTAATGGATCTTTTGTGTCTCAGTTGTCTACCATTGACTTAGGGTTGTCTGATTATCTGGCAATCTTTTTTGATATGCACATACCTGTTGCCAACACTGCCTCCTCTTGTATCTTGACATACCGGAAATGGAGATCAGTTGACCCTTCTGACTTTTCTGTTTTTATTGACTCTTCATTAAGTAGTTTCTCTCCATCTGATCCTCTTGAGACAAAGATTTCTCTGTTAAATTCTGTACTCTTATCTGGCCTGAACTTATTTGCTCCTCAAAAGTCACGTTCTGTTTCATTTGTTCGTCCTGCTCCTTGATATAATGAGGATTTGCGTATGATGAAGACATCTTGCCGTAAAATGGAGCGTAGGTGGCGTCTCTCAGGTCTGACTGTTCATCACCAAGCATGGAAAGACTGCTTACAAGAGTATAAGGCTGGAATTGTTTCTGCCAGATATGATTATTTTTCTAAATTGATTAATGACAATCAAGGAAATTCAAGACAACTTTTTAATTCTATTAACAAATTGCTGAATCGTAAAACTGTCTCTCATGTTACTGCTTCGGATCATCTCTGTAATAAGTTCCTGGATTTTTTTCACACCAAAGTTGATAATGTACGTAGCGGTTATTGTGCTTCTACTTCATTGTCTTCTTCTGCTGTTTATATTCCTTTTTATTCTGGTACTATTTTTTCAAAATTCTGTACACTTGACTCATATTCTCTTTTAGAGGAGGTCTCTCAAATGAAAGCAGCCACTTCTTTACTAGATCCCATACCGACTGGTCTGTTCCGACTGGTCCTGTTGTTCTGAGCATTATAAATGACTCTCTTTGTACTGGGGTTGTCCCAACAGCTTTTGAAACAGCTGCGATTACCCCGGTACCTAAAAAGACAAATATTGACTATGAGAACCTTACTAATTTCCGTCCCATATCTAATCTCCACTTTTTTGCTAAAATTTTAGAGCAAGTTGTTGCTTCTCAGCTAATTTCTCATTTAACTGAGAACAATCTCTTTGAGCCTTTGCAATCCGGCTTTCGTAAATTCCATAGTACAGAAACAGCTCTGGTTAAGGTCACCAATGATTTGTTGATTGCTTCAGATTCTGGCTGTCTTTCAGTTTTGATCCTTCTTGATCTCAGTGCCACTTTTGACACTGTTGATCATTCGGTTTTAATTACTCGTCTTGAAACTGTTTTTGGGGTCTCTGATACTGTTCTTAATTGGTTTAAGTCCTACCCTCAATGATCGTAAGCAGTTTGTTACTATGGGTGGTTTTAGGACTGAGGTTGATGTTGTGCAATCTGGCGCCCCTCAGGGATCAATTTTGGGTCCTCTGCTTTTTAATATCTATGTTATCCCACTTGGCTGGCTTTTGAGATCACTTGGTCTAAAACTTCATTTTTATGCAGATGATACTCAGATCTACATACATTTTAAACCTAATGAAATTGTGCCTGTTGATTTTCTTTCAGAATGTATTTCTAAGATGAAAGAATGGATGACAGAAAATGTTCTTTGTCTCAACAGTGAAAAAACAGAGATTATGCTTGTTGGTTCACCACACCAACTACGCAAAGCTGGGTCGGTCACTCTAACTCTTGATGGTTAAAATGTGGAGTTTCAAACAAAATTGAAGAATCGGGGGGTAATTTTTGATGCTAATTTAACATTTTAGCCACTTGTCCAAAATACTGTTAAAACTTCTTTCTTCCATCTTAGAAATACTGCCAGATTGCGTCCAATGCTGTCTTTTGCTGTTGCTGAGAGACTGATTAACACTTTTGTGTTTTCACGTATTGATTACTGTAATGCCTTGTTGGCTGGGGTGTCAAAAGCTACCTTAAACAAATTGCAAGTAGTGCAAAATTCGGCTGCTAAAATCTTTACTAGAACTAGGATAAGAGATCATATTACTCCCGTTTTGGAGTCTTTGCATTGGCTCCCAGTCAGGTTTATGGTAGACTTTAAAATTTTGATGCTTACTTACAAGGCCTTACATGGGTTGGCACCTCAATATTTGTCCGAGCTTTTAATTCCCTATACTCCAACGCGTGACCTTCGTTCATCTGAAACTGGTCTTTTAACTGTTCCCTTAACTCGTTTAAGATTGATGGGAGATAGGGCTTTTTCTTCATTAGCTCCAAAACTTTGGAATTCTTTACCGATTGAGATAAGGCAAGCTAAATCTCTTAGCATTTTTAAATCTCACCTTAAAACTAATTTTTTTAGGCTACCTTTTAATTGAATAATTGTATCAATTTTTCATTGTGCTTATTTTATGGTGTATTTTGTTGCTTTAACTTTAATTTTATATTGTGTGGTGTATCTTTGTTGTTCTTTTTGTTTCTGTAAAGCGCTTTGAGATGTACATTTAAAGGCGCTATAGAAAATAAAGGTTATTATTATTATTATGTAACAAATGAGATCGGACAAAGAACTGAAAGAACACAGGGTTTACAAGAGGTAATCAAGGGAGAAACAGGGTGTGAACTAAATTTGGAACCATAGAAACTAACAACCAAATGAAGAGATTAACTAGAAATGAAGCAAACAGGAACCGAGAACAAAGAAAACTAAATCAAAACAAAATATAACAGAATATACTAGTTACAGCTGACCCCTGCTGTTAGACTATTTCAAACAATATTCAGAAACAAGCACAGTTGTATATATTAGCTATCATTTTATTTTTTCTGTTTTGAAAAAAAGATTGAAATGAAAGAATACTTAATATTTTTAATAAATGAGAGAAATCACTGCCTATTCTGAATTTATACAGAATGCAGTTTCCGTTTTTTCATCTTCAGATCAAATGCAATGCAATGTTAACTTATGAAATCATATTAAAGAAACATTACAACAAGAAAAACTATTTGACAAAATTACAAAAAAGGATGAATGATGTTCGACAGGAAATGCATCTCCAGAGTCACCGGTGTCAAACGCAAATATTAAAAGTGTCTAGAAAAATCTTTGTTAGGATAACTGGTGATGGCTGGTTCTTAAATTTTAAGACTAGTATCTTTTGACACTGCTCACTACACAAATTTAAACACTTGACTGTAAACACCGACTGGGCACAACTGGAATAGACCTGGTCTGTTTGGGAATGATCGGTCATCATAACCAAATTGCATTCATAATTGGCCTAACAGTCATGTAGTGTGTTCTTGGCTTAAGGCATGGGTCTTCAACCGGGGGTCCACGGCGGTACTGTAGGGGGTCTGCTAATTAATGTTGGATCATTAATAATTTTTAATAAAAATAATTTTTTGTTAATAAAAAATAAACATGGGTAGAAACATCAAAGATAAAATATTTAAATTTAAAAATATTATAATTACTACATTAACAGCTTTAATAAAACCCTTGCATCCATGTGCAGTCACGTGGATGTAAAATACGTCAACGTAGACTGAGTGCGCTAAAAAAAAAAAAAAAAAAAAAAAACTAGGAGCGCGCTAATTTGAAAACGCTAATGGCTAATAATTTATATAAAATTTAAATCGGCAGAATGGATCGCTTTGTAATATCTACATCCCAAGTAACATTAAGTGACTCATCTGCCTCTTCAGCAACAGCTGGTGCAAATCCAGATGTGGATCCTGTAACGAATTACAGGTATTTAATTAATTAGCTCAAATTATGGGTGAAATATATATAATTAAATCATAACACGTTATGATTAATTATAATATAAATCGACCAAAAAGGGAATTATGCACATATATTGTGAATTAATTACAACAAATTATAATTAATTACATATATGGTTCAGGATTAGTTCTAGTTTAATAGTTAATTTAGAAAGACTGGTCTAGTTTGTCCAGCAAACTATCAGTTTCCTTATCGACTATTATAAAAGGGAGTTATTCCTCTGGCCATGAAGAATAATTTCCTATTCTAGCATTAAAGCGTAAAGCAGTTTGCAAAATCGGAACGTAGAAGTGACTTGATTTTCTGAATGAACAACAGAAACAATAGAGCATGAATATAATGTATTTAATAGATACGAACTACGAATATATGACTAAAAATACAACAAACAAACATACATAGAATAAAACAAAAGTAAAGTCAAGAAAACAGAGGTGATCAAAGAAATGGCAAAATTACAAACAGTTAAAACCTTTGAGAGCCAGCAAGGAAACTCAACTTACACGTGGAGCTTAAAACGCTTCGAAAAGAATGGTTCTGTACTTGCATAGGTTCAGGTGCTGCGGTTGCTTCGTCTTTCTGCAGGAGTTTCAGTGTGTGCAATCTGGAGCGTTTGGTCCTTTTCAGAGAAAGGGTTCTTCAGCAGGATTTTCAAACAAGGTTTTAACTTAAGAGTAAGATAACTGGAAAATAAAGAAGAAAGAGTCCATCTCCTAGGTGATGGAGAGTGAAGGCTTCGGGCGACGGATGAAGAAGGCTTGACAAAAGAAAACTTGTTGCGTCGAAGAGACGCGTGTCGTTGTCTTTTAAGGACAAACAAACCAAAACGCCTCCTTGGATGCGCCAGCCAATGGCGAGGGTGAAAGTTTGGCGGGCAAACTTTTTCTTTGTCTCCATTTACAACCTAATTTGCATAGTTTATGATGGTTTCAGAATTGGTAACTTTTACTCCAAAAGACCTTAGAAATAGACTAACGCATGGTATCATAACAGAACATACATAGTTAATTAAAGCATCCTGAGAGGTTTCATTCAAGCCTAAACATGGCCGGGTGAAAAAGACATAAAGACATAGATACAGTCTTACACTCGCATATAAAGGTTTGGGGTACAATTCACACAACTATAGTCGTAACTTAATATTAACTACATGATTAAACTGAAATACAGGCTTACAGGATTACATTTTAACTTTAATTTAATTTTAATGAATGTGACTTAGAGAGTTCTGGTATGTTCTTCTGTGTGTGCGCGTACGTGTATTGGAGTTTGACGACGTCTGGAATGTGGCCGCATGGCTTGCCGTAATTCGATCTGAGTTTAGCGCGATCCTTTGAAGTCACAAGGGAGAGATTCGTGGATCCATCGACACGGCCATAAAATGTGTCAAGTGAGCTGTTAATGTCAGCCAGGCCGGAGCCAATGTGAGATTTACAAACAAAAGTTCAAGAAGGTAAAACTTTAACGCAGTTTATAGTTGACTTGCTAAACTGATCTTGTGCAGACGCTACAATCCTAATAAACCCGCTGCAGAAGCCCCGGCCAAACGCAAACGAGATAAGTCCAGAAAGTGCTCAGAAACATATCTAAAGCTTGGATTTACTTATAAGGACACGGGCGGCATTGAATTGCCGGTGTGTGTTATTTGTTCAGCCGTACTGTCAAACGAAAGCATGAAACCATCGAAGCTGCAGCGTCATTTGGAGACAAACCATGGTCATCTGCGTGACAAACCACTGGAATACTTTCAGGCTACCCTCAAATCTTTCAAAGGGCAACAGACAATAATGAGAAAATCAGCTAAAGTTGGTGAGCTTGCTTTGAAAGCGTCATATCAGGTGGCTCTAGGATTGCTCAGTGCAAAAAACCATATAAAATCACAGAAGATCTGATATTGCCTGCAGGCACTGATATGTGCAAAACAATGTTTGGGAATGACGAGTGTGTAAATAAACTGAAAACCATTCCGTTGTCAGATACAACCATTGCTCGGCGGATTGATGAAATGGCATCTGATGTGAAAGCGCAACTGGTAGAGAAACGTCTCGGTTACAAAGGTAACCCTTGTTCCCTGAAGGAGGGAACGGAGACATACGTCGGACAGACCGACGAATAGGAATCTCGCTAGAGAGGCCAATCTACTTTGAGTGTAACTACAACGAGCCAATGCACATTGGCATGCAATCATATGCATCAGCTGCTCACCTCGCAGTGCGGGTATAAATGAGCAGCAGGTGTGTTGCATCTTCAGGTTTTCACTGAGGAGCTGAACCAGATAGGCGGCAGCATCAGCGGGGTACAGGAACTGTGGCGACGGGACGTACGTCTCTGTTCCCTCTTTCAGGGAACGAGGGTTACCTTTGTAACCGAGACGTTCCCATTCAGTCGGTCACGTTCGACGTACGTCGGACAGATCGACGAATAGGAATCCCTACCAAAGCGCCACAGGAGCTGCCCCCTTCCAGCGCTCTGTAGTAAGCCACCTGAACCCCCTTGCCTAAGGATGGTGGGACAGGGCTAACACAGAGAGTGTCGATCACTGCTGTTCCCCAAAACCCACTCAGTGAGACTATTGGATAATGCTGGGAAAGCGTACCCTTTCGTTGGGAAAGGAACGCTGCGGAAGCCACATCCTTCCCCGAAGGAGTTATGTGGAGAAGTACATATGGACTAACCCCGTAGGGCTGTACTACATATGGAAGTACTGGGGTGACTCCAACTCGATGAGAGGTGGGTTCTCCCAGAGGGAAGACACGGGCTTCGTTTAGGAGCAACCGTGGAACCAACCATATGGGATCCCCGTAGGGTCACACATATGGAACCCAGCCTAAATCCGGTTCTCAAGGATGCAACGGAGTATAGGCCTGGCGCCAGACGCTCCGCCACGTCGGCTGCCGAAGGGAGATCGGAGGACTCAACAGGGTCCGCCTTGTAGGGACTCTCTGGAGAAAAAGCGCGTGTAGCGCAGCAAGCCGACACTAAGCCGGGGCCTCTCCGTGCCTCTGACCTGAGGTGAGAACACGGGAGGAGACCGGCTCGACACGAAGGCTATAGAATCTAGCGAACGTGTTAGGTGTCGCCCAGCCCGCAGCTCTACAAATGTCTGTCAGCGAGGCGCCATGAGCCAGCGCCCAGGAGGATGCGACACCTCTCGTGGAGTGAGCATGCAACCTGAGCGGGCAGGGCACGCCCTGAGCTTGGTAAGCCAGGGCGATGGCATCCACTATCCAGTGGGCCATCCTCTGCTTGGAGACAGCCTTCCCTTTCTGCTGGCCTCCGTAACAGACAAAGAGCTGGTCTGAGGTCCTGAAGCTTTGAGTTCTGTCTATGTACAGTCGCAAGGCGCGAACTGGACAGAGCAAAGCCAGGGCTGGGTCTGCCTCCTCCGAGGGCAGCGCTTGCAGGCTCACTACCTGGTCCCTGAAGGGAGTGGTAGGAACCTTGGGCACATAGCCAGGCCGGGGTCTCAGTACCACGTGGCCGTCACCCAGCCCGAACTCTAGGCATGATTCGTCGACCGAAAATGACTGCAGGTCCCCTACCCTCTTGATGGAGGCCAATGCAACCAGCAGCAAAGTCTTCATAGACAGAATCTTTAAGTCTGCTGATTGCAAGGGCTCAAAGGGAGCAATCTGAAGTGCTCTTAGCACCAGAGCAAGGTCCCAAGAGGGTATGGAGGGAGGACGAGGAGGATTTAACCGTCTCGCCCCCCTAAGGAACCTGACGACCAGGTCGTGCTGACCAACAGACTTGCCATCTATGTGGTCGTGGTATGCGGAGATAGCAGCAGTATGGACTTTGAGGGTGGAGGGGGACAGCCTACGCTCCAACCCTTGCTGCAAGAAGGAAAGCACGACTCCGATCGAGCATCTTCGGGGGTCCTCTCGGCGAGAAGAGCACCACTCGACGAACAGGTTCCACTTAAAGGCGTAAGCACGTCTCGTAGACGGTGCACGTGCCGAAGTGATGGTGTTAAGTACCTCGGGGGGTAAGTCACCTAGAACCTCCGCGTCCTGTCCAGGGACCAGACATGGAGTTTCCAGAGGTCTGGACGCGGGTGCCACAGAGTGCCCCGTCTCTGAGAAAGAAGGTCCTTCCTCAGAGAAATGGGCCAGGGAGGGGCTGTCGCGAGGAGTGAGAGTTCTGGGAACCAGGTCCGGTTGGGCCAATAGGGCGCAACTAGCAGGACCTGCTCCTCGTCCTCCCTGACTTTGCACAGGGTCTGTGCAAGTAGGCTACTGGGGGAAACGCATATTTGCGAAGGCCCCGGGGCCAGCTGTGTGCCAGTGCATCTGTCCCGAGTGTTCCCTCGGACAGGGAGTAAAACAACTGGCAGTGAGAGGTTTCTGGTGAGGCAAACAGGTCTACCTGAGCCTCTCCGAACTCTCTCCAGATCAGCTGGACCACCTGGGGGTGGAGTCGCCACTCTCCTGGCAGCGCAGCTCGTGATAGCTCGTCGGCCACACGGTTGAGCATACCGGGGACATGAATGGCATGAAGCGACCTCAGATGCTTCTGACTCCAGAGGAGGAGATGGCGGGCGAGTTGCGACATGCGACGGGAGCGTAGACCACCTTGACGGTTGATGTACGCAACGGTCGCAGTGTTGTCCGTACGGACCAGTACATGCTTGCCCCGTAGCGGCCCTTTGAGGCGGCTCAGAGCAAGGCGTACTGCCAGCAACTCGAGGCAGTTGATGTGCCAATGCAGATGGGGGCCCGTCCACACCCCTGACACTGCATGCCCGTTTTACGTGGCACCCCAGCTGGTGGCAGAGGCATCTGTGAATACCACAGCATGCCGGGACACCTGCTCCAGGGGCACTCCTGCCCGAAGAAACAAGGGGTCCGACCACGGGCTGAAGGCTTGGCGGCACTCCTGAGTGATTGCCACCCGGAACGTGCCGCGTTGCCACGCCCATCTCGGGACTCGGCCGTGAAGCCAGTGTTGAAGCGGTCTCATATGAAGCAGACCGAGAAAAGAGATCCTCTGCACAGGGGAGAGTTTGCTCTTTTCCCAGTTGACCTGAAGACCCAACTGGCTGAGGTGACTGAGCACCAGATCCCTGTGATCGCACAACTGATCCCGCGACTGAGCTAGAATGAGCCAGTCGTCGAGATAGTTGAGGATGCGAACACCCTGTTCTCTCATGGGAACAAGGGCTCCCTCCACGACTTTCGTGAAGACGTGGGGAGACAGGGCCAGCCCGAAGGGTAGGACTCTGTACTGATATGCTCGACCTTCGAACGCAAAACGCAGGAATGGCCTGTGTCGCGGAAGAATCGAGACATGAAAGTACGCGTCCTTCAGGTCGATCGCTGCAAACCAATCCTGGGGACGGATGCACTCGAAAATGCGCTTCTGCGTGAGCATTTTGACCGGTAGCTTGTGAAGGCTCCAATTCAAAACTCGCAGGTCCAGGATCGGCCATAACCCACCACTCTTTTTGGGTACAATGAAGTAGGGACTGTAGAACCCTGACCTCATATCGGCTGGAGGGACCGGCTCTATCGCGTCCTTCGCCAGTAGGACCGCGATCTCCGCACACAAGACAGGGGCATCGACAGCTTTCACTACAGTGAAGTGGACGCCCCTGAACTTGGGGGGACGCCGGTCGAACTGAATCGCATAGCCGAGCCTGACGGTCCGAATGAGCCAGCGAGATGGACTGGGGAGCGCTAACCAGGCTCCCAGAGACCGTACAAGCGGGACCAAAGGGACCGCAGGCGTACCCGCAGTGGGGCAGCGAGGTGGAACACAGGGACGCTGCCCGGGGGGCTCTCTTTGCGAGGCGGCCCGAAGCAGCGTCACAGTGTGGTGTGCAACACTTACCTGGTTCCACGGATGGACAGAGGGAGCAGTCGAGGCTTTGGTTGCCCGCTGCTCGCTGCTGTCCGCTGGCGACAGAAGAGGGGGATGAGAGTGGTGAGGTTCTTGCCCTCCCACTGCTCTCCGAGCCCTCTTCGGACCTGGAGATGAAGGAAACTGCTCTTTTGTTGAGAATTTGGGTACCGCTGGCTGTAGGGCCAGCGGCAGAACAGAAACAAAAGGTAACAAAAGATTCTCCACCCGGCCCTCCTCCGGGGGAAGGAGTGGTGCGGTCACCATCTCCCGAAGAGCAGTCCCATCCATCTCCGGGTCGCCCGTCCTAGGGCCTCTTGGATTTGGCCTTGCCACCCTTCCTCTTGGGGGCGGGCTGGACGGGCTGGGCACCCTGACCGCGACCGGCTCCACGGCGCCGCTTAGATGAAGGCTGCTGCTGGGGCGCGGGAGCGGGGGCGGCCGCGGGGGGGCGCCCTCGGCGACGAGCAGCCTGAGGTGCTGCGGGCGGTGGAGGTGCAGCAGCAGACCGCCTCGGCAGGATATGGCTGATGGCCTCAGACTGCTTCTGTACAGCCGAGAACTGCTGGGCGAAGTTCTCGACCGCGTCGCCGAAGAGGCCGGTCTGGGACACGGGGGAATTAAGGAACCTGACTTTGTCGGTATCCCTCATGTCCGCGAGACACAGCCAGAGATGGCGCTCCTGGACCACTAATGTGGACATCGCACGACCCACTGACCGCGCCGTAACCTTCGTCGCACGAAGCGCGAGGTCCGTCGCGGCACGAAGTTCCTGGAGAACTTGTGGATCATGACCACCCTCGTGCAGGTCCTTCAGTGCCTTGGCCTGATGGACCTGCAGCAACGCCATAACGTGCAGGGCAGAGGCGGCTTCCCCACAGGCCTGATAAGCCTTGCCGGTAAGATCCGACGAGTACTTACAGGCCCGGGAAGGGAGAGACGGCTCCCCCCGCCAAGTGGAGTTAGGGCACAGTTGCATAGCAACGGCCCGTTCCACAGGGGGTATGCGCGTATAACCCTTAGCCGCCCTGCCATCAAGGGTGGTGAGGGAGGAGGACCCACCGACACGGTTTCGGGCAGTAAAAGGTGCTGTCCACGTGCCAGTGAGCTCTTCATGCACCTCCGGGAAGAAAGGAACTGGGGTGGGGGGCTGAGAACCAGCCCTGGCCACCCCGAGAAACCAATCATCCAACCTCGAGGGTTCGGGACACGGTGGAGGATTCCACACGAGCCCAACCCTGTTGGCGGCCCGGGAAAGCATAGCCATCATTTCCGGGTCCGAATCGGGCACAGTTGTCACCCCCGAAGGAGGCAGCTGCGCCGAATCATCATTCCCCGAAATATCAGGCTCACCCTCCGATGCAGCGATCGACATTCTATCATCTTGGGGAGCTCCGAAGGATACGGATGGTACACACCTCTGGGGTGGTCCACCACGTTCCCCCGGCAGCTCTACTGGCTGCGAAGTGCAGGAGGGATGAGGGTTCCTAGGGGGTGGGTTCCCCGAAGGAAGCACACTCACCGTGATCCTCAGATCACCAGCACCGCTGCCCGAAGCAACCCTCTGAGGAGGATTGGAACGAGGCAGCGGCACCGGGACTCCGCCCCTTTGCAGGAACTGGAGTCTAGATCGCAACTCCGAGACGGTCATCTTCCCACAATGGGTACATGACTCGTCCACAAACGCCGCCTCAGCGTGCTTTAAGCCCAGGCACGTGATACAGCGTTGGTGACCATCCCGCGGTGACAGATAACGACCGCATCCAGAAACAGAACGACATCTTTAAAAAGACACGAATCTACTTGTGTAAGCTCTTTTAGGGACTGAACTCTTTTAAGTGCCGAAGCACGCAGGGGAATGGCCGCTGCAGCACAGACAGGGAAAGCGCAGCCTGTCGTGTGCACTCTCTCTTTGAAGCCGCTCTCTTACCAGCTGTCAAAACAGCTTTTCAGCAGTCAATAGCGCACCGTTTACCAGCCGTGAGAACGGCTTTTCCAGCTGGAAACGTTGCTCAAATGAAAGGCAAACAAAACAAAAAGAAAATGAAAGAGAGAGATCGACCCCGCTGCAGTGCTGTCCGCCTGCACCAACAAAGAGCAGTTTCAAAAAGGCTCGTCCTGTTACACACTCCCTAAAACACCATGAAGGTTCGGCTCCGAAGCGAAAAGCTGAAGATGCAACGCACCTGCTGCTCATTTATACCCGCACTGCGAGGCGAGCAGCTGATGCATATGATTGCATGCCAATGTGCATTGGCTCGTTGTAGTTACACTCGAAGTAGATTGGCCTCTCTAGCGAGATTCCTATTCGTCGGTCTGTCCGACGTACGTCGAACGTGACCGACTGAATGGGAACTGAAGCTGGCAGAAGCCTTTGTATTACAGCAGGATGAGGCTACAGATGTCTCAAAGGATACACAGCTTTTGGCATTTGTACGCTTTGCAGATGGAAAAGAAATGAAGGAAGAATTTTTGTTTTGTAAACCGCTGCCTGAATTCACAACAAGCTCTGAAATTTTCAAAGCAATTGATGAGTTTTTCCAAGAACATGACATACCCTGGGCAAAATGTATCGTGCTGTGTACTGATGGGGCAAGATCCATGGCCGGATTAAAAAGTGGACTAATAGCGTTTGTCAAACAAGTAGCTACAAATGTGCTGTGGACTCATTGCATGTTGCATAGAGAGTCTCTGGCTGCGAAACAAATGAGTGGAGAATTTTCCGACGTTATGGATTCTGTCGTAAAGGCTGTTAATTTTATCAAGAGGAGTGCTTTGCAAACGCGCCTGTTCGCTTCTCTGTGTGCTGCAGCGGGAGAAGTACACACGACGCTGCTTTATCATTCTGAGGTGCGTTGGCTTTCTCGTGGATCAGTATTGTCACGTGTGTTTGAGTTACGCGCATTTATTCACAAGTTTTTACTTAAACATTGCACAGAGCTGGCTGCAAAGTTCAGTGACAATACATGGCTCACTAAATTGGCTTATCTGGCAGATGTTTTCTCGGAGCTGAACAGACTTAACTCTTCTATGCAGGGCCGCAATCCACATGCCATTCAGCTTTATGACAAGATAGATGGTTTACTGAAGAAAATGAAAAGATGGAGAGAGCAAGTCAAGGAGGGAATTTTTTCCATGTTTCCATCTGTGGATGACCTGTGCGATTCTGCTGTGACAGAAGTGACAGATTTAATTATTGCGCACTTAGAGGTACTCGAGGGGCAGTTTGGAAAGTACTTTTCTGAAGTGGAGTCCTGGCGAAAGGACATGGATACTGTGGCGAGGGGGGCGTGGTTCAGCGGAGTCGGCAGCGGGAGAGAGAGTCAGGAGACGAACGGTGAGTGAGTGGGTTAAATGCAAATGACGAACACCTGTCTCTTGTTTCAGTAATTGGTGTGGAGAGAGTATATAACGCCAGGAGAAACAGGAGTGGAGGAGGAGAGAGAAGGACTACTGACTGCTGCCCATGCTGGACTTGTCCTGAGTTTTGTTGGAGAGAATTTGTGATCTATTTGTGACCGTTTTGTGCCTGTCTGCACACCTTTTTCTTTTGGTGAAAATATTGAATAAAAGCAGTCAGTAGTCAAGCCGACCCTGTCCTCTTCCTTCCTAAACACTGAACCTTGTTACACTGGTGCCGAAACCCGGGAAGGAAGACGGAAGCCGCCGCCATGCAATCGTCCTCCGGAACGCCATTTGCGGAGATTATCAGCTCCCTCGCGGTCATGCAACAGGAACAACACAAGGCCCTGCTGGACTTGAGACAGGATCAAGAGAGATGTTTTCAAGTCGTCGTCCAAGCCCAGCAGGAGGACCGCGAGAGGTTCCGGAGCTGGATTGACCGGGAGGTTCGACCGGAAGCCCTGGAACCTCGAGCTGTGCCCACACACCTACCACTCAACAAAATGGGATCTGAGGACGACCCGGAGGCATTCATCGACCTGTTTCAAAAGACGGCTGAGCTGTCGGGCTGGCCACGGGACCAGTGGCCGATGCGCCTGGTCCCGTTGCTCTCCGGGGAGTCCCAGATAGCGGCACAGCAGCTTCCGGTGCAGAATCTCCTGGTCTTCGACGACCTGAAAAGGGCCATCCTCCAGCGGGTCGGCCGGAGCCCTGAAGAACATCGCCAGCGGTTCCGCTCCCTGGAACTGGGCGAGTCCGGCCGACCCTTCGTGATGGCCCAACAGCTCCGGGACTCCTGCCGCAAATGGCTGTTGGCTGAGGGAAGCGACGTGGAGAAGATCGTTGATCGAGTGGTACTGGAGCAATTCATTACTCGGCTCCCAAGGAAGACAGCCGAGTGGGTCCAGTGCCACCGCCCCACGTCGCTGGACTCGGCCATCCACCTCGCGGAGGACCATATGGTGGCGTGCCCAGGGGTCGGCGAACCCCTCCCATCTGCTTCTCTCTCTCCTCTTTCCCCTTCTGTCCCTTTCTCTCGTCCTGTCCCTCTCCCCAGGTCCCGTCCGCCTGGCCATCCTCGAGTCCCGCCCCGGGGGCGGGGCGGGTTTGACCAGAGCCAGTTTGGGGGTCCCAGAGCCCCGCCCAGGAGGGCGGGACTGACTTCCGCTGGGCAGGACCCCGCTCCTGTTTCTCTGCGCCAATCATTTACCCCACTCCCTGCCACTGGGGCGGCGGGGAGGTCTGGGCCAGCCTGTTGGCGTTGCGGGGGCCCGGAGCATTTCGTGGACAGGTGCCCGGTGATGGAGGTCGGGACAATGGTCCGGGTCCCGGACGCCCCGCAGGCTGCCCCCGGTCAAGCTGGCTGGTACCAAATACCTGTGAGTATCAAGGGGGGTACCTATCAGGCCTTGGTGGATTCAGGCTGTAACCAAACCTCGATCCATCAAAGCCTGATTTCATCCGGGGCATTGGATACAAGCCGCGTGGTTAAGGTGCGGTGTGTGCACGGGGATGTGGTGGCATATCCTGTAGTGCCGGTCATTATCCAATTCCAGGGCCAAAAGCATAGTGTTGAGGTGGCAGTTAATCCGCACCTCCGGCATCCGTTAATTTTGGGGACAAATTGGCCAGCATTTTCTGAATTATTGGGTTATTTATGCACGGATGCCTCTTGGGGAAAAAATGCGATGGTTGGGGATGCGCGAGTACAGGCGGGAGAGACTGATCAGGGACCACCGAGTGCTGCTTCAGGGGAACAGAGTGAAATTGAGAGAATAATTCTCTCGGATCGCGATGACTTTCCCCTGGAGCAGTCTCAGGATGAGACACTAAAACGTGCATTTGAGCAGGTCCAAACCATCGACGGTCAGCCTCTCCAGCCTGGACGGGCGCTTACCTATCCATATTTTGCAGTTATAAAAAATCGGTTGTATCGGGTGACCCAAGACACCCAGACAAAAGAAAATACAACCCAGTTGTTAGTTCCAAGGAGCCGCAGGGAAATGCTTTTCCAAGCGGCTCATTCTAATCCGATGGCTGGACACTTAGGGCAGGCAACAACACTAAATCGCCTCATGACCCGATTCTTTTGGCCGGGCATTCACGAGAATGTGCGCAGGTGGTGCGCGTCTTGTCGTGAATGTCAGTTGGTAAACCCACCGGCCACCCCAAAAGCGCCTTTGCGCCCCCTCCCATTAATGCAGGTCCCCTTCGAGAGAATTGGTATGGACCTCATCGGGCCATTAGAGCGATCAGCCAGGGGACATCGCTTTGCATTAGTCATTGTGGATTATGCAACACGATATCCTGAAGCAGTGGCCCTCCGCAGCATTTCCGCGAAGAGTGTTGCGGACGCACTGTTTAGTCTAATCTCCCGGGTGGGGATTCCAAAAGAAATCCTCACCGATCAAGGCACGGCGTTTATGTCACGTACTTTACGCGAACTTTACGAATTATTGGGCATTAAAACGGTCCGTACCAGCGTCTTTCACCCACAAACTGATGGGCTGGTCGAACGTTTTAATCGCACGCTTAAAACCATGATTCGTAAATTCGTGCAAGAAGACGCCAAAAATTGGGATAAATGGTTGGAACCCCTGTTGTTTGCTGTGCGAGAAGTCCCGCAAGCCTCCACGGGGTTTTCTCCCTTCGAGCTTCTCTACGGACGCCAGCCCCGCGGGGTACTGGATGTCCTAAGAGAAACTTGGGAGGACGGACCATCTCAGAGTAAAAACGAAATTCAGTATGTAATGGACTTGAGAGCAAAACTCCACACTTTGGGGCGGCTATCAACGGAGAATTTGTTACAGGCCCAGGACAGACAGAGCCGGCTGTACAACAGGGGAACTAATTTACGTAAATTTGCACCGGGAGAGAAAGTGCTTGTATTGCTTCCAACGTCAAGCTCTAAATTATTAGCAAAGTGGCAAGGACCATTTGAGGTCACACGGCAAATTGGAGATCTCGATTATGAGGTTATACGGTCGGATAGGAGAGGGGCACGTCAGATATATCACCTCAATCTCCTTAAAAAATGGAATGAGGCAGAGGCAGTGATGTTGGCGACGGTAATTGCTGGAGAGGATGATCTCGGGCCAGAGGCGAATACCAAACCACAATCTCTCGCGCTGGCCCCAGGAGGAGATCATCTCTCGCCCTCCCAGCTCACTGACCTAACGAAATTACAAGCAGAGTTTGCGGACGTGTTCTCACCCCTACCAGGCCGTACTAATTTGATTCAGCACCATATCGAGACAGAGCCGGGCATGGTAGTTCGCAGCCGGCCGTACCGCTTGCCTGAACATAAGAAAAAAGTGGTTCAGGCAGAATTAGGGGCAATGCTTGACATGGGCGTAATAGAAGAATCCAACAGTAACTGGGCGAGCCCGATAGTTTTGGTTCCGAAAACGGACGGCTCGGTTCGGTTCTGTGTGGATTATCGCAAGGTGAATGCTGTGTCGAAATTCGACGCGTATCCAATGCCACGGGTGGACGAACTGCTTGATCGGCTCGGTACGGCTCGTTTTTATTCGACACTGGACTTAACAAAGGGATATTGGCAGATCCCCTTGTCTCCATTATCTAAAGAAAAGACAGCTTTCACCACGCCGTTTGGATTACACCAATTTGTCACCCTTCCGTTCGGGCTGTTCGGGGCTCCGGCTACCTTTCAGCGTCTCATGGATAGGATTTTACGGCCCCATGCTGCGTATGCTGCTGCCTATTTAGATGACATAATTATATTTAGTCATGACTGGCAGCGGCATATGCAGCATTTGAGGGCCGTCTTGAGATCGCTGAGAGGGGCTGGGCTCACGGCCAACCCGAAGAAGTGTGCAATTGGGCGTGTGGAAGTAAGATATCTGGGCTTCCACTTGGGACATGGGCAGGTGCGTCCCCAAATTGATAAGACGGCAGCAGTTGCGACCTGTCCGCGTCCCAAGACCAAAAAGGAGGTGAGACAGTTCCTAGGGCTGGCGGGATATTATAGAAGGTTTGTACCCAATTATTCGGACCTCACCAGCCCTTTGACTGATCTCACTAAAAAGGAGGCACCAGATACGGTCCAGTGGACGGAGCCGTGCCAGCAGGCCTTTACCCAAGTGAAGGCTGCTTTATGTGGCGGGCCGTTGTTACACTCTCCTGATTTTTCTCTCCCATTTCTGTTGCAGACAGACGCGTCGGACAGGGGGCTGGGTGCCGTCCTGTCCCAGGAGATAGAGGGGGAGGAACGGCCGGTGCTGTACATTAGTCGGAAGCTCTCGAAGAGAGAGACTAAGTACAGCACCATAGAAAAGGAGTGTCTTGCCATCAGGTGGGCCATCCTCACCCTCCGCTATCTCCTGGGACGGGAATTCACCCTCTGTTCGGACCATGCCCCCCTGCAGTGGCTCCACCGCATGAAGGATACCAACGCGCGGATCACTCGTTGGTATCTAGCTTTACAGCCTTTTAAGTTCAAAGTGGTCCACAGGCCGGGTGCTCAGATGGCTGTGGCCGACTTCCTCTCCAGAAATGGGGGGGGGGGGGCTGCAGGCCGGATGGCTCCCCGGCCTGAGTCGGGCGGTGGGGGTATGTGGCGAGGGGGGCGTGGTTCAGCGGAGTCGGCAGCGGGAGAGAGAGTCAGGAGACGAACGGTGAGTGAGTGGGTTAAATGCAAATGACGAACACCTGTCTCTTGTTTCAGTAATTGGTGTGGAGAGAGTATATAACGCCAGGAGAAACAGGAGTGGAGGAGGAGAGAGAAGGACTACTGACTGCTGCCCATGCTGGACTTGTCCTGAGTTTTGTTGGAGAGAATTTGTGATCTATTTGTGACCGTTTTGTGCCTGTCTGCACACCTTTTTCTTTTGGTGAAAATATTGAATAAAAGCAGTCAGTAGTCAAGCCGACCCTGTCCTCTTCCTTCCTAAACACTGAACCTTGTTACAGATACAGTTTCCATTTAAAAACAATGCATCGGATGGATCAAATTTGACAGTGACAGAGCAGGATCAACTGATTGATTTAAGCACTGACAGTACATACAGAAACATATACGAGACAAGCCCTCTCGCCCAGTTCTGGATCTCCTGCCAGAAAGACTTTCCTTAACTGGCAACAAAGGCAATGATGAGCATTTTGCCTTTTGCCACAACCTATCTTTGTGAAAGTGCATTCTCCTCCCTCTCCTACCTGAAAAGCAAATATCATGCAAAACTGCAGCCTGAGTCTGACATGATACTCTGCCTAGCAAAATCGATATCCCCCAGAATAGACAGCCTTTGTGTAATTCACCAGGGTCAGTCATCTCATTAAAGATGTCTTAAAGATAAAACTGAAGGTCAGGTACTGTAGATATAATTGTACACGACCTGACAGTAAAATTAACATGTAAAGTTCTATTAAACTTAAAGCTGAAGGTTATGTAAATGTATAATTATCCACCTGACAGTGAAATTAAATGTAAAGTTCTATTAAAATTAAGGCTGAAGTTCATGTAATTGTATAATAGTCCACCAGACTGTAAAAGGAAAATGTATGTATCAGAGGCTATGTTTCACACATTTTGTATCGGGGGGTCCCTGCCCCATGTCTCTATCACCTAAGGGGTCCTTGACCGGAAAAACGTTGAAGACCCCTGGCTTAACTCCTACGGGTCGGCAGTCGCGCCGGCGATACCACCTCGCTTTTTTTCTTATCGGTGTGAAAGAGACTCAAAATTCTCAGCCGAATTTGATCACACATACCAGTGTTATACATCATTCTAAAGTGTTAAGTGTGTACTTTTTTTTTGTGTACACTCACAAAAAAAAAAACGTTGTGCTTTTCGCAAAATAAAGTAAACGAACATGATGTGCGATCTGATGTCTCCCTCTCAGTGAAGTCAATTCTGAAATGCGTTTTAAAATGAACTGAAACTCAGCAAATACTTGCCACACAGACATGAGAGACATGTCTACATAATGCTTGGAATGTCTACTTTTAAATGAAGTAAGTCAAATCAAAAACAAATATTCTCAGTTTATATCATTCGTTTGAAACCAAGGAGAGGTTCCTTCTTTTCCTTCTCGCTTCATTATCTGTAATGAGCTGAGACCGCGCCGTTCACATGGTAAATAGTTTAGGTGAACTGTCTGCATCGCACATGCCCCCCCAGTCAATGCCACAAAAAACATCAGATTCACTGAACGTTCGTCGCGTTTTGAGGATGGCGTGGTACTCCGGTAAAGATCCCTTCAGATGATTCTGGACAGCGAGGAAGAATTCACGTTTTCCTCGAAGGATAATTGAGATGACGAACGGTTGTACGAACAGCGAATTGACCCTGAGGAGGATAAAAGTACGAGGTAAGTTGTTTAGTGTTTTATAATTCTTTTTCTGATAATATAAAACTTGTATGAATTTTCACACTATTGTGCCTATAGTGAATACAGATGTAAATGTTTGAAATGCACTAAATACGTGCGGTCTATATGGCCCATCAACAGATACTCGCGGCCTACGGCCAATAGATATTTGTCTGTCCTATGGCCCATCGTCAGCAGATATATACATACATTGTGCGCCCATACCCACTAATTGCTCATCCGTTTACTTTGGACAATGTATGCTAACAGTGTTTTATTTGTTTAGGAATGTGTCTGCATCATGCTCGCCTTCACCAGCACCGTGCACAGGGGCACACAGGTGTCGTTCAGTTCTGTGCGATCGAGAATCATACTGAGTAAGTGCACAGACGTAATATTTTACAGATGTAATAGTGTTTACATCGTCATAATACAAAAGTATATGTTCTTGTACCAAAACTGCTGTCTTTGTTATGTATGGCCATTATTGATTGATGATAATAATATTATAATTTCTTTGATTGTGTTATCAACATGAGTAAGTGCACAGTAATATTTTACAGATGTAACTGTAAACATCTTAATTCAAAACGTATATGTACATGTATGGCATTACAGATACTGTTGTCTTTGTTGTGCATGGTGATAATCTAAAACTCATATGAGTTTTCAGACTATATTTCAGCTAGTTTTGGCTAGCTTTTGACAAAATTGCCTTACAATGTCACTTACAAATGTTTGTGTACATATGCTCAAGTGTAAATGCTTGTAATGTGATACTCTCTAAACATATTCATAATATATTTCACCCAGTTTTGGTTAGTTTATCATACATGTGGTCTACATCATCATAATACAAAAGTATATGTTCTTGTATGACATAACAATAACTGCTGTCTTTGTTATGCATGGCCATAGTGGTAGTGTGCTCATGTTTTTTTTTTTTTTTTTTTTTTTTTACACAGATGTGACAATGAAAATTTCCAAACACCTGTTCCAAAGAGATCCCAAGAGATACAACAAACACATGGGGGGCGTTGACCTGTCTGATCAGCTGATACAGTACTACACAACACAGCACAAAACCATGAAGTGGTACAGAAAGATTTTTCTGCACTTCTTGGACATTGCTTCCACCAACTCTTTCATTGTGCAAAAAGAGCTATTGTCCGCATGATTGTCCGTATGATTACTGCAGTCTTCAGTGTCACATGATCCTTCAGAAATCATTCTAATATGCTGATTTGATACTCAGTTATTACCAGTGTTGGAAACAGTTATAATGGTATATCACTGACTGGAAGCAGGAATCTTTTTCTCCAGTGCAAAGAAACACCAAACACCTTGGAATGCCAGCTAAGTGATGTTCACTTATATCTTTGAACAGGATTTATTTCCAGGTAAAACTGTATATTCAAAATGTGCCCTCGTTTATTTTAAATGTGTTTCATTTATATTGTTAACTATATTCTGAATAAACTACCAGAAAAAAAACTACTTTATACTTTGATTAATTTTCCCTCACATAGCCTTCCTACCTGAAAGAGCTCATTATGCGGGTCATTATGCAGGTCATTATGCGGGTCTTTGTCTTCTCAGGTGTGAATCACAGCATTATTCATGAAGATTCATGCCTCCACGCCTACTGTCTTCCTTGACAAAAAGTGTCTTACAAAATTTAAATCATTATATTGTTTTATATGAACGAGTGGGCAGGATAATTTTTTACATCATTTTGAAGCAAAAACTCTAGCCTACAACCTCCAATACCCAGAAGTCTTGTGAACACGTATTTATTATTGGTTTTGTGGCTGTATTTCAGTGACTTAAGTTTTTTGTTTTTTCAATAACCACGCATAAACATTATTTCCTCAAAAATGCAAACACGTACATCTATTTTTCTCACATATTACTGTAGCTGAGTTTGTGCTGAATACAGCAAAATTACTTGTTGGCCAATAGTATCTTATAAGTAGCTGAAATAAGCACAAATGTCAGGGCATGTCAAAACAACTCAAGGGCCCCAGAATCACTCAGACCCCTGGGGGTTAAGGTGTTTGGGTCATGATTCCAACTACATCATCTAAGTTACCTTCACTGAGGTGGTAAGTCAGCCTAAACCAGCTTGATCAGGTTGACAACCAACCAACTGATTGGACCAGCCAATGGTCATAAATGACCAACAGTTTAACTAGCTAAAAAATCTTACCATGAAAAGCTAGCACATTTCTACAGATATAGAATTCTACAGTATATTTTTAGAGTGAACAATAATCCAGACATTAAGTAGACGTGATGTGGATATACCCTGTTATATACCTTAGGGATCAAAGATGAAAGTTTGGGAGGTACTTATAAAGGAACAGAGCCAATGGGGTTGCTGTGGAGCATGAGACCCGTGCCAGGAAGTCAACAAGGACTCAGGTAGCTTAGACTAGAACAATATGATAGTGTGTGTTTTTTATTAAGTTTAAATTCATGTTTCTTTCTTATTTAAAGAAATAAAATTTGTTACCTAACTAACTACTCGTTACTCCAGAATACGCAAGAATGATGTTCTCACACCGACAGTAGTTCAAATTTCAATATACAGTGGGCATCTATCCCAAGGCTTCAGTCAGAAAACACCCATGGCAACCAGTGTCACAGAGCGTTGGCATGTAGCACCAGGTGTGAAAAGGGTGAACATCAAGGAAGAAGTAGTATAAGGAACATTATTCCTACATCCAGGTACACACTCACACATTAAATAACATATTTCTAATGTTGTGGCAAAAATCATCAACTGACTCTCACTGCATAAGAGACAAACTCATCCAAATATCTTTAAAGGTTTTATTTCTTGCAAGAAAGGTCAGACAGTCATACAGGCTCACAAGTAGCTGCAGAGTGTAAGACAAAGATTACAGTGTTTCCCTGTGGCTTTTATACCTTCTAATCTTCAAGGTTGAAACCTTATTCTCTCCCATATTAGGCACAAAACCAGGAAAAACGCTGCCACCTGTCATGTGACAATCACAGTTCTCTTACTCTGCAACTTATACATGCAGTTTCCCACAAACATGGTCCTTTACTCTGGCTTGGCTCTGAGCCAAAAATAAAAGCCCAAAAGTAACTGTTCTACGTGACTAAAAGCCCTTTACACACACACACTTGTAAAAGAAGATGCCTTCACATTAGCATCAGCACTTCTAAGGAAGGAAATTCAGCAGCATATAGGTCAGGCAGTTTAGAGGAGACATGTAATCATCAGCATATGAGGATAATTACAAACAATTTTTTAAAATTTCCACAACAATTCCTCCTCTTTATCATTTACTGATAACTACTCACTACTTCTACTTCTTTTACTATCACATTCTTTAAGAATAAACCACTAGTTACTCATATTCAACTTAAAACCTTATTCACAGCAAATTTAAGTTCTCACATCACATTTATGCTCTTCATTTCTGATTTTCCCATAAATGATCACTCTCTTAAATTTGTGAAAGAAGTTAGGAAAAAATGCTTAAGGCTTTTTCTGTGGGGATAGACCCTGTTTTAAGCAAGCAAATAGGATAGACAAAGAATGGGCTCTACGCTTAGATTAATTACGTTAATTACATATTCTCCCAGTGTCTCGACTCCCTGTCAGTCATTATGTTACTTGTTTCTTGACTCAGTTATGTCGTTTAACCACTACTCTCATCAGTTGTGTTTCCATTTACATCAATTGCTCTCTCAGTCCATTCTAAGCCACGATGGTGATGATGTTTTCTTCCAGACCCCGTATAGGTACCACTGTCGTTAGGGCTGCTCTTCTGATGCGTCGAATGAGCGTGTCGTTGCTATCAAGTGGATGATCTTCATCCATACTGGCATTAGTCCCTGTCACCGTCACTCTGGTTGTCTCTACTAGTTCTGTGGTGAGGTACATTGTGATGGCGCATATTATCACAGCCATTACGATCAATATGCATGTTGAACCTCTCAAACCACACATTCCTCGAACTCTGAAGGGGTGCCATGGTCTTGCTTGCTCCATCTTCTTCAGTTAGCCAGGTGCTCCGCGCAGACGTATGCCCAGAAGGTATGAGGTAGATTGGTTGTGGATGCGCTCAGCGCTCTTCTCTCTCTATCTATGAACGGGCGCCACCCCTTCACAGATTGCACAACAATCGTTGTGTAGCCTCTGCACCCCCTTCCGGACGGTGAATTAAACCTCGTCGCTCCACTTGAGCACACAGCTATGATGCTGGGATCTGTTATCAGTACTTCTTGGATCCTTCTCAACTCCCACCTTTTCACAGCAACTGTAGCTTGTGCTCTCACGATGGGCTCTAATTTGCACACTGGCTGTTTCAGCACAACATTCCCGCTGTGTCCTTGTTCCTGAGCTGATAATGGCACTTGGTGTTTATACAGGATCTTGGCGTTAATTGACATGTGACTTTCTCTCCTTTGGCACTGATGTGTTGGTCCAGATTAGCCAACCTGAACGTCCCCCTCGGCCTGGGGCAGCCTTCCGTCTACTCCTCCCTTTCACTCCTCCTCTTGTTCCTCCTCTTGAGGCGGGGTTGGGACCTTCCTGCAGTGGCTGGCGTGGATCCAGGTGGCCCTTTCTGCCACTTTCACAGCCGTGTGAGTCGTCAGAAGTACCTGGAATTGCCAGGACTTTGCCCTCCAACTCTTTCTCCTCAGGTCTCTCACCACGACAAAGTCACCTGGCCTGAGTTTATGGAGGGTGGTCTCTGCCACTTTCCCCTGAGCAGCTTTCACCTGGACACAAATATTAGACAACAGAGAAGACAGCTCTTTACAATAACTTATGTCATGTTCACACAATTCTGTTGATGGCAGCAGTTGCTTACCCCCTTGAACCCCAATTCGTGGTGGTTTACCAAAGAGAATTTTTAAATGGGCTCAGGTTTATCCTGCTTCTTTTTCTCATTCTCATATACATAAGAACGATCGGCAGTGCCTTGAGCCATGTGAGCCCAGTTTCCTCACAACATTTTGCCAATTTGTTTTTCAAAATGCCATTCTGTTTCTTGATTGCCCCGCCCGAAGATGGAGCATAGGAGCAATGCGTCCTCATGTCTATACCCAGAAATTGACCCACCTGCTTTATTGCCTCATTGACAAAGTGTGTTCCGTTATCTGAACTGATTTTACGTGGGATTCCCCATCTTGGGACGATTTCAGTCAGCAGGGCCTTTGCCACCGCTGCTGCGTCCTGCTTTGACGTGGGGAATACTTCTACCCATTTCGACCACATATGAACCATTGTTAGACAATATTTCTTCCCATTGCATGGGGTCAGTTCAACGAAATCACACATAAGATATTCAAATGGGCCTGATGCCGGAGGTTGAGACATTTGAGGCATTTTTATTCCCTTGCCACATTGTGGTTGTTACAAATCACACATCTTTTACAGAAATTTTCCGCAAATGTTGTAAACCCCTTTGTAAACCACAATTCTTTCATTTCTGCCACCATTGCCATTTTTGATGCATGATCTTGTCCGTGTAAAAACTTAGCGTAGTGAGGGTAAAAATGTCGGGGTAAACAAGGCTTGCCATCACAACTCATCCAAATTGCATCCACCAGCGTACAGCCAGCTTGCTTCCACTGGTTCCTCTCTGCCACTGAGGCAAAGGTCTGCATACTCTGTAAAGAAGGAGAATCAACATTGTTATTTTCAGATAACAAGGTACACTCTGCTTCCTTTGTCTCGCCAGACAATGCCGCAGCCTTCGCTTTTCCGTCGGCCAATCTGTTTCCTGTTGAGATAGAGCTGGTATCATTACTGTGTGCTGCACATTTGCAAATGGCCACCTTTCCAGGCAGTAGAATGGCCTCCAAAAGAGCAGCAACAAGAGGAGCATTTAGTATTGGGCGCCCATCCCAAAAATTTTCTGTGTTTCCACAAAGCTCCAAAGTCATGACAGACCCCAAAAGCATAACGCGAATCCGTATAAATTGTGACACATTTACCCGCCATGAGTTTACATGCTTCTGTTAATGCAACAAGCTCAGCTGCCTGAGCTGAGTAGTTTGATGGCAACGTGCCGGATGTCACAACTTCAAATTCAGTTGTTACCGCGTACCCGACTCGATTCTTACCTGTTTGTGGATCTTTGAACGCCGAACCATCCACAAACAAGATATTGCCACAATTTTCGATTGGTTCGTCAGAAAGATCTGGACGTGGTGTACACACTTGTTCGAGAGCGGTTAGACAACAATGATGCTCCTCCCCATCCTCCTCTGTCGGAAGAAGGGTGGCGGGATTCAAGGTTGTGCACCGCTTAACCACAACATTCGGCATATCGAGCAAGATAGTATGGTACCGTAACCATCTAGCTGTCGATAAATGTGATGTTTTCTGTTCTTGCAAGATCATGGAGACCTCATGAGGCACCATCAAGGTTAGGTCAGAATACCCCACAAATTCCCTAGACGCCATCACGGCCTGCTCAGCAGACGCCACGGCCCTCAGACAACGTGGCAATCCGGCTGCAACTGGATCCAATTTGCTTGAAAAATAGGCCACAGGTCGCAGCCTGTCTCCATGACGCTGCAAAAGAACAGAAGTCATAAATCCATGCTTTTCATCAACCATCTGAACAAAGGGCTTGGTCGGCACAGGGAGGCCCAGCGTTGGGGCCTGAGACAACTGAAGCTTCATAATTTCAAAAGCTTCCTCCGCCTCCACTGTCCACTCAATTCTATCACATGACTTCAATCCCTTTCCCACTGTAAGGGCTCTCAAGGGCTGTTCGTGGATCGCATAATTGGGGATAAATGTTCTACAGTATGAACACATTCCCAAAAATGAGAGCATTTGTCTTTTTGTAATTGGTCTCGGCACATCCCTTATCGCCTGCACCCTTTTTTCAGACAGTGATTTACTGTTTCTGGAAATTACATGCCCTAAAAATGTCACTTGCTGCTTGACAAACTGCAGTTTTGACATGCTGACCTTGTGACCCTCCTGCGCCAAATGCTTCAGGAGGGAGACAGTGTCAGCCACGCATGTGGGTTCATCCTTTGCACAAATCAACAAATCATCAACGTACTGAAGCAAGGCAGTCCCATCTGTCAGGGTCAAAGGTTCTAAACTCCTTCTAAGAGCTTCGTTGTAAATTGTGGGGGACTCGCAGTACCCCTGACACAAGCGTGTAAAAGTGTACCCCTTGCCATTAAAGTTAAATGCAAACCAGAATTCACTGTCTTTACCCATTGGTACACTAAAATAAGCGTTAGCCAAATCCACTACTGAAAAGAATTGCGCATCTTGCGGAATTTGAGACAATATCGTATAGGGATTTGCTACTAACGAAGCTCTTTGTCTGACAGCTGAATTCACTGCTTGCAAATCCTGAACAAAATGCCACTCTGTGGGTTGACCTTTGTCCCTGATTTTCTTCACAGGAAAAATTGGAGTACGTACTGGAGGATCATTGCAGGGCACAATTACGCCTTCTTTCAATAGTGACTCAAACACTGGAGTTATGCCAAGTATGGCTTCTTTTTTCCAAGGATATTGCTGTTGGCATGGCCTGTAGTCGGATTTTGGAGTGATCACCACTGGCTCACACCCCTTAATCAACCCCACATCATACTTATATTTAGCCCACAATTTAGCAGGCACCTCAGCCAATGCTGGGTGTATTTCTGAGGTGCAATCATTTGCTGTACAATGATCTTTCGTACTCTCTTTTTCAATTGGTGTCACAATTTGTTCCACCTTTACTTCACCCTCGTATTTTGTCATAAAAGCTCCTGACTTTTCACTGTAGTTCACATTATCATCTTTTTCAACCCAATCTGTAGTCTCAACACACTCTCTGACAAACAGGCCCACTTCACTCCACCTCCCCTCTGTGGCCTTCACAAGTGAAATGTGAGGAACTGACTGGCCTGCTATCAGATAGAATGAGCGCTGTGTCTCTCCTAGCTCCACTAGCAGCACACACACATTTTCTGTCCAAAACATTTTGGTGTATTTCACAGTTTCACCTATTTCTTCCTGAAACCAGTCTATTTCATATTGTTCATTTCTTTCTGTTACGACATGTGATGTGCAATGTAAATTGTCAGGCAGCATATATTTTGTGTCAAAAGGCTTTGTTCGATTTTTTGCCAATTCACACACTGTTTGAGCCCAAACAGAATCTGTTATGCGCCATTCATATGCCCATTCAGCCTTCATTTTCATACAACACACCTCTCCCTCTGTCACACCGACTCCTGAGGAGGTTGCAAACAGTACCAAATGAAGTTGACACATGAGATCACGGCCCATTAGTGGGACCGGACAATTTGCTGCAAGCAGAAAGGCATGTTTTAACATCCTGCCCCCCTCTGTCTCACAGATCAAAGGTTCTGTAAATTTTTCAAAAACTCGGTGCCCTGAGGCAGAAATAGAATCATGTAACTGGTTTGACATTCTCGGTTGACATGGCAAGTCACATGGTCGTAACGTAGATCTGGTTGCCCCAGAGTCAACTAAAAAGGAGACTGGTGTCCCTTCTACCAACATAGAATATCTGGGCATGTCTAAAAATCCCTTACTTTTGTACATTGTCAAACATTTATCAGACTCATCACTAACTTTAGACATACATACAGAAATGCAAGCGTTTTCTTCGTTGCAGAGAGCAGTACATAAATCAGTGTATGTGTAAATGTGTGTGGTTAGAAAATTTTCACTTCCCTGATTCATAGCGGTCGGATGCTCATCCAGGACCCCTCCCTCCTGCTCTCCGTCCTCCGCAATTCAGTTGGCTTGATTCTTCTTGTTCTGTGGGCAATTGTTACCCCAATGACCCTCCTTCTTGCACACTCTGCACTTGACACAGTCTCTGATGGAATGGTCATTCGTTTCACAAATCCAGCATCTCCATTCACTTCTCCTTCCCCCCTCTCTGTTCGCTTTTCTCGCCTTGTACCCATCTTTGTTCCTGGCAGGCCCTCCTGTCCACGTTAGAGCTTCGACGATAGCCAGCTGCAGCTCTCTGTCGGACTTCGCTCGGGCTTTCTCTCGCTTAGTAGCAGCAAGCCTGTCTTCAGTGACTAGTTGTTGCTCTGCCTCTACCAGCTGTTTTTCCACGTGTATGGCGTGTTTTAGTATCTCAGCAAAGCGTGCTTCTTCCCAGCCGACCAAACCAGCTTTAACTCCTTTCATTATGTCTTCCCTCAGTCCTCTCGTGAACCAGCTGCACATGTGGCACTCCCATAAACTGGGCTCAGGTCCTCTGACATCTGGCTCTGGCATGCCGCCGTGTTTGTTGAAAAGTTCATACAACCTGTAGTAGAATGCTCGCACACCTTCATCTCTTCCTTGGAAGCACTCGTTCAGCTTTGTGGCCTCCACGCGTACTGGAAACGCAGCTCTAACAGCGTTGGCCATTTCCAAAACAGCCTCGCGATAGTCTGCATTGTCTCTGTGGTCCCATTCGTGATGTTCTCTCTGACAATCCTCTCTGTGAAGCAATCCTTTGACTCGATACCAGTTCAACGGGCCCAGTTTCATTGCCATCATCCGCTTTAGTTTTCCCCTGAGCAGCTTTCACCTGGACACAAATATTAGACAACAGAGAAGACAGCTCTTTACAATAACTTATGTCATGTTCACACAATTCTGTTGATGGCAGCAGTTGCTTACCCCCTTGAACCCCAATTCGTGGTGGTTTACCAAAGAGAATTTTTAAATGGGCTCAGGTTTATCCTGCTTCTTTTTCTCATTCTCATATACATAAGAACGATCGGCAGTGCCTTGAGCCATGTGAGCCCAGTTTCCTCACAACATTTTGCCAATTTGTTTTTCAAAATGCCATTCTGTTTCTTGATTGCCCCGCCCGAAGATGGAGCATAGGAGCAATGCGTCCTCATGTCTATACCCAGAAATTGACCCACCTGCTTTATTGCCTCATTGACAAAGTGTGTTCCGTTATCTGAACTGATTTTACGTGGGATTCCCCATCTTGGGACGATTTCAGTCAGCAGGGCCTTTGCCACCGCTGCTGCGTCCTGCTTTGACGTGGGGAATACTTCTACCCTTTTCGACCACATATGAACCATTGTTAGACAATATTTCTTCCCATTGCATGGGGTCAGTTCAACGAAATCACACATAAGATATTCAAATGGGCCTGATGCCGGGGGCTGAGACATTTGAGGCATTTTTATTCCCCTTGCCACATTGTGGTTGTTACAAATCACACATCTTTTACAAAAGTTTTCCGCAAATGTTGTAAACCCCTTTGTAAACCACAATTCCTTCATTTCTGCCACCATCGCCATTTTTGATGCATGATCTTGTCCGTGTAAAGACTTAGCGAAATGAGGGTAAAAATGTCGGGGTAAACAAGGCTTGCCATCACAACTAATCCAAATTGCATCCACCAGTGTACAGCCGGCCTGCTTCCACTGGTTCCTCTCTGCCACTGAGGCAAAGGTCTGCATACTCTGTAAAGAAGGAGAATCAACATTGTTATTTTCAGATAACAAGGTACACTCTGCTTCCTTGGTCTCGCCAGACAATGCCGCAGCCTTCGCTTTTCCGTCGGCCAGTCTGTTTCCTGTTGAGATAGAGCTGGTATCGTTACTGTGTGCCGCACATTTGCAAATGGCCACCTTTCCAGGCAGCAGAATGACCTCCAAAAGCGCAGCAACAAGGGAAGCATTTTAATATTGGGCGCCCATCCGACTTTAAAAATTTGTGTTTCCACAAAGCTCCAAAGTCATGACAAACCCCAAAAGCATAACGCGAATCTGTATAAATTGTGACGCATTTACCCGCCATGAGTTTACATGCTTCTGTTAAAGGTACAAGCTCAGCTGCCTGGGCTGAGTAATTTGATGGCAACGCGCTGGATGCTACAACTTCAAACTCAGTTGTTACCGCGTACCCGACTCGATTCTTACCTGTTTGTGGATCTTTGAACGCCGAACCATCCACAAACAAGATATTGCCACAATTTTCGATTGGTTCGTCAGAAAGATCTGGACGTGGTGTACACACTTGTTCGAGAGCGGTTAGACAACAATGATGCTCCTCCCCATCCTCCTCTGTCGGAAGAAGGGTGGCGGGATTCAAGGTTGTGCACCGCTTAACCACAACATTCGGCATATCGAGCAAGATAGTATGGTACCGTAACCATCTAGCTGTCGATAAATGTGATGTTTTCTGTTCTTGCAAGATCATGGAGACCTCATGAGGCACCATCAAGGTTAGGTCAGAATACCCCACAAATTCCCTAGACGCCATCACGGCCTGCTCAGCAGACGCCACGGCCCTCAGACAACGTGGCAATCCGGCTGCAACTGGATCCAATTTGCTTGAAAAATAGGCCACAGGTCGCAGCCTGTCTCCATGACGCTGCAAAAGAACAGAAGTCATAAATCCATGCTTTTCATCAACCATCTGAACAAAGGGCTTGGTCGGCACAGGGAGGCCCAGCGTTGGGGCCTGAGACAACTGAAGCTTCATAATTTCAAAAGCTTCCTCCGCCTCCACTGTCCACTCAATTCTATCACATGACTTCAATCCCTTTCCCACTGTAAGGGCTCTCAAGGGCTGTTCGTGGATCGCATAATTGGGGATAAATGTTCTACAGTATGAACACATTCCCAAAAATGAGAGCATTTGTCTTTTTGTAATTGGTCTCGGCACATCCCTTATCGCCTGCACCCTTTTTTCAGACAGTGATTTACTGTTTCTGGAAATTACATGCCCTAAAAATGTCACTTGCTGCTTGACAAACTGCAGTTTTGACATGCTGACCTTGTGACCCTCCTGCGCCAAATGCTTCAGGAGGGAGACAGTGTCAGCCACGCATGTGGGTTCATCCTTTGCACAAATCAACAAATCATCAACGTACTGAAGCAAGGCAGTCCCATCTGTCAGGGTCAAAGGTTCTAAACTCCTTCTAAGAGCTTCGTTGTAAATTGTGGGGGACTCGCAGTACCCCTGACACAAGCGTGTAAAAGTGTACCCCTTGCCATTAAAGTTAAATGCAAACCAGAATTCACTGTCTTTACCCATTGGTACACTAAAATAAGCGTTAGCCAAATCCACTACTGAAAAGAATTGCGCATCTTGCGGAATTTGAGACAATATCGTATAGGGATTTGCTACTAACGAAGCTCTTTGTCTGACAGCTGAATTCACTGCTTGCAAATCCTGAACAAAATGCCACTCTGTGGGTTGACCTTTGTCCCTGATTTTCTTCACAGGAAAAATTGGAGTACGTACTGGAGGATCATTGCAGGGCACAATTACGCCTTCTTTCAATAGTGACTCAAACACTGGAGTTATGCCAAGTATGGCTTCTTTTTTCCAAGGATATTGCTGTTGGCATGGCCTGTAGTCGGATTTTGGAGTGATCACCACTGGCTCACACCCCTTAATCAACCCCACATCATACTTATATTTAGCCCACAATTTAGCAGGCACCTCAGCCAATGCTGGGTGTATTTCTGAGGTGCAATCATTTGCTGTACAATGATCTTTCGTACTCTCTTTTTCAATTGGTGTCACAATTTGTTCCACCTTTACTTCACCCTCGTATTTTGTCATAAAAGCTCCTGACTTTTCACTGTAGTTCACATTATCATCTTTTTCAACCCAATCTGTAGTCTCAACACACTCTCTGACAAACAGGCCCACTTCACTCCACCTCCCCTCTGTGGCCTTCACAAGTGAAATGTGAGGAACTGACTGGCCTGCTATCAGATAGAATGAGCGCTGTGTCTCTCCTAGCTCCACTAGCAGCACACACACATTTTCTGTCCAAAACATTTTGGTGTATTTCACAGTTTCACCTATTTCTTCCTGAAACCAGTCTATTTCATATTGTTCATTTCTTTCTGTTACGACATGTGATGTGCAATGTAAATTGTCAGGCAGCATATATTTTGTGTCAAAAGGCTTTGTTCGATTTTTTGCCAATTCACACACTGTTTGAGCCCAAACAGAATCTGTTATGCGCCATTCATATGCCCATTCAGCCTTCATTTTCATACAACACACCTCTCCCTCTGTCACACCGACTCCTGAGGAGGTTGCAAACAGTACCAAATGAAGTTGACACATGAGATCACGGCCCATTAGTGGGACCGGACAATTTGCTGCAAGCAGAAAGGCATGTTTTAACATCCTGCCCCCCTCTGTCTCACAGATCAAAGGTTCTGTAAATTTTTCAAAAACTCGGTGCCCTGAGGCAGAAATAGAATCATGTAACTGGTTTGACATTCTCGGTTGACATGGCAAGTCACATGGTCGTAACGTAGATCTGGTTGCCCCAGAGTCAACTAAAAAGGAGACTGGTGTCCCTTCTACCAACATAGAATATCTGGGCATGTCTAAAAATCCCTTACTTTTGTACATTGTCAAACATTTATCAGACTCATCACTAACTTTAGACATACATACAGAAATGCAAGCGTTTTCTTCGTTGCAGAGAGCAGTACATAAATCAGTGTATGTGTAAATGTGTGTGGTTAGAAAATTTTCACTTCCCTGATTCATAGCGGTCGGATGCTCATCCAGGACCCCTCCCTCCTGCTCTCCGTCCTCCGCAATTCAGTTGGCTTGATTCTTCTTGTTCTGTGGGCAATTGTTACCCCAATGACCCTCCTTCTTGCACACTCTGCACTTGACACAGTCTCTGATGGAATGGTCATTCGTTTCACAAATCCAGCATCTCCATTCACTTCTCCTTCCCCCCTCTCTGTTCGCTTTTCTCGCCTTGTACCCATCTTTGTTCCTGGCAGGCCCTCCTGTCCACGTTAGAGCTTCGACGATAGCCAGCTGCAGCTCTCTGTCGGACTTCGCTCGGGCTTTCTCTCGCTTAGTAGCAGCAAGCCTGTCTTCAGTGACTAGTTGTTGCTCTGCCTCTACCAGCTGTTTTTCCACGTGTATGGCGTGTTTTAGTATCTCAGCAAAGCGTGCTTCTTCCCAGCCGACCAAACCAGCTTTAACTCCTTTCATTATGTCTTCCCTCAGTCCTCTCGTGAACCAGCTGCACATGTGGCACTCCCATAAACTGGGCTCAGGTCCTCTGACATCTGGCTCTGGCATGCCGCCGTGTTTGTTGAAAAGTTCATACAACCTGTAGTAGAATGCTCGCACACCTTCATCTCTTCCTTGGAAGCACTCGTTCAGCTTTGTGGCCTCCACGCGTACTGGAAACGCAGCTCTAACAGCGTTGGCCATTTCCAAAACAGCCTCGCGATAGTCTGCATTGTCTCTGTGGTCCCATTCGTGATGTTCTCTCTGACAATCCTCTCTGTGAAGCAATCCTTTGACTCGATACCAGTTCAACGGGCCCAGTTTCATTGCCATCATCCGCTTTAGTTCGTGCATTGTGGGGCTGAATTCTCTGCAGAACATACCAAGCTCCTCAGCAAATTTGTCACTTGCCTCTTCAGGGCTTGGCAAATGTGCCATTGCTTCCTTCATCTCAGCCAAAGTCCATGGTCTGAAAACCACCATAGGCCCGTCCGGCCCGGACACTTCGAGCATCGGAGCTTGAGCTTCAACTTCAACCATTGGAGCTGTGACACTCACATTTTCTTCCTTCACAGTGTGTCGTGTCTTTCTTTTCTTTGTCACTGGAGCCTTCCGCCAGATTTCCTCTCTCTCAGCAGGTGTCTCGGGTATCATGTCTGGGTCGTCGACTTCCTGCAGGAGGGGTTGGGAAGTAGAGGGCTGTATCATCAGCTGTGGTCTCCCGTCAGCTGCTTCTTGCGGGGGTGCTGTCGGTCGCTTCGGAGGAGAGCAGTCCAGGTCAGGGTCCCAGGACACACCCTGCATTTCGACCGGGGAGTGTGTGTAGCTCGGCGGTGGAGAGACAGAAGACAAAGGATTAGTAGGGTGTAACTCAGACATGTATTCCCTAATTAGCTCACGTAAATCCTCTTTTTTTCTCTACTTTTTCATCTTTTATCTTTTCCTCTTCTTCTTTACTTTTTTCTATTTTTTCTTCATTTTGTACTTCTTTTTCAGCTGGTTGCACTAACTGCTTTTGCAGTGCTCTCCTTTCTCTCCTCTCTGCTTCCTGCAGCCAGCAATTCACAGTCTGACCACAGTTTACACACACATGCTTTCTCTTCCAACAACCCGCTTTTGCTTGATTCCCTGCCTCTACATCTTCTTTTATTATAGTGAGCCGTATTACACTTAATGTCCCTTCCGCTGGAAAATCATGATATTTGATCAACTTGTCTATATCTTGCAGACATCTACGGCCATATAATTTTCTCATTTGAAAAAACACCGGCGTATCATATTCTGCAACAGCCCTTGGCGCATCATTTTTCCCAAGCTTGCTCTGGGATTTCCCCATATCGGATCTCCCCGACTCTCGTGGATTTACTTTTCGGTGCGCACCTAGTAATCTGTTGGACGTCTCCAACAGATCCGACCTTTAACCTAAAGTCGGACAGGTTGAGCCTCAATGCTCCCGATCTTTTTAACCCAAAACCGGACGGGCTGAGCCTTAATGCTCCAACTTAAGATGCTTCCCCTGTGTCACTCTTCCACAAATTCGTTCACTTGCAGTACCCTGACTGCAGCTGGGCTCAATCCCACAATTTGTTTCAGTGCGTGACCCAGAAACGTCTCTACTGTCCTAACGTGATACAGTTTTAGGAATTTCTTGATCGCACTGCTTGTCAATGGTGTTTAGATTATGTCATACAGCTTCAGTTCACTTTACAAATTTCTTTTCACAGCCCCTCACCGTTTGGGCTTAATTCCCCCAGAATGTTTTCAGCTTGTATGACGCAGCTCAAATTTCTCCCCTCTAGAAATTATCTGTACTGCCGCAGCGCGACCTCAATTCCCAAAACCCCTTAACCACGACCACAGAGTCAGTCAGAGCCACCAATATGGTTTGTCCCGTTTTCCTAATTCTCTTATTTTACCCACTCACAGATTTTCCCTTTTTACTTTCCCATAATACTCATATTTAATCTCATAAATCACAATTTTTCATTCTCCCATAAAAAATTTATAATTTATCTCTTACCAGAGAGTCGTGAGCCACCTGAGTTCTTTTCTCAATCCCGTGATTGTTCCCGGGGGCCACAGTCGCGGCCGACCCCTCTCCCTGAATCAGAAACGGGGTAGGGCTGAGCTTTGATGTGCTTCAGGTTGGCCAAACGTCGGTCGCTCCTGGGTCCAAAAACGGGGTACATCAGGGATCCCAAACTTCTGACACCAAATTGTTGTGGCAAAAATCATCAACTGACTCTCACTGCATAAGAGACAAACTCATCCAATTGTCTTTAAAGGTTTTATTTCTTGCAAGAAAGGTCAGACAGTCATACAGGCTCACAAGTAGCTGCAGAGTGTAAGACAAAGATTACAGTGTTTCCCTGTGGCTTTTATACCTTCTAATTTTCAAGGTTGAAACCTTATTTTCTCCCATATTAGGCACAAAACCAGGAAAAACGCTGCAACCTGTCATGTGACAATCACAGTTCTCTTACTCTGCAACTTATACATGCAGTTTCCCACAAACATGGTCCTTTACTCTGGCTTGGCTCTGAGCCAAAAATAAAAGCCCAAAAGTAACTGTTCTACGTGACTAAAAGCCCTTCACACACACACACTTGTAAAAGAAGATGCCTTCACATTAGCATCAGCACTTCTAAGGAAGGATATTCAGCAGCATATAGGTCAGGCAGTTTAGAGGAGACATGTAATCATCAGCATATGAGGATAATTACAATCAATTTTTTAAAATTTCCACAACACTAATCACTCACAACTATTTAAGTTGTTTAAAGTTGTTTAAATCTATCAGATCTTTTGTCAAAGAAGTCATGAAAATTGCTTGTGTGTAAAAATGCTGTGTGTTTTTAGGCCCTGGGCCATACCCAGGAGTGCTGGACCTGTGGGGAGCAGGTGGTGGTTTGGTTGAGTACTGCTCTGCCCTGCTCGCATCTCATGGCTTTGCATCGATGGCACTTAATTACTTTAGTCCAAACGAGCTACGATTGCAACATGTTGATATTTCTTACTTTGAGGTAATTTAGAAATTTTAGACAGTCTCCTAATGTGGACCAACCTTGACAAGACATTTGATGTGATCTGGTATTATTAGTTGCCTGTGATTCCAGAGGAGACACTCAAACAGAATTTTGGGCCATCAAAACAAATGGTGATAATATTGGGTATATTTATTAGCCACAAAATTCACACCACTAACAAGTAAAGTCAATAAAATTGATTATATCATCACAATGGCACCTATCAAGGGGTGGGATTTATTAGGAGGCAGTGAACGGTCAGCCCTACTGAAGAAAAAACAGCTAAAAACAGCCAGAGGGGTCAGAAGGTCAGGCTGGTCTTAGCTGGTCAGTTAAAACCAGCTGAACACCAGCTTGGCCAGGTGGGAGACCAGTTTGACCAGGCTGGAAAACCAGCTTGACCAGCTTAGGCTGTTTTGTTTTTTTTCAGCAGTGAGTTCTTGAATTTCATATGTTGGAAGCAGGAAAAATGGGCAAGTGAGAAGAACTGAGTGAGTTTTACATAGGCCAAATAATGATGGCTAGATGATTAAGAACATCTCCAAAAGTGGCACGTTTTGTGGGGTGTTCCCAGTATGCAGTGGTAAGTACCTATGAAAAGTTGTCAAGACTAGTTTGTATTCTGGCACTTTTGTTTTGAAAAGTTTTTGAAATTTTGTCCTATTTTGTGTCTAATGCTTTGTTTGTTTTCCTGAATTTCTTTAGTTGTTAATTGTTTCTTAGGTTCTTCATGATGTCCTTGTTTGTTTCCTTGGTTACCAATTAAGTTTCACCTGTGTCTTGTTTAGTTCTTGTTCATCCCTGTATACGTCCCTCTGTTCTCCTTTCATGGTCGGTCATTTCTTAGATGCGTTCCAGTTAATTTTTTTATGCCCTTCCCTCGCTAACTTCCCTCAGTCTCGTTGACTCAGATGTACGTCATTGCTTACATTGCACGAGTGCCCACTACTGGCAGAACTCATGCAACGGGCTGAATTGGAACGTCCCAAGCCCTTGATCACTTGGACTTGGAGTTGATTTATGATTTACATTTTTTTTTTCCTTACGAAACTGTTTAATGCAGCATTCTATATGTATATAGGTGTGTTTGGGTTGTTTTAGATATTTATAAAAAAAATTAATATACACTATATTGCCAAAAGTTTTGGGACGCCTGCCTTTACGTGCACATGAATTTTAATGACATCCCATTCTTAATCCATAGGGTTTAATATGGAGTTGGCCCACCCTTTGCAGCTATAACAGCTTCAACTCTTCTGGGAAGGCTTTCCACAAGGTTTAGGAGTGTGTTTATGGGAATTTTTGACCATTCTTCTAGAAGCGCATTTGTGAGGTCAAGCACTGGTGTTGGCGAGAAGGCCTGGCTCGCAGTCTCCGCTCTAATTCATCCCAAAGGTGTTCTATCGGGTTGAGGTCAGGACTCTGTGCAGTCAAGTTCCTCCACACCAAACTCACTCATCCATGTCTTTATGGACCTTGCTTTGTGCACTGGTGTGCAGTCATGTTGGAACAGGAAGGGGCCATCCCCAAACTGTTTCCACAAAGTTGGGAGCATGAAATTGTCCAAAATGTCTTTGTATGCTGAAGCATTAAGAGTTCTTTTCACTGGAACTAAGGGGCCAAGCCCAACCCCTAAAAAAACAACCCCACACCGTAATCCCCCTCCACCAATCTTTACACTTGGCACAATGCAGTCAGGCAAGTACCGTTCTCCTGGCAACCAACAAACCCAGACTCGTCCATCGGATTACCAGACAGAGAAGCGTGATTCGTCACTCCAGAGAACACGTCTCCACTGCTCTAGAGTCCAGTGGCGGCGTGCTTTACACCACTGCATCTGACGCTTTGCATTGCACTTGGTGATGTAAGACTTGGATGCAGCTGCTCGGCCATGGAAACCCATTCCATGAAGCTCTCAACATGCTGTTCTTGAGCTAATCTGAAGGCCACACGAAGTTTGGAGGTCTGTAGCTATTGACTCTGCAGAAAGTTGGCTACTTCTGCGTACTGTGCGCCTCAGCATGCGCTGACCCCGCTCTGTGATTTTACGTGGCCTACCACTTCGTGGCTGAGTTGCTGTTGTTCCCAATTGCTTTCACTTTTATTATGATACCATAGCTGACCGTGGAATATTTAGTAGTGAGGAAATTTCACAAATGGACTTATTGCAAAGGTGGCAACCTATCACGGTACCACGCTTGAATTCACTGAGCTCCTGAGAGCGACCCATTCTTTCACAAATGTTTGTAGAAGCAGTCTGCATGCCTAGGTGCTTGATTTTATACACCTGTGGCCATGGAAGTGATTGGAACACCTGAATTCAATGATTTTGAGGGGTGTCCCAATACTTTTGGCAATATAGTGTATCATAGAGTTGTTTGTGGTGGGGTAAATTAATCGCGATATGCAGTAACATCACAATCGTGTTGCATTGTGGTATATGGAGCTGCCTGAAGTGTACATATGAAGTAAACTCGCTCCCTCGGTCAAAATCGAGGCAGCGAGGGTCTGTCCATATAAACTTCCCTCGTCCACTTCAAGAAGTGGAACATGCTTCAAAATGGCAGCAGGGATTCCCCCGGGGGGAAGTGCTTAGGGAAGTTCGCGAGTACGTGTCTAAAAGTGGAGTGGAATGCAGCCCTTGACTTATGTTGAGCTGTTGTTTGTCATTACCATGTGGATATTTCCTGTTTTGCCTTACCTTTGTGGATTTACCAGTTTCATCCTCACCTGTGTGGTTATTTACATTGTTCTAGTCATTAAAGACTGTTGCTGTATCCACTTATATGCTTTGTTGCAGCCTTCTTCACCCAGATACCTATGACAAAAAGAGTGCAAAGAAGGACAACCAGAGAATCAAAAGAGATGGCAGCAAGATGCACTAGGAAAAGAAGGCAGGCAGTGATATGCTCTGGGTAATGTTCTGATGGCAGGGCTTGACATTAAGGACTGCCTGATGGCCCAAGGCCAGTGTGAACGACGCTCAGGACAGTTGACAGAACTGTCACTTGCCCAATCGAGCCAGTGTTGTAGGGGTGTGCATTATATATAGTCTATGATATCGTAATTGTTGATTTAACAATATGACATAATCGAGTAAGTCCCCCACTTCACAAAAAACGAACAAAAACACACACATTGAGTGCATGCATACATTACGTGACATAGTTTAGTGCGTTAGACTAGTGCGCGTGCATATTTAGAGTGCACGATTTCACTGCGCGATTTAGTCTATTAAAATGCATTTAGAATGCCCCCAGAATTCAAGATAAGTGGCAAAAATGCCCCTTGTGTCTTTTAGATTCAAATAATTTAATATAGTTAACCAATATTACACGAAGAGCGCCATTTTTCTGCAAATATCAGCATGATTACAAATGTGATATGATTTTATACAACGTACAGTTTAATAAACAAGCAGTTTATATTAAGTGACTTACATTTTAGACACCAAATCGCTTGTATCGCTCTATTTCGCCAACGAAAATAGTTCCAAACAAAGTCCACAGCATTGTTTTGCGTCTCTGAGCAACACTTCCTGAATGAATCAGCTGTTTGAATGAATCGGTTGAATCTCAGGCCCCGTTTACACTAGTGCGTTTTCGTTTTAAAACCTTGTCTACACTGGCGTTTCTGCAGCGTTTCAGAAATGATCTTCGTCTACACTACACAACTGAAAACGGATGTCACATGACCGTTCATGCACACTAGGCATATGCGTAGAAGTGTAAACAGTTGTCTCTTGTGCATGTAGGTAGCTGCAGTATTAAAAAATGCAGAGTTGAACTGCACAATGGCTGCTAAAAATGACAACAAAGCCAGCAAAGATTACAGTTCAGTCTCCATGTTATTGTTTACACGGTCGTCAAGGATACGCAGAGCAAAAGTTGGCAGCCACGCCATCGTTTTCAAAAGTTTCTGTATTGGTCCGTTTATACTTTCACCATGTAAAGCATAAACGTCAGACGTTGTTACAAGAAACATGCTAAGAAACATGCTAAGTCGCTGCAGAAACAAGGTTGCCAGATGAGCAGAAAATGACAACGGAGACATGTTTTGAAACCCGCGGAAACAACAGGACAGAATAAAGCCACGCATACCAGCCTCCTATGTTTCTGGAGCTACCTCATAAGACGCAGTAGTCCACAGCAGCAACTACACATTGTTATGTTATAAATAAGACAACATCCGTATTGCGAACCCCTCCATGTTGCAGTTGTTTTTGGCGTATGCCTACCAACGCAACATCATTGACATAGTAACCAATGCAGATATTCCGGAAAACAAAAGTGCAGCATGGACACACAAATCGGACTTGAGCAGCTGTGATACACAATGTGGACGTTAATAATTTAGGTAAGATTCCAATCGGATACACAAACAATCGAATTTGGACTGACAGTGTGAACATAGCCTTAGCTAACACTGCAAACTGCCCAGCTGCAACTGCAACATGCAAGAAGTGTAAAAAGATTGGACCTTACGCTAAACTGTGCCGATCATTGCAATCAAATACACGCAAGGTCAGTGAAATTAAATTACCAGAAGTTACTGTACTGTACACTAAATATTCAGCTCATACTCCCAGCAATACAAGCACAGTGACTATATTTACTTCTGACTCACAGACTTGTGTGGTGGATTTAGTGGTTGACACTGGGTCTTTTGTATTTATCCTGCCCTACAGCACTTATGCATGCCATTTCAGTAATGTTGTGCACAGCCAAGCTTGTGACGTATTTCAAAGGCCAAATTCCGGTGGGTGGGTACTTGTCAGCAAATGTTTCTGCTACGTTCTTCATTGTGGACAAAGGGACACCACCAGGGCCTAAAACTAACTTTTTGCCACACCTGCCAATAGCTGGTGACTTAAGAAAATATACTGGACAAAACTATTTTTTACCAGCCATGAAACAAAAACAGTCAGTGATGACACCAATATTTTGGATACTAGTCCTCTAATCCAATTTCGATACCAACTAATATAATTTTAATAGCCTACATTTTTAAAGACAAGTAAACAGTCAGTAATAAAATAAGAACAAATAATCAAATTACAAGCAATAGCACAAATAAATATAATACAACAAAGATTCAAATGAAATAAACTGCTTTTAAGGCAGGTCTAACACCCAGAGCAGTGGGCAGTGGACACCCAGGGAGCGAATGGGAGTTAGATGCCTTGCTAAAGGGCATCTCAGTTATTTCCTGCTGGTGCTGGAGTCGAATCAGCAACCTTTGGGTTACCAGTCAGACTTGCTTATATCAGAGTTTTAATAGGTATTCATGTTGTCTTAGGCATTGTTGCCTAGGCATGTTGTCTTAGGCATTTTATTCCTCTTATCTGTTTTAATGTGTGTATGTCTTTAAATGATACTGGGTCTGACTGTCATGTGAGTGATCACAATATACAGTTTACCTCAATATACAGCAGAAACTGAAAGACAGTTCTAAACAACTTCCAGTTTTGCATATAGACCAGAATTATTTTGAGAAGCATTATCCAGAATCAGTGTTTTTATTCACAGATGGATCCAAAGATCCTGATACAGGATATGCAGGTGCAGCAGTATATATTCCAATGAGTGATTTTTATATTAAGAAAAGAGTAACCAATCATTTGTCAGTATATGCCACAGAACTATTAGCAATATTATTGGCCCTGCAGTGGATAGAGAAGAAGAAACTAAATAACACTGTCATTGCATCTGATTGCTACTCAGCACTTGAAAGTATTAGATCTGCCAGGTCATCATTTAGGATGGATATTATCAATGAAATATTCTGTGTGATGTACAATATAAAAGTTATGGGTATATCTACACACTTCATTTGGGTTCCTGTTTATGTTGGTGTGGAAATGAGAAGGTGGATATTCTGGCGAAACAAACTCTAAGAATAAAGCAAGTAGATCTACAAGTCCCATTAAGTAAAGCGGAAGCTAAAGTACACATTAGAACATATGCACAATCAGTATGGCAGGTATATTGGGATGACAATGAAACAGATAGACATTTATATAATATACAAGTTAGTTGGTGCTGGGAAGAAGGAGAGCAAGAATCGAAGGGAAGGAAATTTCTTAACTCAGCTGATAATAGGTCATACTGGACTTAACAGTACATTATATAAAATTGGCAAGCACCCAACTGGGGAATGCATACACTGTAGCCAACAAGAAACAGTTGATAATGTACTACTTCATTATAGGAAATACAACAATGAGAGATGTCACCTTATTCAGTCATTGAAGAAGGTAAAACACCATGACTTTTCTTTATCTAGGGCCATATTCACAAAACATTTTATCTTAACATGTGATTGAAAAGGGGGAAGCATACACCCCTAGCAGTAGCAAGTTTAGTACAACAAGCATATTAATATGTATTTATGTATATATGTATAATGTGGGGAAGTGTCGAGGACGCTGAGCAACGAGGAGCAAGTAGATCTACAAGTCTACTTAAGCAAAGAATGCAGGCTACGACGACAGGATATAACTCTAACAGTGCTGTTGATAGTGTGTTAGTAGGAAGAGTTGACAATTCCTTTGGCCAAGCCCTAGCAAACCAATGATTATTGAAAAAACCTCTGAATCCGATAGAAGGGGTAGCGGTAGTAAAGAAACTGAGATTGATAGAAGTCTCTACTAAATCATTATAAAAAATAAAAAAAAAGAAATCCCGTTCCACCCTTCACATAGGAGAAACCAAAAATGCAGCTTGGATTTGCAGCCTGAATCTAATTTGATAGAATCGTGCAATTTCTCAGCTGTTTTTGATAAATCAATAAGTCTAGAAATGAAAGAGCGACCTTGCGAAATGGTCCACATCGCGAATTTAAATGCCCTAACAGAGAGAGTAGTATGGGGTTAGATTCCCGCCTAAAGTATTGCGGTCACGGATCAAAAAATAATAAGCATGAATCAAAAATTTAAAAACACATGTAAAAATATATTGCACAAACTGAAACAAATAATGCAAAATGATCAGAATGGCAAAGAACGTGGTCACGAATAAAAATATAAGCGTGAATAGAAAAATTAAAAGCGCATTTAAAAAAAATAACAAGCATGAATCAAAACTTTAAACATTAAAATATTGCACAAATCTTAAACTTGTGTTTATGTGTGCTTAAAAGTTGTTTTCCTTGGTTACTCTGTACTTTGTGCTCTCTTACATTTTCTGCTCATATTTTACTCTTTTGTTCGCTTGTGCTGTTTTTCTCTTTGCTCTTCTTTCCATGTTCCACTCTTGCGTTTCCAAATGTTGCAGTTTGAGTTTTATGTAAATTAGGGCGGGCTTAAGTGTCACCATTGGTCCACTAGTTCTAGATTGACAGCTCCTCCTCTAGCCAATCAATCGAAGAGAGGGAGATGACATCATTTCAGTGCGACTGGCATATCTTACTTTAACTGTAATTCACGAGCAAATATATTAGTAAGGTAGTTTTCATACGTTATATTCTCTTGTGCAAAAGAGGAATTGAAGAGACAACAAGCAAGCATATTATTATTGTTGTATGAATACTAAAAATATCTAACAGTAATATAACAGGTATAGACGAGGCAGGCACACATAAGCGTGACGTTGTGAGGCCGCTGCATAGTGGCAGTTGTGTTTCGCGGTGCAGGTCCAATGGTAGGCGCATTAAAGGTGAATATAACAGTGATGGATCGTCAGACAGGCACAGCTGTGACAGGTTGTCGTTAGAATGGTGAATTTAACAATAAAAGATTGTCCAGGTAGACAGGTACCAGTGACAGGTCGAGTTGCAGGCAAATATACAGTATAACGCTGTCCTGCCACAGAAAGATTTTACCCCAGCTCGGAAATTGGCAGCTGTGACGGTTATCTTCCCCTGTATGAGTGTGAGCATCAGTAGCCATGAGTCGCATTGAAGTGATGTCATCGATTGATTGGCTAGAGGAGGAGCTGTCAATCTAAAACTAGTGGACCAATGGTGACGCTTAAGCCTGGCCTAATTTACATGAAACTCGAACTGCAACATTTGGAAACGCAAGAGCGGAACATGGAAAGAAGAGCAAAGAGAAAAACAGCACAAGCGTACAAAAGAGTAAAATATGAGCAGAAAATGTAAGAGAGCACAAAGTGCAGAGTAATAAAAGCAGGGAAAACAACTTTTAAGAACACATAAACACAAGTTTAAGATTTGTGCAATATCATTTTTAATGTGTTTAAAGTTTTGATTCTTGCTTATTTCTTTAAATGCGCTTTTAATTTTTCGATTCACGCTTATTATATTTTGATTCGTGACCACTTTCTTTGCCAGTCTGATCATTTTGCATTATTTGTTTCAGTTTGTGCAATATATTTTTACGTGTTTTTAAATTTTTGATTCATGCTTATTATTTTTTGATCCGTGACCGCAATAGGCGGGAATCTAACCCCATAGAGTAGTTCTTTCTTTGTGATGGAATCACGTTTTAAAACATTTTTCATAGCCTCCCTGTTACGATCAAGTCTATTAAGAGGTAAGGAAGCTTGCATGAGATTGCTGTATAGAGTAATGCTGAGAAATTCGATTGTATTTGATGGCACCACAGTTTTTTCTTGTGAGAGAGGTATACCTAACTTTCAGAATACATTGCTCGGGTTTAGAATTTGGACAGTCCACAACCAAAAAATCTTCTAACAAATGAAGCACGAAAGGCAGCTTACAGTTATTGAAAAGAATCCAACAGAGAGCTTCCGATAAAGTATCGAAAATACGAGGGCTGCTGCGGCAGCCAAACGTAAGTCTAACAGAGAAAAATATTTTTTTACACCATTGAACTCCGAAGAGGTACCACTGAGACGGGTGAAGCAGCATGATTTTAAAAGCATCGATGATGTCGGCTTTGCCCAGCCAACTGTGCCTTTACCAGCTGTTTTAATGAACTGAATGGTGTTATCTACTGAAGCATAAAACAAAGAAAAATTAGGGAGAGGAATCAAACTTTTAATGCTAGATACATGAACATTGTCATGAAGAGCTGACAGATCTATTATTAAACATTTTTTTCAGGAATATTTCCTTGTAGCTACACCTAAAGGAATAATATGAAATACTGAAAAGGGGGAACTATCGAAGGGACCAATCAAATATCCTTTCTCTACCTCTTTTGCCAATAAACTATCAACTACTTCAGGCTCTTTAAGAGCTGACTGAAGATTATTGCAAATGAACGACGTGTTTGGGAGGAGCGTTAAACCAACCAAGAATGCTTGAATGAGACCAGTTATCAAATAATGCACAAAACAGCGATTTGCCAAGTTCAGGAACATTGACAGGTGTAGAAGGCTTTATTTTTTATTTTTTGATATGTGCATTCTCCAAGGACACACGGACTTATGATGTCCATCTCCACAATAACTTTTCTGTAGCCTCATCTTTAGGTAAGCGGCCTGCCAGGAGTATGCACAAATGAACCACACAAGGAGCAAGACAAAGTGTGGTGACCGGTAAAATGTCTGCTTATTAAAGCCAAGTCTACCAGGGACCAGTCCAGTCTTTGGTTGAACCATTGAATGTACATGCCTTAGCCGAGAAAGATTTATGGTTCTCGTAGAACAGAGTCCCACCGTAAGTCATGGTGAGGTCTGAGATAATTAGGTGTCTAATTCTGCTAAATAGGTGTCTAATTCTCAAAAAGCAACGTTAAACTCAGGCATAGTTAAACAATTTGACAGCCGTTGGTCATTATCTTTCAACAGAACAGATATGTCTCCACAGTCAACTACGCGTTTATCTTGGTCCTCTGAGCACAGCGGGATTTTAACCAGATTAACATCATTACCTGCGAGGATCTGGGCACGCAGCTGGGGAGAGATAGCAGCGGCTGGTGGAAAAAAGGGGGTTCCGGTGGTGGACGCTGGGAGAGCCGTGGCTAGAGACCTGCGTGGTAGAAGGTCAGCAGGTCCCGTAGTGGACAATGTGGAGAGAGCAGCAGCTGCAGCAGCGACATGAGCCATGGGAGCAGGCATCGACAAAGTTGTGTGGAAAGAAGAAGAGGGCTGATTTTCCAGTACTTGGATCCTAGTGTCTAAGCTGGTTAGGGAGATTTGAATGCTCTGAAGGGCAGACAGCACAGGATCCTCTGTAGACTAAGGTGGTGCAATGTTGCCAGATCTCTCTGTCCTTTTCTTCGGAGCCGGTGGGTTGGTGGAACGGGAGCAGTGCTTTCGTTTGGCAGTGGCCTTCCTGGAGCCGGATGGTGTTGGAGTCAATGGAGTCGTGGGCATTTCTGAGATGTTTTCCAGGAAGAATTGAAAGAGTTCTTCGTGACTGATTTCAAGAGTCTGGATGTTATGGCTGTATAGCGTCATGAGAATTTTCTCAGCAGGCCAGTCCACTATAAGCGGAGGAGTTGTTTTATTGGCCAATCGCAAACTTCTGCGCACAGTTGGAGCATTGTCCGGATCGAAATTTTTGCCGCCGTTTTCTAAGAAAAGCTGAACCTGTTCGTCTGAGTCCAGATCAGACATGGTGAGTAATAATATAATGACTTGTGCTAAGAATAGCAGTTTTCTCATTGCCAATGTTAAATTAGCTTGCAGCCATACAATATGTTGTAAGTTCAGCAATGACAGTTTGATTTGCGAGCAGCGATGTGATAGAAAAGATGGACCGCAGATTTAAATGGACCGCTGTGACAGGTGTCAAAACTGGATTGGTACACGTAAGGAACAGCTGACTATCAGCCGATGCGAGCCTGCCAGAGCTAACGCGATGTTTGATTTTTCATCCCATATATAAGCAAATATCATGATCCACACTCCAGTCCAGTCGGTGGCGGTAATGCACCAGTAAGTCAGGTTGCCAACCGCCAATAAACACCAAAGAAGAAGAAGAAGAAGAAGAAGAAGAAACAGGCAGTGCTGCCAATTTAGCGATTTTGTCGTTAGATTTAGCGACTTCCCCACCCCTTTTGAGACTTTTTTCAAAAGCCTAGTGACAAATCTAACAACTTCTTGGACAAACCTTATCTAGATTCCGTGACTCGCCCACTGATCTATATTTATATTAATATAGATCAGTGGACTCGCCAGTATGACGTCATCTAGAGACATTTAGCGACAAGTTTTATCTACTAATTTAAACTGAAAGCAAAACAGTATGCACATTAGGATGCAGGGCAGGTCTCTGTCAAAACGACCAAAGGGTGATGACCCCAAGATGGATTGAGGAGTTGCTTTTATGGACTTATCTTTCCAGCAAACCACAGCACTTTTCATTGGATTATCACTACAGTAAAATTGTATATATCTCACTGCATTTCCATGCACACCAACAACTGTGGATGAGAACTACACTACACACAAACTCATACCACTAGACCTTAACATGATGTTCAGAAGCCTAGTTGGTTAAATTACTATGTTACTTTAATCTGATGTTTTGTTTTTAAATAGGCAACACTGTTCATGAGTGAATTATATTGTTGACAACTATTTTTAAAAGGAAGTCAGAACTGTTGAAGTGTTGTATTCTGATTTAATGTGTGTGAGAACGGAAGTGAAAATGAGTAAACAAGATGGATTAAGTTTGTTACTCCTGTCTCATCTGCTTTATTGGTTAAGAACTCCTGACTGATACCACAGAGTTGTTTTCCCATAAAGGAGTTTTTTTACTGCCTAGTTTTGCTCAATGCCAACTCCAAATTCTGTTTAAAGTTTGTCATGACTGGCTCTTAATCCATAAAAGGAAGGAGACTGGACACATTGGACAAAAGCTGGAAAAATAAAGATTTAAATACAATTTTAAAAACAACCGCACTGTCAGAGCAATAGCCTTGTAAGCAGCACTGACATATACCCCCAAAGCTATTGCTCTGACCTGAGTTGACCCAAGTTAAAGTCCTGGCTTATGGTCCCATTCCCTTCTCTCCTCTCCAAATGTTTCCTGTATGTCACTGAACTTTCCTATCAAAGGCAGAAAGTTCAAATGTATTTATATATAAACATTGTCTCTCAGTGGTGGTGTTTATGTTGTGTGTGATGTGTGTGTTTATGTTTGTTAATATTTCCATTTAGAAAGTATACAAGATCCTGAAGAATCATCCAATGGTACAGAAGGATCGTCTGGCTGTGCTTGGGCTGTCTTTTGGAAGTATAATCACAGTATTGTGGCCTACTCCAAGGTCATCAAGGTTTGCTTGGCCTACACCAGGGATCTCCAACCATACTCCTGGAAAACATCCTTCCTGCAGACTTCAGTTCCAACCCTGCTCCAACACATCTGTCTTTAATTTTCAAGTAACCTGAACACCTTGATAACTGGTTTTGGTGTGTTTGATTGGGTTTAAAACTGAAAACTGTAGGACAGGAGCTCTGCAGGAAAAGGGTCGGAGACCCACAAACACGAATCTACATTCTACATTACATTGGTATGTTGGTCAGTCTCTATTTATTGTCTTTTAGCCCCAGTGCTGTGTGTGTATTAAGGGAAGTCACCTGATTCCTTTGGACAAAAACCTCTTTGAACTCATTGAGGAGATGAAAAAAGTAAGATATAGAAATCCCAGAAAATATGTTATGGCATTATAAAGTGTTGTGCAATTTTCGTTACGCAGTCTGGGCCCAAAATCTGAGCATTTAATTCACCCTTAAAAGTGTAAGAACTTGAAAAAAAATCTACATGCATTGTCTGCTTGAAAAGTACTGCAACTCTTTTATAGAACCACAGTTACATTCATAACTGGCATTTTATTTTATGCCTCCTGACTGTCAGTGACAGTGAGGTTTTTGGATGACCACAAATGGATGGCTTTTGGAGACGTCAGCAAGATGGCGCCAGTGTTTGTGGCTTCCCAGTTTGTTTGTCTTCGCTCTGTCTGCTTTTCTGTGTTCTTCTGTTACGAGTTCGCCAGCTTTGTTACAGTATAATCGTCAAACTTTGTTTGAGATAAGATCCTCGATGGAAAAGTCGCATACCGTCTTGCCGAGTGGATTTGACACCCATCTTCCTCCTGCCCGGTGTCGGTTGCTGACTTGTTTCTGCTGGCTGCCTTTTATTCCTCGTTGGAAAAAGCGTCGAAGAAGATGTGGAACTCGACGTGGCTTTTTAGTCAAGCTAAAGGCAAGTCTATCTGCGCAGCTGCCGATCTAGTGTTTTTCCCTGATTGACTCTATTAAGGGAAAGGATTGCTCTATCACTTTGCGCTCTATGGAGATACCATATCAATGGATTATTCCTGTGCTCCCTGCTACCCGCAACGATCTCCCGCTGCGGTGTCTTCCAAAATTTCGCTCACGGAGAGTGAATTTGCAAAATCTACTTTCCCTGCATTGCGAATCGGGTGAGCAGAAACCTTTAGCAAAGTTGAAGTTCGCTCTGATAAATGTGCGGTCACTCGCAAGTAAAACTTTCATCTCAAAGGATTTTTTTGACTCACAGAACTTAGACATTTTATTTCTAACGGAGACCTGGTTAAACACTGATGGTTTAAGTTCATTCTCGGAGTTGCTACCATCTAAGTGTGGCTTTTTGAATTCCCCGCGGGCCTCTGGTCGCAGAGGTGGTTTGGCAACTATTTTTAAGAGCAGCTTGAACTGTCGGACTCTGCACACTACGTATTATGCTAGTTTTGAGCTGCAGTTGTTTCAGTTGAACTCGTCAATACTCTGTGCTGTGATATATCATCCTCCAAAATTCAACAAGGATTTTATATGGGACTTTACAGACTTTTTGGGCAATATATGTTTAAAACATGATAAACTTTTACTAGTGGGGGACTTCAATGTGCATGTCTGCTGTTCATCAAATCCACTGGCTAAAGACTTTTTTGGATTTAATTGACTCTTTTAACTTTGTCCAACATGTACAGGGTCCTACCCACGAAAAAGGCCACACCTTGGACTTAATATTATCTCTGGGCCTGTCTGTTGGGGATATTGAAATTCAAAATGCAGTCTTTTCAGATCATATGTTTATTTGTAGTAGCATTTTTACTTCATGTGTCACTCAGTCTATCTGTCCTCCAGCTCATCAGGTTTGTCATGTAACTACAGCTACCGTTGAGAGGTTTAAGATGTTATTTTCTGAATCGGACATTTTTGCTGCTCTTGAAGGCTTTTGTGATGTAAATGCGGCCTTTGATTTATTCAATTCTACATGCTCCTCTATCCTAAACTCTATCGCCCCGTTAAGGGCTAAGAGTGTTAAAACTAAATCTGATCCTTGGTTAAACGAGCATACACGTCATTTGAGACGAGCTTGTAGGAGAGCAGAGCGTAGGTGGAAGAAGGATAAGTTACAGGTGTCATACAATATTTTACAGGATGCTTTAGTTACCTATCAGAATGCTGTAAAATCTGCTAAAATTAATTATTTTGATGGGTTAATCTTAAGATATTATGGAAATTCAAAAGTATTGTTTAATACAATTAATTCTGTACTAAATCCTTCTGCCGCCGGTTCTGCTCTTCCTGCTACGGCGTGTGATGACTTGTTAAATTTCTTTGTTCAGAAAGTTATTGATATTAGAATGCAGATTGTGCCTGGTTCCTTTAATTCTCTATCTACTACTTGCTCATCGGCAATATTTAATCAATTTTCTCCTCTTTCACTTCAGTCTTTATCAAAGATAATTGGTCAGTTGAAATCTACAAATTGTTGCCATGATACCATTCCATCAAAAATTATTAAACAGACTTTTGAGATTATTGGCCCAAGCCTATTGACATTAATACATAAAAGTCTTACAGCAGGAGTAGTTCCTGCAAGTTTTAAACATGCCATTGTAGAACCCCTTTTAAAAAAAATCAAATTTAGATCAGAGTGTTTTTTCAAACTATCGTTCCATTTCTAAATTACCTTTTTTGTCTAAGGTCTTAGAGAAGGCTGTATTAAATCAATTACAGGCTTTTCTAGTCCAAAATGATATCTTTGAAAAGTTTCAATCTGGATTTTAAGCAAAGCACAGTACAGAGACGGCCCTGCTCAAAGTATTAAATGACATTTTAACTTCAGTTGATTCTGGTGACTCAGTGATTTTAATTTTATTAGATCTAAGGGCAGCATTTGATACTACTGACCACAATATTCTTATTGCTCATTTAGAAAAGACTGTGGTTATCCGAGACACGGCTCTTGAGTGGTTCAGATCTTTTCTTTCTAATAGGACTTTTTCAGTTAACATCAGTCAATCTTATTCAAAATCTGCTCCACTGAATTGTGGTTTTCCCCAGGGTTCAATTCTTGGTCCAGTTTTGTTCTTGCTGTACATGCTGCCCTTAGGTTCTATTTTTAAAAAGCATGGAGTTTCTTTTCATTGTTTTGCTGATGATACTCAGGTGTATCTACCTCTACGGAAACAGTTATTACATCTCTACTAAATTGTTTGCATGAAGTTAAACTATGGATGTACGCAAACTTTTTAAATTTAAACGAAAGACCGAGGTAATTTGGTTCGAAAACCCTGAGTCTCAAGTCCTCTCTGATTTGGGGAACTTAGCTCCTTTCTGTAAATCGGTCGTTAAAAATCTTGGGGTTCAGTTCGATGTCTCTCTGAAATTTGATAAACAGATCAACTCGGTGGTTAAGTCTTGTTTCTTTCAATTGAGATTATTAGCTAAGGTTAAACCGTTTCTGTGACCTAGCAATCTTGAAAAGCTTATTCATGCCCTTATTTCTGTAAGATTGAACTACTGTAATTCTTTGTATGCAGGTGTGAGCCAATCGCTGTTAACTCGCTTGCAGCTGGTGCAGAATGCCGCTGCTAGATTGCTGAAGGGTGTTTGTAAACACCAGCCTGTAACACCTTTTTTATCTACTTTACATTGGCTTCCAATTCACTACAGGGTCGATTTTAAATTACTTATCTTAGTATATAAAGTCCTACACAATTTGGCTCCCTCTTATTTAATTGATCTTTTGCATTTACATAAACCTCAAAGGAATCTAAGGTCATCAAACCAGATGATTGCAGATGTCCCTAGGACTAGATTAAAAATGAGTGGTGACCGGGCATTTTCGGTGGTGGCTCCAAAGCGTTGGAATAGCTTGCCTTTATATCTTAGACTTTTACCTACATTGGGTTCTTTTAAAAGAAATCTGAAATATAAATTGTATTTATTAGAGTTGGCCTTTGGCTCAACACATTGAGTGAACAAAGTGGGTTTCTTGGCTATGATGTTTGTTTTATTTGCTTATTTATTTATTTCTCCTTTTCATTCTGTGCTGTTGGTCTCCCTTTTAGTTATTATTGTACAGCACATTGGTCAACCTGGTGTTGTTTTAATTGTGCTCTATAAATAAATAAAACAAACAAACAAACAAACCAGCATAGTTAAGAGTGAGAGATACACGTCCATCAGGAAAGAATATACTTGGGAGAACTGCAGGCCCAAAAACTGAATGTGACGCTTAAGTAATTCTGTAGAAACTAGTTAAAGTGGAAGGGGATGACCAGGTAACCTCTGCATGTCATTAAGTGGGACCCCCACTTAATGATATATGTAACTATCCACTACCTTAAAGGTATGTTAATTTAGTTTATTTCTCAAATGAGAGAATTTCCACTGTGAATGTGGTGCACCAACCGTATGGCACAGTCGATCTGTATAGTAAACAGATTCTCTCATAGAGCTACAGTGGATATAAAAAGTCTATACACCCCTGTTAAAACAACTGATTTTTGTTTGTAAAAAGTGAAACAAAGATAAATCAACTAGACTTTTATACATGGTTTGGCCAGGGGGTGTCCAAGGCTACATTAGGGGGTCCATAGACTGTGAAAGAATAACGTGTAATAGTTATTTGTTTTCACTGTTTTGACGCTTGTAACATTGTATTATAATAAGTAAGCTACCAAAATTGTAGATACCAGTGAAATTTCACAATTCTCGATTCCAAATTATTGTCATAATCCCGGTGTTGTTCCCCTGTCTTGTGTTTTAGACTTTTAAGTTCAAATGTCCTTTACCATTGTTTCTCTGTTCCCTTCCTGTATTAATTTCTAGCCTATAGGTTATCTTCACTGTCTGCCCCAGAGGTTGTTCCCCTGTCATTGGTACTCTCTCTAATGGCAGCAGCCATTGTGTGTGTTTGGGCCACATACTTCTCTTCAGCCCGTGAACCTGCTCCTGCCCATAAGTCTGCTCCAAAGCCGCTTCAGCCCATGAGTCCAAACCAGAGCCTGCTACAGCCCATGAGTCTGCTCCAGAGCCCGTTTCTGCCCCAGAGTCCAGTCCTGTGTCTACTTCCTGTATTAATTTCCTGTTTCCCCTTGTTTTGCCTGCCTTGTTTGTTACCATAGCCACCATCATTCATTTCCATGACAACTCATCACCAGCACCTGTCTCTAGACAGCCCCTTGTTATCTTTTGCATAAATACCCTTGTGTTTCTCTGGTTTGTTTGTCAGTCATTGTTTTTCGCTGTAACATGTTCCTGTCCTGTGTTTCCTGGTTTATTCTGGCTACCCTAACTTTGTTTCTCTTGTTGATTATTATTATTAAATCAAGCTGCATGTGGATCCTCTTCTCTGCCTGCTTCTTTGCCTGTCTCAACCGTTACACTTATACGGAAGGAAGGAATATAGATTAGCCTCAGTGGCTACATCAGGGCAAACAGGAAATTCGGGAATGACCTTAGTTGTATTAGGGCAGACAGAAAATTCTGGGACGACCCTCTTGGTCATATCTGGAAAAACAGGGAACTCAGGAACGACCTCCGTGGTCGCATCTAGACAGACTGGAAACTCGGGATCAATCTCCCTGGTTGTCTGGAGCTGGAGGGCTGGAGCCATCACTGGACTCTGGGGGGGGGAATCTTACGGACACAAGGACTGGAGGTAAATTTAGATAAGTACGAGCAGGCTCTGATGCATATTAAGGGGTTAGAGTGGGCTCCAATGTAGGTTCAGGGGTTAGAGTGGATTCTGATGCAGACTCTGGGGCTGGAACGGGCTCGATACAAACTGGAGTGGACTCTCTGGACAAACAGGAGACTTAGGAACCACCACCGTGGTCACATCTAGACAGAAGACTTTCATGGTCGCATCTGGACAGACTAAAAACTCGGGAATGACCTTCCTGGTCGTCTCTGGGCAAACAGGAAACTTAGAAACAACCTCCATGGTCATGAATACCTCCACTTCATTATGAGTGGGAGAGTAGTGTGCGGCCCAAACACACATTATGGCCACCGCCGTAACAGGGAGAACAATCATTGGTAGAGGAGTCTCTGAATCCTCTGGGCTTGGAAGTATCTGGCTGGGTTCTGGCCATGTTGGCTGAGGATTCTGGCTGTAGAGCAGGCACTGGGCTGACCTCGGGGATGAGAGCCATCAATGGACTCTGGTCAGAGGCTGGAGCCCTCAGGGGACTATACACTTAAACGGATTCTTGGTCTGGGGGGAATTCTCTTACGGCCACAAGGACTGGAGGTAAATTTAGAGTTAACTCATAAGTACGAGCAGGCTCTGGTGCACATTCAGTGGCTCCAATGTAGATTCAGGGGTTAGAGTGGACTCCAATGCAGGATCTGGGGCTGGAGGTTTTTGTCAAAAGGAATCAGGTGACTTCCCTTATTGAATTCTGAGGCTGGAACAGACTCTTTATTGAATTCTAAGGCTAGAGTGGACTCATGACTGAACTCTGGGACAGGATTAAACTAAGGGACTGGAGCCATCTCTGCATTGTGCTCAGGCGCTGGAGCCATCACTAGACTAAGGTCAGGGGCTGGAGCCAACACTGAGCTCTGTTCAGGGGCTGGATCTGCAGAGGACTGTTTCTTCTTCCTATGCCTCCTCCTTTGGGCAGAGGTGAAAAGAAGCACTGAGGTTTTAATAGTTTCTGGACTTGGCACAGACTCTGGAGCAGGCTCATGGCTGGAAGCAGATTCTGGAAAAGGAATGGAATGGTAAACATCTGTAGCAGTCCATGTAGCAATCCTAGTAGCAATGAGACCAGACAATGGATGAGTGTTTGGTGCTTGCTTATATAGGAAAACTGATGAGGTTGAGGGCAAACAGGTGTGAAGATTGAGCTGAGTGTGCAGTTTATGGCCAGGGAGGATTATGGGAAATGTAGTGTGTTGTGGTGATAGGCATGGTGAATGAACACAGGATAATATAAGTAAATAAATGTAATATGCTTATATTAGGTGTATTTTGTACATCTGACAAAGAAAAATGTTTGTGTGTGTATGGACATTGAGCATAGGACCTATGTCTATAAAAAACTTATTTTTATAAATCATTTTTTCTTTAAAATGAATGACAATTTGGTTTGGAGGTGAGGTTAGGGTATTTTACCAATTCTGGACAAAATATTATCCCGTGGCCAACGGTTATAATATAAAGTTATGATTACTGATTATGAGCGAGGTAACAAAATCAAAAATTTAAAGCAGTAATTTGTAAGCACAAAGCACAAGACACTGATATATGTGTATGTGAAAAATCAAACAAGACTTTATTGAACTACTCTAATACACAAACTAATCTAACGAAAACACACACACACACACACACATTCATACAGTTACAGGGGAATTGTGAGATTGTTAACGGAAGGTGAATGAAGTCCCAAATGTCTAGCGTTAAACATTCTTTCTTTGACCGTAACCTGAGAGAATTAACAGACTAGCAATTCAATCTTAGCTCATTTGCTTAATAAAAGTTGCACCAGCTCAGTAAAAAATGAGGAGACTGTATTAATTGCGTGTGGGATGCTCCTGTAAGCGTGTTCCCTTTGTGACATAGGGAGTTGATGAGTTTTAGTTAGCTCTTGAAGAGGTGTAACGTGCAGGCAGGACGATGGTAGGTCAGCACGAGTCAGCGAAAGCCAAGGCAAAAAGCAGAGAAACAATGCATGGCATTGGTTTTAAAGACCCCCTGTGGTAAAAATCAAGTTTTTAAATGTTGTTTATATGTCTATGTGGTGTTTATAATATGCTTTAAGACAAACCTTGTGCAAATTCATAAGTCAACACCATTGCTGAGTATTTTATGTTTAAAACTGCAGGGAAAAAAAGACAGTCTCAAACCCGCAGTTTGAAATCGCTGGTGTTTGTGATGTCACAGACTACTTTGTAACCAGGTTATCCCGGTATATTTTCTGTTGATATGAAAAATTGTGTAGATTTAGCAATATAGCGAGTCTATGATGTATATTATGATGTTATGATTAACTATATGCCTTTCTCCACTGACTTTCTGAGTTGTTCAAAGCGTTTGTAATACTGATTGTTAGAAGGTAGCTGTCTGACTATGAGATGAAGAACAGGAACATGGTTTGTGTAACATTAGCAACACAGTCACAACCATCTGGAACATCCCTTCATACTCCACCAAAATGCTTAAGAGCACAAGTGTGGTGACCATAACAGCTGAGGGCTCAGGCATGGCGGCCATCTTGTTCTCTGGACTGAGGACCCGGATGGATGGAGAGAGGCAGACTTCAGCGCTTTGGCCCCCAGGTCAGCGCTGTTGGACACCCATTTACGTGCATGGGGGAACGCCAGAGGACAGAAATGGACCGATCCATTGGAGCAGTATGTGGAGGGAACCGGCGTGGCCACGTGTGCTTCCGATGAGGATAACACTCCCTTTCTTTAACGTCTTCTACTTCAAAATTTGCACCATTTAAATAGAGAATGAGATTAATCGACTCGACTAGAGAGAAATAACAAGCAGGTTCGCTATACCGAATTGTATCCTCATCCAGTCCCATACGAAAACACACACAGAGAGGCATCAGGCCAGTTTACCTGATGGGAGAGCTCGAGAAACTCCTCCACATGCCTCTCCAAAGGACGACCATTCTGCCTCAGTTCCCACAGTAGGTCCTCAGCCAGAATCATCTCGTTTTGGTCGGTTCTTCTGTCACAGTTCATGGTTGTAGACAAGTGCACAATGAAGGAGAATCCAATAAACAGACTTTAATGATGATATTCAGAGGAATGAGAAGCAATACAACACCATAAACACAAACGAGAACCGACCAAGACTAAGGGAGAACACAGGGTATATATACACATGGCAAACAAAGGGAGAAACTAACTAGACACACCTGAAACGAGGACAATAATCAAATCAGAAACCATGACAACTAAATAATGGCGGGAAAAACTAAACAAAGGAAGACATGTGACAAACAGAACCAAAACAGTCCAAAACAGACAGACATGTGACAGGTATGATTCGACTTCAATGTGTTTTGATAGTAACGCATAATGTAGCTTATGCAGTTTGTTGTACCTTTACTAATTTGCTCAACGACAGCAGCATTCAGCATCTAATCAGGATCTATTTTTGTTTTTTCAAAGTTACGAGCAAACTACAACATCCACACTTTTGGTGCATGGATTCATAAGGCCACCACCACCATTTCTGAGTCGTGCTACAAACAATGAGTAAAATGTCGTGTCTCCTTCAATGAAAATACCATCAGCGTCCCTGCAGGTATTGTGCATGCTGTCCTTAGCACGAAAGATAGTTTTGTGTTGTTCCTTCACTTGATATTCTGACAATGTTTACATTGTTTTTACATTGTATTTTTGCTGAAATACTATCACCTTTCTGGTTATAAAATAAAATAATATAAAATCTGGTTAAAAAAAACACAGTGATGTGGTTTATTCTGTGCTTCAATGCTGCTAATTTTTCATCAGCTGTCACGTTAGAAATGTCCAACATATGCATCTAAATCCGTTTTTAAAAAGTTGTTTACGTTCATTATTATAGTACCTTTACTCACTGTAACGTTATTGTAAAGTTTCCTCACCAGTGAATGACACATGATGTAATCCAAATAACGTTGTCTCTGGTCGTCTCACTTCTGTTCTGTGCGCGTTCATGTGTTTTGGAGGAGGCGTGTCTTTGGACGGCGATTTGCAGGGAGGGTGGGATGTATGCTTTCAATGCTAGTGGGCTAAAGTTTGCATTTTTCCAAATCACCTAATGCACCTTTAAGGCGCACATTTTTATTATGTAAAGCTCTTTGTCTTTTATCATAAGCAAGTCTCTTTTGAACTTCATTAAATGAATGCACATGTGCCACTCAAACCAGCAACAGACTGTACTTTGCCGTTTCATGATCATCCAACATCAAACAATGATTACAGTATCAAACTGTAGACTGTCAGGGGTGAATATACACAGGTTATAACACGTTTTAGGCTTCTTATCATGTAAGCATGTTATCACTTTGAGAAAACCAATGAAACCAAAAATGTGTGTGTGTGCGTGTGTAAATGTCCAGTTCTTCGATGTATGAACAGTGTCTGTAATCAACTGAAGTCAACAAGTCAATCAAACAGTCTATAGTCAAAGTCTTCAGTAAGTCATTTGAGAGCTCTCATAAGTCAGTCAATCATAGAGCAGTTAAAAGTAAAAGCAAATCTTAGTAATGGGTCTGGTCAAGCAGGTGGTCTTGGTCTTGATTCTTACTTGACATGTCAATCCCCTTTTATCCTTTATGATCTGAATAATTTTGCCCATAATCCATGAGCTCCTTGGGGCAGTATCATCCACTACAAGCACAATATCTCCCACTTGAAAATTGCATTTCTTCACCAGCCACTTCTGGCGTTCTTGTAGTTGAAGTAGGTACTCCCCGATCAATCTCTTCCAAAATAAATCCGCCATATATTGGACCTGACGCCATCTTCATCGTGAATACAAATCGTCCTTATTAAATAGTCCAGGTGGTAAAGATGGACGTGTTTTCAGGAGAAGGAGATGGATAGGAGTAAGGGCTTCCAAATCATTAACATCCATAGATGCTCTGGATATAGGACGATTATTAAGGATGGATTCAACTTCACAAAGGAGTGTGTAGAGACCCTCCTCGTCCAAACTTTGTCCTCTAAGGATAGAATTTAGAATCTTCCTTAATGATCTTATAAGCCTTTCCCAAATTCCTCCAAAGTGCGAACCAGCCGGGGGATTAAAGTTCCACTTAATTCCTTTTTGAAGCAGAAATGAATTGATCTGATTATGATTCCAGTTTTTCATAGCCTCCTGCAGTTCGCGTTGGGCACCAACAAAGTTAGTACCATTGTCTGAACGGATCTCGACTACTTGTCCTCTACATGCAAAAAAAAAAAAAAAAAAAAACGCCTTAATGCATGGATGAAAGAGTCTGTATCAAGTGAAGCTGCTATTTCAAGGTGAACAGCTCTTATAGTCAAACATGTGAAGATTACTCCATAACGTTTTACAATGCTCCTTGCCCGTTTTACTTCAAAGGGACCAAAGCTGTCCACTCCAACATGCGTGAATGGTGGTTTGTCAGGCGTGACTCTATCTTGTGGCACATCTGCCATCTGCTGATGACCCGTGGTTCCATGTAGATGTCTGCAGACTACACACTTGGACAAAATTCTTCTTATAGGGATCCACCAGGGATCCAATATCTCTATCGCAGATTAGCCAGCATATAATTCCGTTCACAATGTCCAATGTCATGATGATTGCCGCAGAATCATATCTGAAATATGTAGATCCTTGGCCAGTATTACCGGATGTTTAACTTCTTCCGGCATTGTAGCCTTGTCCAGACGCCCACCAACTCTGATGATATCTGAGTGAAGCACAGGGTTAAGTCTATAGAGTTCACCACTCTGTTTTACCAATCCATCTTTCCGTAGACTAGCCAGTTCCTCAGAATATCTCTTCCTTTGGCAAAGATGGATAATCTCCAATTCAGCCCTTTCCAGCTCCTCTGAAGACAACAAATTTGAAGACAACAAATTTGAAGACACATTGGATCTGAATTTTTGCATCTCTTGGTTAACAACAGTCTCTTGTTGCAAATTGTCCATGTCAGAGTAAGCAGTAATCAACCTTTTCCTTTCCTTGCTGAGATCAATCAGAATGTTCCTGAATCGATGGATCCAAGCTGCACCTCTTTTCAATCGCATCCATGAAGAGTAGTAATTAAAGTATGGCATAAAATCATACTCTTGATGAACCTGTACCTATTCACCAGAACACTCCTTTTCACTTCTGGGTCACAAGAAGACATCACACCTACATCAGTAGGATCCATGGGCCATAACTCTTTTTTTTTTTTTTTTTTTTTTTTGATTTCGGATTGTTGCATGACGACATCAGTTGAGCAGTTTTGTAAGGTGCCTTCAGATGAGCTATTAAATCTGTGTTCTAAGAAACAATTATGGGAAATTGTAAATCGATATGAATTGAGTGGCAGCAGATCTATCGATTGCACGGATTGTTCGTTTGACATAATTCATAATTTGAAATTGTTGCCTGCGTTTAATGAGAGAGATCCTGATGTTTTTTTCTCATTATTTGAAAGTATAGCTGACGAACGGGGATGGCCTGAGTCCGACCGCACAGTTATGTTTCAATCTGTTTTAGTAGGGAAAGCTCAGGAAGCGTATACTGCTCTTTCAGTAGAGGAAAGAAAGAATTATGACAGTGTGAAATCTGCGGTGTTAAAAGCTTTTGAGCTGGTCCCAGAAGCTTATCGCCGACGTTTTCATACTTGGAGAAAAGGTGAGAGACAAACACATGTGGAGGTTACAAGAGAGTTAAGTAACCACTTTGATCGCTGGTGTACAACATTTAACGTACAGTCATTTGGTGAGTTGCGCGAAATGATTACTGAACAGTTTATTAAAAAAAATTAAAAAAACCATTGTTCCCGATCAAACTGCAGTTTATATTAACGAAAAGAAACCTCGCACTGCTATTGAAGCTGCATCGTTAGCAGATGATTTCGTTTTGACACACAAGAACCGATTTGTTTATGGGAATAGGGGTAACGGAAATCTTAATCCCAAACAACTGCAACGAAGTGATTGAGGACCACTTTCTCAGAGGGTGATAACTGATTCTATGTGTCGTTATTGTCTGGAAGTCGGGCATTGGAAGAATGAATGTCCTGCACTTAAAATCAAACAGGGAAAAAAAATTCTGCACCTGTTCTTTTAACAAGTTGTTTGTCGCGCGCGTCATCTACGGAAAATATGTCCGTGTTAAAAAGGAACTGTTCCGAAATTGAACACAAAGGGTATGTACGTTTTATTTCTGAAGGGTTTGTGTTTCTTTTTGAGGGGCAGGAAGGTGTACCTGTTAGAGTCATGCAAGATACAGGATCATCAGAGTCCTTTATTTTGGATTCTGTACTTCCATTTTCATCCACTTCATATGTTGGTAAGAATGTTTTAATCCAAGGAATTACACTCCAAACATTGTCTGTTCCTCTGCACAAGTTCATTTTTCAGTCCCAGTTAGTCAATGGGGAAGTGACTATGGGAGTGCTCACTTCTTTGCCGGTGGAGGGAGTGGAGGTCATTTTGGGAAACAACTTGGCTGGTGAGAGTGTGTGGCCGGTACTGGCCCCATCACCGATTGTGACCCCGTCTTCCCTTCCCGATCAGGGGTGTGGCGAGTTGTCTGATGGTGCCTCTTGTGTTATTATACGGTCTAAGACCAAAAGGCTAAATGATGAGGGTGCTAATTTGTGTGATACCCGCACACCGGTTAAGTTTGTCGCTCCTGGATTGTCTCTCTTGTCTAATTTTTCTCGTGCAGAACTAGTGGTCGCCCAGCGGGATGATCCTGGGTTGAAAACTTTGTTTGCTGCTGTTCTACCACCGAAGGATGTGGAGAGTTCCGCAACTGGATACTTTATAGATTATGGAGTGCTGCTGCGTAAGTGGCTTGCCCAAAGAGAAGATTGTGGTGGTGAGTCAATAGTTCAAGTTGTTGTACCGGAGAAATTTAGAGATGCTCTACTTCGGTTGGCTCACGGCGATATAGCCAGTCACTTGGGTGTAAAAAAGACGTACGACAGAGTTCTGAAGCATTTTTATTGGCCACTGTTGAAAAAAGATATCTCGCGATTTATTAAAACATGTCATACGTGCCAAGTGACGGGGAAACCTAATCAGCCACTGAAACAGGCCCCATTGTGTCCAATATCTCCAGTGGATCAACCTTTTGAGCACCTTTTAGTAGACTGTGTTGGTCCATTACCTCCCTCTAAGTCGGGAAGTAAATTTCTTTTGACTATGTGCCAAAATACTCGTTACCCAGCGGCTTATGCGATGCGCAATGTTACAACTCGATCTGTAGTTAAGGCCCTGTCTCAATTTATTTCAATCTTCGGTATCCCTAAGGTCATTCAGAGTGACCAGGGAACGAACTTCACGTCTCTTATGTTCGCAGAGATCTTAAAACAGTTGGGAGTTAAACATAACCGGTCCAGCGCATACCATCCTCAGAGTCAGGGTGTGCTGGAACGGTTTCATCAAACACTCAAGTCCCTCTTGCATGCGTATTGCGTTGAATTAAATCGAGACTGGGAGGAAGGACTTCCATGGCTTTTGTTAGCCGCAAGGGAGGTTACGCAGTCTAGTTTGGGTTTTAGTCCCAACGAATTAGTTTTTGGACATAAGGTGCGTGATCCACTTGTCGTTGTGGGCGATCAGTTAAAGGGAAAACAGCCACCACAAAGTTTGCTGGAGTATGTTAATGGTTTTCACAGATGCTTGTTTTTAGCTGGTCAAGCTGCACGAAAAAATTTAGAAAAGGCGCAAATAAAGATGAAAAAGCTGTTTGATCGCCAGTCTGAACAGCGTGTATTTAATTCTGGGGATCAGGTTTTAGCATTGTTGCCTTCAGTGGGCTCTCCGTTTTGCGCAAAGAAGAAAGAAAATAACCCAAATCTGTCATGTGAACTTATTGAAACCTTTTTTCTCCCGCGATTATCAAACTGATGTTAAATCATCCACTGTGGTCAGTTCTGTGACTGATGGGCTGGGTCAGTCTTCGGTGGGAGAGACGGAGGGGATTAAAGTTTTAGATGACGCTGTAATGCAACCTCGTTTAAAAAATTCAGAGACTCTAAATGATTTGGAGAGTTTGTTGACCCATTTATCTGTTTTACAACGAGCAGAGCTGTCACAATTGATAGGCGAGTTTCCGTCACTGTTTGGGGATGTCCCATCACAAACTCACTTAATAGAGCACGACGTAGATGTGGGTGATGCTCCACCTATACGCCAGCGTTTTTATCGTGTTCCTGTTGAAAAACGTCTAAAATTGGAGTCGGAGATTCAGTATATGCTGAAAAATAACATTGCAAAACCGTCTTGTCCAAGTTGGGCTTCGCCGTGTTTATTAGTTAAAAAACCAGATGGAACGTTCAGGTTTTGTACGGATTCTGTCATGAGTTTCGGGTTACGAAACACACCGGCGACCTTTCAGAGGTTAATGAACCGTGTGGTTTCTGGCTTAGAAGGCTGCGCAGTTTATTTGGACGACATTATAGTTTACAGCGATGATTGAGATCAGCATGTGACACGGGTACGAGCTTTGTTTCAGCATCTGGCGGAGGCCAGTTTGACCGTGAATTTAGCTCAATGTGATTTTGCACGGGCAACAGTTTCTTATTTGGGAAGGGAGGTGGGCCAAGGAAAGGTGCGCCCTTTGCAGGCTAAAGTGAATGCGGTAGAGAAATTCCCTACTTGTACTAAAAAGGAGCTGATGAGGTTTATAGGGATGGCTAATTACTATCGTAATTTTTGCACCATGACATATTTGGACCGATTTGGACAATGGGCGGCGCCATTTTGTTTGCATTCTATGTCGATGACGTCAAATGGTTGCACTCACTGAGCTACTGCAACTGTCCTATTGCTATTTTTAATGCAACACAACTCGGAATATAATATACGATGCCACATTGTGCAGCTTTTGGCTGTAATTTTCAGTCGATGAGCCACAAGAGAAGCGATGTAAGTCTTTACTGCTTTACTAGCGATAAGAGGAGAAAAGAATAGGAAGTGCAGAATGTGGACAAATAAAACTTCCTAACTGCGTCTTTGTTCTCTTCTCTTTAGTCCTGATGACTTTGCGGCTTTTTATCTGTATGTTTTGGTGCAACGGTAATCTAGTAAGGCATACAGGTTCCTTTTAAAACCCAATCAGCCTTTTCAATATGAGCCAGAGCGCAAAATTAGTGAGGATGAAAACATCGAAGACGTGCAATGTCTCTGTGGCTATTCGAACTACTGTTGTATGATTGACGTGTTAAAATCGTCTGATCACCTGAATGTATACACACAGTTAAACATGCTGAGAAGATGCTACTATTTTATGTGATCACAGATATCTCGTGCATCACAGCGCACGCAAGCTTCGAGGCAGTCTGTCTCAATCGAGATGTGTTATAGGCTTACCTTCGTCAGTCTCCACGACAGGCGCGGCATTTGGTTAAAGCATACACTTATATCCATCGGCAACTGTAAGCTCTTTCAGCTGTGGTCTACTAAAAGCCTCAAAGGCACCAGGGCTTGTGAAGAGAACAAAAACGCGGCTCTTTAGGAAGTTTTATTCGTCCACATTCTTCACAACTTCCCATTCTTTTCTCCTCTTATCGCTAGTAAAGCAGTAAAGACTTACATCGCTTCTCTTGTGGCTCATCGACTGAAAATTACAACCAAAAGCTGCACAATGTGGCATCGTATATTATATTCAGAGTCGTTTTGCGTTAAAAATAGCAATAGGACAGTGTCAGTAGCTCAGTGAGTGCAACCATTTGACGTCATCGACATAGAACGCAAACAAAATGGCGCCGCCCATTGTCCAAATTGGTCCAAATATGTCATGTAAGAGACATCATTTACGTTATATTAAGCCATACAAGTCTTAACACCAGGGGTTCCCTTTAATGGTGTATGGGCCATTATCTTGACTGCGAATAATCTGCCATGGCTCCAATGCTTCTGGAACATTAGCACCAATCAAAAACTCTACATCAGCATCAATTGAAGGCAAACATAGGTAACTTAAATGAGGCCAGCAAGCAAGATCGTTTTGTGTGGCGATGATGGCTTTGTTTACAGGCATGGTCTTCTTACTTCTGGTAAAGCACAGTAATGCTCTTGATTGACACGTCCAAGTCCTTGAGAACATAACAGAAGATGGATTTGTCCTGATTCATGGTTCTCATTAGAATGTTAATTTTCTTTTCAGAGAGATTTAGCTTGGACATCAAACTCTCTGTGCAGAAAGATGCAGAGCTCCCAGAATCCAGGAAAGCATAGGTTGTCACAACTTTACTTCTTTTCTTTGATTTCACACATACAGGAACAATGGACAATGCACAATTATCTTTACCAGCCTCAGTAAGAGCACTGGACTGGAGCGAGACCAAAACACTTCCCACTGTTGACTTTGACTCATCTTTATTATACTTAATGCCTTTTTTCTCTGATGAAAGAATATGAAGAAGGCTTGGGTGTTTGAGGTGGCATATCTTACATATGCTTCTCTCCTTACAATCATGGCTGATATGTCCTGTACATAAGCAACCAAAACAAATCCCCTTCTTCTTCAAGAAACTCATCTTTTCACCATGGGATTTTCCAGCAAGCCTTTTACAGGAGTCCAAAGCATGTTCTCCTTCACAGAAAAGAGAGATGTTGTTCACAGTCTTCCCACTATACTCCTTTGCACCAGCTGCAGTGACTTTAGTGGCAAAACTGCTTCTGGGTTTTGAACGAGATGATTTGCTATTCAAGTTTCTACCTCCACTAGGCAGAACATCTTGAATGTTTCCAAATACTGGATCTGTGACTATTTTCACTATTTTCTATCATAAGCCACTATTCTCCATTTTTCCCAAAGCTTATAAGTAAGTTTTGCAAGAACGATTTGCATGTTAGAGGCAAGATTTAACTCATTCATGTAACAAATATCCTGCATAGCATTAAAGCAACTCCTGAGAAATAAGCTGTAGTCCTGCAGAGCCTTAGCATCCTCAGATTTTATTGTTCTCCATGAAAGCGCCTTTTCCATTTAAGCTGAGGCTATCCTCACCACATTGCCGAAGTGCTCCTTGAGCAAAGCCTTAGCCCTTATGTACCCTTGTGATGGAACCATATGCTGACAGCTCCTAACAAGCTCCTTAGGCTGCCCTCTAGTGTGCTGTTCAAGGAAATGCAAGGAATCTGCACTGCCACTTGTTTTCTTTTCCACAACCTCTTCAAATGTTCTCATAAAGTCATGATAACACAATGGATAACCATCAAAGAATGGGACCTCCCTTGGTGGAAGTGAAGACAAGTTCTGTTGCTGAACTAATAGGGCAGTAATTTCATTTTGGTTGTCAATAAGCTTAAGGACACTTCCTCCTTCCAAACCATCCTGTAAACTCGATCCATGTGCACTTTGCAGTCCAGGTCCACCATCATGACTGATGCTTGGCAATGCAGAATGCGTCAACCTTATTTTAGATCTTACAATCGGTTGTTGTTGAGCTGGCTGAGTTGGAAAATGCCTTGAATCCTCTTGTGTTGCTTGAGTCTGTGAATAAGATGCAGGTGGCTGTTGCGGCATTGAATGTGAACTTGAAGGTAAAAATGATTCCACATTAGGGTTAAGAGAACTTGTTCCAGTATGTTTTTAATTCTTAAGGCACTGGTATCAGGAAGGTTTGTAAACTCACTTGATTCTGATCTCACGTTGCTATATACTTTCATCTTGGCCATTGATACAGTGATTTTAGTATCAAGCTCCATTTGTTCTTTTTTCCTCCTCAGATCCTCCTCTTCTTTCTGTAATGCATGTTTGCGTTGTAACATTTTCTGATGTGCCAACAAAGCTGCCATTTCGGCCTCAACCTTAAGACGAGCAGGAATGATAGAAGATCGACTGGATGGAGACCCATGAGTTGTTGTTGTCCTTCTAGATGATGTTTTCCTGCTCACATTAGAAACACTGTCTGTTGGTTGTATTTGATTCACCATAGTTCATATCACTGTTCTGAAATTCACTTGGAACATTCATATTATGAGATGAAGAAACTGGTTCAGCAGAAGATGGAATATTAGAATCACAACTCAGCTGAGGTTCAACAGGGTTATCCATTGCTCTTGTATCATGCACAACAGAGAGTGATGGGCCAAGGTTTGCATAACTATGAGTAGAATTTGATTCTGTTATTTGAGCATTTTGCCTTCGCATCTTCCATAAACCCATCATTGTGCTTAGAAACTGAACCAAACTACTCATTTTGTTTGTTTTGTTTATTAGGAGGAAGAAAAGGAAGTAGGCTACCTCTTTGCGCAACACAGATGCATCATCTTTCAAACATTTCAATTATCCCAACATTGAAAAACTTGTAAAGCATTTTCATCACATTTCATGAGATCTTTCATTGATAAAATCAAGTTCTTCATTTGATTCACCTTAGCTTTGCGATCCTTTTGTAGTGCTCCAATTTTCAGTGCCAATGTCTTTGCCGTAAGCTTAGGCTCTTTTTTGCTGCTCTCAGCAGCGTGCTCAGACTCATTTGATCCCAGTACTCCAAACAATGCCGTATTCAACGCGCATAAATCAAGCCAACAACTTCATGAATAGGCGCAGCACCACAGCGTGATATCAAGTGCGTAGCAAACTTGCACTTCATTCCACAACCGCAATCCTTCCAACTAAGCGACATACAAACACTGCACGGCTGGCAACAACAGCGTCTTCTCATTCAATAAACAGCAATGCTGCAGCCAAACATAGCAAAACCGTTCACATACCTTTTCTGCCATCAGGATACAGAAGCGCGTTGTTTCATTTCAGTGTGCGCGTCAGCGTTTCACATGCGGTGTGCAAAGAAATCCTTTCCAATGATCCACGATGATCAAATCCAACAGTAACCATTTTCTGTTGACTAATTGTAGCAGCAGCCAGTATCTGCTGAGAGGCTAAGTAGTGGGAATAAATCCATTAAGCATTTCGATGCAATTGTTTTTAATTACAATATTAAAATAATAAGCAACATGTTGAATGAAGACGGTAAGGTAGAAAATGGAAAATAAACAAAAATAAAATGAAACTAAACGAAACAAAATGGTCAACAGAAAGCCTGAATCCCACATGGCACCCTAAACACTCGCGGTCTTCCTCTGAGTCCGCAATTTCGTGACGTAATGCCACTTTGACTGCCGGGTAAAGTCCTCTGCAAACTTGCGGACTCAGTTGAAGTGTGCCTTTCTCTATCAGAATCTGAAGTCAAACCTGATATTGTTTGCATTCAAGAAACTTGGCTTCGGCCTCACCTTGATTTTATTATACCAGGATATGAGTCTGTCAGGTTTGATAGAGAAGGAAATCAGGGGGGAGGTTGTGCAACATTTGTAAGGGATGGGATATCATTTAAAAGAATAGCAACCTCAATAGAAATAGAATGTGTAATTATAGAAGTATACAAATCAGATTGGAATTTGGTAGTAGTCAACCTTTATAACTCATGTAAATCATTAAGTCTAGATGTATTAGAGGACATAATTATGAGACAAGGAAAAAGGAAAGAAATATGGTGTGGTGACTTCAATGCACACAATAGTCTTTGGGGAAGTAAACACACTGATAATAATGGGGAAGTAGTGGAAGAATTGATGGATGTTAGGCAGTTAGTTTGTCTAAATAATGGAAATGGTACAAGAATTGACATACGTTCCAACACATTGTCTTGTATTGATCTCACCTTAGTTTCTAATAATCTGGCAAATTCTTGTGAGTGGAATATAAAAGACAGTACAAGTATTGGGAGTGACCACTTTCCAATAATATGCTCATTAAACGTCGAAATAGATATTCAAGAAAGGCCTAGGCATAAGAAATGGGATTTTACAAAAGCTGACTGGCAAAAATTTATAGAAATATGTAGTGAATCAGCAGATTTAATTGTAATGGAAGGTGATATTGAGAAATGTGCATCTGAAGTATCACAAATAATATTAAATGCTGCTTTGAATAGCATACCACTCAAGACAGTTGGAGGAAAAAGGAAAATGGTTTCATGGTGGAATGATAAATGTACGGAAATTATAAAAGAATGAAATAAAGCTCTGAGAATATTAAGAAATAACTTGAATCAGGAAAATATTATTATTTATCAGAGGAAAAAGACTCAAGCTCGAAGAGAAATTAAAAATAGTAAACGAAATGCATGGAGGAGTTACTGTTCAACTATTGGGACAGAAGTTCAAATAGGAGAAATATGGTCAATTCTGAAGAAAATGATTGGGAATAAAGTGTATGTTAAAACACCAGTATTAGAGGATCAAGGAATAATAGCAATAACAGATAAGGAAAAGGCAAATATGTTAGGAAAGAAGTTTGCCAGTGTGCATAGTGGAGATCATTTAGATGATATTCATAGACAAAATAAAGAAAAGATTTTAAATGTAAATAGGGATGTGCTTATTAAAAAAGATAACATGGAAAATACTATGGATGAAGAAATCAATATGAATGAGTTAGTGACAGTATTAAATGGTATCAGAAATACTGCTACAGGAGAAGATCAACTGAGCTATGTTATGTTTCAAAAATTACCGGAAAAAGTATTAGAGATAATATTATATCTATTTAATAAGATTTGGGAAGAAGGCAAAATGCCAAAAAATTGGAAGAGTGCATTAATATTGCCTTTTAAAAAACCTGGAAAGGATCCTAACAACGCTGGCAATTACAGACCCATTGCCCTAACATCCCACTTATGCAAGTGGATGGAGAAGATCTTGGTAAGAAGACTTAATTATTTCCTTGAACACAGAGGTTTATTTGCACCATACCAAAGTGGTTTCAGAAAAGGACGTTCTACAATGGATGCTGTTGTGAAAGTAAGCAATGAGATAGAGAAAACATTTAAAATGAAACAATTAATGAATATTGTATTTTTTGATATTGAAAGGCTTATGACTCTATGTGGAGGGAAGGGTTATTAATTAAATTAAATAAAATTGGAATAAAAGGTAGGTTCTATAATTGGGTTTTAGATTTTTTATCAGAAAGAAGATTTAGAGTTAAAGTAGGATCAGAAGTATCAGAGGAATATGAAATTACTAATGGAATTCCACAAGGAAGCGTCATAAGTCCAGTTTTATTTAATGTTATGATTAATGATATTTTTATGAATTTAGATAGAAGAGTTGGGTCAGCTTTGTATGCAGACGATGGGGCCATTTGGGTAAGAGGACGAGATCCCATAGGTGTGATATATAAAATCAAGGAAGCATTAAGTAAAGTAGAGCAATGGTCATATAATTGGGGCTTTAAGCTCTCTCCAAGTAAATCCTGCTATATGTTATTAACCAAGAAAAAAGGGATAGACAAACAGAACTTGAAGTTATATGGCCACAATATGGAAATGGTAGAATGTTTTAAATATTTGGGTATGTGGTTAGATCAAAAAGGAACATGGAAAATACATATAGAAAAGGTGGAATCAAAATGTAAAAAAGTTATAAACTTAATGAGAGCATTAGCTGGGAAAGATTGGGGAGCAGATGAACAATCACTGATGTACATTTATAGGGCTTTAATGAGGTCAACGATAGATTACGGATGCTTTGTGTACGGAGCAGCAGCTAAAACACATTTAATGAAAATGGATAGAGTTATTAATAAAGCTTTGAGGATTTGTTCTGGTGCTATGAGATCAACACCAACTAAAGCAATTCAAGTAGAATTAGGAGAAGTGCCCTTAGAACTGAGAAGAGATAAACTTATGCTTACATACTGGTGTCGATTACGTGGATGTGGAAATGAAAACCCTACAAATAGTGTTATTCATGAATGTTGGGAGTATAACTCTTTTAAAGGTAATGGCTTTGGATGGGTAACAAAGACTAAATCAGAGGAATATAGATTAAACAATATCTTTTTTAACACTCCTACACCTTTTAGTAATATTCCTGTTTGGCTGTTTCCAAAAACTGAGATAGATTTGAATATAATGGTACTAAAGGATAAATGGGAAGAGAGTGAGAAAGGACATATACAAGGCAAGTCAATACATAAAAGCAAATTTTACAGTTATTTAGATATTTATACAGATGGATCCAAAGATGAAGAAAACAAGGTAGGCATAGGAATATACATACCAACACTGAATGTAAGTATTGGGAAAAGATTACCTGACCAGCTGTCAGTTTATACGGCAGAGATGATGGCAATTATTATAGGGTTACAGTGGGTGGAAGAAGTAAAACCAGATAGAGTGGTATGTTGTGTTGACTCTGTAGCAGCCCTTTACAGTATTCAAAATATGAGATCTAATAGAGAAGATTTAATGCTAGAAATCCACCAAAGTTTATTTAGATTGCGGAGGCTTCAGATAGATGTGAGATTCTGCTGGGTACCTGCTCATGTAAATATAAGAGGGAATGAGAAAGCAGACAAAATAGCAAAGAAATCAACCAGGATAAACGATATTATAAATATTCCATTTGGCAAAGGAGAAGCTAAAGCAATAATTAAAAAAGAAATAATGAAGAAATGGCAGGACATATGGGACATGGATAATAGTGGAAGAAAATATTATAGTATACAGAAATGTATTAATGCACAGCGTATTAATGGAAGGAAAAGAAGGGAGGAGTCTGTTTTAACCAGACTGAGGTTTGACCATACAGGGTTAAATAAAACATTGTTTTTGTTAGGTAAATGTAAATCAGATGAATGTATAGAATGTAAAATCACAGAAAATGCAGAACATATACTGTTACATTGTAGGAAATATAGGGAAGAGAGGAATAGATTAAAGCAAAAGATAATTCAGATTGGAAGGAAATAGAACCTTGAAGGTGTTTTGGGAACAACAGGAGAAGGGGTTAAAAAAACGCAGGATGCTGTCGTGGAATATTTGAAGGATACAGGGATGTATTATAGGATTTAGATAATTTTTTATTTATTTTTGATTTATTTATTTTTTTTATTTTTTATTTTTATTTTTTTTTTGTAACAATAGATTCATATCCATGCTACATACTCCGATACAGTAGGTGGCGGTATGCACCTGATAAGCCATGGTTGCAATCTGCCATAAAACTAAGAAGAAGAAGAAGAAGTGTCCCTTTGCGGCTGCTATGTGCATAGATATACATAATAAAGGCTAGATGTCTCGTCCGCGCTGCTGGCCAATGGAGGTCGACGTCCGCACCTGGCGGCCATCTTGTAACAGTCAGCTCGCTCACTCGTAACATTGTGTTTTAATGGTGCATGTACTTTTTAAATAACCATAACTTGCTCAATTTTCTACCGATTTTCAAACTGTTTGGTTTGTTATAAACGTCAGAGATGTACTTATGACACTGCATACTTATGAATAATTATAACCATGGACTTCCATATGAAAATAACAATGAACAGAACAGATAGGTGCAATGAATATACACACGCACAAGGTATTTATGTTAAATCAATATATAGGCTACTAAAACTCAGTGTACAGAATGGCAACATGAGATATATATATACACTTTTATAATATGAATATTACTATTATAATAAAATAATTTGAATTATTACATGTTTATTTAACTTCTTCAGGGTTGGGCCATTTACTAGGCTTTTCCCCTCGACATTGCACTGTGCCTACTTCAGAGATCACTGCCCCCCCCCCCCCAAAAAAAAGGTGTCCAAAAGAAACATTCTGCGATTGTGTAAACAAACTTGTAAAAAGCTTTGGGTCAACAACAATCTTGTAATACTATTATGTCATAGCCCCGCTGTTCCTGTGTAACAGGACCTGTATTGTACATACATCCACTAAGTAACTAACGATTATCCCAAATATAATCATAATATTGTCATATCTTACAGGTGAAAGGTGATCCCACGGGCTCTCGTTTTGAGACTACGGCGATTGGAGCATCCGTAGGCTGCACAAAAGTCTGGCATCTTCTCCTATAAAGCCAGCAATTTCCTGTATCATAACGTAAGATGTTTTTAACAAACCAAACCGATTAGAAATCATGTGCAACTTAAGTTATATTGAAAAGAAAGAGCAATTCTGCCTCTCCCACTGCTGTAAAATTGCTGGGTAGCAGCTAAACTGTAACTACTAGGTCTCACTCAAAGCTTCTTGTTATTAGCCAACTAATAAATACAACCACATCCACAAAGACTGTAATTTAGACAAAAGATTAGTTGTCATAAAATCGTTATTGGTGTCAGTAAAACCTATATAATTGAACAGCTTGTGGTCTCTCTCAGCCTTGATAACTTGCGCAAGTAGCCGTGATACACAACTATGCTGCACGATTAAGTCGTTTTTCGAAAAGAAAAGCTGCAATTTCAACATGTTCAAGCATCCAGAATTATAGCCACGTTAATAACGTTTGTAAGAAACCAAACCATTTGTAAATCCGTCAAGATTTCAGCGAGATAAGAGTATTTGTGTTCGTGCAGATCACTCACCTTACATCAGGTACCACAGAGCCCGCCAGAAAGCTTGCCTGTGACAAGATGGCCGCCGGTGATGACGTTAGAGACTCCGCCGTAAGACATCTAGCCTTTATTATCTATATCTATGGCTATGTGCCCTCGATGTGCACTTCAGCCAAAGAGCTTAGAACCCAAGAGGCGACACTTTGATACTTTTTGGGTTACAGCCAGATGGCGCTCCGGTAGCGCGGCCGCCATTATGGGGTGAAAATACTAACTGGACCATAGAATCCTTCACATCTTACGCACCCAAAATCGGCGAATTTCACTGCCAAATCAGAAGCGCAATAGAACAGTTCAACAGAACAAGTCACCAGTAAATTGTATGGCTCCCACAGTAAATGTTGTATTGTCTTATATATGTTTTATTTTACCAGTTGTGGAATCCAACCATTCAACCATCTGAGGTAACGTAGTTAGTCTACTTTCCATTTTATGCAACTTTATACATTTATTAATAGTAAATTAATAATTAATAAATTTAAGATCATCATGTTTGCAGCGAACAATATATTTCAGACCTAGTGGAGTAATAGTAATATCTAGGTCTGAATTGAAATAGGCTATATTGTACGTTTTAATGGATCACGCTACAAACATAATGATCTTATAATACATGATGCATTGCTGTGTCCGTTATCGCATAATTCCCACTTTTGGACACTTTTACTTAAGTGGACATTAGACAACACTGCAAAATCAAGCTGTTATATTCATATATTTATTGTTCAACATTCCCAATTTTTCTGATGCATGTCCTTAATTTAATTTCATATGTTGGTAATAATTCATTGTTTATAAGCCTTTTAGAGAATTTTAACCCAAACTGACTGGGTTTCTAGAGAGCAAAGGTTTTGTGAAAAAAGTGGAAGACTTAAACACAAAGTCTGTAAAATAAACTGTAAAAAGGATTTGATGATCACTAGTGATAGTATTTTATTCTGTGTTGTCATCATTCAGGTTGGATTTCAGCTTTAATGTACGTTTTTTTTTTTTTTTAACAAAGTAGCTGATATTGCCATAGAAACTAGTGGGCTGCCGACTCGCTTTCACCCCAAAATAGCGGAAACGCAGGGCCGCTGCTGGGCGCCGGTGTTGCAATGGAACGTTCTATTGAGTGTCGCTTCTTGTTAGTGTATATTCTTTGGTTTGGCAGAGGCGCGGAGAGCGCGCGAGGCCAATCGCGTCGCCAGTCAAGACTAACCGATTCATGATTTATTAGAAATTTATTATTGAATGGAGAATTCGGAAATAATCACTTTAGTACATTCTGCAGGCAATAATAATAATAATAATAATAAAAATAAATAATAATAACAATAGTGCAGCATGCCAAATCGGCTGCCAGGCCACCGGGAATTCTCCCGCCTCCCGGCTCTACCGATGGTCAGTCCGCCCCTGGCACGGATACTTTTATAATAAATACTTTATTCCATAATAAAGACAAATTGTCAAATTTGATTTCATGGTTACTTTAATAAGCATATATTCTTTATGTCTTGTGGAAAGTGATTTTTTTTTTCATTGTTTTTTTTTTTTTTACATTTGCAAATTTGCATAAATCACTTCCATTGTAATGAATTGCAGAGTAAATAAAGGGCTTAACTCAAACTTGTATTAAACACGAAATGTTCCTTTAAGCAATTACATTTTATACTTTACATTTTAAAGCCACGTCTTCGTAAAACAAAAATGTGTCCACCTGCACTGCACAAGTAGCCCTACTTCCCCCAGCCCAGCACAATTCAAACAAAAAAAAAACAGCGCAATTTGAGTGGGTATCCGCCCAATCTGGCATCCCTGACTTTACGTGATGCTTTGCGTGACTTGCGTCAACAGTGGACGGAAACAGAGAGGAAAAACTGGACTGTTACTGGAATACACTTGGAGTGGAATGGCATTCTTGTGGTATGAAATTGTCATTTAATAATGTATTGCGTTTTCTTTATTGCCACAATGTGGTGGTGGAGCTTTTTTTTTGCAGTTATGGGGATGTCTCTCCCATTCATCATGGTAAATTACGATTTTAGAATTTATCTAAGTAAAAAGTAATTAAATAGAAAATGTATGCCATCTAAAAGAGTTATAAACGACCTTTGCTGGTGTAAGCACATAAACGTGTCAAAGGTAACATTTCGTCATCAGCATTAGCCCACGAGCAGCACTCAGTCAGGGATTTAGACGACAGATAATTTCTTATTATTAACACTAATTTCCTTGAGGTAAGATTTAAATAATTTGGATTAAAACACTTCTCTTCTTTCCGGGTGTGTCTCACAAAACACCACCGAGCACAACTTCAGCTGTCGTATGCCAAAATTGTGATGGTTTTCATTCAGTTTTCTATTGTGGTAACATGTTGTGAAGTTTTCGGAAAGTGAAGACCATAACTGCGATTTATCATATGTTGTTCTTTTTGTTGTTTCAGACATCATTTCTGACCTTACGCTGTTCGGATCAGTCTAATATCTGAAACCCATCACGGAAGAAACGCCTGATCTATTCTTATCGGACTATATCATGTTGGCACCTGTTAGGTACGGACTTCTTTTCTTCAGGCAAAACCATAAACTAATGCAAAATCATAAACTAACGTCCTTTTTGCCAATTATTTAAATTTTTTCAAGGATAGTTTTGGCTAATAACAGGTAACATTAACCATGGTTTATGTACAGTCTATGGCATTGCTGTGGGAATACCATGGTGTGGTTGATTTCACAAGTGCTTATCGCACCACTGTCAGTCAGCTACCAAAATGTATCATTTACTTACTTTAACATTATTCCTTCTTCTTCTTCTTCTTCTTCTTCTTGGGTGTGTGTGTGTGGAATTACGTGAAACATTTTATCTTTTCATTTCATGACAATTAATGGTGACTGGATATATTAAGCTTCAAAAAGGATGGAAAAGCACCACAGAGCTATCATAAACGTGGTCCACATGACCCTTGCCTTATATTCCAAGTCTTCAGAAGCCATATTGTGTGAAGAACAATAGGAAATTGTTGAAACTAAGTTATTCACTAAAAATCTTATCATCCACAGTAGCTCTACATGGCACACTATTGATATCTACGCCCAATTTATAAACGTTTGAGAGTCAGATCTTTTCAACGAATCGGTTGCCCCATTTCAGAGTCGATTTGAACTGGCTGATCAACTTGCTTCAATATTTGCGCATTTAGATAATTGTGTGTTTAAATATAGTGTGAAGTTACATTATAAATCTAACTGTTTATTTCAAATTGCAGTATAATATATAAATTGGCTACCGAATATACAGCATGTATCTCTCTCTTACTTATACGACCTCTGGATTGTGGGGGAAACCGGACCAACCGAAAACTCATGCAGACACGGGGAGAACATGCAAACTCCACTTTATATATCAACCATTCAAAAACCCATGTCAACCACAAATTTAAACCAATATGTCAGTGGAAGTGTATACACTTACATACCCTGGCTACTCCATCTTTGAATTGCTGCCCTCCAGAAAACGGTTCAGGACATTAAAATCGATAACAGAATGATAGACTTCTATGCCAGAGCTGTAGCTTCCATTACACCTTTTTCACAGCAGTGAGAAGAAATTGTGAGCTCTCTTTAAAATATTCACACACTTAGTAAAGATCTGCGACGCACACACAATGTACTAATGATTAATGACTAAACAACATTGGGCACTAAAGTCACTTTAAGGACATGCAGCTGTTCAAATGTGCTGCTATGGTTTTTGCACTGCTTTTACTTATTTTATTGATATTTATTTAATGATTATGAGTATTGCTCTTAGTATTGCTCTTATTTAGTTTTTTCTTATTTAATTACATGGAGAAGCCAAATAGAGTTTCATTATACCTGTGTATAATGACAATAACGATTATTCTATTCTACACGACAATGCAGTTTAATAGAGAAAAATTACATTGTTCAGACACTTTTCAATCTCTCATTTCATTCTGTATAGGACTGTAAGCACTGAGAAAGGGACATGTCCTCTGCTGACTGTCCAGCCCACTCGAGCGCTGGTGGACGAGAAGTTTCAGATTATCATAATGAATTTACTGCCAAATCAAGAGGTGACACTACACTCTCTACATCAGTCAGAAGACAAGGACTTCTGGGAGGCGTTTGGACACTACATCAGTGATGAACACGGAATAGTGACAGGTGCGTAGTGCAGTCTAATGCATGACCCTTACAAAAGTTACCACAGTAAACAGAGTCCTTACCAACATACACCACCATTCAAAAGTTTGGGGTGGGTGAGATATTTTTATTTTATTTTATGTTTTTTAAGGGTACTAAGGCTTCATTTATATGTTAAAATATACAGTAAAACAGTAATATGAAATATTATTACAATTTAAAATAACTGTTTTCTGTTTTAATCTATTTTAAAATGTAATTTTCTGTGATGGATAAAGCTGAATTTTCAGAAACCATTACTTGAGTATTCAGTGTCACATGATCCTTCAGAAATCATTCTAATATGCTCATTTCTTATTATCAGTTGAATATGATTCTGCTGCTTAATATTTTTGTGGAAACCACAATACATTTTTTTTCCAGGATTCTTTGATGAATAGAAAGTTCAAAAGAACAGCTTTTACTTTGAATATAATTTTTTGTAACAATTTAAAAGTCTTTACTATCACTTTTGAGCAGTTTAATTCATCCTTGCTAAATAAAACTATTCATTTCTTTACAATATATAGACTTAAAGAGAACAATTATTAAATAGCAGGAGGTTGAGGTTGTGGAATCATATACGTATCTGGATGTGTGATTGATAAGTTGAATATTAATTTCAACATCTGTTCTGTCTACGGAGACTGTCCAAGTTTAAAGTTGATAGGTCCTTGATGACTTTGTTTTACAAATCTTATTGAGTCAGTTTTAATATTCGCTATATTATGCCTGTATGACAGTCTTAGTGTGAAGGCAAAGACTGCTCTTGTGAAAAGAGTTAATACCAGTAGTAAGATTTTAGGAGTTCAGCAGAGTCACTCTACCAACCTGTATAATTGCCAGGTAGTTAGAAATGCCCGATCCATCTTAATGGTTAGTTTCCATGCTCTCTATTCTGAGTTTCGGTTTATACCCTCAGGATCTCGATTTACATTTCACTCTGTTAGTAGTAACAGGTATAAACATTCATTCGTTCCCACTGCTATTTCTCTGTTAAATTTGGGCATTAGGGGAGTAGGGGGAAGTAGGTAGCTGTTTGGGCCTGTTGTTGTATTGTGTCGTTTTTTTTATGTTGTTTTTAATGTATTGTTAATTGTGTTTTTTGTATGCTGGCCTTGCTGCAAAACCAATTGCACTTCAGGGACAAGAAAGAAAGAAAGAAAGAAAGAAAGAAAAAAAGAAAAGAAAGAAACTGTTTTCCATAGTGAATTGTTGTAAGGGAGGTAATGAATGGAAATCCCCAGCCTGGCCAGATGGTAATCTAGCTGATCTACCTTGGATTATGATAAATAACCTTCTTCGACCAACCAGAGACCATATGAAGCTAGTTTTAGCTGAATTTTCCAGCTGGGCACAAAGTTTATCATTTTGCAGAATAAACAATGATCTAGACAATAATAACATAAAACGTTGCTGTATGCATGAATGACATGATGTGTATATATTCTGTTGAAATGTAGTGGCAAAAGATGTAAGTTTGGGAGGCACCTATGAAGGCACAGAGCAGATGGGGTTGCTATGGAGCATGAGGCCCATACCAGGAAGTCGATCTGGACTCAGGTAACTTAGATTAGACTGTTCTCGCTGCAGCCAATAGCGCGATGATGTACTGGATTAAATCCAATACCAATTCCAATACACTGATGTCAATCAGTTGACATGCTGATTGCCTGCACAATGCTACAACAAATACTACTAATCCTACCCTACACCCTAACCTTAACCTGGTTAGGAAAAAAAAAAAAAAAACATGCATCCATTACGTATTGTATTTAGTCCAGTACGTCATCGCGATACAGGCTGCAGTGAGGACATATTTGACTTAGACTAGCAAAATCGCATGGTGTGTTTTTATTGCTGTTTCTCTCACGAATTTTAAATTCCCTTTTTCGCCAACTGAATCCAAATTATGAGATGTAAGTCTTATTAAAAGTCATCACTTTCTCATGTATTCTATTAATTTTTCCTTCCGGTCTCTTTCATTCAAGGTTGCGTAAGACAAATGTTCTTACACCGATGGTAATTCACATATCAGTTTACAGTGGGCATCTATCTCAAGGTTTCAGCGAGATAACACCCCTTGCTACTAGTGTCACAGAACGCTGGTACGTTGCACCAGGTGTGGAGAGGGTGAACGTCAGGGAGAAAGGAGTACGAGGAACTTTATTTCTTCCTCCAGGTAAATACACAATGATGAAACGCTCATAATACATTAAAAATACAATTTATATATACAGTGATCAGTGCTGGGTAGTAATGGGTTACATGTAATCTGGATTACGTAATCAGATTCCAAAAATCAAGTACTTGTAATTAGAGTAAACTACTTTTTAAAATACTCGTAATCAGACTACAGTTACTTTTTTATGGATTACATGATTACATATTATTTACACAATAATTTACACAATAAACAAAGGCAGTAAGTTGTTCACAAATCATTGATTCTCCTAATTTTTCATTTTTTTAACATTTATATTTTTTTCATAATAAACTTGCTGCTTATATACGTTCATGATTCTTCGAGTTTTTCCGGCGGTGAGGGGGAGGGGTGTGGAATCGTGCACAGAAATCAGCAACAACAAGAATATTTGTTTTTGTAATGTTGCTGTTTTCTAAATTTACTTAATTTTAAGTAAATGTTTTAAAATCATAAGATGTGATTTTGTTTTATTTAGTGTTACTGTCAACAAACACTAACAGGTACATTAGTGTTAGTATTTTGAAGTATTAACTGTCCATACATTGCACTTTAAAAAGAATCTGTTAAAGGCTCTTGTTGGTGAATAGAATATATTTTTTCTTTAGCACAAAAGTAATCTAAATGTAATCCAAAAGTAGTCCACGTTACCAAAAATGTGTAATCTAAGAGATTATATTACTGATTACAAATTTTGTCATGTCATTTGTAATCAGTAACTGATTACAATTCATAAGTAATCTACCCAGCTCTGACAGTGATTAAAATACATCTCTTCTATGATACCAAGGTTTATTCACTTCTGAATTAACATTTATTTAGATATTTGATTAGATATTTGATTTTTAAATTTTTTTTTTAAATTTTTTTTTTTGCGGGGTACAAATTCACAAAAGTGTCTTCATTAAAATAATAAAGTTCTTGAAAATAAAATAAAGTTGGAAAAAGATAACAAAACTGCTTCACTTAATTAGTATTTGAAAAAAGTTTAATAAAATCGAAAAAAAAGTCTGCCAAAAAGTCTGCCAAATCAAAGTCATGTGGCACAGCCAACAAAATCATGTGGTAAAACAAACATACAAACATAGAGAAAAAAAAAGCAAAAAATGGCATCATTGTCAGGTTTATGTTCTGTTACGTGGACTCTTATTTTTAATTTCTGTTCTGTTTCCCCACCCTGTTTAGTTTCTGTTTAGTTTAGTTTACTTGGTTTCTTATTATGTTCACCTGTGTCTTGTTTAGTTCCCTTTGTTTGCCCTATGTATTTATAGCCCTTTGATTTCAGATGTGTTTGTCAATTGCCGTGTATGCATTTAGTGTGGTTAGCATTCTTACTGTTTCTCTAGCGATCTCACATGTATTTCTGTTTTATTAATAAAGACAATTTTTTTAGTACTCCAGCGTATTCCTCTTCATTTGTGGCTTGCAACCACACATTACTATCATAGAGAGGACCCTTGCAGACCCTCATGAAGGTCAATAATTTAACATTTTTATGATGAGGCAAGGATAGTTCAGGTTGTAAATGTCATGTGAAATAATATATTCATATGCATGATATTCATAAATACTATTTTTACCTTGAAATTTAAAAACAGTTTTTGAAAAACAAAATTAAGATTAATTAACAACCAGTGTATAGAACCAAGTGTCCAAGTCCCTGCTCTATTTTGTATTTATTTTTATTTTTTTAAATAATCCGTTTCACTAAGGATGCACATCACAATATGGAAGAAAAGATGTGTGGCTACTTTCATTAAATCACAACTTTAAATTAAATTGCTTGTAAATAACTTGCTTTGTGATTTTTAGGCCCAGGGCCATACCCAGGAGTGCTGGACCTATGGGGAGGAGGTGGCGGTTTGGTCGAGTATCGTTCCGCCCTGCTTGCATCTCATGGCTTTGCATCCATGGCACTTGAGTACCTCGCTCCAGAAGAGCTGAGAACAGCTGATGTTAATGTGTCGTACTTTGAGGTAATTCAGAACTTTTGACAGTCGCCTAATGTGGACCAAATTTGATATGACATCTTTGCTGATCTTCACCAAAGATGTCATCAACCTTTGTCATTTAATTTGTTACCCATGCATCGCGTTTGTTTCCAGATGAACTCTATATCCGACTTACTTTGTATATACATTGTTCCTGTAGAAAGCATACCAGATTTTGCAAAATCATCCGAAGGTACAGAAGGATCGTATGGCAATGCTTGGGCTTTCTTTTGGAAGTGCCGTCACAATCAGTATGGCAGCCTACTCCAAAGTCATCAAGGTTTGCTTGACCTGCTTACACACATATACAGTTATCTACATTTTAAATGCAGCTTTTTAGTATTTAATATCATTTTATTGTCTTGTAGCCCCAGTGCTGTGTGTGTATCAGTGGAAGTCATGTGGTTCCTATTGATAAATCTCTTTTTGAAGTCTTTGAGGAGATAAAAAAGTGAGTGGATGTTAAACATTGATTCACAACCTGACTGAGCCTCATCTAAAGCAATAGTAATATAGCAACAGTAGTAATATATTCTTTACTTCTCTCCGTATTTATTTATATTGTGAATGAACAAAAATTCAGGAACTGGCAAGGCACTTCCTGACCAATGCAGTAGGGAGCTGATTGAAATACAAACACATTACAACTTGGTAAAAAAACAAAAAACTTTGGAATTTACTGAATGGTGATATTTGACCTTTTTTGCACACTATTAATTTTGTCTTCCTGTCAGGCTAATTTAACAAGTGCCTGAGGACCATAACAAGACCACTCATATGACATCCTACAATTCTGGAAATAGAATGGGATGTTTCAGTAACAAATAATGTTCATTGCAGGCATTTGGATAAGGTACGTTTGAATGAAGAGAACCAGGTAATACAAAGAGACATCATCTTGCCGATTCCCTCAGACCCAGCTCTCAAGGTGGACGTGAGTATGACTTTGTCATAGCTTTGTTCATATATAGTTCATTTGCATGTTGTTATTATTATTATTATTATTTTTTTGTAATGTCAGTTCTCTGTTTTTTAAATGCACATAGGTTGGGAGAATAAAGTGTCCTCTACTGTTGGTGAATGCTGGTGATGATCAGAACTGGGCTTCTGTTGAATCTGCTGCAGATGTGAGTCATATATATTTTAGTTTGACCAAACTGAACATATTACTAAACATTTATGATTTCAGCAGATACCACAAAAGGACAGCTAATGTAAGACAATATTAACAATAGACAATAAGACTATATTAAAGGAATAGTTACCCAAAATTGAAAATTCTTTTCATTGTTTTTTCTCCATGATTTTTTTTCTGTATAACAGTGTTGTTATTGATTACTAAAAACTACAAAAAATATTTAACTATTTAAATATATTTGCTAAATATTAAACTATATTATTAACTATGTATTAAAATTAAAAATCATTTTAATTGAAATAAAGCTGAAATAAAATAAAACAAATATTAGATAAAAAAAACTTGCTGGCTTGACTACTAACTGAAATAATATAAGTTTAAGTTAAGGTACTAAAATTACTAAAACAAAAAAAAACATTAATTAAAATGATAAACTGAAATATATAACTGAACACACACAAACAAAAATGATATCGGTCTTGGGTAACATTGACTTCCATTGAATGAACAAACATAAAAGGAATATCTTTTGTGCTCTGCAGAAGAAAGTAAGTCATACAGGATTGGAAGGACATAAGAATATATGATGACAGAATTTTTAGTTTTGGGTGAGCTGTCCCTTTAACATGTGTTGTCAACCTCGACCACCACTATCAGTATCTACACGAAATCTAATGCTAAATCTGTGTTACTTTATACTATGATTTATAGGTCTGTAAAGTAAAAAAAAAAAAATAAAAAAAAACCATTAACAGAGAAACAGCATTTACATTTAATTTAGAAAACTATTTTGGGAGGAAATAACTCAGGAAGCCACCAAGACACTAACATTTTTTTCACCTTTTCCCTACATTTACAATAAATGGGGGATTGAGTTTTCAAACTATAAAAAAGACAAAAACAAGGCATAAAGGTAGTCCATATGACTTATAGTCCATATGCTGTTACACTCAATCTAAGGAAGACAAAGATGATGCGAATATAACACAAGGTTTATTAAATATTAAAGGTTTATAAAAGTTTATTAAAAGGTTTATATAAATAACTCCAAATTAGACAGCCAACATGCGAAACAGTGTGTACTAAACACAAACAGTACCGGACAAATGAAGATTGCACAAGGAGGAACTTCAATACACAGTGATGATGACAAAATAATGAACAGCTGTGATGATAATCTGTGTCCATAGAAACTAATGAGTGGCGGGAAACAAAGACAAAAACTCATGTGATGACAAACTAAAAGTCCATGAAAGCAAACTAACTTAACATAAAGGTGACATCTGCATTATATTACAAGTCTTTAGCAGTCATATGAATGCTTTATATGAGGAACAAAACTAAATTTATGTTGTTATTCACTGATATTCTTAATCTCCAGTGAGCTGTTAACTGCTGTGAGTGGATCATTGAATCAGTGAGTTAATTCTGACTGGTTTTGTGAACTGGATCAACTGATTCATTAAAAAGAACCGATTTAAAAGAATAATTCATTCACACTACTTCTTTCATGAACTCTTGTGAATGTGGCAAAGAATGTAAGGATGGATATTAGGGATGCACCGATACCATTTTTTAAGGACTGAGTACAAGTACCGATACTTTTTTTTCCTAGTACTCACCGATACCAATACCGATACCTATACATTTATTAATTTCTCTCTCTCTATTTTTTTTTTTTTTTGATGTTGCAGTTTTCCAAGCACAACACAGTGAGACTAATGAATGTAGGACAGCTTCTTTAGTATTACTCTGAAAAAAGTAATAATTTTTATGTGCTTGTCACAAACTTAAAGAACAAAAATTTCACAGTGTCCGATAACCTTCAAAGGGCATAATTACCAATATATATAACTGTTGTTATATAAAAAGAAATTTGCAAATTACAAACAATACAACAAATACTATAGAGATACAAATTAAATAAAATTGTTTTTCAGATACTGTAGGTTTATTTACCATGTATACATTTATTTAACATATTTTGTTGTTTTATTAACATTAATGACAAATATAGGCTACGGTCCCTTTAAGACCGAATCCATGGATACTGACACACATCCTGTTTTCACCCAAATGTTTACATCCACTTAAGCCATAACCGACTGTATTTACGTAAGATACTCCACACGATGGACATTTTGACAACTATGTGTGCATTTGACCATTCAGGCGCAAGGAGAACCGATCGCGTGCTGTCTAGAACTGGGATTGCGCAAAAAAAGAGCGAGAGCGCGTGCGAGAGAGAGAGCGCTTCTGGTCTGTGTCATTCAGCGCGATTCTGCCTATCCCGCCTTCACTAATAGATAACGAATGCAGTTCGCAATGTGTGGGTTGTCATCATTAATTTTGAAGTATTTCCACACCTCTGAGGCTGACATTGTTTCTGCTGCTGCCGCCGGTGTCTCTGTGCACGGAAAATTCTGTCAGTTACGTCACGTGAGGTATCGGCCTTTGGTATCGGGGGTATTTTTACAAGTACAAGTACAAGTACAAGTACATGAGCTTGGTATCGGGCCCGATACCAAAACTGGTATCGGTACATCCCTAAATAAAGATTTTCAGTTATACTTAAAATTGGCCTGTTTGAAAGCTTGAAAACACCAGTCGCCATAATAAGCAACATAATGACAGAATTTTCATTTTTGGGTGAACTGACCCTTTAAATAAATGTGGTGTAATGTTCTCAACTATGAATCAAGTGGTCTGATGTGAATTGGGTCTTTGATTTGGATCTTGTATACCCAGATGGAGATGATGATGGAGAAAGCTGGAAATCGGCACTTGTTGACAGTCCTAACATATCCTGATGCTGGTCATCTGATTGAACCTCCGTACTCACCTCACTTCCGAGCAACTAACTTCATGCTGCAAGAAATGAGAAAGAAAAGTATGCAACCTCTTTGCATTTTTCATATAAATATAACATATTTAGAACTTTTTAATTGTGTAATTTGTCATTTGTTTGAATATACATCTGAATGTAAGTTGTTATTGTTGCTGCAGTTGTCATGCTATGGGGTGGACAGACCAAACCGCACGCTTACGCACAAGAGGACGCATGGAATAAGATATTAGCATTTCTGCGGCAGCACCTCTGCCTAAGTTCAAACTATACAGTAAAGGCCAAACTGTAGTTCTGTCATTTACAACACTGATATGAGTGCAGCTTTATTTCAAATGCTTCTAATTGCAATAATGTTCATAATGATTGCCAGCACTGTTGTTACATTATCTGTATCGGTATCTGCAGTAAAAGTGGACAATAAGTATTACTTTTTATGAAATACATTTGTAGTAGAAATTATACATAATGGATTATTGATGTCTGCAGTAGCGGTGTATATAAATATAGCATTATTACATGGTTTTGATAACACTGGACTAAAGGAATTACAAACAGTTTAGGTTTGGGCAAGATTTCTTCTTTTTTTTTCATTTTGTACCCACAATCCACCTCTTTCTAAGCATGTGTTTAGTTGATTTCATTACCTAATTTAATTTAATTTATTTTTTTTGTTTTGTTTAAAAAGAATGATTTCTATTTTCTAAAGTGAATATCATAATTATTACATAATTATGATGGTCAATATTTTAAACAAAAGAATTGATGCAAAAGCCTTAAGATTTTAAAATATTTGAGTGATTCTGTAACTACTTGCAGTAAAAAGTGCCATGTCCAATTTCATGTTTTTACATTTACAGATCAGTTGTGGATGAATAAATATGCTGTATTAAAATCCTTTTCTTTTAAAAAGTGTGAAAGAGTGTTAATTGTTTTTATTGTTTGTGTCTGAAGTAGTTACATTTGTATTTTTCACTATACATTTCAGAAATACTACTGTAACATATTGGCTTTGGTGGGACTTGACAATCTAAAATGGTAATGAAAAATGTGGGGGGAAAAGGTTAGTACAAATATCTAAAAAGCAGAACAACAAATGATATTTGTTGGTGTATTTGTTTTTGAAATTGTTTTGTTTTTAAAGATTTGTACTTGCTGTTTAAAGTAAAACATAAAATTAATGTTCGTTGCTAATAACTAGTTTTACTAACATTACCTGTAGTGACGCCGCCAAGAGGTGATTGTGATGGTGAATATTTTTATTTTTATTTTTTTTGTAGGCTAAAAGGAGACTGATAATTAATTTTAATTTATGATGTTTCACATTATTCATACGCCAAATTGGATCAGAAAGTGTGTGGAAAGCATAGCCTAAAAGTTTAAGTTTTAAAAACACGTGTTCTCCTTCATTACGCTGTTTTTAAAAAAACAAGAACGCGTCCTGTGTGTTTGGAACCGCGCCTATGATACCCAAAAATGCTGTTCGCGCTCGCGCCTGAAGATTCACTTTTATTTAGACATACTGCCCCTAAATGCTATATTGGTAGACAGCTCACACGGATTTGAGGCACCGCCAGATTGGTTTAGCGTAATACAGGGTTTGTAGCAGCACTATACGCGTAAATCAGAGTTGTTTAATCTCATGGGCGGGAGCTTCGCTTCTCCCACGCTCCACACACACAGTTATTCAGCTCTGGAAAACACTGCTAGAGAACAAGAGCAACGATGTGGACTTTCCAGACTACAGCCCTAACGATATGTAAGTTTTGTTTATCAGTATTCTTCTAACTAAATACAACTGCCATCGGTTTTCATTTGTTACAGCTTATGTTTGACTTGGAGTTTTATGATGTCCCAGATTTGTTATTGTTTTTAACATTACCAGATGTTTTTGGGTTTGGGTTCTGTAAGGTACCAGTGCATGAAGTAGCTAGAAAGTTGTATGTGGTGCTTAAAATTCTTAACAGGATTCAAAACAAATTTTAGTTCTAACCTGAAACTTTATTTTACTTATTATTTCTACTTTTTAAGTATAAAACTTGGGAAAGAAAGGTTCAGTATGCAGTATTTGTGAAATGTGGTCCAAAATCAGCATCCAATATAAACTTACTTAGGTTTGGTGTTGCATAGTGTCAAGTTTGATGTCTTGAGTTCTTACAAGAATTTTTAGTTCTAATTTGAAACTTTGTTCTTCTTCTTATTTCTACTTTTAAATATAAAAGTAGGTGAAGAATGGTTCAGTATGCAGTATTTGTGAAATGTCATTTTGTCCATAATCAGCATCCATTATAAAAGTTAGGTTTAGTATCTAAAGGTCTGTGTGCATCCCATCCGATTTCCCGCATGCCACATTTAACTCTCCATCAGGTCAATAAGCGTTCCCATGTGATATTCATTTCAGTAATTAGGAACAGACTCTACTGTAACCAGAAGCCAAAATGATTAACCGTGTGCATAGTTCACACAATGTTTCAGTGATGTAATAGTTTACAAATTAAAATGAAATAGAATGTATGAGTTACATAATTTTCTTACTGTTGATCTTTATAGGGGAGCCCAGGGCTAGTTGTCACAAGGGTTGAATCACAGTGAGATTTTGAATCAAAATCCAAATATGCAAATACTTATTTTCTCTAGCAGTGGATTTGTATGTTTTGCTATTGGGGCATGTTGTCACAGACCAATGCTTGTTCAATCAATCATTCTATCTATCTATCTATCTATCTATGGCTAGACTTTAATGCAAGTGATTATGTAAACTGAAAAAAAAAAAAAAAAAAAACATACCCTTAGAAATATTCACTGAAGCAATATGTGTGAAAACTGGCCTCAGTCTCCCCTATAAATGAACTTTCATTGTACTTTTATTAACTTCTCTGGTTATCATTTAAGTTTAATCGCATTTGTAATGCCACTCATGTCCATAAGTATTTTAGCACAATGTGATAAATAAAATCAATATGATTCCCCTAGCCATTGCTTTGCACACCCTGGCACAATTACCTGATCACAATGACAAGTGTGCAGAGGGGAGCTGTTACCCCTCTACAGGTGATTTGCTGATAGGGAGAGCACATCGGCTTACGGCCTCCTCCACCTGTGGACTGAATGGACCGGAGACATTCTGCATCTTGAGCCATTTGCAGGTAATGCAACAAACATACATCATGTACTATCAAAGTCAAACATGCAAATATATCACATATCCCATGATATGTTAAATTGGTTTAAATACAAAATACTGATAAAAACAATATATATATATGTGAGAAATAATATAGAATAATGAGAAAAGCACAAAATTAAAATGTCCAAACGCATTTCAGTGATGACAATTTTGGAGGGTAATTGATTAATTTTCATATAATGTCACAATTCATCAATTATTAAAATAGGCTTATTTTTCTTTATGGAAAATATAATTTAATGTGAAATCATTCGACGCTTAAAGTTTTTGTTACTAAGTAAAACATCCAAACGCATTGCAGTAACGACCATTTTGGGGTAAGGAAATCTGATTGTCATAGTAAATCAGTTCTAAAAAACGTGTGTGTGTATATATATATATATATATATATATATATATATATATATATATATATATATATATATATATATACATATACATACATACACATACACACACACACTTATATACACTGCCCGGCCAAAAAAAAGTCAGTTTGGATTTTAATAGGCAAATACTTAAGAATCTATGAATAGATCATTATTACAGTGATTATTATGTTTCTAGCATGTTATATGTTTGGCAACGATTCTTTTAAAGATGGAGTGTGTAGCTTTTCATTTCTTAAACAACCATGTAGGGAGACACATCATGGCCATATTCCAGGATGACAATGTCAAGATTCACCAGGGTTAAAATTGTGAAAGAATGGTTCAGAGAGCATGAAGAATCATTTTCACACATGAATTGACACCTCTGAGTGCAGACCTTAATTTCATTGAAAGTCTTTGGGATGTGCTGGAGTAGACTTTACAGAGTGCTCACCTCTTGCATTGTCAATACAAGATCTTGACCAAAAATTGATGCACCTCTTGATGGAAATAACATCACAACATTTATTTCCATCGAGAGGTGCATCATTTTTTGGTCAAGATCTTGTATTGACAATGCAAGAGGTGAGCACTCTGTAAAGTCTCCTCCAGCACATCCCAAAAACTTACACTGAGGTTAAGGTCAGTGCCAATTCATGTGTGAAAATGATTCCTCATGCTCCCTACAGTGACTTTTTTTTTTTGGCTGAGCAGTGTATATATATATTAGTTTTTCAGTTATTATCTCCATGTCTTGTACATGGCATATATATCCTAAAAACATCTGTGTGATTTGATCATAATCTTTCTATATGTTGTTGGGTGGGTAACACAGCATTCGTTTTTTCTTCCCACACTTATATTCACTGTCTGATAAACAATCAGATCTCTGTGTGAAGAGTATGTGGTGGGAGGATGAAGGACCCTGTCAGATGTTCCAGATCCCCTTAGGCCACTGTTTTGCCCTTTACACACTATCTGTGTGGCCCTCAGAATAAAAGTCTGACTGTAAATGCCAACAAGCGATATGCTTGCAATCTGAACTGTGTGTAGATTGGATCTGGAACGCAACAGCCCAATACATCTAGCACAATCACGCAATTTTGGTTTTCAGGATTTGTAATTATGAGATACTATCAAACCTTAAAGGAATAGTTTACAGAAAAATGAAAATTCTACTCAACTTTATGATATTCCAAATCCTTTATGACTTTTTTTCTGTGGAGCTGTTTTCCTTATAATGAAAATTATCCATTAAAGTATCATTAATTAGTCCATCGGTTCATATGCTATATTTCTTTTCAAGTTATATGATATAGGTTTTTGTGATGAAAAGACCAAAATTAAAGTCAAAATCTTGCCCTCTCTCATTGATTTCAAATATCATTTACACTTAAGCATATTCAAACTTGCAAGTGGACTTGAGAGAACCAATGGCATTTGTCATAATTGTGAATAATATTTCAGAGCTTCAATGGGAGGGAATATCATCAGTATCAATATTACAGCAAAATCCAGACACGGTTAAATTACTTAATACTTACTTAAATAGCAAATATAGTCATTTAGATGGCTTTTATAGTGTGTTTTGTCCATTTTGGAGCTCTGCAGCACCAGTGCCTATTCACAGTACGAAAATAAATTTATGTTGTTTTGCTTGACCAAGCTAGTTAGATTTAGCTTGTGTGAGTTTTGCTTTGTATATAAGAGTTTATACTGGTGAGTCATGTGCATTAGAGGGTGATAATAACAGGTGCACATCCAGAACATCTGGATTCCTGCTGTCCGCATGAATGTGTTTTTCATTCCGCTAACCCCCAAAAGACTCTTTATGTCTCACATGCTCCACTAACATCTGCATCTCGATCTCTGTCCATTTTCAGAAAAACAAGAAGTGTTTTAAATGCGATTCCCGACGGATGTACAATGAGTTCACTAACCCCAACAGCCACACCATTGAGAATGTGGTGACAACCTTCACTCCCAACCGCCTGAAAACCTGGTGGCAGTCTGAGAACGGTGAGTTCTAGGCTCAGATTTATGAAGATAGCTGCGTTCAAAAGTTAGATCTCATATGAACTCAAATATTTCTCATCAAATTCTTTCAAGGCCAAAATAACTGAGCTTTGCTATTCACATTTGTATGGCTCTATATTCTGACTGTATGCCAGCAGTTGTCTCATTTGTGTGTATTTTTATCAGGGATTTTAAGAGGAAACGCCTGAGACAAAGTTGAAACTTCAAGGGATTGTTTACCCCAAAATGAAAAATCTATTCTATATCAACATATCTATTTTGAGAAATGTTTTTTGAACATATAGTCACCAAAATTGTTTCCTTACCAACATTTTTCCAAAATTTATTCTTTTGTGTTCCAAAGAACAAAGAAATGCATAAAGATTTGGAATGACATGAGGGTCAGTAAATGATCATTCATTTTTGGGTGAACCATCCCTTTACATGAAATGTAAATAAGACTTCCAAGTCTCCTGAGCTATCAAAGATCAATAACATTGCCACTTTTCACTCACATATTCTAAAGATTAATAGTATACACATTTATATGTCACAATTCTCATATCATTAGTCCCGAAAGAACATACTGTGTCTCATGGCAGAAATTTGGATAGACAAATAGAGAAAGGGATGGAGAAAAAGGAAAGCTCAGAAGAAGAGCTGACAGGAAGTAGTGGGAATGAGAAAGTGAGAGCTGGGCGTGGGAAACAGCTGGCCTGCTTTCTCCCTAGCGACTGGTTTCAACAACAGTCACGCTACCAGACTCAATCCATGGGTGTGGCACGGCATCACTAATTTATGGAATTTATGACTTTGGATGCTTTATTTGACACAGTGCTGCACTTTTGTTATGCCCTTGTTCCCTGTAAATGTAAAAAAGAAAATGTGAACATTATCTATAACGTTTCAAGCATGTTCATTGTGATTTTAAACAAAAAAGTACTATGAATTCACATGAATGTTTTTTGGTCAACAGTGGCAATAGTTTACCACTTATAATGTTAGTCAAGTGTTCTTGCACTTGTAATTATTTAGTTTTTCATGACTGTTTTCCAATATCTGACTAATATAATTAAACTGACTTTTTTGCTACTATACCTTTAAGAATATAATATGTAGATTACCTCTTTGTATGGAGCTCTAAAGGGACATGGTAATGGGAAAAATTTCCATATCTTCCCAGCTTTTGCATTCTCTTTTGCGTTCCCCAGAGGCACTTTGTGTTCGCTCGCAAAATGTTTGCGTTCGCTACCAAAATTCTTGCGGTTCCTGAGAAACTTTGCTTTTGCTTGCAAAACTGTTGTGATGGAAATTATATGTGGTGGGAGGAAATACTATATTGTTTTTTGTGAGTGAATGCCAAGTTTCTCGAGGAAACGCAGTACATTTTGCAAGAGAATTCAAAAGTTTTTAGAGCAAATGTAACAACATTGAATAAAGCAATAAGCCCCAAGAAGCCGTGGTTTACAGTCGGGGCCGTCCCAAGCATCCTTGGGATCCTTGGGCCCCCTCAGTCCGTTTGCGATCGTGTTTGCGGTCCATTCGCCGCGGTACAGTCGCACTGGCTGCACCGCCCTAAGCACGGCCCTGTTTACAGTGAATTTAGAACAGCTAAGTGTCTGTGTAGCTATTACACTGAATGAGAAATGAATGTTGCGTCTGTTAAAAGTTTACTTACTATATAATACAGTATGAATGCAATTCGGATATACAACATCCGCCATGTTGTCATTGTCATGTGACCTACAGCGTCATTTGGGTTGCCAGTGTCTAATGGATGCACACTTTAGAATCTTGGCAGAAGTAATAGGTCAAGAAGAAACAATAGGTCTGGTTAGATCTGTTTTATAAATACTACAAATTCTGACATACTACTAATTTCATGTAATGTTTTGCACCTACTATATACTAGGGGAACAAACCTATCCGGGTGCAGGAATGGTCTTTTTGAACTCAAAAGGAAGTTTTGACTTCTGAAACTTACAGTATGTTTACATACATGACAGTGAACCCTTTTGTTTCAAAAGATCAAGGAGATTTCATTTGTTCATGAAACAACCCACCGTCTTTGATATTTTGAGTGAGGAAACTATTCGTGCCAGATTCCTTGGAGTGAACAAATATTTAAAGGGTTAGTTCACCCAAAAAAATGAAATTTCTGTCATTAAGTACTCACCCTCATGTCGTTTCACACCCGTAAGACCTTTGTTCATCTTCGGAACACAAATTAAGATCTTTTTGATGAAATCCGAGATGTTTTTTTCTCTCATAGAAAGCAAGGTAATCAAGGTCCAGAAAGTAATCAAGGTCCAGTGGTGCAACCTTAATGTTAAATTTTTTGTGCGAAAAAACAAAACAAAAATAACGACTTTATTCAACAATATCTTCTCTCCCCTGTCTTACTGCTATGCTGTTTACATCCACTGCTTCCAGGTTCTACATCAGAACGCTGGCTCATTATTGGCCGGCTCCTGCATCAGCAGCACACGTATGCGTCGTGCTTCTCACGTGTTACAGCTTCGGCCAATACTGATTCGGCGTTCTGACGTAGAACCTGGAAGCTCTGGGCGTAAACAGCATAGAAGATATTGCTAAATAAAGTCGTTATTTTTGTTTTGTTTTTGCGCACAAAACGTATTATCGTCCCTTCATAACATTAAGGTTGCACCACTGTAGTCACGTGGACAATTTTAACAATGTTTTTACTACTTTTCTAGACTTTGAATGACGGTAATTACGTTGCTTTATATTAAAAAAAAAACTCAGTTTTCATCAAAAATATCTTAATTTGTGTACCGAAGATAAACGAAGGTCTTACGGGTTTGGAACGACATGAGGCTGAGTAATTAATGACAGAATTTTAATTAACAACATATTACTATGCTTTTCTAAAACTGTATTAAAAATAAGTACTTTTGTTGGACTCGATAGCCTCGTGGTCAGCGCTCCAGCATGTAGCGCAGTTGCACCTCATTCATTTCTTTCCTCACTCATTTATTCATTCCCCTCCATCAGGAGTTGAAAATGTGACTATTCAGCTGGATTTGGAGGCCGAATTCCACTTCACACACCTCATCATGACCTTTAAGGTGAGACACTCTCTCACACACATAAACACACAGAGCTAGAACACAGTCTTGTGGAATGTAGAACATATGTGTAGATATGTTTGAAGTTTCTTCAAGTCCAGAGCTGCATTTCTCAAAAAAGCATCATAAGAATATTGTAGAAACCTTTGGCAACAGTGGTGTCTATGATCTACTTTAGATGTCTTCTTTTGGGAAAATTGTGGGTTTTTTTTTTTTTTAAACAGGATCCGATCCTCAGTAAATTTAAACTTTTTGCTGTTTTCCGCAGACCTTTCGGCCCGCAGCCATGCTGATTGACCGTTCTGCAGATTTTGGGCGGAGCTGGCAGGTGTACCGTTACTACGCTTTCAACTGCACTGAATCCTTTCCGCACATCCCTCTTGGGCCAATCAAAAAAGTTGATGATATCATTTGTGACAGCCGCTATTCTGGCATTGAGCCATCAACAGAGGGCGAAGTGTGTGATATACATGCATATAGACAAATATACTGTTCATAAAAGTGATTATACATACTATTTAAACAGTATCTAGATTCTTGTAAATAAATTAATAAGTCACTGTTCTTGTGTACTTGTGAACAGGTCATTTTTAGGGTACTTGATCCTGCATTTAAGATTCCTGACCCTTACAACCCACATACTCAGAGTAAGTAACTAGCACATCACCACAGCAACTCTCTTGACCAAAAGAAAGCTTTGTGGTGCTATTTGTACCTGACAGTTTCACTGAAATTAATTTTTAAATGATCATTTTATTTTAACCTTTCACACAATTATTTTTTTTCCCACCTCAATCCCAAAAAATGCCACTGAATATGGGCTCAACCCCCATAGACATTTGGGGCCACTATGGGTCCCCTCCCCAATATTCTTATTAGTGGTCTAGCCAAATTTATGAACTATTACCTATAGATTTAAAAAATGTCCAACAGTACTAACCCTAAGTTTAACTCCACAGTGCTACAGTGTCTGAGTATGTTCTACATTTGAATTTGAATTTACTTTGCGACCGTTAAAAAAGTATGTTTTATATGGTATGAATGTGTGTAGTATGAATGAAATTCTGATGTACTGCATCCGCCATGTTGTTACTGTCATGTGACCTACCAGCGTCAGTTGCATCGCTTCACTGCCATTCATAAATCCTCTTCTGTGGCCTCATGGGATAGTAAAGTGTCAATCGAATGTGCACTTCAGAATCACGGCGGAAGTAATAGGTCACCCAGGTACTGTTTTTCGAATACTGTGTATTCGGACATACTAATCTTTTGGTGTACTGTTTTTCTCATACTTCATAGTAGGGAAGTATTCGATTTCGTACGCAGCATTGGAGTCTGTACTAATGAGCTGATGAGTTGAATCAGGTGTGTTTCTTTAGGGAAACATCTAAAATGTGCAGTGCAGTACTCCAGACTTGGGAACCACTGACCCAAGGGGACATGGTGATGGAAAAATACGAGATTGGAGGAACAATTATATTTAAATAGTTTTGCGCTTACTTGCAAAACTTTTGCGTTCACCCAAAAAACGTTGTGTTTGTTCGCAAAAGTCTTTTCCTCCCACCTTATATTATTTCCATCACCAGTTTAGCAAAAAAGTTTCTCGAGGGAAGGCAAAAGCATTAAAATATACGTTTTTCCTCCCATCTTATCACAGAACGTTTTTTTCCATTCCAATGCACTACTTTTCCATTGTTTTTCTATGTAAACACACGCTAGACAGACGTGTATGACCGTTCTAAAAATGCGGCGCTCAAGTTCTGTGTGAACGAGCCTTAAATTTGCTCAGTTTTTCAATGTGCTTTGCTTTCTGGAAATAACCAGTACACTATGAATTTTGCCGTAACAGAGTTGAACTATTGAGCTTGTACAGGCTAATATAAATGTAAACGTAATGAAATACTGGGAACATTTTTTTTTTTTTTGCGATTGGAAGTTAGGTGCCTTGCTCAAGGGCACCTCAGTCATTTCCTGCCAGTATTGAGAATCGAACCCACACCTTCAGGTTACCAGTCTGACTCTCTAACCATTAGGCAACTAATGCCCCAACTAAATCTGCAATTAAACCTACAACTAAACCTACAATAACCACTTGTGTAAAAAAAGTTGTGAAGTGAATTAGAAAAAAAAAGTATGTGTACATTGTCTGACTACTGATATTTCTTTGCGTGTCTGTTTGTGCATACAGACCTACTGAAGATCACAAATCTGCGTGTACGTATGGAAAAGTTGCACACTCTAGGTGATAATCTGTCTGATGACCGAGAGGAGGTGAAAGAAAAATACTATTACGCTCTCTATGACATGGTCGTCCGTGGCAACTGTTTCTGCTATGGCCACGCCTCCATGTGTGCACCAGTCGGCACTGAGGCAGGGGTTGAGGGCATGGTAAGTAAACGCAACAACAACAATCATAAACCAATCACTCGTGCTGCTCACCTGTGTGTATGTGCGCAGGTTCACGGTCATTGCGTGTGTAATCACCACACTACTGGACTCAACTGTGAGGAGTGTGAGGACTTTTACCAAGATCTGCCCTGGAGACCAGCAGTGGGCCGAGAGACAAACGCATGCAAGAGTATGACAAACAGCCCGAAGTTAATCACAAAAAATAAATTAGATCTATTATATTATATTATATTATAGTCGGATGTCATATTGAATATTATTCACTAATCTGGTGTTTTTTCTTTTTCTGTCATTCTCTCAGGATGTGAGTGTAATCATCACTCAAGTTCCTGTCACTTTGACATGGCGGTGTATCTGTCATCGGGAAACAGGAGTGGAGGAGTATGTGATGACTGTCAGCACAACACACAGGGCCAATGGTGTGAGAACTGCAAACCCTTCTACTACAAGCACTCTCACAGAGACATCAGAGACCCCAGGATCTGCGAGCGTAAGTGTGTTTAAAGGGTTAGTTCACCCAAAAAAATTTAATTACTCACCCTCATGTCGTTCCAAACCCGTAAGACTTTCGTACATCTTTGGAACACAGATGAAGATATTTTTAATGAAATCTGAACGATGTCTGTCCCTCCATAGACAGCTACGCAACTAACACTTTGGCGCTTCAATAAGTTCATAAAGAAATTGTAAAACTAAACCATATGAATTGAGTGGTTTAGTCCAAATTTTCTGAAGAGACTCGATTGCTTTATATGATGAACAGATTGAATTTACCCTTTTTCACATATAAACATTCATCAACTCACACATCAGTTGTGGTAAACGGAAGCTCAAGCATGTTTGCTTGATGTGTGAGAACCAGTGAGGTTCATTCTTGTGTGTTACGCAGCATGTTTGTTCTCGTGTGTCAAGTAGGTTCAGTCCAGCTTCTGTTTATGTTCGCTGATCAATATTTATATATGAATAAAAGCCTAAATTCAATGTTTATCATATAAAGTGATAATGTCTCTTCAGAAAATTTGGACTAAACCGCTCAATTCATATGGATTAGTTTTACTCTATCTTTATATACTTTTTGAAACGTCAAAGTGGTAGTCGCATTGCTGTCTATGGAGGGACAGAAAGCTCTCAGATTTCATTTAAAAATATCTTCATTTGTGTTCTGAAGATGAACGAATGTCTTACGGGTTTGGAATGACATGAAGGTGAGTAATTAATGACAGAATTTTCACTTTTGGGTGAACTAACCCTTTAATGCTCTCAAAATGGATACATTTTGTTCTTATGCAGAAAGGAAGCTGTAAAGTGTTTTTATATGCATTACTTGAAGGGATGTTATGTGATGAATGCAGTTTGATAACTTAATTCAATTAAAATTCAGTTAATTATTAATTAAATTAAATAGTGTATGTATTTGTGTTTAGCCTGTGACTGTGACCCACGTGGTTCTCTGAACGAAGGCTTATGTGACAGCGCTACGGATGTTCTAAGAGATATGATTGCTGGCCAATGTCGCTGCAAAGCTAATGTGGAGGGACAACGATGTGACCACTGTAAAAAGGGACACTATGGCCTCAGCGACGACCCATTAGGCTGTCGTCGTGAGTAAATACACACACATATACGCAAACAAACAGCTTGTTTCATGTTCTTTCAAGGCTTTGACCTCTGAAAGACTTCCTGTTTTCTGTAGTCAGTGTGTATGATCATATTTGTCTTTCTTTTGTGTGTGTTTGTGGTCCCAGCATGCAGCTGTAATCCTCTAGGCACACTCCAAACAGGAAGTCCTTGTGATATTCAGACAGGAAGCTGTTACTGCAAACGTCTTGTGACTGGACGAAATTGCGACCAGTGTGTGGTAAGAGAGCATTATGAGTATATGTGTTTTGGGTTTGTGTATTTGTGCTTGTGTATAACAGTTTTCCCTTTCAGCCTCAGCACTGGGGTCTCAGTAATGATATGGATGGCTGTAGACCATGTGACTGTGACATCGGTGGGGCTTTGAATAATATGTAAGTTACCCGTATCAGATTTGTTAAAAAAAAAATGTATTATTATTGTAAATGTATTTATCCAGGCCAACATAAATATTCTTCCATAAACTTTGTTTGCTCTGTAGTTGTTCTCAGGAGACAGGGCAGTGTGCTTGTAAGGAGCATATGTTTGGTAGGCGTTGTGACCAAGTGCATTCTGGGTACTACTCTGCAGCACTGGATCACTACATTTATGAAGCTGAAGATGCTTCCTTTGGACCGGTAAGTGTCACTCAGGAACACTTTCCTCTTATTTATGAAACAAGCAGAAAAATGGTAACACTTTACAAAAGATTCATTAGTTAACATTAGTTAATGAATTAGAAGACTATTGCTATACATTGTAAAGCACTTTTAACCCTCAACAGTTAAAGGTGGGCTATCCATTTTTTCAACAACGCTGTTGGACATTGTTGATATTTGAAATCAACCCAAACAAACCCACCCTTCACTTCATTGCTCCGCCTCCAAAACTCACTCTCCAATCCTAACCACCCTGTTCCGAGTCGGTCTTGAATACTGCAATTTTATTTTATTTATTTTTTATGGGATCACATTTTGTACTGTCTATGTGTGCCCTGGCTACCTTTCCGACAGGCTTAACACTAGTAATCTAAGACTATGTGCGCCTTGGCTACCTTGCTGACCGGCTTAACACTAGACCTAAGACTATGTGCGCTTTGGCTACCTTGCCGACCGGCTTAACTCTAGTGACCTAAGACTACGTGCGCCTTGGCTACCTTGTGACCGGCTTGGCACTAAGACTATGTGTGCCTTGGCTACCTTGCCGATCGGCTTAACACTAGTGACCTAAGACTATGTGCGCCTTGGCTACCTTGTGACCGGCTTGGCACTAAGACTATGTGTGCCTTGGCTACCTTGCCGACCAGCTTAACACTAGTGATCTAAGACTATGTGCGCCCTGGCTACCTTGCCGACCGGCTTAACACTAGTGACCTAAGACTATGTGCGCCTTGGCTACCTTGCCGACCAGCTTGGCACTAGTGGCCTTAGACTATGTGTGCCTTGGCTACCTTGCCGACCGGCTTAACACTAGTGATCTAAGGCTATGTGTGCCTTGGCTACCTTGCCGACTGGCTTGGCACTAGTTGATAATGATAACATAACCCTTATGTTTTATTTGATAATTAAAAACCATTAGGAGCAATAAAGAATGACTGAGCCGCATTGCATGTTAGCATAGCTAAGAAAACACAACCCTTGAATAACAATGTGTCATTTATGCAGCTAAACATGTAAACATGTATGTGAAGGCTTATTTACTTTACCTTCTCATCCATGCTTAGACAGCATACTCACAGAAATACAGACAATGAACCATTTGCTGCTGCATAGACAAAACTGCATAACGATTCAGCTATACTTGGACTCAACCAGATTATAAACAAACATGACGCTTAATATTAACTGTATTGATGGTTCTTTAATGTGACTCAGACACACAATCATCTGAATCATCCACACATATTTAGCATCGCTAATAAACATTGCTCTTGAAAATGATGAGTCATTGAATAATACCGCTAAATATGGTGGATGCCGATAAAGCGCTATGCATATATCACCTTAACTGTTTTCATATCTGTGCTAAACAGCGTATAAAATAGTGGTAACAATAGACAGCTGCTGCATAAAACATGCAGTAAAACTGCTGCTTATATATGCTTCAGTGATACACTCATGCATCTGTTGACATGACGCTAGTTTAAAACTTGTAAAGATAGTTCCATTTAGGAATTGATAACCGGACCACACAAAAGCGCATATGTGGAATAAAAGACCATTCTTATCTTAGATGTTGATTCAGATGCCATCTGAAAGCGCGCTGCGACTGCTAACAGCAAACAATGCCAAATATTTGAATGTTTGAGCAGCAAGCTCATTGGCCGCTGATGCAACAGCAACCAATCAGCTGTGCTGTGTAGATAATGATGTGATCGCTAGACCCATCAGACCCATCAAAATGTATGTGATAGTTTACTTTAGAATGATTTTACGAACTGAATGCAAAATTTTACAAGAATAGTCTTATAAAAAAATTAACTGCATAAATTTACTTAGAATAGTTTTTCAAACAAATTAAATGTGTAATTTAAAGTATTTCATTTTACTAAATAATTGAAATAATTTACATAAAAAAGGTTTATACTAATTAAAGGCAAAAATGTACCTACAAGAAGATTCTATGAACAAATTGAGGACTATTTGTTGTTTGCTTTTAAGAAAAAATTGAATTAGAAAATTAATGTAAAAATAGTTTTATGAAAGATATATACTTAAATTTGTTTTGCTGCTGTTCTGATACACAACGTGTGTTTGACTTCTTCACAGTAACATGTAACAGAACCAAATGTATTGGTATGCGTAAATGCAAGTCTTTATTGATTGTATGCAGGCAGTAAAAGTGGTTCAAAGACCATTACCTCTGGATCGTAAACCCACCTGGACGAGTACAGGATTTGTCAACGTACCAGAGGGTGAAACACTGAGATTCAACATTTACAATCTCCCACGATCTATGGAATACAACTTAATGATCCGCTATGAACCACTGGTAATAAACATGCATTTATAACTTACATACATGGTCACAAACAAGCAAGAACATATGTTTGATGCATTTATTGTAGTTGCCAGATGAATGGGAGAAGGTTGAAGTAAAGATAGAGCGGCCCAGAGCCAGTTACACAACAGCACACTGCACTTCTACATACAATGATGAACAGCTCATTTCACTTCACCCTGGATCCAGGTAAGGCTGCATTAGCGTGTGTGCAGTGTTTAGTTTTGCTTATTGTGTATTTGAATCCCGATCGTGTCTTTGTGTGTTTCAGATATGTAGTTCTGCCTAGTCCAGTGTGTTTGGAGAAGGGTCAGAACTACACAGTGAAAATTACCTTCACACAGTACTCATCATACACCTATCACTCTTCTCCTCACACACTTATTGATTCAGTAAGGTTATTTAATTTTCACTCAGAAATTGCTGTTATATTTCAGAAATAATTACTTATTATGCACATGATTGTTAAAACAAACCACTGTTTGTTGCAATAATCATGGCTAATGACTTGAACCTTTACTTCTGACTTTTGTAGATAGTGCTTCTGCCAGAGGTGCAAGACCTGGAGCTATTTTCTGAGGGACCCCAGCAGCAAGAGGACTGGGAGATGTTCAAGAAATACAGATGTATGGAACGGAGCCAGAGTATTATCAAAATCCCCTTGACGGATATTTGCAGAGACTACATTTTCAGTGTGTCAGCACTACTACACAATGGAGCTCTGGGTGAGACAGTGAGAAGAATAACAAGTGTAGCAAAAATTATTAAAACTAAGCAAGAAATAGTCTAAATAGCCTGAGAAGGCATTGCTTGATAAGGCAGCGATTCTTTCGGACGCAGCCATTATATTGCTATTTAGTTTGGTGATGCTAGTGGTGCAGAAATTACACAGTGTAACTTTAAAAGTACATACTTTATCATTAAAAGCAAGTACATACTTTTTGTCCTTAGCACAAGGTTGCCAGTCAAGCATATTTTTGCTGCCTGTCTAAAAAAAACCCCAAATGTCTCTCAATTATTTATCACTGGCAGAGTGTAGGTGTGACCCACGTGGTTCTCTGAGCACAGTATGTGACGCTATCGGTGGGCAGTGTCAGTGTCGACCCAATGTTTCGGGCAAGAACTGCGACACCTGTGCCCCAGCCACATACCAGTTTGGACCCTCGGGATGTAGACGTATGTGAACATTACACACATGCACATGTACACAAGTCAACAACACAACACCAACATACCCATTAGCATAGAATAACATTAACGCTGTATCGATCACTTTCTCATCAGCGTGTGACTGTAACCCGCTGGGCTCTCAGAACCTTTTCTGCCACCCCACCACGGGCCAGTGTTTATGTGTGCAAGGGGCATATGGGCGCCAGTGTGGCAACTGTAAGCCCAACCATTGGGGCTTCCCTCAATGCAACCCCTGCTCCTGTAACGGGAACAGCGAACAGTGCCATCCGCTTACGGGCGAGTGTCTGAACTGCAGGGGTCACACCACAGGCCGAAACTGTGAGAGGTAGGAGAGGATAACATATTTTTTAACAGGTCTGATATATATTATTTTACAGCATAATGCCAATTTGTTGGCATAGGATTTTTTATACTACACTTTAAAACCAGAGTAAAGACCCGTTTTAACCCTTGATTATGAAAACCTGCTCCAGAGCAGAGTTAGCACCGCTTTTGTGGCTTTAACCCCGAGTTGTGGTGCCAAAGATACGGTATACAGTGTTAAAATATTATAGAGTGCAACAGTTGGGTTCCGGAAAGTAAAAACTCCATTCGTTTTCTCCATAGGGAAATTAATTTTGAACGATAAGTCGTACACCTTTAAAGACAGACCTACAATAAAGTTATGAAGTTGTTAATCCATGGTATTTCAACATATTTTTAAAATAATCGTTTCACATTGGAATTCCTGATAAAAACTACATTACCCATGATGCTGTACAAAAAATTACACCAATCAGAGAGTCGAAAAAGCAACACGTGCCAAAATAGCTCCTAAACTCCACCCTCTCCCATGAAACACTGTGAATTACGTAAATAAGTCGATCTATCTTCGCTCTCAAATACTTAAATGTTTGTATATATGCATATTTTGCTATAAACTTTTGGCCCAAACCCAGAGTACTCATCCCATCCTTGACTGGGATAGGAACCAGCCGAGAGTGAGGTGTTGGGGTGGTGGAGGGTTGCTGCAAAACTGTCACGGGACAGAGGTGAGGGATGGCTATATATACAGGTATCGTCTCGCACTGAGTGGTTGGATTACCTGAACGTTCTCCTCCCAAACTTTGTAAATAAACTTCATTAAGCACACAGTCTTGTACCTTTGTCTTTTTGTCTGATTTTCAAAAACTTTTTCGCTTCAAATCAAAGTTTATAGTGTTGTGATCAACCTCGTAGCTGATTGGTTTAGTTCATGCATGGCTTATAACTCTGTAACGAAGACATTTTCTATTCCGGAACCGCTGATAAATGGGGTGGGCACATATGCACTCTATAGTGGGTTGTTTTACAAGAGACAATCAATCATAAACTACCTCAGTGCTTAAAACATTAAATATTCACACACTTTTACGTTTAGTCTCCTTGTTGGAACAGTGGTGGAATGATAAAGAAATACTATTTGTTGTTGTTGTTTCAAAAGAGATGTGGCAACATTTTCAACACTGACAAGCAGTTATTAAAACAATTTGGATGTTCATTGTGTGCTGTTTATTTCAATCGCTGTAGAATTAACCAGAATCCCTAGGACATGTAGTGCAGCCCGGCCTCTGGGCTCAGTGGGCCCCTTGGTGCTGCTCTGCCTCCGGGCTCAGTGGGCCCCATGGTGCAGCTCTGCCTCTGGGCTCAATGGGCTCCATCGTGCAGCTGCGGTTCTGGGGTTCAGTGAGCTTTCTGAGAAGTCAGTTATTTAAAATGTATCCTGGTGGTGCATTTACAGTGCTATGAAATATTTACAAATGCTGTTGTACTTGATTTAATCTTATAGATATATATATAATTGTTTATATTGAAAGTTTATTGCAATAAAAAAATATTTCCATCATTAAATGTACACAAATCACTCTAAAATGTGGAAATATCCCTCTGGAAAACATTCCAGCACTGACTTGATGTTTAGTGTTTTGTGTGTGTGTGTGTGTGTGTGTGTGAGTTTATATCAGGATGAATAATTTTTTGAATAATTAATTGAGTAATCTTTGTGTTCATTTTATTAATTTTAAGTTTAATAATTCATTTATTAATTATAATTGTTTTTGAAACTTTTAATTAAGTGGCTTTAGCCAGAAACACATTATATTAAGTAACATTTGGTAGTGATTGTTGACTTTAATTACATTTATGCATTTGGCTGATATTTTATCCAAAATTACATTGCATTTTTTTTAGTTCATGCATTCCTTGGGAACTGAATCTATGACACTGGGGTTGCTCTACTTTTTTTTAACAAAACACTAAACACTTAATAAAAACACTTGTGTTTCCTGCAACCCTCCAGGTGTGAAAGTGGTTATCACCGTAACAGATTGCTGGGCTTCAGAGAGTCTTGTCGCCCTTGTATGTGCCCTAACGGACCTGGAAGTGGAATGCAGTTTGCTGAGAGCTGTTACCAAAACCCCCTCTCTCTTCAAATGGTCTGTGTCTGCAACTCAGGCTACAAAGGTAAATGCATCAGTTGGAGAAATGAACAGAAAAGATTTTCTTAAATTTCTCACATAAAGCACTTCTCACTCCTACTCCACCTTCTAGGACCTAAGTGTGAGGAATGTGCCTCTGGTTATTATGGTAACCCTCAGGTACCAGGGGGGCGGTGCCAACCATGTCAGTGTAACGGAAATATTAACATGCAGGACCCTGAATCATGCGACGCCCGCACCGGTGCCTGTCTCAATTGCCTGTTTCACACCGATGGCAATGCGTGCCAGTACTGTAGACGTGGTTATTATGGAGACGCCCGTACACAGAACTGCAGGAGTGAGTATGCAGTGTAAACAAGCGCATTACTGTGCTGCATTTGATTGGCTGCATGTGTGTGCATGCAGTGTGTGTGTGTGTGTGTGTGTGTGTGTTTAAAAATCCATCCATTCTTCAATTCTCTTTTTAGTATGTGGTATATGCTTGTTGTCCTTTCCCTCATGATGCCCTTTCTTCTGCAAAACACAGACGCAGATATTTTTGAAGAATGTTTTTGTCCAAGAACTGTTTTTGTCCATATAATGAAAGTCAATGGGGTCTAAAATTGGACCCATCTGACTTGAGATATTTTTCAAAATATTTTTGTTTGTGTTCCACTGAAGAAATCTTAATTTTCAGCCTCTAAGCAACATAGTGTTACACTTCACGTATGCATTTATTATTTATTTATTTATTTATTTTTTGAAATAACCATTTTTTTGTATCATTTTGTCTTCAGGTTGTATGTGCTATCTTGTGGGAAGTTCCAGGCACAGCTGTGTTGATGGCCTGTGTGAGTGTGACAGGGATAGCGGGCAGTGCCCATGTCTGCCTGGTGTGGAGGGTCAGCACTGTGACCGCTGTGCCCCCAACACATGGAACATCAACAGTGGCAAAGGATGTCAACCTTGCCAGTGCCACCCAGAACACTCGTACAGTTCCTCCTGCGACCTGGTATATACACAAACACCTACATTTACGTATCACAAGTTGACAGAATCAATCATAAGTCAACTGAATCACAAGTTGAATACACTTGTCTCAGCTGTCAGGTCAGTGTTCCTGTAAGCCTGGTTTTGGAGGCAGGACGTGTGAGGAGTGCAGAGAACTGTTCTGGGGCAATCCTGAGGTCCAGTGCCACGGTAAGTCTGCACTGCGTCATAGAAACCGGCCCGTGCCGTGGGTCATGTGAGTGGAGTCGATTACTGCTGCACTAATATTTGTGCACACTGTGCAGTTCAGTTGAGTAGCACAATTTCACCCTCAATTTCATAGCACACATGTACTTCCCCAATAACTTTTTTACAACAAATTTTGTGCATAAAAATTAGTGAATAGAAACACCAAGATGAAATAAATATTCCAAAATACAGACAAATAAAATCCCCAAAAGCTACAACTTTCCTTTTCATTTCTATTTTGATTCTGTTTCTCAGGAAATGTTTTCTTGAACACATTGAATGGAAACATTGCTTTATTCGCAAATAGTTTTTGTGATATTGCGATGAATTAAATTAGCAAATTAAAATTCTCATGCATTTGTTAACATGACCTGAATGCCAGGTGAAAATTTCAGATCAGACTTAACCAATTTGTCATGTAACAATGATGTAAAATTGTGCATTAAGATTTTTTGCTTTGTGATATTATATTGCGGTTTGTGGAGCCCCAGACATGACATGCAGGAAAAAAAATAGTAGGCTAAATCGTGCGCACGATTTACTTATTCGTTCCCTCGATTTACTATAACATGCACATGATTTAGTAAATCGAGGGAACGAATAAGTTTTTCATTTTGAACGAAATAGTAAATCATGCACACGTTTTAGTAAATCGAGGGAACGAAATAGTAATCGTGCGCACGTTTTAGTAAATCGAGGGAACAAAATAGTAAATCGTGCGCACATTTTAGTAAATCGAGTGAACAAAATAGTAAATCGTGCACGTTTTAGTAAATTGAGGGAATGAAATAGTAATCGTGCGCACGTTTTAGTAAATCGATGGAACGAAATAGTAATCGTGTGCACGTTTTAGTAAATCGAGGGAACGAAATAGTAATTGTGCACACGTTTTAGTAAATCGAGGGAAAGAAATAGTAAATCGTGCGCACATTTTAGTAAAATCGAGGGAACGAAATAGTAAATCATGAGCACATTTTAAAATATCGAGGGAATGAAATAGTAATCGTACACACGTTTTAGTAAATCGAGGGAACAAAATAGTAAATACTTAGCAAGTTTTAATAAATAGAGGGAACGAAATAGTAATCGTGCACACGTTTTAGTAAATCGAGGGAACAAAATAGTAAATACTTAGCAAGTTTTAATAAATAGAGGGAACGAAATAGTAATCGTGCACACGTTTTAGTAAATCGAGGGAACGAAATAGTAAATTGTGTGCACAGTTTAGTAACTCGAGGGAATGAAATGGTAATCGTGCACACATTTTAGTAAATCGAGGGAACGAAATAGTAATCGTGCACATTTTAGTAAATCGAGGGAACAAAATAGTAATCGTGCGCACGTTTTAATAAATCGAGGGAACGGAATAGTAATCGTGCACATGTTTTAGCAAATCAAGGGAACGAAATAGTAATCATGTGCACGGTTTAGTAAATCGAGAGAATGAAATAGTAATCGTGCGCACATTTTAGTAAATCGAGGGAACGAAATATTAATCGTGCACGTTTTAGTAAATCGAGGGAATGAATAGTAAATCGTGCGCACGTTTTAGTAAATTGAGGGAACGAAATAGTAAATCATGAGCACGTTTTAATAAATAGAGGGAACGAAATAGTAATCGTGCACACGTTTTAGTAAATCGAGGGAATGAAATAGTAATCGTACGCACGTTTTAGTAAATCGAGGGAATGAAATAGTAAATCATGAGCACGTTTTAATAAATAGAGGGAACAAAATAGTAATCGTGCACACGTTTTAGTAAATCGAGGGAACGAAATAGTAAATTGTGTGCACGGTTTAGTAAATCGAGGGAACGAAATAGTAATCGTGTGCACGGTTTAGTAAATCGAGGGAATGAAATAGTAATCGTGCACACATTTTAGTAAATCAAGGGAACGAAATAGTAATCGTGCACATTTTAGTAAATCGAGGGAACAAAATAGTAATCGTGCGCACGTTTTAATAAATCGAGGGAACGGAATAGTAATTGTGCACATGTTTTAGTAAATCGAGGTAATGAAATACTAATCGTGTGCACGGTTTAGTAAATCGAGGGAATGAAATAGTAATCATGCACGTTTTAGTAAATTGAGGGAACGAATAGTAAATCGTGCGCACGTTTTAGTAAATTGAGGGAACAAAATAGTAATCGTATGCACGGTTTAGTAAATCGGGGGAACGAAATAGTAAATCTTGCACATGTTTTAGTAAATCGAGGGAACTAAATAGTAATCGTGCGCACGTTTTAGTAAATCGAGGGAAAGAAATAGTAAATCGTGCGCACATTTTAGTAAATCGAGGGAACGAAATAGTAAATCATGAACACGTTTTAAAATATCGAGGGAATGAAATAGTAATCGTACGCACGTTTTAGTAAATCGAGGGAACGAAATAGTAAATCATGAGCACGTTTTAATAAATAGAGGGAACGAAATAGTAATCGTGCACACGTTTTAGTAAATCGAGGGAACGAAATAGTAAATTGTGTGCACGGTTTAGTAAATCGAGGGAACGAAATAGTAATCGTGTGCACGGTTTAGTAAATCGAGGGAATGAAATAGTAATCGTGCACATTTTAGTAAATCGAGGGAACAAAATAGTAATCGTGCGCACGTTTTAATAAATCGAGGGAACGGAATAGTAATTGTGCACATGTTTTAGTAAATCGATGTAATGAAATACTAATCGTGTGCACGGTTTAGTAAATCGAGGGAATGAAATAGTAATCGTGCGCACATTTTAGTAAATCGAGGGAACGAAATAGTAATCATGCACGTTTTAGTAAATTGAGGGAACGAATAGTAAATCGTGCGCACGTTTTAGTAAATTGAGGGAACAAAATAGTAATCGTATGCACGGTTTAGTAAATCGGGGGAACGAAATAGTAAATCTTGCACATGTTTTAGTAAATCGAGGGAACGAAATAGTAATCGTGCGCACGTTTTAGTAAATCGAGGGAAAGAAATAGTAAATCGTGCGCACATTTTAGTAAATCGAGGGAACGAAATAGTAAATCATGAACACGTTTTAAAATATCGAGGGAATGAAATAGTAATCGTACGCACGTTTTAGTAAATCGAGGGAACGAAATAGTAAATCATGAGCACGTTTTAATAAATAGAGGGAACGAAATAGTAATCGTGCACACGTTTTAGTAAATCGAGGGAACGAAATAGTAAATTGTGTGCACGGTTTAGTAAATCGAGGGAACGAAATAGTAATCGTGTGCACGGTTTAGTAAATCGAGGGAATGAAATAGTAATCGTGCGCACATTTTAGTAAATCGAGGGAACGAAATAGTAATCATGTGCACATTTTAGTAAATCAAGGGAACAAAATAGTAATTGTGCACGTTTTAGTAAATTGAGGGAACGAAATAGTAATCGTGTGCACAGTTTAGTAAATCGAGGGAACGAAATAGTAAATTGTGTGCACGTTTTAGTAAATTGAGGGAACGAAATAGTAATCGTGTACACGGTTTAGTAAATCGAGGGAATGAAATAGTAATCGTGCGCACATTTTAGTAAATCGAGGTAACGAAATAGTAATCATGCACATGTTTTAGTAAATCGAGGGAACGAATAGTAAATCGTGCGCACGTTTTAGTAAATTGAGGGAACGAAATAGTAATCGTACGCACGGTTTAGTAAATCGAGGGAATGAAATAATAATCGTGCGCACGTTTTAGTAAATTGAGGGAACGAAATAGTAATCGTACGCACGGTTTAGTAAACTGAGGGAACAAAATAGTAAATTGTGCACGTTTTAGTAAATCGAGGGAACTAAATAGTAATCGTGCGCACGTTTTAGTAAATCGATGGAACGAAATAGTAATCGTACGCACGGTTTAGTAAATCGAGGGAATGAAATAATAATCGTGCGCACGTTTTAGTAAATTGAGGGAACGAAATAGTAATCGTACGCATGGTTTAGTAAATCGAGTGAACAAAATAGTAAATTGTGCACATTTTAGTAAATCGAGGGAACTAAATAGTAATCGTGCGCACGTTTTAGTAAATCGATGGAACGAAATAGTAAATCATGAACACGTTTTAAAATATCGAGGGAATGAAATAGTAATCGTACGCATGTTTTAGTAAATCGAGGGAACGAAATAGTAAATTGTGTGCACAGTTTAGTAAATCAAGGGAACGAAATAGTAATCGTGTGCACGTTTTAGTAAATCGAAGGAAAGAAATAGTAAATCGTGCGCACATTTTAGTAAATCGAGGTAACAAAATAGTAAATCATGAACACGTTTTAAAATATCGAGGGAATGAAATAATAATCGTGCGCACGTTTTAGTAAATTGAGGGAACGAAATAGTAATCGTACGCACGGTTTAGTAAATCGAGTGAACAAAATAGTAAATTGTGCACGTTTTAGTAAATCGAGGGAACTAAATAGTAATCGTTTTAGTAAATCGATGGAACGAAATAGTAAATCATGAACACGTTTTAAAATATTGAGGGAATGAAATAGTAATCGTACGCATGTTTTAGTAAATCGAGGGAACGAAATAGTAAATTGTGTGCACAGTTTAGTAAATCAAGGGAACGAAATAGTAATCGTGCGCACGTTTTAGTAAATCGAAGGAAAGAAATAGTAAATCGTGCGCACATTTTAGTAAATCGAGTTAACAAAATAGTAAATCATGAACACGTTTTAAAATATCGAGGGAATGAAATAGTAATCGTACGCACATTTTAGAAAATCGAGGGAACGAAATAGTAATCGTGCACGTTTTAGTAAATCGAGGGAACGAATAGTAAATCATGCGCACATTTTAGTAAATTGAGGGAACGAAATAGTAATCGTATGCACGGTTTAGTAAATCGAGGGAACGAAATAGTGATCGTGCGCACATTTTAGTAAATCGAGGGAACGAAATAGTAATCGTGCACATGTTTTAGTAAATCGAGGAAACGAATAGTAAATCATGCACACAATTTAATTTTTTTCTTGCATGTCATGTGCGGGGCTCCGTAGCGGTTATTTCTGTGTTTGAATGTTTTACTTTTGAGGTTTTGTTGTTATCCTCAGTAACAACTCTTTAAATGATTCTAATTTCAAAATAAAATTAAAAATGTAAAAAATATATATTTAATATATAATTTTTTTTTTTTTTTTCAGTATAACTATTATTTTAGTTTCTTTGAAAATGACAATTTTGGTCTCTGGAACAAATTGAATGGAAACATGGATTTATTCTCAAATTGTTTTGATAAGTCTGAAAAAACAGCTATTGTTTCAGAAAATCCTCATGCATTTGTTAAAATGAAGATGTCAGACCAGGTTTAACCAATTAATACATTTAACAAAAAGTGGTGAATGAAGAGTAGAAATAAGATCCAATCTATGCCTAATATCTGTGAAAAAAAATTAAACAGTTGACAGTGTATATGCGGCCTATAGAGTAAACACACACAAATACAAACTAACACAATTTCACAGGCAAATATCACTCTACCAATGTTGATTTGCACATTCACTCAACTAACATTTTTACCTTATTTTGGAGAATTCCAGAAAGTCTTTATGCTCTGATCTTTTTTCAGAGAAATCTCTGATATCTTTGCCAGCAGTTGATTTTCTGTGAGAAATTCTCAGTATTTCTTATTCTTCCATCTGCTTTTCTCAAAGACATGTTAGCATCCAAAGACTTGGATGGAATCCTTCGATACAAGGTTAAAATTTTACCAGACAATGTTTCTGTGGTACGCTGACTAAGTTTTTCCTTATGAGACTGGGCAGCTACAAAAAAACACATGCACACAGCGTAAATAAACTCCCAGAATGTTTGGAAACTGGTTGGAAAGTATATGCATAAGTGTTTATTTTGTGTCAGTGTGATTCATTCAATTCTCTCTGATATTCTACAGTTTATTTGAATAAGGGTCTGCTGTTACTTTAAGTATGAGTGTGTGTGATTGCTCTTGTTGAACTACAACCAAACAAACACCATCTCTCTTTATATCTTTCCCTGCTTTTTATCTTTCTGGTGCACTAAAGTAAGCACTTATGTGAAACATCATACGCTTCAAGTGAATTTAAATGGTTTGGGAATAACTGTATTTACACGCACAATCTTCGAATCGGCCAAATAAATACCTTTGTTCTTTTGGCAGAGAAAGTTCCTAAACAGTTTAGATAACATCTGAAATATACCTAAAAATAAATGTTTATGTTTCGAGGTCAAGAGCCAAGAAAAACATTCCAGTATAGAGATACACAAGCTCTCATCATCCCAAAAAGAAAAAAATAAATTTCCCATAATTCCCATAATGTTCCAAAGGAATCCTCTGCACACAACTGTTATGAACTAAACACAAGGTTACATTTCATCCCATTGACAAGCAGAAAGAAAATATTAAATTATGTTTGAATGAAGGTAATTTAGGACCATTAAGATTGTATTGTGACATTATTTTCTTGACAGGTTATCCTCAATGACAAATTAAATTAAAAAATATTTTCCAATATAATTATTAAAATATATATTTCTTAAAATGTAAAAAATAGCATGTATTTTTCATCATTAAAGTCAGCTGTTTTCCCTGTTTTTCCACCTAGTATATCATGCGTGGTAATAAACAGATGTTTTCTCACACATTCCAGCACACACATGCATACAAGAATTCACTGTTCCTTCCAGCACTTGCATCCAAGATTTTAAATCATATGAAGAATTTTGGCATCGTTTCATTTTTTAATCATTTGTGCATATTTGTGTTCCAGCATGTGACTGTGACCCACGAGGCACTGCTACTCAACAGTGTAATAAGCTGTCTGGTGAGTGTGTCTGCGTAGAGGGTGTGGCCGGGAGAAGGTGTGACTCATGTGGGCGTGGCTACGTGGGGACCTTTCCTGATTGCGAGGCGTGTCATCAGTGTTTCCGCGAATGGGATGTTAATGTGGGCGAGCTGACCAATTACACGCAGAGGCTGGTGAATACAGTAGAGGAAATGGTAGAGACGGGCGTGGCTTCACCCTATAAAGACATCATATCGAGTCTGGAGGATGAAACCAGACAGCTCAGAGAGATACTGGAAGATGACAAGGTTCAACAAACTCTCTCTCACACACAGAGGATGCTGCAGCAAGCCAAGTATGTATAACACATCCACACACATATCGCTCCATTGTTTTCCTTTTCATATGCTCTCTTCTATCTTTTAAAGTGAATTTATTCACCCTGAAGTCATTACAAACGCATATTGTCTTTCTTCATATTGTGCAACAGTCTGGTTTAAGAAGTAAAAATCCCATTCATTTTCTCCACAGGGGAATGATTTTTAACTTCTTAATAAAATCTTTACACTGTAAAACCCGATAAGTTAGGGTAACTCAAACCATTTGAGGAAACCGATTGCCTTAAACCACTGAAGTTTTAAAACCAATAAGTATGAGTACTGTAAACTCATATACATTAAGTTACAGTCACTTATATCTTAGTGTTGGTTTAGTCAATCATTAGAGTAAACTCAACTTAAAGTTTTTTAAGTTTATTCCACTCATTCAGTTTGAATTCAGGTAACAAATAACTAAGTCTTAACAACTATATAGCTGCTTAACCCATTTAAGGCAGTCGGTTTCCTCAAACCATTTAAGTTCATCAAACTCAAAGTAATAAAGTTACATAAGAATAAGCAAAAACTAACATTGGTACAAAGCAATGATGACAGAACAGGAGATTCATGTATTATTGTTTATGTATTTATCTCATTAGCTTTTAGTTAATTAGTTATGGAAGCTATAAACCTATGCTATACAAATGTAATTTCTCAGAAAACATTATTTAAAAGAAATTAGATACCGTGGAATAAGTTAAAAATTCTTTTAAGTATGGTGTGGCGTGTAAACTATGATATTAAATGAATTTCTGTTCCTTAAATCATTAGAGTTTAAAATAGTATATTATTTACAGTAACTTATTCAGGTTGAGTTCTGCTTAATATAATTCGTTTTTGAGTTCACATAACATATATTTGTTAAGTTGGATTAACTTTTTAAAAATTTTAAGTAAAATGAACTTATTTCATTTAGCGATTTTCACTGTTAGGTTTTACATGGGAAAAAAGCTTCTGGATCCAACTTCACTGAGAAAGTGGACCACTGTTGCACTTTATATACATCTCTGTTAAAGGAGATGTTTTGTAGAATGTTCACGCTGCTCTTTTCCATAGAGTGTATGGAATTTATGGTGACAGCATCATAAAAGCCATCGTTGTAGCTCATATGACAAATGACATTATTAAAAAAATATTGTCAAATACAAATATTTTTAGCCAAAAATTTAGGCTTGAGTGTTTAACCTGGATCACCTTAGTGCTATGACAGTGTTAAGACATCAAAAAAAACAAAAAGACAGTAATAACTAAATATATTTTATCAATATGGGGTCAGGTGAACCCAAATCCATTCAGACACCCACCAACTAGTCAATTTTAAAATATATATAGTTTTGCACATACTTAAAACTAACACACCATTAATGTTCAATTGATTTGCATTCCAAAAAAAAAAAACAAGTCCCTGTCACATCTAAAATGGACCAAAATAATATCTGAGTCTGCTTTCAAGACCAGTAACAGTGTGAATGTTAACACTGTTTACTGATACACTTTCAATTTGTCTCCTGATCTTAGTGAGACAGCATCAGTTCTGCGAAAGTCTCTGGACCGATCTGAAACCGATCTGGAGAAGGTATCTGCTGACAATCAACAGGCCGTGGAGAACCTGGAAAGTCTGAACAAGGAGGCCCAAAACCTACAAGAGATCTCCTCTGACAAACAGCAGCAGGTTCTGAACATTAAACATTCAGACCCCAGAGGTGAGATGAGCACACAAACATACTGGTTTAAATTCAACACACATATGGTGTGTCTGAAGTGTTTGGTGATCATTTCCTGTAGGTGCGGGGGACGGCATCAGTGAGTATTACAGGGAATCTGGCGTGGCGGAGTTTCGTGTCAATCAAGCTATCTCTGAACCAGGAAGTGCGGTCAAAGAGTCTGCCTGGCTGCGGAAAGCTACAGAAGCCAAACTAGATGCCACAGAGAAAGAATTTAACCTGAAACATCAGCTGCATATACAGAGGCTGGAAAAAATTGGATCTGAACTGGACTCCACAGACCTTTCAAGACTAAGCCGTCAGGTAACTAAAACTACATTTAAAAAAAAATCAAGTACTAGTCAGTGGGTTATTTGAATGGCTAATCAGTTAGTTAAGCCAGTGGTTCTCAAAGTGTGGCGTACAGGTACTGGGGGGTGTGCAGGAGGTCAGCAGTAAAAAGGAAAGAAAAAAAAAACAGAAAACAGTGGTCAAGTGTGTGAATGCCGGTTGGCTCTGCCTTTTATGAAGCGGCACTGAATGGGAGTTAGTTTTAGTTAACAACACTAATCTAATTAGTTAGCATTTAGGAGCTTCTGTTAGCATGTTAGTGGCATGCTAAGCAGTTCTCAGAAACACAGCCTGAGAACTTTTGAGAAATATTAGTCAAAATACAACAATGTGCTGATTGTTTTAATGTATGAAAGCTATATTGTCATGGGTTATAATATGAGATGTGTAAATGTGTTTATAGGTGTGTGGAGGGGTGTCAGGTCTTGATGGTTGCGGTGACTGTGGTGGTCTAGGTTGTGTGAGCGAGGATGGCGTGTCCCAGTGTGGTGGAGAAGGCTGTGAGACTATTGTGACCCAATCTCAAGAGGCCTTGAACAAAGCCAAAAACTTAGACCAAGAGGTCCTGCATGCTTTAAAAGAAGTGGACAAGCTAAACAAGATGGCAAGTATTCACATTTCACAAGTATTCACTGTATTTTTAATCAACCTTGGTGAGGGTTTTTTTGTTTTTTTTTTTGTTTTTTTTACTACGGTAAGTGTTAAGTGTGTTTATGCATGTGTGTTGTCTGGTAGGTGTCAGATGCTCGAGGACGTGCGGATGAGGCTAAGCTCAGTGCTCAGGGAGTGTTACTGAGAGCCAATCAGAGCAAAGCACGAGTGGAACAGACCAATGAGGAGCTCAGAGACCTCATTCAGCAAATACGAGACTTCCTCACAAGTATGAAATGTTACATATAGTAAAAACTCACACATTAGTTGTGTTCAGAATACTAACAATCTTTTCTTCAAAACACATGTATATGTAGATCTGCATGAAATGTCCTACCCAGTATGTCTTTTTGTTACAAATAGATCACATGATACAGTATATACCATTGCTTATGGGCTATAAGAAAATGGTATATCATATATAAATTGATTATAATGTGATGTCGCAAATAAAGAATGGAAATCTAAATATTGATGTTAAAAACTTGAATCTGATTGTCTGTGTAGACGAAACAGATCCAAAGCGTATAGAGGAGGTAGCTGATGAGGTGATGAAATTGAGTTTGCCAGTGTCATCTGGAGCGCTAAGGAACATGACCTCAGAGATCCGAGAACATGTGGCCAGACTGACCAGCGTGGATGATATTCTGACCCAGACGGCAGACAAGGCCCACACTGCAGAGAGACTCCTGCAACAAGCACAGGCTGCCAAGTGAGTAAACACACACACACACACCTGTGAACTTTTGACATTTCAAAATACACTTTTTAAAACTCACTAGTTTATTTAATTTGCCCACTAACAATGTCCAACATTGGACATAACTCAACCTTTTTGACTTCTTTCTTCTAGAAAACAGCCCTCAGAGGCCCGCCTATCTAATCTGAATCTGGTACTTCTGCAATAAAAATAATAATAATAAATATTAAATTTAATAAAATAAAAACAAAATATGATGTCTACGGAGCCCCACATGTGACATTTTGGGGAAAAATATGTATGTCGTGGCCACAAATGAACTAAAACAAGAGAACAAATTCTTAATTCATGGCCACGATATATATATATATATATATATATATATATATATGTCATGTGCGAGGCTCCGTAGACATCAGTTTAATGTTGTACATCTTTATTTTTATCTTAACTTTTTTTTTAGCATTTTAATTACAATTGTTAATATAACTAATAATTGTAAGACTTACTGGAGCACCCTATAAGTTTGCAGAGGCTCGCTAGTGGCCCCGGGTTGAGAACCACTAATATAAATGCATCACTGGAGAACTGTCTTTTCTTTTTCTTTTTTTCTTTGTTTTCTCACAGCATATGTCTCATTTTTCATCTCAAGCTTGTGCTTCATTGGCACTGTTGTCTAGTTGGTAACCAAGTACACTAATTTAGCAACCTTTTTGTGGCAAAATTGTTGGTTGTGGTGCCACAACTAAGGGACAGTCATAATTGGTGTAAAAATTATATAAATGATTTTCACACAGTGAATATTAAAATAATGCACAACATTTATAATGCACTCTTTGTTTAGATTATCATAGTTTAGGCCCATAGTGGAAGAAATAAACATAAAACCTCTTACTTTATTACATCACCATGTGTGTTTTGTGTGTGTATCACAGTGAGAGAGCTACAGCACTGAAACAGACTACTGATGAGGTGAAGGAAACTCTAGAGGATACTGAGCGCGCTCAGACTGCTGCCAGCGAAAAACTGAAAGAGGTCAAGAGTGACATGAACCAAACAAAAGAACAAATTACTGCTGTGAGTATATGTATCTTTAAAAATCCTTATGTGCCCTTTAAACATTATCAGTTTTTTCTAATTTTATTGATTCTTTTTAATGAAATCTTTCTGTGTCTACAGGTACAATCAAAAACTGAAGCGACGGAGTTCAAACTGAGTAGCAGCACAGGAAGATTTTTGGATCTTGAGAGAGAGGTCGACGAACTCCAACAGAAAACTCAAGAAACGTCCAGAAGTGCAGATCAAACTCAGAAACAAACTGAGTACATCACAGAGGAAATTGATCACACCGCACAGGTAACTAACTGCCTTTTAACTGTTTATTTATTCAAAAATACATTCGAAGGCAATTTACACATATGATGACTTGAATACTGTACTATTTTTTGGATTTCTGATATTGTTTTGGGGGGCATAAATTCAAATATGTAAGGTTGATACAATTATCTATCTATCTATCCATCTATCTATCTATCTATCTATCTATCTATCTATCTATATATATATATATATATATATGTAACTTTAAAAAAAGATTAAGATGTATATGCTGTAAGGAAAATGTATTACTTTTTACTTGATGGTAACACCACATTCATTAACCACAGGCATTAAACTGTTACTTTTCTTGAATATAGCATAGGCCTATGATTATAGCTATATAAATATAGAGAATATAGCAGGTTTGGTTACTTCTTTTTATTTATTTATTTATTTATTTATCTGGGACACTCTTATACATCATTGACTCTTAGACACTTTGAAATAAGCCTGTATGTGTACATTTGTGTATTTTAGGATATTGACTCGAACGTGCAACCTAAGTACAAAAGGGCCAGCAATCTGATAGATCAAAATGCAGCAGGTGTGATTGATGCACGTAAGAAGGCCGAGCAACTACGACAGGAAGCAAAAGATCTATTAATAGATGCCACCAACAAACTACAGAGACTAAGAGGTAACCATGCTCACAGACTCAAATATTAGATTATATATTTAACTATGATTCCTGACTTTTCTTTCTCTTTATCTCTTCCAGAGCTGGAGAGATCATTTGTGATAAATCAGCACACTCTGGTGGAGAAAGCTCAGGAGCTGGAAGGGCTGGAGAATGAGGCCAGAGATGTACTGCAAGAACTCAGTCAGAAAATCACCATCTACAGCACCTGCGCTTAACTATCAATAATTAATAAATAAAAAGCTCAGACTATAATCAGTCATCAACTATGTAAATGCAATTTTGTATTGTCAAATATAAGTTACTAACTGCACGAATGCAATTCATTCAAGACATTTCATTGAAAAACAATATAAGATACTAATTTACTAAGACCACTCAATATATTTTTGCTTTTTCTGAACTATGAAAAAAATCTCCCAGTTTATTGTGTCCTATATATGATATTAGAAATCCTACAGTCAGTTTAGGTGGATAGCCAGGTATGTTTCAGTTTAGTTTGCACCAACCCTGGGTTTTAACCACCATGAACGTGGCTTGGGTTTAGCGGTTCCACGGCTAACCTGCTCTGCGGCAGGTTATGTTCCTGATAAGAGATCTCAAACCAAAATTGGACCAATCATCTGTGAGCAAAGTGACATGTCTGACGCAATAAAGTCACTCCCCCAGTTTCTACTGCAAATTAAAGGTCACTACATGGCAGATGATTTTTAAAGACAAAATCGTCTGGCTTTTAGCAATGCGTATTTATAATAATTACATAATATCTAAATAATACAAAACTATTATTATACCTTTGATCCATAACACATGTACAATTTTAGTTTATCAATTATTATTAAGCACTTAGTTGAAATGAATACAAAATATATAAAGGTAATATAAATAAGCTGTAGAATCAATAGATAAAGCTATAAAAATGACTACATGTGAGCTTAAATGTTTAATTCTCTCTACACCTCTATCAACTATATAAACTAACTTCACAACTTTTATTTGCACTAATATAGCAAGATTTTTTTTAGTTGTCCTCTTTCAGACAGCTCTTTTCTTCTTGCTGTTTAAATTCTTAATATTTTTCAATCTCGTAATATTCTGCAGAAGAGAGAAGTGAATTGCGCTGCTTCTCTCAAGAGAAGTGAATCGTAGTTTCACTGTTCCACAGCATGTGATTGGCTGTTCGCTACTGATGTCACACCTAAACAGGATCAAAGCCTGAGTTGACAGACAAAGTTGATAATCTGCATCATGGTACCAACAAAGCCTGATTGGATTGGTTTGGTTTTGTCAATGCAAAACTAATCCTGTAACCTTGAGTTTGTTCAACTACCATCATGGTACAGGCCCCTGGTCTGCAACAATCTTTAGGTAGGTATAGCACGTGTCAAATTTACGTCCACATGAATGGCCGGACCCAGGGTTTCCCAGCAGAACATTGCCCAGAGCATCACACTCCCTACACTTGTCGTTGTCCCACAGTGCATCCTGGTGCCATCAATTCCACAGGTAAACAGCGCACATGAACACGGCCGTCCATGTGATGTAAAAGAAAATTGGACTCATCGGATCAGCCAACCTTCTTCCACTGCTCCAAGGTCCAGTTTTCACACTCATGTGCCGGTCACCGTGATTTTGCCAAGTAAGACATGTTCCTGGATCAACATATTTTGTTGATCCTGGAACAACATTCCAGTCTGAAAATTTAGTCTTAACCCTATTCCTACCCCTAAACCTAATCCTACCCATAACTTATCCCTAAAATCAGAGGGTAAAGATAGGTGAATAACATTGATGTAGAAGCACCTAACCCTGGTTGCAAGCCTAAACTTGACATAAACGTAAACTTGTGCCTCAAATCTGATTGGTTGATTGGAATGTTGTTCCAGGATCAACAAAGATGTTGATCAAGGAACATGTCTTACTTGGCAAAATCACGGTGACCCTCATGTGCCTATTGTAGGCTCTTCTGACGGTGGACAGGGGTCATCACAGGCACTCTGAATGGTCTGTGGCTATGTAGCCCCATACATAGCAGAGTGTGATGCACTGTGTTGACACATTCCTCCCATAATGATCATTAAAATGTAGTGTGACTTGTGCCACAGTAAACCTTCTGTTGGCTCGGACCAGACCCTTTGTTGCCCTTAAGCATTGATGAGCCTTGGGCGCCCAACATCCTGTCGCCGGTTTGTGGTGTAAATTCTCAACACTGCTGACCGGGACCAACCCACAAGCCTTGCCGTTTATAGGCCCACTCTGACCCAGAAGCCTTGCCAACAAATTGCCTCTTGTCAAATTGGCTCAGATCTTTATTCCTGCCAATTTCTCCTGCATCCAGGAGATTATGTTTATTAGGAGAACTGATTGTTTGCTTACCATTTAATCTACCAAGACCTTAATATGTGGCCTTGTTGAGATGATCAATGAAATCCGTTTCACCTGACTGGTCATAATGTTTTGGCTCATCAGATATATAATAGTTCTTTTATATATATATATATATATAATACAATAACAATAATAATGATATTACAAAAATAAGATGGAGTTAACTGCATTAATTACGTCGTGACGCAATTGTTTTTTAATCGATGATTATGTCGACAGTCGTTCAAAGTTGATGTTACTGAGAATAACATTGGACACGACAACCAAACCGCACAGGCTAAGTCAAGAACACGTACAGTATGGTCGCTTAGAAATGGTGGTTCAATCTGTGAGTCGGTTCTTTTCAATGAATGCGTCACACAGTAAAGCAAAAAATAGGCTACATCGGATACTCAACACTTCACTCAAGAATTGTTTGGGTGTAAAGTTGAGGTCTGACATTCTTGTCTCGGTCTGTGTTCTAATGGGAGTGTTTTGTCATGCCTCTAAGTTTACTATTTTACTAATATATGGAGTCTGACGAGACGACGTGTTAATTGAAGCTTTTTTTCTATAGTTTCATACCGGAGTTCATCATGCTCCGTTTCCTGTATCAACCACAAGAGGACGACAACCGTCTGAAAGTCGCTGAAACACAAGCGTCATCAGTGACCTTTGAAAATAATGAAAGACATTCAAGCCTTGAAGTCTTGCAAAGGATTATCTTTCAGGTAAATAATGTCAAACAGTACAGGTAGGGAATGTATAAAAAAAAGAAAAAGAAAATAATGGAACATGCTACAATGCTACATTTTCACAAGAAATAGTTTCTTAGTTCACAATAAATGGTTCCACCCAATGAGAGATACATCAAGTGGTTAAATAAAGAAAGAATCATAAAATAAGAGAAAATGAGGCCATTTATTTTAGGTTTTGACAATATTTAAAACCAGACCAGTTTCCTACCAGATGGACACTGAAGCATGTATAAAACAAATAAAATCACTAGTATCCCCATGCTTAAAGATAAAAGGCCTCTAAAACTAATTTTACACCACATCTTAGTTCATGTTCATGGGTAAATTCAGATTTTGTGACTTATACAATCTTCAGTCAAAACCACCACAGGCAGGCACACACTCAAAAGGAACAGTGGTAATAATGTTTAAATCAGTTTGCATTGTGGATCATTAAAGCATACATTAAACAAAGCTAATTAAAAATATATAAAAAAATAGTAATTCTAATTTCCACAAAGAACAGTTCAGAATGTTACATAAACTTGACAGAGACTTTTGTTTCCTTCTCTTGTTCTAGTTTCTATAACCCCTAAGGCATTTCTATTAGCAAACAAAAAGAAAGTGTTTGTTTCTATAGTTTGTGGTCAGTACAGAGCACCGCTGCTCAGACTAAAGATTAATAATAAAAAAAAATAATAATGATAATTAAAAAAAACCCACACAGAATCTCAAACTTGGGCGCCGTGTTTAAAGTGCCGGTGAAAAGAACTTCAGGTCATTTCAATAGTACAAATAATGCTAGAAAATGTAGTCTTAGTAAACGAATGAAACTCGCAAAGCATGTCAAAAACACGTCTGGCTTGTATTTCACCCTAAATTTGAAAAATAAACGTACATTTTTTGCATAAAGAAAATCAAGCCCTTAAAGACAATGACATGTTCTGCATTCTAACATTATTTAGAATTAATCACATCTCCCCAAATATCTCATTACTGCAATGAAATCTCATTATTAAAATGAAAAAAAAAAAAAAGTCATATATTAAAATGACTGTAAATTATTGTTTCCAGAATCCCATTCATCACAGACAGTAATAAGAACCTAACAAGAATCAAGAATGAGAATTACTCAAAAGTAAAACACCCATAAAAGCGTATCATCATGACAATGTCACAGTACAAAAAAGGAAAATATGTTCCCTAGTCTTCATTTTCTTTATGCTATATTATATTATATATATATATATATATATATATATATATATATATATATTTATATATATATAATATAATATATAATTATATATTATATATATATAATTATATATATATATATTTCTTCTTATGATTGATTGTGGGATGAAATATGACCCAGATTTTTGTGAGCACAAACATGCCATCACCACCTAAGAAAGCACATTAAATTTGTAAAAAGATGAACCTTTACTTTTAAGACACAGCTGACAAATGGAAACATGTTATTCGAAATAACACAATGAAGTCACAGTGATGGACCCGTTTCTGCTACAGTACATCATGAATACTATCTTGCTCACATAAACACAAACACAAAATAGACAAAAAGTGTATGTTAAAGCCATTGTCTTAGAACAGTCACATTGTGAAGGGAAGATCCCTGGAGGAGCACTTGATCTGACGAGAACGTTGTTGAACATGCATACAAACGCATGTTTCACGTCCTTCATCTAGGCAGTAGCATTCGTTCTATTGCGCACTGCAAATGCTCCCAGTTGCTCCAGCCATACACCAGTAGACAAACGCATATGAAAGTCCCGAACACATGTAGACGACTTCGCATTAGCGGAGCGGAAAACTTAGCAGCGGTGGAGACGCACACCAATATCACAGTGACGATGGCCAGCATGATGTTAATGCATTTTCCAAGCAGCACTTTGGCGTCGGCACCTTCCAACTGCAAGACCTGCTGCTGCTGTTGCTGTAACTCCAACTTACTCACTCGCGTCTGACAAACTTCTAAAGCATCCTGCAAAGAGGGAAAGACAGAGATACTGCATTTCCAGTTCTCAAATCTGATTGGCCAAGCAGCATTGACTGTTTTTTGCTGCAAAATCATGTGTGCTTTTTTCACAAAAACCTCCAAGTCCACCTCTTTGGACAACAAGACATAGTAAAACACCTGTTTCTGTCAGTTTTACAGCAGCAAAAGGAACGCTGTTGTGTTTACTTGCTACTCGCGAAATCCTGCCACTGTAACGATAGACAAAATATGATAAAAACTTGCAGCTTGGCAATTGAAATCGTATGATTCGATTCACATCTTCTGATTGGTTCTTCTGTGGACTTAGAGGCTTTTGTTGACAAAGGGAAGTGGTATTTAGTGGTTTCTGCCAACGAACCGGCATTTCTGGTATTATACCGGTATTACCCGCAACTCCAGTTAAAAAAAAAAAAAAAAGTACAAAGACATTTTTATCTGTCATAACTTTTGGAGAGAAATAGCGCAGACACTGGACAAAGATGAAACTTTCTAGGCCTCATGCGTCAGCTGCCTGTGTTTGCGCACACCATCAAATGAAGTTTACTTTCAAAGGCTATGCGTTCAGCTGCTTGCATACAATAAGCGTTCGCATCAAAACTGAAGTATTTGGGGTTAACGTTTGAACTGTAGTGTTCAACTTCAGATTACCAGTCAGACATAGCCGGACTCTTTGTGCAAGTCAAAATCAGAACATTTTTGTTGTCTACAATACATGTGGAGTAAGATTTTACTGTGAGTTGTAGTTGTGGCTGGTTAGGATTAAAGCTTGAATTAACATGGAAAAGATAACCTTATTTCTTTATCAGGTTGCGGCTGGTTTGGACATGGAATAACACTAGGCTGATATTCCTTTTGAGTGCTGTTCATAAGTTTAGGATGACAAGTCCTCATGTCAGTAGTGTTTCTGAGTGTTGTTGCATGTGTGTGTCTGTATATACCTGTATATCTCGGGCTCGTTCATAAGCCTGATAGGCCATTTTTTCCTCAATGCTTGCTAGTTCCTGTTTGAGGTTTGCGGTCTCGTTCTGATGAAGCTCAGTGAGGTCATTCAGTTGGTCTTCCAACCGCTCGCACCTAATATACAAGAACAACATGAATATTAATTTTGATATTTGTTAAATATTACATTTAAAAACACTTTTAAGTTTAATCCTGGCTTAGGCTATGCCCTGTCTGTGAAACCGGGCCGTAGTGTTTTTAAAGGATTAGTTCACTTTGAAATGAAAATTAACCCAAGCTTTACTCACCTTCAAGCCATCCTAGGTGTATATGACTTTCTTCTTTCTGATAAACATAATCGCAGAAATATTAATAAATATCCTGACGCATCCGAGCTTTATAATGGCAGTGAGCGGGATCAATGAGTATGAAGCTGAAGAAAGTGCTTCCATCCACATCCATCCATCATAAATGTGTGCCGGGGGGTTAATAAAGGCCATCTGAAGCGAAGCGATGCGTTTGTGTAAAAAAATATCCATATTTAAACAAGTTATGAAGTAAAATATGTAGCTTCCACCAGACTGCCTTCCGTATTGAAGTTACGAAGAAAGTGTAAACTGGCGTCACGTCAGTTACACTTTTTCCGTAAGTTTAAATAGGGAAGGCGTAGGATGTAGCGTAAGCTTGTAAACTGCAAGAGTTTTACACTTTCTGCGTACTTTGAATACGGAAGGCGGCTCGTGCGGAAGCTACATATTTTACTTCAATATCCATATTTAAACAAGTTATAAAGTAAAATATGTAGCTTCCGCACGAGCCACCTTCCGTATTCAACGTACACAGAAAGTGTAAAACTCTTTTATTTTATTTTATCATACTTTCTTCAGCTCGTACTCGTTGATCCCGCTCACTGCCATTATAAAGCTCGGATGGGTCAGGATATTTATTAATATTTCTGCGATAATGTTCATCAGAAAGAAGAAAGTCATATACACCTTGGATGGCTTGAGGGTGAGTAAAGCTTGAGCTAATTTTCATTTCAAAGTGAACTAATCCTTTAAAGAATAACTTTAAGTGAGATATGAGAGATCTAAAATGTAAAAATGATAAATGATAAATGAGTGTACACAACTAAATATCAAATGTCGACCATTACCGATAAATTAAACTAGTATTAATTTTAATAATATTGCTAATATTTGCTAATAACCGTTATGGTACTAAATACAAAATATTGTGCATCCTTATTAATACTATATTCTGTAAAACCATTTATTAACACATCACAGTTGTGTTGCACACTAACATATTTGTATTAAAAAATATGATTATAAAAGACTATTAACCTGAACCGTTCCTCTTGTAGTGTTTGTGTAATATTCTCAAATTCACATTTAAACTGGGACTTTAGAGTCTCGATGTCTTCTGCCAGTAGATTCTGAGCATCCCTCAACTCCCTGATCTCCTCCCAGGCTTCCACCAGCCGGCTGCTGCTTTCCCCGTGGCCTCCTTCTCTCCCCGACCCGCTGTGCTGTCCAGTCGCACCTGATCCAGCCACATGACCATTACTCTCAACCGACACCGATGTCCCTGTGGAGCACTCATCATCGCTCGGGTATTTGGGTTTAGGGGTTAGTGTGGCGCTGCCGCTCAGAGTTCGGGCTCCCCCTTCCGCCTGCAGCCCACTTCCCGTCTCCATGGAGCTCTTCAGCTGTGCAATGTTGTCCGCGCTACCAAACTTGTTGCGAATGAGGTTTGCTATCTCTCGAGGCTTGCTGAAGAAGAACGGCGGCGACAGCGAAACTCCTGGACCAATAGTTCTGACTTTGTCCAAATGTACGTGGCGCCCACTTCCTGTGACAACGCTTTCCTTGAGGTTGTCTTTGGGCATCTCGTTTTCTTTGGAGTGTGTGGGTGTGTGTTTGGTCCCATTCGAGATGTCACACTCCTTCATCTTGCGTTGATACTGCTCTAGCTTCTTCTGCAGCTGAACAATATTGTGTGCCGTTTTCTGGTTCTTTTTCTCAAACACATGTTTGATGCGGCTGCTCTGCTGCTTGTCAGCGTTGTTAATGAGTTTGAGATACTCTGCCACATTTTCATCCTGTAAATTTTGCTCAATTCGCAGCTGCTCTTTCACTTTTAGAACTTTCTGCTGCAGGGTGTCCAGACCAGAGCGTGATCGTGGGGTGTCCCGTACCACCAGATCAGAATCCAGGTCTAAACAAGTCTCAGAACCACCTCTGCGCATGACCAGTGGCACGCTAAGGGTGTTCACGTCACCGCCTCTCTCCGCCTGAAAGGAAACAGAGAATAAAATGAATAAACTTTTAAAAAGGATACAATAAAATTGTGCTTATAAAAAGTTCTTGTATTCAGTACTGGCCAAAAATATTTACAATATATTTGATATTACACTGTTGTATAACAGTGTTTTAGTATTTTTATATACTATTAAGTATTTATTAATATTTTGAATTAGCTTTTGTTTTTATGTTTTCAGTTTATTTTAGTTTATTTTTTTTTGTAATTTTCAGTAAATTTCCAGTCTTATTATCTTATTTTATTTCAGTTTGTTGCCAAGGTAGCATTTCTAAGTTTTTCGTCTAATATTTATATTTTATTTCAGCTTTATTTCAATTAACGAAAACAATTTTTAATAGTTTTAGTTATCTTTTTTATTAGCACCATTAAGTTTTAAAGTGCCTGGACCTTGTGTTTTAACTCATATGAATGTTAAAAGTGCAAATAAAAAAGCCAAATATCTGCACATTTCAATTAATTAAAATGGATAACATCACTGACTATCTATTGGAGATGCCATAAGTATGAAGGTAGTCAATTAGAATGAAAAGTTTTTAATAAATATTGTAGCTAGCCAATAGATGACAGGCACAAATTTGGAGAAAATCCAGGAAAGTCATGAAACTGCCTCAGCAACCATAGAACAAAAGGATACATAGTTTATTAGAACAGGAAATAAGCCAATAAGTCAATTTTTTTCAGTCACAGTCACATTACATCACTGCCCAAAACTGAAAAAGGACTTCGTAAGCAACATAACGATTCAGGATTTCTCAAATGTAACAACCATGGATGAAGAAAATGGTTCCTCTTTTTCTTTTTTTTCATAGTAGTAAAGATTTAGGTCAACATTTTTTGCCCTGAAATAAACTATGGACCCAATGAAGTGTAAATAATCAGATTAGGCCAGAAAATAAAACTCCTGAAATGAGGAAATGAATGAAGCTCTTCATAAGGTCACTTTATGAACCTGTGCAATAGGCTGACAATAATAAGCTATCCCTAGAGTCCTAAAGGACATAAAATGCATTCAGGCAAACTAAAGGGGTAGTTCATCCAAAAATGGACTCAAATTCACTCATAATTTACAGGTCAATCCATCTCAAGTGGTCCAGTGGAACTGAATTTCTTCACGCACACAGTTCTTACAGTTCGTACACAAAAAAAAAAAAAAAAAAAAAAGCATTGACCAACAGAAAGATGCTTAGTTTGAATGTGACCTCTGTGTGAGCTGTGCTTCATGTCGCTACATTATTGACACTATGGACATGTTCACAAAATTTTGCCAAAATTTTGCTAATGTAACCATACCTTAATATGGAAATTTAATCAATTTTGATTATTACATTAGGCCTTCAGTGAAAATCAGCTTTTGTTCCAAGGAGTTAGGACCATCCTGAGCCGAGATATTGGAGGTTCCCATAAATATCTAGCAATATTTGTTGTGCACCATGACACAAAAACAGTTGCTGTGGTTAAACCAAATAAAATCAAAAACTGGTGGTTTTTCAATACCAATACACAGAGATGAATCATTTGGGGAAAATAGAAAAATTAAAAAATGAATTCACGTCAGACTCATAGGATTCTTTTTCATCCTTGCAACTCAAAAGGAGATTTTACTGTAGCACAATGTCTTAGGTGCCAAAATTGATGCCAATTTAAACTGTCAGATTCCAAAAAGACTAAAAAGGCACCATAAAAGTAGTCCATACCACTCATGTCTTTTAAAGCCATTCGATCGCTTTAGAATTGAAATGGTTATTCATTCTTTTCAATTCTGAAAATGTTCCCTTCTGTATTAGGTCTAAAAATCTCCCTGGCAATTCTAATCATTTCAAAAATGGTGCCTTCTATTACTTAAAGCCTAAATTAGGTTTTTAAGCTAAGGTGGAGATGAGTATTTTTAGCTAATAAGAAAAATAATAAATGATAATAGTAGGTTCATTTCTGGGTGAATTATTCTGAATCAAATTTCTCTTCAAGGCTGTGAAGATTACGTCAGGCCATTCTCCAGCCTTACTAAGAGCTACATTCAGCATCTCAACACGTACAAACACGCTAACAAGAGACAGATGGAGGCTGCAATTTCCTACGTTATGAGCCATCAGTTTGGCTTTAGAAAAGCTCTTTTCAGAGCAGAATACTTATTATTATCGGTTCTTAGGGGTGAATTATCTGTCTATGCTTATATAAAACTTTATTCAGATGTCTAAAATGTCAGATATTTACATTGAAATCAAATTTGTCGGTTACCATGGCAGCTAGCCATCAAGTGGTAACAGGCCGACAGAGATCAAGGACATGGGCTTTTATGACTCGACTGCAGTGAAAGAGAGGGAAGATAAGACAAGCAAATGCAGACCACAGGGAGCAAATACACCATCAACTCAAGCATTACTGGCACAGTTAATGAATCTGAATAGAAATTTTTCCATATAATATATCCAATGAATCATAAATTGGGTTCAAGCATATGACAACGCTTAATGCTTTTATTTTAACACACATTTTCACACTCAAACTCATTTTGGCTAAAAGCTCTGTGGTTTAATCAGTGGTGATGACAACGACAAAATTTTTTTTGCAAACTCATCAAATGTCAGACATCAGTTCACTTAGTTTCATTTCATTATTTCTTAACCATAAAGAGGGTACAGAGTTTCGGGACAGTTGACTGAAGTGTAACTTGATCAATCGGGCCAATGTTACAATCTTACAAAATCTCAGGTTCATTGATCATTTTTTTAAGGTGCTGCCTGTAATTTTTTTTGACTACACTAAAGCATAAAAATACCATAATATATTTGCATCTGAAAAACAATGCTATGTCCATTCTGTGTCTGAATGTCTGTTTTTGTTTTGGTCTGTGTGATTCTGCCCACTGCCAATTTACCCAATAGTATTTTGACACACTGGGTTGCCAGTTGGTGAAGAAAAAAGTAAAAAAACAAAAAAAACAGCATATTGCAGCCATGGAAGTTAGCAAATGAACTGGGTCAGAGATCGCAGATTCTACTCTACCTTAAAAGCCTTGACATCCATTTAAAAAGCTCTATAACCAGAGGCATATTAAAACATGAATAAATCAACTCATCAATTTACAGTGTAAGGCTCATTGCCTTTCATTGTCAATTACACTCGTTCTTGTTGCATGTCCTCAATCTGGCAACCTGTGTAAGCATTGAGTCTGAAAAGGAGGTGGCGGGGGAACAACTCTCTCCATTTTTAATTTAGACTGCAGTACCTATTTCAACCACTAGTTGTCAATATTACATACTGCACCTTTAAAGGGATAGTTCACCCAAAAATGAAAATTATCCCATTATTTACTCACCCTCAAGCCATCCTAGGTGTATATGACTATCTTCTTTCAGACGAACACAATCAGAGATATTTTTAAAAATATCCTTAGTCCTCCAAGGTTTATAATGGTTGTGAATGGGGGGCTGAAGTCAAAAATAATGCATCCATCCATTAAAAAAAAAAAAAAAAGAAGTAATCCATACGACTCCAGTGGGATAATAAAGGCCTTCTGAAGCGAAGCGATATGTTTTTGTAAGAAAATTATCCATATTTAAAACTTTATAAATTCCAAAAACTAGCTTCCGGTGGACGACTGTACGCAGAATGCGCAAGTCGACTTGTGCCAAATGAGTAATCCTCTGACGCGATGTATGACGCAGGATGTAGGAGTAGCGTAAGCTTAGACGCCTCTCGCGGTTCAAACAAATAGGGCTGTGCAACAAATTTAAGCTCCTCTTATATCGAAATCCTCCGAAATTTCTCTTTAAAAATTATCATTTTAGACTTGTAATCCATGACCGGTGATTTGTTTTGCTTTATCCTCTGCGCCTTCGCGTTCGTCATTACGTTGTGCGTCAGGTCAAAGGATACTCTTTTCCGCCGCAAATCGACTTGCGCATTCTGTGTATGGTCGTCCACCGGAAGCCAATTATTAGAATTTTTTCAATATAAAGTTTTAAATATGAATATTTTTCTTACAAAAACGCATCGCTTCACTTTAGAAGGCCTTTATTAACCCACTGGAGTCGTATGGATTACTTTTTTATGGATGGATGCATTATTTTTTACTTCAAAACGCAGCCCCCCATTCACAACCATTATAAACCTTGAAGGACTAAGGATATTTTTTGTGTTTGTCTGAAAGAAGATAGTCATATACACCTAGGATGGCTTGAGGGTGAGTAAATCATGGGATTTTTTTTGGGTGAACTATCCCTTTAATGCCTCAAACATTTTTGTAATGGGTTGAAAATGGTTCTCAAATTCTCCGAATTTATTTCACCTAGGTAACTACAACTTGGAAGTGCAAGTTAGACTGTGTTGAAAGTGGAAAAATTGAGTAATGTTTTCCAGAAAGGGGGTTTATATGTATTTATAGCGGTCATGAAGTTAGCTTGTTAAGAAAACCTAAAATATAAATACTCAATACTTTAACTCCAAAGCTAGCACAATTATGAATCTGTTAATAGCAAAATGCTAATAGTTGAATAGGGTAAACGTACCTATTAAGCTCACCAAAATCTACATTGAGAAATTTTTAGTGCAAAGGATATTGGTTTCAGTACAAGGAGTTATGTTAAAATAAAATATTAATCTCTCACACAATAATATTTAATTTTATTTTAAATGACAAAAGCATTTCAATTAAGATGTACATCATTAAATGCAAAAAGTCTGGCTGTGCTTAATGGGTACATTTTTGTACCCTTTAAGCACACCCCTGTTGCCATTAAGCTCACAACATGTTTTATTAAAAATTCTTGTATATTTTAAACAACCTTTTTAAAGAATTGAAAAATGTTTTATTTGAAGGTAACAGAGTCAATCACAAAAAAAAAAACAACAGAACACTAAAACCAAGCAACAAGGCATTCAATTTGATCAGTTATATTCTAATTCGTGACCGGTGTTTTGTTTTGCTCTATCCTCTGCGCTTCCGCATTCACCATTACGTCATGCGTCAAGTCAGAGTTCACTCTTTCGCTGTAAATCGATGTGTACGGCCGTCTGTCGGAAGCTAGTTATTTTAGTTTTTAAAGTTTTAAATATGGATATTTTTCTTACACAAATGCATCACTTCACTTCAGAAGGCCTTTATTAACCCCCGGAGCCGTGTGGATATCTTTTATGATGGATGGTTGCACTTTTTTTGGCTTCAAAATCTCATCCTCTATTTACTGTCATTATAAAGCTTGGAAGAGCCAGGACATTATTTAATATAACTCTGATTGTATTCGTCTGAAAGAAGAAAGTCATATACACCTAGGATGGCTTGAGGGGGGTAATTTTCATTTTTGAGTGAACTAACCCTTTAAGGCTGTGAAAATCATTTTATAAAGATTAACTTAAAGTGACAACCATCAGTTAATATTTAAAGTCTGTTTATGAAATATATACATAGACGTTTATTGTGGATGAGCTTAAAGGGAGCACACTGATCTTAACTGGAGCAGCAACAATTAATAAATACTACATTAAATTTAAAGGACAAGATTTTGCTAAATAAATAATCTAGGTCATGTATTAAGTTTATACATATTTTAATATGAACAACTATTATTGACAATATCTATGAAATTATACTTTTTATTATTGATCACACTGAAGCTGTGCGATTTTCCTAGTAGTGCACCCTTTAAGCTCACCTTACAAAAATATTATTTCTTTAAAAATTGCAGCAGTGTAAAACCACAGACCATCAATAAACTGTAAATTTATAATATTATGGATTTAAAAGTACAAGCCATTAATGCCTGTAAAGTAATATATTAGTATAGCACATAATCTTATACATCTAGTAAGCTAACTATGTTCTGTAGCATCTGTGCTATGTCGCTAAAACTATCTTTTGGATCTAATTATTTTCCACATGCAGGTTCTAGGTTATACTATGCAAAAGTCTAAACATTAATCTCTTAATTTTGCAGTAAGTAGTTATAACAACCCCCCCAAAAAAGGCTTAACCACCTTAAAAATGCACATTAAAGGGGCTGCTCTTTTGGTGAAAGTTTTTAGACAGCTTTCAAAACGGCCGCCAGACAGTGTGAACACATAGATACCCATATCTCAGTGTGCAATGGTCTCATTTTCTTCAAATTACAGGAGGTATGTAGTAACAAACACATCAATTGGTTAAGACATCAAGTAGGATAATACATTATTTTTTCTTTTTATAATCTGAGCTCAAAGATGGTAGTGCGCTTAATGGGTACTTGAGCCTAATAGGTACGTTTACCCTATTGCCCAATTAATTGGCCTGTCTAACGTATTCCTTTATAAATGAACATGGCTTTTCTTGTTGAATAGCGTTTAATGATTAATGCTTGTAAAAGAGCTCCATCATGTTTGCGTATGTGTCATTGATGCACCTCTGAACCTCTTCTGACTTTGACCAGACTGTATCAGTGTCTTCAGGGCAGAAACAGTCCTCTGGAGAACTAGGTCAGTCAGATCAAACGTGTAACAGGCCGTCTGCTCATATAACCTTCCTTACTTTCTCCTTCCTGTGACACATACACCTGGCATCTGACTTGCATGATCAGTGATCTCTGCATTTATTTTTTTTTTCTTTTAAATATTTTTAATAATAAAAAGAATAATACTAAAAAGTATTATATAAAATTATATTGTTTTATTATTATTCAAATATTACATATTATTGAGTATTATTATTATTAAATGATACAGTGATAAAGTCAAACGATGCTTGATATTTATAACTGAAACTAACAGAATCTCTATCTGCTCTTACAAAGTGAACCTGTTAGTTTACAATTTAAAAAGTACATGTTTTCTCTGTACAGCTAAAGCCTGACTAAGGTTTACACCACAACAAATTGAACAAAGAATGTGTGTACTCACTGAGATTGTATAATCCAACCCTGGATTATAACTCAAGAGAGAGAGAGAGGGAGAGGGAGAGAGAGAGAGAGAGAGAGAGGTTAAGATAAAAAGATTAGTTAGCATGTGGCTCTTGGAAGTGACCTCACAGTGGCCTATCATGTGAAGAGCTCTCAGCCTTCGAGTAGAGAACAATTCTGTACACAGAAGACTTATAAAAACCCTTGTACACACCCTTGTGTGTGTGTGTGTGTGTGTGTGTGTGAGTGTGAGAGAGAGAGACGCTTGTTCACATGCTTTATATAATGCTGAGGTCTACAGAAAGAATACTGTTGAAATGAAACCATCTACATGAAATTGAAATCAAAACTTCTAATGGAACTTTCTGTATGTCACATACACTCAAACAAGCGACCATGAAAAGCACATTTGCATTCAACTGAGAAGTGTTTAAGAGAATGAGGAAATGAAAGAAGACAGTATTAAAAAAAAAAAAAAAAAAAAAAAAAAAAAAAACTAAAGATAACAAAATGCTGAGATGCCAGTTTCTGACAGACACAATGCTTAAACTACATCCCAATGCAGCTGAATAGACACTTTACATATTACACACACAGCACAAACAGAGTACGAGAGTAGATCTAAGATCAGTTTTCCGCCCTCATAGGAGAGCCAGTGTTTTCTAAACTCAAATCTAATCTGAAATCAAACGATCAAAAGGCTTGGGCTCTGTTGTATTAAAACAGGTTTTTCTATTGGCAATCCCCTAAGATAAATGATAAGACTGGTTTAACTGCCCACACAGGCTGTGTGACTAGTATGCATACTTTAAAGGGTTTTCTACAGTCTGTTTTTTTCCAGATGAACAGATTGAATTTAGGCTTTTATTTACATATAATCATTCATCAACTGACACATTAGTTGTGGTAAACAGGAGCTCAAGCATGTTTGCTTGACACGTGTAAGAACCAATGAGGTTCATTCTCATGTGTTACGCAGCACATTTGAGCTTCCGCAAGAACCAATGAGATTTGTTCTCACTCGTCAAGCAGGTTCAGTTGAATTTCTGTTCATGTTCGCTTGTCAATGTTTAAGTGTGAATAAAAGCCAAAATTAAATATGTTCATCATATAAAGCGATCAAGTCTCTTCAGAAAATTTGGTTTAACCGCTCAATTCATATGGATTAGTTTTACGATCTCTTTATGAACTTTTTGATCCATCAAAGTGGTAGTTGTGTAGCTGTCTATGGAGGAACAGAAAGCTCTCAGATTTCATCAAAAATATCTTCATCCGTGTTCCGAAGATGAACGAAATTCTTACGGGTTTGAAATGACATGAGTGTGAGTAATGACACAATTTTCATTTTTGGGTAAACTAACCCTTTAATAACATGATCACTTAGGGTGGGCAACATGACCAAAATCTTATAGGCCAAGCAAACTACAGCAAAACATACTTGCCTATAGGGCTGGGCGATATGGCAAAAAAATAAAATCTCGATTTTTTCAGAACGTTTGACCGATTCACGATTTCGATTTTTTTTTTTTACTGTTTAACTAGTCAACTTAAAAAAAAACTTAAGTACAATATGATTTAAGTAACATTCTCTTTATTAACAATCTGGTTAAAAAAAGTTCCATTCCAACATGGTGTAAATGTAAAACAATTTGTTAAATATCTTTGCAAAAATATGACTGAAATATGAAGGCAAATGTTGTACAATCTTATCTTAAACACATCCTATATACTCAGAAATAATATAAAATAAGAAAATGCTAAATATTTCTTAGCCAAAAAGTAATAGCGATAAATAACACCAGTAATAGGCTATTATTAACAGCAAATGCTTTGTAAAAACAGAAAACAACAGCAGCTTTCAGCCTGTCACCATCATGCAAACATGAAATATCAAACAGGTTTACAGGTTTTTGCATTCCATTGCGCTATTTGTCCTATTGTTTTTATGTTTGGCGGACATGTTTAGGTGTTGCACTTGTGTCTCGCGTCTTTTGCAGCCTCTCACCCTTGAAACGGCATTCTAAAAACACGGCGGTCAAGTAAAAAAAAAGCTCAACTCGCGTTTAATATCTTTGCCTTTTTTTCTCATTCCACTGTCTGCGTCTCATTTTTATAACGCAATAACGCATTTCTGAATGAACAGCCGCTTAAGAATAGTGATGTTCTACGCTCATAGAGCGTCACATGAGAGCGGTTAATCAGGCGCGCCGGCGCCATCATGAGGTCGGATCATTTTCTTCTCCTAATGCGGTTATCACTGCTGTATTGTAAACATGTCTAATTGTAACGCTTGCTAACATTTTTATTCAAAAAAATCGCGATTTCTCGATTTAAAAAAAAATAATAAAATCGAGGCAAAACATTAAATTAGAATTAATCGGGAAAAAAAATAGGAAAAATCGCCCAGCCCTACTTGCCTATAAATGTAAAAAGTTCTTAATTAATAAATAATCATATAATACAACAAAGATACAGATGTTTTGAATAGCTTTATGCCATTGTTTGAAGCTGAAAACACTCTTCCTGAAAAACTTTTATTGCTTTTCTATATAGCATTAAGCCTCAAATGTCAAATATACATTGGTTTGGTTTCTTCTTTAAATAAAAAAAAATTAAAAATATGCATGCCATGTTATACTAAAACTAAAATTAAAACAATTGAAAAAAAACCCCAAAAACATTAAGATAACCTGTAAAAGAAAAGAAAAAAAACACATCTTAATGTAACACACAGAGTAATGTAAGTGGACTTTTATTTTTTTTTTTGTGTGTGTGTGTGTAATTACGCCTTTGAACGATTACATAATTGTGGCATCCGTAATTGTAATCACGATTACAAATTTGATTAATTGTACAGCCCTATTGTGACAGTTAAAAAAAAAAGTATGATCTGCATGGTATGAATGTGTTTATTATGAACGTAACGGACATACTACATTCCTCAGGTTGTCCCTGTCATGTGACCAACAGCGCAAGTTGTGCCGCTTCACTGCCATTTACAAATCCTCTCACATGGTCTTATGGGATAGTAAAGTGTCTACTGAATGTGCATTCAGTATCTTGCTGGAAGTTAGTAGTAGGTCATCCAGTTTCATTAACTAATACTGTGAATTTGGAAATACTACTCTTTTGATGTACTGTTTTTTGCCTACTATATAGGGAAGTAGGCATAATACAGATGTTTGATTTTGCGTCCAGTTAGCAAAGATAACAGAAAGACATGTTGTATATTTATTTTCATATGCCATTATTATTATTATTATTATTATTTTTATTTTGCATCCCCCAATTTTGGTTGCACTTTTACACAAGTGCAATATGACATAACATACCTAGGGAAAAGGGATTGTATTCATATAGTAGCTAGGCGCAAAGTCCATAACATAATTCCCACAAACAAAAATCCTAAAAGAGATGTATTCACTCGCTCCCTTTCTTCTTTTCCAAATCCCCTGAGTAGAAGATTGATTCTCTCTTTAACTTCATTGGGAATGAGGCACACACCAGGCGACTGACGAGAGAGAGCTGTGCAGCTGTGTTAGTGCGTGTGTGTTGGCTAAGCTCTAATCCAGTCAAAAGAGCCCTGCTTTAGAGGTAATGTGATAAAACCAACAGCAAACCACACACACAAACAGCTCAAATCCTTTTTCCAAGCAAAGTGCACCAAGCAAAAACCTGGTTTTATATCTGCTTGTATTAAGTACTAGGAAAGTGTGAAATTCAAAAAGTGCCCATTTGAAACATCTGTCTATGTGGCCAACTGCATTTCTTGGTTTCTCGGCTTTGTTCTCAAACTCTGGAATGTGCCACAAGAAACAGTTATGCTGTAATGAGGAAGTCACAAAAAAACAAAGCTCTAAACTAGATGTTCACTCCAGGGTAACAGGAAGAAACATTACTAACGGAATACATGCCATACCGTTTCAGTAAAATCAATCATTTTCAACTAGTCTGAAGTCTGAAACTGATTCGCAGATAGATGTTTTATAAACATCAGTCACTCGTCTTAACCCAAGGAGCCCAAATCAGCATAATGTAATGTTCATCAGACTTTCTTCAATACATACTTATTGATATTTATATGCACACTAAAATAACAGAATAGCATCTTCTGGTGTTTAGATATCTATGCTACTTCCTCTGTATTACTACACCACCGCTGGGTGGGATGAGTATCTGAGAACTGAATAGGTGCTGTTGACATTTAAATGTAGGTGTTTATGGGTTAATGTATTCAAATTTCTGAGGAAAAAAAAAAAAAGACTACAAAATGAGCTGCTCAGTTTCAATAAAATGTTTATATTAAGTTCCAGTACTGAAACTTACAGTCAGAGAGCTCATATGCCTATTTTTGGCTACATTTTGGCTCACTTAGTGCCCCAAGCAAGATATGACCAAAGTAAAAATAAATAAATAAATAAAAAGTTTAAATCTCAACCTACCACAGTTTTTTTTTTTTTTTTTTTTTTTAACAAAGTAAAAGTAAACTTCATTCAGTGATCATCATGAATTTTTAATTGTACACAAAACAGCTGTGTTAACTTTTTGCCTCACACCCATTAGTGTGCAAAAAATATATTGGAAGCAAAACTGAAAAGCTACTTGGCTAAAAAAAAAAGAATTGTGCCCCCTCAGTTTAAATGTCTTTTATATCAAAACATCAAATAAACTGATTTTATAAAAAAATAAAAATAAAAAAATAACCCCTTTAAAACACCACTGACTAGATGTACCAGTTCTTGCAATCTTACATTTATAGAAATTTAAATTTAAAGTATATTTAATAAAAACCGAGTAATGAGGAACTTACACTATATCAAAAAAGAAATATCAAACAGTATGACTCCCACCCACATGCAGTGCTGTAAACTATCACACTGGTTAATGAGGTCAGCTCATCTCATATCAAAAATATAAAGATCAGAAACTGAAACCCACAAGGTTTCTTCAAACTATGCTCATAAACATGCTCATATAAATAAAAGATTATTTTAGCTGCCTTTGACTGTACAATTACAGTCTTAACAGAATAAACTGTAAATACCAAAAACTAAGCTTTCTGTGACAAGAAATAACTGTGCCTTAAATATGTTTAATCATAAACACATCACGAGCCATCCGTTATCACACTGTTGTTACTTTTAACACACATATCTGCACGAAGTCGCACATAAATACTCGGGTGTGTCCAGCATGCAGGTCCTGCAGAAACTTGCTCTGTCTGCTTGTCATGTGACTAAGTACACAGAAATTCAAGGGCCAGGGGGCAAAAACATGTAGACTGACTTCCACTACCTTAAACTGTACCCACTCATAAACGGAAACTCTTCATACATGCACAGTTACAAAGCAACAATAAATTAAGCTTCAATCATAGGTTCAGGAGGAGCCTAATCATTCAGTCATGCCAATCGTCATTTTGCTGTCCCCGTGACAGTTCTTCTGGCATCCCTCCACCTCCCCATCTCTTCCTCTATTCCATTCTTTCTGTTTCTGTGTAATACCGTTAGTGGGTTAGCGCAGAGCTCAAGCCAAGCCTTGGGATCGAGCCTCCTTCAAGGACAGCATGCCAGGTTCATTTACTATTAACTATTAAAGGAATAGTTCACCCAAAAATGAAAATTCTGTCATCATTTACTCACCCTCAAGTAGTTCCAAACCTGTATGACTTTCTTTGTTTTGCTGAGCACAAAGCAAGATATTTGGAAGAATGTCATTCACCAAACAGATCTCGCCCCCCATTTACTTCCATAGTAGGAAAAATAAGTACTATGGTAGTCAATGGGGGGGGCGAGATCTGTTTGGTTACGGACATTCTTCCAAATATCTTCCTTTGTGTTCAGCAGAATAAATAAATTCATACAGGTGTGAAACTACTTGAGGATGAGTAAATGATGACAGAATTTTCATTTTTGGGTCAACTATCCCTTTAAAGGGTTAGTTCACCCAAAAATGAAAATTCTGTCATTAATTACTCACCCTCATGTCGTTCCACACCCGTAAGACCTTCGTTCATCTTCGGAACACAAATTAAGATATTTTTGATAAAATCCGATGGCTCAGTGAGGCCTCCATTCCCAGCAAGTTAATTTAGACTTTCAAATGTCCAGAAAGGTACTAAAGATGTATTTAAAACAGTTCATGTGACTACAGTGGTTCAACCTTAATGTTATGAAGCGACGAGAATACTTTTTGTGCGCCAAAAAAAATAAATAAAAAAAATAACGACTTTATTCAACAATATCTAGTGATGGGCGATTTCAAAACACTGCTTCATGAAGCTTCGAAGCTTTACGAATCTTTTGTTTCAAATCAGTGGTTCGGAGCGCGTATGGTGAGTAATTAATGACAGAATTTTCATTTATGGGTGAACTAACCCTTTAAGACTGGATAGGCAGGTGACCTTGTGAAACCTAGCTATATGTTATAATTAAACCAAGTGACATTAAAATTAAATGTTCTGGACTCAATAAATCTACAAGTAGTGTGTTCACACTAGGGATGTCAATTTACAACAAATTCCCATGATCGATCGTCGTTTAAATTTACGATCAATTAATCGATAGTCTTAATACTGCAATAAGAGTTTACTGCAGTGGCTTATAGTCAACAGCATGACAGGGTGTGCAAATGCTGCTCAAAACGCCATGTTCCTCACCAAATGAATGAGAAGGGTTTTTAATCTAAATAAAAGGCCAGCAGGATTGTAAAATAAGTTGATGTGATTGATCATTTATTAAATTACTTATTTAATAATCAAATATAACGAGTAAAACAACAGGTCACCAACACCGCCTCAGATGCGTGCTTGTCAATGTTATTATGTCCTGTTGGATGCACTCTTCCTGGAACAACGCGCTGAAAACGGCAACTAAACCCAATGAATTCACAACGATTTATTAAAATAGTGTTCTCATTAATGTTGTGTAATATGACAGTCCCAATTATAGTTATTATTAGTCGTGCATTGCTGCGTGAGCCGCGCGCTGAATGAACACCGGTGAACTGGAGCACTTTGCTAGCACGTTATTTAACTCAAAGAAACACATCCTATATGAGATTAATTAGATATATACAAAATAAACATAACATTACAAATTATATCTGCACAAAATGACGCAAATGTACAAGTGAACTTGAACTAAGTTACGTGCTATTCATAATGTCATGTTTTGGACGCGCTCTTCCTGGAGCAACGCGATGAAACAAATAAAGAGCAACTAAACCCAAATACAATGTTTTATTACAATATTGTTCTCTTTATAATGTTATGCAATATGACAGTCCCAATCATAGTCATTATTAGTTTGAGCTGCATGCGCTTAAGCTGATCACCGGCACGCTTTACTACAGCGTTAATTCTTAACCAAATGCATCCTATATGAGATAAATCAGATATATAGATAGGCCTACACAAAATAAACACAATATTAAAACTTACATTTGCAAAAAACAAAAGGCTGCGAATGCACACGCAAACTAGTCATGATGAAGGTGTAACTCTAGCTGTAAAATGGTCCCAAAAATAACTCCGGCGCGCTCGCTTCATTTTTCCTCGTGTCTGCTTTACATGTTTCGTGGTTGAGCAGCACACGCATGAACCTGCTTAAACGACGATCGATAAGTTTTATCGATTAAATCTATTATCAACAATTAATCGATGGTCAATTAATCGCTATCATCCCTAGTTCGCAGTGAAAATTCCAAACAGAAAAAGTGCACTTTATATTAACCACTTAATTAACCAAAAAAACCAAAGTGTGGAATATTGGACACTTCATGCACTCAACTGCCGCCGCTTTAATTACATAGCAGAGGGGGAGGGGCTATCAGACTCTGATGATGAATGACAAAATAACCTTATAAAGTTCATACACTACACGGATGAGTACATAGTGTATTAGTGCATAATGTATAGTGCGTCAGATATATTTTAGCGTAATGTTTTGCCCTGTATACTTCCATTGTAAGTGCATTACTAAAGCCCACTTTGGTTTATCTTTACAAACTCAGTGATGCATTAAAATTGCTTTCTGTGGTAATCAACAACATCACAGATGCTGCATAAGACTTCAATTATATCAAACTCAGAACATTCCTTTAATTTGTTTTCCTCCAGTAAACACATTGGAAGTCTCTTCCAATACAGGGGATGATATAAAATACCAGATCCACCCTCATCCACAAATCTCCTGTCTTCACAGAGAGCATTCTGGGGCACAGCCAGTTCCACAATCTTATTTGTGACATACACGCACACAATAGTACAGCAGTAAGTTATGGCCACATAGGACAAAGTGTCACCACAGGGACACTAATAACTCTGAGTGAGACTCAGTGAGAGAGTGTGTCAACACTGCAAGCATTTGACATGTGGACACCAACACTGATGTTTTTTGTGTGTGTGTGTGGGGGGGGGGGGGGGGATGGGGGTGAGGGGGGCAATCAGTCCAATATCCAGACATTGCATCAGTCCAATATCCAGACATGCTCCACATGCTGGTGAGGGTGTTGAGGGGGGATTCTACAGGTTACCCTGGAAACAACAGAATACCCATGACCATCACAATGTCCTCAGAAGAACAACTGCATTCTCAAATGCTTTTGTGCGCTAAGTGGTTATATTTAGTGGACAAAATTGTCCCCAGAAGTTAGGTATGACAACACCTCCCTTTGACGATATACTCATAGATAAAAACAATTTAAATATACAATTTCAAATATATAGAATTAAATGTATATATTTAAGTAGAATAGCAGATAATGTACTGAATATGTTAGTTTGCTTATGTGCTCAAGAGAATGATCTATTAAAGTCCACATCATATTAGCAAGAAACTATGCTTCAAACCACTTTAAGCTGTAGTTCCAACCAAACATTTCTGATGCCGTTTGCGAATCTTTGTTAAAACAATGCTTTTGGATCAAATGTCTACATGCCCTGCCAACATTTTCACTGGTCTAAACACCAAAAATTGAAATTTATCATTTTAAAACGTCAAATTTGTACATTTATTATTTAATTTAAAAAGACTTTGTGGATTATTGTGTCACATTTCTTTCTAGTATCCTCACATATTGTGCAAATGTACATATCTGGCGGCTTTATATGAACATATGCACACATAGCAAGCAACGTGCAAGCAGTTTTCTAACACATACACTAATAAAAATTTTCTTTTGGTGTAATTTTTGCCCCACACACTTCCATTGTAATGGACATTGAATAATAAATATAAATAATTTAAAAATATGACTTACTATTTTATTTTTCATTATTATATATTCTAATTTCCACAAAACTTCATCTGTCACCCAGCTAGATCCTTTTATCTTTTAAAACTTGACAAGCTGAATTCGCAACCAAATAAAAGACATTCGCAAGCAAAAAAATGCTTGTAAAAGCAATAGAAGTCTATAGTATGTCCTCATTAAGATAGATCAATAAACATGTTAGAGTTTTGCTACTTTGGGACGCCTATTAAAAAGCACAAACAATGTTTAGCCTCACTTGAGCATTACTGGTCATATGAACTCAATGTATGGTTCCATTTGATCTGTCATTTAATCAATACTGCATCGCTTCATCCAATGGGATGGTCCATAAAGACAGCTTCACTAACGCAACATGTTTATATGATACATCAAACCGTACACGTAAAACAATTCAATTACGAAAGGTTAATCGAATGTGTTTTAAGTTCGTTCTCCATTAACGCCAGGCTTAATAACGCACTGGCAAACACATTCAAAACAATCAATTAAGCCTATCAGCAACTCTTCCATTCACTAAATCACACTTCTGCACTAACAGCATGTAAATGTTTCCTCCAAGAGCCTCATTTAAACACATACTGACGCAGTGCTGCTAATGCGCTCATTTTCTTCACTTAGAAGTACACAAACACTCTTGAGGTTTATCATGACAAACCAACATGTTCTTTTCTAAGCAGGGACTAGTCGCATTAAAAAAAAAAAAAAAAACAATGTGGGCGCAGCTTCAGTCTGGCAAGCACATTGTCTTAGTGCCAGGGGTCAGGGGGTCTACACATGCGCGCACGCACACGCTGGACACAGAAGCACTTGTTCTGCTTACAACAGCCCGACTCAAGACCCAAGCACATGCCCCAGCATGCCACCATCACCCCAGTTTTAAAATGCATGACAATGTGGTTTAGGCGTGTGTGCAAGAGATACTTGGGATTTTGATTTCCATGAATTGAATGGTGAAGTATCGCCATTAACTCTTTCCATTATGAGGAAACACCAATGTAACCGGTCTAACTGGGGTTAAGTATCACTATTATTTTATCCAATGACCTCTGAACACACTCTTTGGAGAGAGACACAGTTTGTGTACACTGTTACAATAGTAGTTTAGGTATTGCTTAAGTATTTTATTACTCAGCATTTTTTTGTTGTTGTTGTTGTTGTTTATACCAGACTTAGTCACAAAAACGCTGTTGGATAAACTGAATGAATAAAATGGCAGAATCCCAACCAGTGTTGGGTAAGTTACTTCAAAAAAGTAATTAATTACTAATTACTAATTACATCATCAATGTTGTATTTAAAATACTTTTCTAATTACTCTGTCTGAAAAGTAATTTAATTACTCAATAAGTAATTAAACTCATTACTTATTACTTGTTAAAATACCTATAAAACTTGACCGGATAGACAATAGAAAGGAAACTCTTCTAATAATTTAAATATGAATCAAACATGGAATAGTTTATTAAAACATACTATAATACTTTTTTTTTTTAGTAACAAATAGGGATGTCACGATACCAAAAGTCTAGTAGTCAGTACCGATACCACCAAAAGTGCACAATACTCAATACCAAAGTCGATACCACGGTAAAAATATTTAAAGATACAAATGAAACAGTGCTATATATTTTTTCAGGTAGGTCTAATAGTAGTAAGTAAAAATACCACAGAAATTGAATAATCAAATATAAAATAACTCATAACTGTATAAGTTAAATATATATTAATCCTTATTAAAGCTTTTCTTTTGTTATCATTTATAATACAGACAGCCAATAGTAGACAGTAGCATGTTTTAAAGACAATATGCTGTTACACATGCTGTTCACATTCACAGAACCAAGCATTTTGACATAACCGTGTGTGTATTTGAACGTTTATGTGTAATAAACCGCGAAAATCTGACACTCGCGAGAGTCGGCTATGTGTGCGCTTTGGTTGAGAGTGCACTGACTGAAGACAGTCTCTCAGAGAGCGCGAGCAGTTTTTTCTCCCTAGGACATAGCTTACATTTTACCGTAATTTTCTTGCCTACCTGTGTCAAAAGTGAAGTAACTGGAATATTTCCATTCTGCAAAACAGCCACTCGCTTCTGCCGACATCTTCAGACAGCGATTACGCAGCCAAGTGGTGCGAAGTTGCGAACTCGCTCAACTGCACTACAGCTAACGATTTTAAAGAGGCAGCATTCACTTTTACCTTTAGATGACAAATTTAGATTTGTATACAGAACTGTTGAACTAATTTACAGTATGTAACGCAAGTACATTATAAGTAACTGTAATTAAATTACCTAAAAATGAACAGTAATCCCTTACTTTACTTTTTCAGTGGATAAGTAATTTAATTACAGTAACGCGTTACTTAGTAACGCGTTACACCCAACACTGATCCCAACTGACCCTTTTAGGATTTTTTTTTTTTTTTTTAATGTGAGGAATGCTTGCACAATATGCATAGATCATGCAAATAACTCAAATGTCTCAGACATGTACTGTTTAAAAGTTTGGGGTCAGTAAGATTTTAAGAAGTCTCTTGTGCTCACCAAGGCTACATTTGCTTATGAAAATACAGTAAAATATAATATATTGTTACATAGGCAAAGCTTTTTCAGCATCCATTACAGTCTTCAAATATGCGGATTTGGTGTCAAAAAACATTTCTTATTAACAATGCCGAAAACAGTTGTGCTGCTTAATAATATATCTGCGAACACCGTGATACATTTTTTTTTCCAGGATTCTTTGATGAATAGAAGTTCAAAAGAACAGCATTTATCTAAAAGTAACATGTCAGCATGCTGTGAGATGTCAATCCAAACGTAAATATTATCGTTTGTATCGCCCGTGAAAACAAAACTCGAATTAAACCACTGTTTTGAAACTATCAAGTCCTAATGTTTTAGCAATAAACAGCAATTAAAGAATTTTCTGAGGTATATGTTGTTGCCATTGTAAGGGTTTAACAGAGACACTATATTGCCGTATAGGCTACACAGCATTAGCCTATATAAGTTTGGCATTTTAGATGCAAGTATTAACAAAAGACCCTTACAACATTTAAACATGGTTTTACTACAGTAACCTTGTTATAAAAACCATAGCCATACGCAAATAAAAACATGATACCAATACCATGGTAAAGAAAGATAGTAAAACCGCGGTACGTAAAGCAAAACCACCGTGTTCAAAGCCATTGTTACAGCAAAACAATACTGCAGTGTTACTATAGTAAAACTGTATGGATATTTCGGGTAAGTACGAGACTGATAAACAAGAAAAACAACATCTTAGAGCATGAACCATGAACAGCAGAACACATCATATAATATGATATTCACACATATGCACAGTCTGAGGGTTAGATAACATACTGCATGGATGGATTAAAAAGACGCAAGCATAACTAACCATGTCGCAGTGTAAGAAAGAGTTCCTCTCGAGTTCAGGTAAAGTTCTCTCGGCGCTGGGCATAGTTCAGTCCACTTCGGTCCGGTCAAACTGGACTCTCATGTGCGATTACTGCGGTCTACTTTGCTACATTGTGTCACGGGGTGCGGGGCGCCGCCGCGCGCTCTCGGTCCTCTTTGTAATCTGCGCGACACACACATTCACAACTCAGTCACTCAACCCTGGTGCACATTTATCTGGAGAGAGAGAGAGAGCGAGAGAGAGAGCGCGAGGGGGCGGACTCGCTCAGTTCGTCATTGCGTTACAGCCTTTTAGGGGAGGTACTACAGGTGGTAAAATGTTTTTGTTTCCATTTACAAAAATATAAATACGTAATTTTAAAGTACACATAAAACTACACATGAACTACTTTTAGGTAAGCTCAAATTTTAGGCTTTGGTTTTTGGGCAATGTTGTTATTTTTAACTAACACTATCAAACATCGTTTTTGAAATAAAGCTGAAATAAAATATAAATAGAAAAACTTAAACTTTAAGAAACTTAAACAAAAATGAAAAATTTGCCTTGGCAACTAACTGAAATAAATACATTTAAAGGGACAGTTCATCATCCCCCTAAATTTCCCCCACAAACCTGTATAAATTTTTTTGTTCTGCTGAACACAAAGGAAGATATTTGGAAGAAATGTTAGTAACAAAGCAGATCTCGCCCCACATTGTCTGTCATAGTTTTTTTTTTTTTTTTTTTCCTACTATGGTAGTTAATGGGGGAGACGAGATCTGCTTGGTTACAAACATTCTTCCAAATATCTTCCTTTGTGTTCAGCAGAACAAAGAAATTTATACAGGTTTGGAACAACCAGAGGAAGAGTAAATGATGACAGAATTTTCATTTTTGGGTGAACTATCCCTTTAAGTATAGAAGTACAAAAACTAAAACTGAAATAAAAATAAATTAAAGCTAAACAGAAAAATAAAAAAATAGCAAAATGACAAAAGCACATAAAATTAACCTAAACTAAAATGAAAACTGAAAATATAAAAATAAAAGTTGATTCCTAATAAATACTATAGTAGTGTATAAATATGGTAATGCTAAAATAACACTGGTTCTGTTTCAATGAAACATCAAATTATAGTTTTAAAGAGTAAATTTAAAAGCAATACATTATATTAAACAAACATATATTAAACATTTATTCAGATATTACTGAAATTATCTATAAAACGTTTTTGATTAATAACCCACATTTATTTCCTCCTGTTGCATCTTATTTATATATTTTTATAAGAACACAAAATACAGATCTAAATAAAAAGTTCCAACAGATATAATATCCAGATTTTCATTTTGTCTACCCCAAACACAGACTATTCCCTCATGCACTAACAAGTACAAGCGTCTGAGAAAATTAATTATTAAAACAATATAAGTGCGATCATTAAAAAATTACAGCATCTCTTACTCAGTAATTATTTATCTGACCTGGACAGAAGCTGAAATTCACAACACGTCACCCGATAGTCTCGAACCATAAATAACCATCATCTCTTACAGCATTAATGTTTCAGAGGAGAATCCTTTTCAAATGAATGCTGAATTTTTAAACATCTACTGGTCTGAAAGAGTCACATCAAGCTCATTCAGGGTGTGTCAAGCTTTACAAACCACTGTCTATCTGTCTGGCTCTCAAACACACACACACACACACACACAAAGAGAGAGAGAGAGAGAGAGTGTGTTGTCTATTAAGGTGAATGGTCAGTACCACAAGGTCAGAGCTATTGTTTATTGAATATGCCTGTGCCTTTTATCTGCCTACCTATTGTTTACTACATGGGTTAACAAACAAGGAGCTTTAAAATATCAGTTATGTACCTACATAATTTTAATATTTAATAGTAATAGTTACACTTGTTTTAGCAAACTGCACTAATTATGATGAAATAATAAACCTCAGCTACTCTACTGTATGAGACAGTCACTAAGTGAAAGGGTTTAGTAATTTGTTTCCCAGGGGTACTGTTACATTTATTCCCCATCTGCCCTGCCGTGCTGCTAAATAATCACATTTTTAGCTGCACAAATCCCTATAAGCACAGAGTTCTGGTGGGTGAGGGTCACAGAGGGGTCAGCAGGGTCAGAAATAGTGTTGTTTGGGGGTGCTAGATCCAAAATTGTTTTTAGCATTGCTTTAGGGCATGAATAAAACAATACAAATGTTTAATCCATTATTTTATTTATTTATTTGTTTGTTTGTTGTGTGTGTGAGTGTAATGGTACAGTTATGACTAAAGTAAAATGTAGTTATGGAAAACACTGGACGCTTGCATTATGTTTTGAAAAACGATATAATAAACATCCAAGGGAGACCCATCTACTACCAAAACAACAGCATCATAATACAAAGAGAAAGACAATATTGTAGAGTTAAGCGTTTTTCTTCCCTATAGAAGCCTGTTAGGAAGAAATTTATTAAAGGGTTAGTTCACCAAAAATGAAAATTCAGTCATTTATTATTCACCCTTGTGTTGTTCCACATCCATAAGACCTTCGTTCATCTTTGGAACACAAATTAAAGGGTTAGTTCATCCAAAAATGAAAATTATGTCATTTATTACTCACCCTCATGTCGTTCCACACCCGTAAGGCCTTCGTTCATCTTCAGAACACAAATTAAGATATTTTTGATGAAATCGGATGGCTCAGTGAGGACTCTATTGCCAGCAAGATAATTAACACTTTCAGATGCCCAGAAAGGTACACTAAGTATATTACACTGAATAAGATATACAGTTTAAACATGTTAGTACATTTGCATTTTGTTTCCTGTCAGCTGTGCATAAGAATCAACAATCAGCTTTAAATAAATTCTTCGTTGATTTTGTGATCGCTAAGTAGATTTATGCCGCAATAAAATTCACATATTTTTGTTTGACACATATGCCACTGCAGATGCTGAATATGTGCAATGCCCATTTCATTTTTATTTTCTACAACAAATTTACAGCAAAAGACTTTCAGACTGAAAATAGTTACCCACCATGCTGGACTATGACCAGCTCTAGGACATCTAATCTCTTGCAGTTTTCTAAACAAATGGAGAGCATAAAATATTCATCAGAAGAAGGGCCTACTTTATTTCAAGTGTGTGAAATAGCCCTGTTGATAACACCAGTTAAACACACACACACACACACACACACACACACGCACACACGGCTGATACCTTTTCACTTGATGTCCTAACCCTAACTGAACAGACAATGTAATGGGATCTTCACACACGCGCACACACACACACACAGACACACACACACACACAGACACACACACACACACACACACACACAGAGAATAGTTTGAGACACACGCACCTGCTTACTCTCCATGCACAAGCACCTTACACAATCATACCGACACTTATCCTACTTGTAAGAGCTTGCACATAGTTCATACCAGAGCAAATTGTGTGTCTAGAGTTCTGCCTTCCTGTCTAAAATGACAGATTGTGCGTATGTACAAACATATAGACAGATTACATTAGTGTTTTAGACTTATTGAGAAGACCATTACCATGTGACGTCAATCCAGTGAGCCCCAACCACTGACCCTCAAAACACGTTGGTCAATGCGACAGCAATTAGTGAGTTTAGAAAGTTCAATGTCACAAAAACCATAAGTACATAAATGGTCAATATTTCTCCTGCAAAAACAGTTTTTTAAATGTTTTCCTTTTCAGTTTGTCACACATAATGTGCAACCTGTGTCGCTGTGTTGTTATTAGAACTCGATTTTTGTTGTTAGTATTAGCTTGTTTTGCTAAGGATTTCTGTGGCTGTTAGATTGTTGATATGTGGTTCCTAAAGTGCTCTGAGTGGTTGTTAGCATGTTGCTGTGTGGCTGCTAGCATTTCCATTTATGCATTTAGCAGACACTTTTATTCAAAGGAACTGCTAAAGTGTTTTGAGAGGTTGTTAGCATGTTGCTGTGTGGCTGCTAGCATTTCCATTTATGCATTTAGCAGACACTTTTATTCAAAGCAACTGCTAAAGTGTTTTGAGTGGTTGTTAGCACATTGTTAGTGTGTATGTTATTGTGGGTGCGTCTCAATAAGATCCCCAGGTCGTGAATCAGTATATCGTGTACACAAAATGCCGCCTGGTTTTCACAGTGCATTGTGGGACTTTTTAGGGAGCAAACGTTTCAGTATATCAGAAGGATTTTGGGATTGAGACAGCCCTGACTACTGAAATAGGGAGCTGATTGAGGTGTTCTGAGTACTTGTTAGCTATGTAGTTGCTATAAGGTATTCTGAGTGGTTATTAGTGCATTCCTAAGCAGTTGCTGCTAGGCTGTTGGTTGGTTACTAGTGATTGCTTATACTGGCCTTTTTTCTTTTTTGGTTTTTTGCCAGGACACCACCATTGAATCATCTTTAAGATGTAACCATTTTTGTTTGCTCCAACACAAGATGCATATGAGAGTTCTGAAGCAGCTGCCTCTCATCCAACCTCTGCAAGAGCTGCATGCATTTTAATATCATGACCTAAATCACCCATACAGACAGATGGAAATGAATGTTTCAGTGACCTACAGACTGTATCTGCCAAACATAATTAAATAAATGAATCATCGCATTTGCCCTCCCATGAACTCACAACTGCTTCTGAGTTTGTGGATGTTTCTGAAATGCATTCAATTCACAACGCCTACAGCATCAATTTGAAATACTGGATGTAAAACTGTAAAACAGAACAATACTAAAAGAAAACTTTGCATCAAAACATAAGTTTACAACAAAAATATAGAGAAATACAGACACTATTGTTTCAATATAAAGCATATATTATGTACAGATATATAATTGGGTCAACTACTGGCATTTATGTCCCACAGTGGCTCATTTGTATTAATACTTTCAGATTTCAATTTTTTTTTGTTTAAAATTTTCAACTTTTGACGTAGTTACACGTTACTACATGTACGTACTATAGTAATAACAGTAAATTCTGCATAATTATAAGTAACTAACCCTAACCAAACCCTAACCATAACTCTATAGCAAGTACAAATAGTTGATTATTATTACTCAGTACTTTGAGTAAGTAGAATGTAACTATGTCACCTTAAAATAAAGCGTAACCCTTTTTTCTATGCCTTCATTTTTTTTTTTTATTTAACAAGTTATCGCTTCAGAAGGCCTTTATTAACCCCCCAGAGCCGTGTGGAGTATGTTTATAATGGATGGATGCACTTTCTTGAGCTTCATACTCGATGGTCCCACTCACTGCCATTATAAAGCTTAGATGTGCCAGGATATTTATTAATGTAACTTCAATTGTGTTCATCAGAAAGAAGAAAGTCATATACACCTAGGATGGCTTGAGGGTGAGTAAAGCTTGGGGTAATTTTTATTTTAAAGTGAACTAATCCTTTAAGTATATCTTTAGCTGGACCTTGTGGATAACTAAAGTGCATTATGTACAAAATTAGTTGTTCCAATTTAGCAGACTTTAAGAATATTAATTTAGTATACCAAAAGTACAATGGCAGGATATTTATATCAAGTACATAAATATGTAAATGTATTTGTAGTTTTCATGGGTGGTTGCAAACAGACGAAGATGAAGAATAGATTTCCAACACAAAGTTTTAATAACAATAATCCAAATAACAGGTAAACAAGATGAGCAACAATACTTGTAAGAGTGACCAAACACTGAATGAAAGGAAAGTACAACTTAAATAGGTACTCAAACAAGGTAATTAATGACACACAGCTGATACAAACGAACTCATAATGACAGAAGCTATGACAACCAAGGAGTGGTGAGAAAATGAACAAAGGGAGACAGAAACTAGTGAATGCAAACTAAGTGATAACTAAACAAACTGATCATAACTGTGACAGTAGTATACTTAGCATGAAATAAATGTATTTTAAATACATTTTGTATACTTATTTTTCACTAGGGATGTTTTAATCATATATTGTATGTCTAAATCATATATTTTTGTGGTGTCATTTCCATCACAACCAACAATAAAATAAATATAATAAAATTACCCTGTGATACATTTATATTCACTATTGAAATTAAATAAATTAGTGAAAAGTGTGAAATGTGTTTCAAAGGAATTTAATTTCTAAAATTCTACAGGCCAAAAGTGTAGATGAAGGAAAACCCAGTTACTTTAACCATACCCCTAAAAGAAAACTTTTAGAATAGAAAATGTTAGTCAGATTTAGGTGACTTCACTTTTGTCCCCAACGTAGGATATATCTAAGTAGATCTTTTGTTTCTGTTACTAAATTACGTGTCCTCACCCACCCCATCACACACACACACACACACAGATGTCAAAGTGTGACAATAGGTGTTGTAAAGGCCATGACTTCTATTTTTAACAATCAGTGGAAAACGTAATCCATGAGAAAGCCCACAGGCTGTTTCTATCCAGCTGAAAGCTTTTCTACTAAAAACGAGCCAAAACAGAGACTAACAGATTGATCTTAGATAGATTCGGTACTGATCACGCAGAAACCACATGAAATTCAGCATAATACATGAGGTTTTGTAACAAGATAAAATGGAAAAAGAGGGAGAGGTTCAGTTAAACTGTGGTTCTATCTATTTCCATGCCACGCTATGCAAATGGTCCAGAGTCAAGAAAGTGCTCCGCTTTCTTAAAGGGACAGCTCACCCAAAAAAGTCTGTCATCGTTTACTCACCCTCATTTAATTCTAAACATTTTAATTTCAGTATGTATATGCACAAATTAGATGTGAAACCTCAGGAGGGGAAGATTTTCAGTGAATAATGACGTCAATACAATTCAGTGTACAGCTTTAGATGACTTAAAGGGTTAGTTCACCCAAAAATGAAAATTCTGTCATTAAATACTCACCCTCATGTCGTCCCACACCCGTAAGACCTTCGTTCATCTTCGGAACACAAATTAAGATATTTTTGATAAAATCCGATGGCTCAGTGAGGCCTCCTTTGACAGCAAGTTAATTTAGACTTTCAAAGGCCCAGAAAGGTACTAAAAACATATTTAAAATAGTTCATGTGAAAACAATGGTTCAACCTTAATGTTATAAAGCAACGAGAATACTTTTTGTGCACCAAAAAAAAACAAAATAACTTTATTCAACAATCTAGTGATGGGCGATTACAAAACACTGCTTCATGAAGCTTCGAAGCTTTACGAATCTTTTGTTTCGAATCAGTGGTTCGGAGCGTGTATTAAACTGCCAAAGTCACGTGAACCATTGAAATTTCGAAACACTTACACTTACTGAAATCACATGACTTTGGCAGTCTGAGATCGTTTGATACACACTCCGAACCACTGATTCGAAACAAAAGATTTGTAAAGCTTCGAAGCTTCATGAAGCAGTGTTTTGAAAACGCCCTTCACCAGATATTGTTAAATAAAGTCGTTATTTTGTTTTTTTTGGTGCACAAAAAGTATTCTCGTCGCTTTATAATATTAAGGTTGAACCACTGTAGTCACATGAACTGTTTTAAATATATCTTTAGTACCTTTCTGGGCGTTTAAAAGTGTAAATTAACTTGCTGTCAATGCAGGCCTGACTGAGCCATCGGATTTTATCAAAAATATCTTAATTTGTGTTCCGAAGATGAACGAAATGTCTTACGGATGTGGAACGACATGAGGGTGAGTACTTAATGACAGAATTTTCATTTTTGGGTGAACTAACCCTTTAAAACTCAGTATGGGCTTTAAATTTATTTGTCCTTTAAAATTAAAGTGAATGGGGACTGGGGACTTTGTCCAGCTCCCAAACAGCCAGAGTGAAATTAAATGGAAAAGAGCAGCATGAATGCTATAACAGGTTGAGCTATCTTGTTAGTTCATTTTGAATTATCACTCTTTTACCAGTCATACCGCTTTCTTTTTCTCTCCCTCTATCTGCCTTCCTCTATTCAGTCTTCCATTTTATTGTCCTTAGTGCATACGCTAGTGCACTGTTCATTAGTCTCTCTTACACTCCCACTTTGGACTCTTTTATCCTTTCCCTTGTTCTTGTCAGTGAATTAGTGCTGTGAACTGCAAAAAAAAAAAAAAAAAAAAAAAGACAAAGACAAAGAGATTGAGACCTGAGAGATAAAAGAAAGAAAAATGACCTTCGTCCTTTCAGTTCACTCAGCCCCCTGCAGGACATGACATCACTACTGTGTAGTTTTGATCATCTAAGGGTGAGATGAAAAGACCTGGTTTACGCACACACACAGGAATGCATCAGTTGGTCATCCTTTCATCTCAGCCAATAACTGGTATCTCTTTCATGACACACGCCAGAGTTGGGGTCAAAAGCTCATCCCTTATGATCAAGACGCAAAGGAACGATTTTACTTTCCACCAAAAGCTTCCATCAAATCCTCCCTTATTTATTTATAAAGAATAGAGAGCTACAACAAAAAAGAAAATCTCGTCATCATGTACTAACCTTCATGTTGTTCCAAACCTGAATTTCCTTCCCACAGTTACCAAAGATATGTAAATTATATTTCAGCCACAGAAACTTTGCATTTGCTCACAAAACTTTTGATAATATGAGGTGGGAGAAAAAAAACCCTCTTTTTTAGTGCTTTTGCGAGCGAAATTAAAGTTTCTTGAGAGAACACGAAAGTAATAATTTTTCCTTCCATCTCTTTTTTTTTTTTCCATCACCATGTCCCCCTAGGAACTCTGTATATTCTTATTATTCGCATTCTGCTCTGTTTCACGGACAGTGCGCAACATACAGTGGATATAAAAAGTCTATACACCCCTGTGAAAACAGCTTCGTTTTGTGATGTAAAAACTGAAACAAAGATAAATCATATCAGAACTTTTGCCCCTTTAATATAAGACTACTGCATAAAACCTATGCAGTGCCACTGAAAAACAAATGACACATTTCAGAGAAAAAAAAGATTTTACATAGCTGAGCCATATTGCTGTGATTTCAGCTTCCACATTAACAGTGCTGCCTCTGATTGGTGGATCTATTTTCAGCATTATGTAGTGGGTAGTGTAATACTCACTGTAAACCCTAACACTCAAAATAATTAATTGGTTTGAGTAGGACAAACTTAAATTAAACAAACTAGTTCAGTCAAATTAACTTTTATTAGTATTTAGCACTTTCTTTTAGCACTTTCTTTTTCTCTTGAGTTCACAGAACTGATATATTTTAAGTAAACTGAACTGTTTCATTATTTTGAGTTTTATGAACTCATTTCTTTTCATTTAGACAAACTTAAGCTTAATTGAAACTGGGCTGGGATTTATATTTCCCGGAATGCTTTGCCCATGGCACTCGAAAGGAAGAGTAAATGTTAAAATGAAGTGTTATATAATGTTTTTTGTGCAAGATTGATGTTAAGTGGGAGATTTAGTAGCAATTAATGTTTTGTTATGCTAATTTAGAAGGGTTTCTGTTAATGTGGGTTTTTGGAGACTTACCATTATGGTGACAAGTGGTGCATGCAGCTTGGTTTGAGAGCAAGTATGTTAAATGTTTATATTGCTGTACTCATTCAGCAAGTGCTTTGCCATGCTTTTGCTAACATGCTAGCAAATTAGCAAGTTAGCATTTTCTGAACTAGCTTGTTATAGCTAGCTAAGTTTCCACTAATAAAAATGTTTATATTGAGATTACGTGATAATTTTAAGTTAAATGTATGAATTAGTTTGCTCAAATATTTCAATTTAATAACAATTAAAATAAATGAGTACAAAATAAAAATCTGCCAGTTCTGCTTACTTAAACTTTGAATTTCATAACTTAAAAAATTTTATATAACCGATTGCCTAAATTTTTTTTTGAGTTTTGCCAATTTATTCAGGTTCACAGTGCTGTAGTACTGGGTATTAAACTATTTTTTTTTTTTTTTTAAATGAATGAATTTATGTCTTACACAGAAGAATTAACTAGAGCTCATGCCAGGATGTCTTGAAAGGTTTATTCGTTCTCTTTAAAAATCTTACTTTGTTAGTTCTGGAACCCTATACTGTTGCACTCAATTGTCTTCAAGATCAAGACCACTGGAATAAAACTGAAGATCTGACGTCACGCAAACTTTCGCTCAATATCTCTAATATACAAACATAAACATCACACACAGTCTCTAGAGGAGGTTTCACTGGAAGTCTTGCTGTCACATTATTAATGATTCATCTTCCTGACTATCATTCAGAAGTGAATTATTAATGAATATAGTCTGTGTGTGTGAAATGACCAAAGACTTGAGTCTAAATATAGCTCTTCTTTAACTGATGAAATTAACAGGTCAGTGGAATTGTGTTCAGATTTGCTGTGTTCCTTAAATATTGACAAACCAGTAGGAATTATAACACTTCTTTAAGCATTTGATTTTTTGTGTCATTTTAGAGACTCTAGACTCTTTAGTTCAGAAAAAGAAGAAAAAAACACAACACAAAAGGAAGTTTCCACCTATGTTACCCAGAAGAATTCCCATAAAAATCACAGCATGAATCTGTCTCCTCCTTTCATCTACTGCTATTTCTGTGACATGCTGTCTTTTCTCAGTTTGTAAAAACAAGCAAAAATTGTGTTTATAGAAAATCACTTACAAAGGAAGACTATGGGGCAATGCATTCCAGAAAGTTTAAAAGCAGAAATGTAAAGCTTGTATTTTTGGTTAAGGAATTATATTAAATACATCCATACAAACGGTTTTGGAATGACCTGGAATGAGTAAATGATGATACATTTCATTTTTGTGTGAACTTTAGCGACATTTTCTAGTATGCTAATGTGTATTGTATGGTTAAAGGGATAGTTCACCCAAAAAGCTAATGTGTATTGTGTGGTTAAAGGGATAGTTCACCCAAAAATTAATATTCTGTCATCATTTACTCACCCTCAATTTGTTCCAAACCTGTATGAATTTCTTTCTTCTGCTGAACACAAAAGAAGATATTTTAAAGAATGTCGGTAACCAAACAGTTGATGGGCTCTATTGACTTCAAATAGTATTTTTTCTTTCATACTACGGAAGTCAATTGGGCCCATCAACTGTTTGGTTACCTATATTCTTCAAAATATCTTCTTTTGTGTTCAACTGAAGTTAGAAATTCATTCAGGTTTGGAACAACTTGAGGGGGAGTAAATGATGACAGAATTTTCATTTTTGGGTGAACTGTCCCTTTAAGTTACTGTGTTTACTACCTTTACATGGTCATGACAGAAGTTAAATGATTAAATAACTTTGCACAGGTAAGTTTAACAAGTAATTCTATCACACTATTCTTGTGTTACCATATACTATGTTTAAGTCTTGTGACTACTGACTACTTGCAAAACACTGTATTTTAATGTTTATCTCGAATACAAAACCTGGCCCACAGATTTCCTTTTGAAGCACATTACTGAAAACAGTGACAGCACAGATACTGTTGATAGAACGTAACCCGAAACATTTATTTAGGTACATTATGTACATAGAGCATAAAACAATGTGCAATATAAACATCATAAACAGACTTGACACAGTGTTCCTTGCACTTCCTGTGAGTGAGTGAGTGAGTGAGTCAGTGCGGAAAACAACTGTATGAAGTACTGTGTACCATTTGCATCTAAAACCTTAAATCTAAAAAGTCTTTTTGTCACACACAGAACACTGATGATAACAGTGTAAAACTTGTCATAGTAATGAATTTGTACTATAAACACAGTAACATTCCTCCGATATATCTTTCAAATGTGTTCAAAGATAGTTGAGTGTGTGTAGTATCCATCAGTTCTCTTTCAACAGGGAGTGGCTGCTGGATTGGAAAAGCTATTTGTTTTGTACCTTTTCCTGTTGATAAAGCCTCAACCCCATCCTACATGCTTTGTCTTCCTCTCCTTACGCCCTCCACTGCAGAAAAAATAGAGATGTGCTGTTAACCACTATCTGGGCCAGCGCTAAATTTATCACATTAGGTGCCTCAAAATAAGGACATATGGAATCTCTTATAAGATGATGCAACATTACATTGAGATTCAAAATACATAGCATATCTATTATGTTCTGTGATACTAAAACCTATTTGCCCATCACTAACATTACTGGAATTATAAGCCATGAACAAGACCAGACCCACCACACATTAAAAATTTAGATTTTTACATTTATAAAGTGAATATTAGGGGCCACAATGATGCTAGGATGTTCTGGGTGGCAGTTGATATTTGGTGTTGCAATGTGGGTGCTCTGGATAGTTGCTATGGGGTTGCTAGGGTGTTATAGGTGGTTGCCAGGGTAATATATGGTTGCCTGGGTATTCCAGGTGCTTACTAGGGTGTTACTATGAGGAGTTCCCAGGGTGTTGCTTGGGTATTCTGGGTGGTTGCCAGGGTGATATATGGTTGACCAAGTGTTTTGGATGGTTTCTGGGGTGTTACTATGCAGTTGTTCAGATGTTATGAGTAGTTGCCAGCAGTGTTGTAGTACTCGAGACTCTGACTCGGTCTTGAACTCGGTCTCGAGACCATATTGTAATGGTCTTGTCATGGACTTGTGTGCATTTTGACTCGGAATTGACTCGTACTCGAAAATATTAGGAATCGGACTCATTCCCGAGTCCATTCGAGTCCCATTCAAAATATTTCATGATTATTATTGTATGTTATTATTTCTGTAAATTGGTGTTTGGTTGACACGTCCAATGATTGGTGATTTTCTTGTGCGCAACTGCGCATGACTTGAGACTAACGTTAGTGCAAAGGCAGCAGGACTCAGGACTCGGATCATTTTAGTGACTCGTATCTTTGTATCACGTACAGCAAAATTAACAAATCTTTTTTCAAGTCATTTCGTTCATTTCAGCAGAATATAATTGAAATGTTACATTTTAAATTCCCCAACACATACTGCTTGTGCAAACGTTTATCACATTTGTAATAAAAAAATAAACTATAGTCTAATACAGCCATGAAGGCCAAATTATGAGTAAAAAATGATTGATTAATTAATTGCTTAGCAGGGTTTGAGGCTATGCAGTCTGTTAGTTCACCTTACCTCCAGATCAGAGTCGTTCTTTCTTTTGTCACCTCACATTTATCACGTCTGTTCCCCAGAAAGATTAGATACCTCTCGTGTCTAGAACTCCAAACTTTCTGGTCTCGGTCTCGACTCGGACTCAGCCCTCTCTGGTCTCGGTCTCGACTCGGACTCAATATACTCTGAACTCGGCCTTGACTCAGACTCGAATGAGCTGGTCTCGACTACAACACTGGTTGCCAGGGTGTCTGTGTGTTATGGGTGGATACCAGTGTCATAAATGGTTGCCAGAGTGTTCTGGGTAGTTGTCAGGGTGTTACTATGCGTTGTTGGGTTAATAAATGGTTACCTGGGTGTTCTGGGTGGTTTCTTGGTTTTACTATGCAGTTGTTCAGATATCATAAGTAGTAGCCAGGGTGTTGTTAGGGTGTTCTGAGTGGATGCCAGGGTGTTGCTTGTTCTGAGAGTTTGCTGGGGTAATATACGGCCAAGTGTTCTGTGTTGTTTCCTGGGTGTTTTATGAGTTGTCAGGGTTATACAGTTACCTGGGTGTACTGGGTGGTTTCTGGGTTTTACGATTCAGATGTTAGAGTGTTATGAGTTGTTTCCAGGGGGTAGCTAGGGTGTTCTGGGTGGTTTATAGGACGTTACTATGCAGTTGTTCGAGTGTTATGAGTAGTTGCCAAGGTGTTGTTAGGGTGTTCTTGGTGGATGCCAGGGTAATATAAGGTTGCTCAAGTGTTATGGGTAGTTTCTGTGGTATTACTGGTGGCTGTCAGGGTGTTCTGGGTGGTATATAGGGTGTTACTGGAGGTTGCCAGGGTGTAACTAGGGTGTTCTGGGTGGTTGCCAGGCTAATATGCATCTCAAGTGTTCTGGGTGATTTCTAGGGTGCTGATATGCATTGTCAGGTTAATATACGTTACCTGGGTATTCCAGGTGGATTCTGGGTTTTATTATGCAAATATTGAGAGTGCAAGAGTGGTTCCCAGGGTCATGCTAGGGTGTTCTAAGGGGTTGACAGGGTAATATGTTGTTGATCAAGAGTTCTAGTTGTTTGCTTCTTAGAATATTATGAGTGGTTCCCAGGGTGTTGCTAGGGTGTTCTGGGTGGTTTCCAGGGTAATATGTTGTTGACCAAGTGTTCAGGTTCGTTTCTATGGTGTTACTATGCGCTTCTTTACAATATTATGAGTGGTTTCCAGGGTGTTGCTAGGGTGTTCTGGGTGGATGCCAGGGTAATATATGGTTATCTGAGTGTTCTGGGTGGTTTATAGGGTCTTACAGGTGGTTGGCACAGTGTTGCTAGGGTGTTCTGGGTGGTTGCCAGGATAATATACAGTTGCCCAAGTGTTCCTGGTCGTTTCTAGGGTGCTGCTATGTGTTGTCAGGGCTAGCTGAATGTTTTATTATGCAGTTGTTAGGGTGTTATTGGTGCCTGCCAATTTGTTGCTATGCAGTTGCTGGGGTGTTTCTAGGGTGTTCCACATGGTTGCTAAGGTAATAGTAACAGAAAAGTAATCTGAACACCTCAGCTCAACAAATCGCACAGTATAAACAATAGTAACACTTATGTGCATATGTAAAGCACGGCACATTGTAATTCAGAGACCTGATGTTTATCTGACATAAATACACCCTATATACACTACACTAACAGCTGTTTATTCATGGAGGTATGAAAATTTAAACCACTTGGCAGTGTGAAATGACACCATGCTAATGTGCATATCCATAATTCATTACCTCAATCCATTTTGCAGTGAACTTGTGTGTGTGTGTGTGTGTGTGTGTGTGTGAGAGAGAGAGAGAGAGAGAGAGAGCGAGCACTGGATAACAAAACTACACACTGTAAAGTAGTTGTCTGTCTGTTTTTCAGATGACTTACAAACAACTTTGACCTATTAGTGTGTTAACCATACGCTGCTGGTGTCATGCATACATTGATGTCTTCTGCTGACAGCACAATTTACTCTGTTTTTCTCTCTTGTGAACATTAGTGGTTCTTAACGATTCTAATAAATACTTTTGCATTTGTCTGCACTGTAGACAACACTGTGTGTGTGAAACTGAAGCCACAAATTGTGGCTGGCAGAGTTTATATTGTCACATTACTCCTGTGAACTTGTTGCTGCACTCCTTACAAAAAAAGTGCTTTGCCGTGGTGATACCAATACCATCACCCTCGATAGTATCAGATGATAATACGATGGTAATCCAGTATAAAGCAAGGCACTCAATGATTAACATATTTATGTACCAGGATATTTACACGATACTCCAAGGTACTTGAAACAATACAATTATATTAACACAGTACAAAAAAAAAAATGTCTAGTAGTATCATGGTATTTTTACGGCCTGTTGGTAGAGAAATGTACACTTTCTGAGCAGGTTCTATTCTTTTTTTGTTTTGTTTTGTTTTGTTACTTTGGAGATGTCATAATAATAAGTTGTCAAAAGATTTTTTATGTGTTTGTCAATGACCTCGACTGAAACAATAACATTTAAATCGACAAATACAGGGAGAAAATAAAATTCGGAGATTTGCTCTTACCCCAGTAGAGGCCCTATATTACTTAAAAGGAAGCAGCTGTTATAGTTTGTCCACTGGTTTCAGTTCTCAACATGAACAATAAGATGGCCTACGCTTTGGTTTCAGTTGAACAGTCCGTCAAAAACTTCCCGGTTGAGCAAAATCCGAAAAACATGAAACCAGTGCCCTCTGCTGGTCAACGTCTGACTCACCTACCTGACCAAACTCACACCCTCGATTAGAAAATAATACGGCGATACTTTATCTTCTCGAATGGACTATATACACGTTCATTGCCTTAGTTCGGCTTCTGTAGGAATTAGATCCACCTGAAAGCCATCTCAAGACTGTTGGACGGGTGAGGAGTGTGCTCTGCTCATATATACACACATTCAGTTATGCATATCTGATACTACTCAATGACCTGAGAAATACAGCTACTTTTAAAAAAAATGATCCCTCAACATTGAATCACACAGGAAATACTGTAACTTGGGTATGACATCATACTGAACTACTCCTAGTTGTGGTTTACCAGTTTTAAATATTATTTTCTTGTGCATATTCCCAGTTTTAGTGGTCATGATTGTCAGTGTGAGTTATTTTAAATGTTGTGTTAGTAGTCTTTCATCAAATTATGTATATAAGATTACTATTCAAAAGTTTCGGGTCCTTTTTTTTTGGTAAGGTTTTTTGTTTGTTTGTTTCTAGCATTGACCCATTAATTTGATCAAAAGTGACAGTAATGACATTTATGTTACAAAAGACTTCTATTTCAAACAAATGTTTTCGATTTATCAGAAAATCACAAAATAATGTATCATGGTTTTCACAAAAATATTAAGTAGCACAATCATTTTCAACATTAATAATAACAGGAAACACTTCTTGAGCACCGAATCATCATATTAAAACAGTAGCTCCTCAATGCAGAACACGAGATCCAGGGTCCAGATCCGGGTAGGTTTAGGGATCAGGGGTGGGAGACGGGTAGGTTTAAGGACATGTAAAGTGGGAGGAGTTTGATCTGGATCCAACCTTGCCCCGTGGATCTCGTATTCTGCAGTGAGGGCCATCTCTATTAAAATAATTTCTCAAGGATCATGTGACACTAAAGACTAGAGTAATGACTGCTGAAAATTCATTTTCACAATCCAATCAATTCCCAAAAGTTTTATAAACATGAAATCTGAAGTCACACAGAGACAAAGACATTTGTTTTAATTTATTTATGATTATAAAGCTACAATTTACAGAATGTTCCAAACAGGTGGTGAGGGAACACAGATAGGAAGAGAGGATTATTTCTCCCCGGCTTTTGGGGGGACCCACTCGTGGATCTTCTTGCGAGTGGTTGAATAGGGCACGTAACAGTTTGATGTGCCACTGAGGTTGAACTGATGAACCTTGGCCAGGAACTTCTTGGGTTCTGGAGGGTGAGTGGTGGGAGGGTCATCCGTCATGCAGTGCAGCCAACGGTGCCTGAGAACAACATTTAAATATACATGTATAAAAAAATAAAAAATAAAAAAAATTATATATATATATATATATATTTATTATTAATAATAATAATAATAATAATAATAAATTAATACTTTATTTTATATTTTAAAATAATTTTCCTGTTAATTCCCCCAAGATGCATCAGCAAGAGAATTTCAAATATCAATAATTTGGATGTCTTTCTACTTTTCTTCACTGAATTTCTGAATTTGCAAGACAACCAGTTTTCAATTGCTCTGTAAAATTACCCAATGTTTTGCTCATTCATAATGGCTTTTTCATTCGGTCACTCTTAACACAATGCTCCTTAATTAATAAATTTTTTCACAAGAATAATTGTTTAAGGCAAAAGTAGGCTCTTTAAAGTGCTCTATAAACCAATACTTACATAATCTTAAAGGTGGGGTAGGCCATTTTTCAAAACGCTGCTAACCACACTGTTCTGAGTCGGTCTCGAAGCCCGGCCCGTCCACTGCTGCCAGGCAAGGCGAGTGCACTAACAATGACGCTAAACACCTCATTCTGTAGCGGTCATCAGTGCGCAGTGGTTTACCTGCACGACTCTCACTAGCTGGCCACTGTTACACACGCAATGCGAGAGTGGATGTCTGTTTATCACAGTTGACGCCCAAACAAAATAATGCTTCACGAAAAATAAAGCGCAGATGATGAATGAACAACAAGGAAGCACAAAAAATGATTGTACAGTACACAAGAGTAAATACAAATAAGAGTTCATTGTTAGTCGCCAACAGCACAGCAGCTCCAGACAATCAAACCCAGTGTTACTCACGTGTGAAGCGGAATCAAAGCAGCCTCCGTGTCTGTTTTCAGGCCTTTCTGCTTAGCTCTTTCCAGAGCTGGAAAGCTTTTCTAATATTAACGCTGGTCCTAAAGTGCTTGCCCAGTCATAAACCTTCATTTCAGTGATATTCTTTTGAGCTCTTTTATATCGTCTCTTTCTGTTTTTCTTCAAATCTCCCTCTTGCTTGTTGTCTCCTCGACCGTCATACGCCCCCTAATGCTGATTAGTTACACGTTTGTTGTTGGTGTCGGCCCGAATAACTTCCAAAGAGTGTTTTTGAAAAATGACTTACCCCACCTTTAAGTGCAAAAACTGCATATTACAGGGCAAAAGGAAGAAACTAAAGGTGATGATACACGGGGAAACTTATTGAGCAATGTTGCTTGGGCACTTTCCCATTGAGAATGGGAAACAAATTTCTATCTGGATACTTCAGATTGAAATTTGTTGCCCATTCTTAATAGGAAAGTGCCCTAGCAACATCGCTCGGCAACATTGCTCAAAAAGTTGCCCCGTGGATCATCACCTTGAGTCCATTAAAAGTAACACCATGCCAAAAATACATCTGTATATATTACCATTCAGCAGGGACCATGCTGCCATCAACGTCCCACAAAGTCCTCTTGCCGTTCATCTCTGTCGTGTAAATCACCCAGCGGTGACGGCCTGGAAATCACAAATTGAAAAATACATACTCAGAAGACATAAACACTGTGAATTTGTGTACAGACGATTAAGTATGTGAATTCATACCGAAAAAGTATTTGTTGTCCTCATAGTATTTGTTGCCATATTTGTCAATACCCACCAAGGCTCCTGTCTTGATATCATTCACCCTGAGAAAGACATTTGTTTATTAAATCAATTATTAATATATTGTGTAGTTTATTATAATAATTGTAAGTGTATTATATGCATATTAATAACAAATTCCGTGCAAAAAGTAGTATGGCAGCAGCAGCATACATTACACTACAGGTCCAACAAAAACGGTACAGTCTCGTCTCCTAAATATTAATACTAATAAATAAACGATACAAATAAAATTATGACACCATGGCCCCACTTATTAGTTCTATTTTGTATGACGATCTTAACTTGTTTCTATCTACATGTTGACAAAGGTCTCCGTGTTTAAAGAACTGTTTCATTGTAAATTGATATGCCAAGTAAAACTATTACTCCGGTAAACAGACACTTGTTAGTGGTTCGCAGTGATATGTGTGACTGTACAGTCACTATCAAAGAGGTCATTGCTTTGGATTCATTGTCTTACAGCTTTACACACTTCATTTCACACCCGTTTACCTCTAAAGCTACAAAACAATTAAATTTGAGTGATTCACCTGAATAGCTGTAGCAGGAAGCCTTTAACACCGCCATGACCGGTGAGTTGACCCACGGCCCGCCGCACTAAATTTGTGTACTCCGCCATAGCTGACGGACTCTAAACGCTGACGGACGGTCACGCAACTTTACAGTTCCCCCTGCACACGATCACGCGGTTTGGGTTCCGCCAACAATCTCTCAACTTCGTTTGAACCGTTTGAACAGATAATGTTGTTGTCTCTGGGCGACGTGCACTAACTTGAAAAAAAAAGAAAAGAAAAAAAAGCAGTTTATTAAGAAATATTCCAGGTGTTTCAATAATAGTAATAATACTAATATACATACATACGCGCGCGCGCGCGCACACACACACACAGTATATATATATATATATATATATATAATACAATTGAATTATCCAAAGCTTGATCGAGAATGTTTCTGAAAGGTCTGGTTTACCCTTTAATAAAAATATGACAACACAAACATAAGGTACATTCACAAGGTACTGCTTGGAATGAACCTGGAACAACTGAATGGATTCCAACACGTTTGACCAATACATTTCCATGACTTTCATTTCTTTACTAGATTTATTATTATTATTTTATACAGAGATTGCACTCACAGAGTATTATTTTGCCAATGAAATATATTAGAGCATAAACAGAAAAACGTACATGCACTATAGAAATTCCCATGACTTTTCCAAGGATGGAGAAAAGATGGAGTTTTCTGTGACCGTGGGAACCCTGTATATCACATCAAATGTGTTCATAAAAAAAGGAAAAGGCAAACAAATACCAAAATACCAACATTTTTCCCCTTGATTTGACATTTATTATTCCTATATACATGATTCATATACATACAAAGTCAGTGCTTGGAGGGGGGGGGGGGGGGGGCAAAGTTCTCTTTGGAACAAGTTCTTAAGAACAGGTTCCTTGCACTTCCTGTGTCTTTATAGACACTTGTCTAAACATAAGTACAGCAATACAATAAAAGCCCAAATTATCCAACCGCAGCAGTTGCAGTAATCCACTTTATCCATACTACATAACCCATAGACACAATCACTGACCAAATGAAAAAGCAAAGTCATAACAAATTGATTTTCTCATTCAAAACTCATATGATTATATCATAAAGATGCTGTTTTGGCCCAAAGGGTCTGAGTTAGCAAAGCCAATGACATTTTAAAGCTGATGGGTGTGGCTGTGGACGAGGCTTCAGTCACTCAGAGTTGCTGATTGGCTGGCTGTTGTAGTCGGTAGACTCCATTTTGAGGATGTAGGGAATGATGCTGTCGATCTGGACGTTGCCGATGAGACCGGCGAAAAAGAGCTCTTCAGTTACCGCAGCGCTCATGAGCCGCAGGGCAGGCAGACGAACTAACAGTTTTGAAAGGCTAATAGAAAAAGAGAATTTATATATTGTTTATAGTCACATCTAAGACATCTCACATAAAACTAAATGAAAAAAAAATATTTCTGAATATTTAAAATTCAGAATCTACAAGAGTCACTCACCGATATGTGTCCTCTGGATACACTTTGCTCACATAGTCCTGCAGTTCCATGTAGGCTTTCTCCTGAAAGCGCTCAATCTGAAGGGTGCCGTCCACTCCAGAGTGATCTACGACAAACACACATACAGTCAACTTAATTCTTACCTTTTTCATTTCCCTGCATTTTTTTTTTTTTTAAAGATAAACTCCAGTTGTGCTCACCCGGGCTGAAGAGAACCACAGCTTTGAGGTAAGCATATTCATATGCATCAGGACTCATGCGACTCATACTGTTACAAAATTCCTGCATACGCCAGATATGCTCCATGACTTGCTTCACCCGCTCTGGGGACAGTTTGTCTGTTAAACACACGTACACATCTCTCATTAGATGTCTGTGCCTCAGTGAATTAGCTCAAATTAGATTTCAAACTGGGGCCTGGGGATCCCCCGAGGGTGCTAGGGGGTCCGTGCAAAATTTGAGAAATGTATGTATGTAATGTAAGTATTTTTAAAGCTGTCAAAGTTACCCTGTGCTTAAAATATTGTTTTACATAATTTGACCAAATTTAGGAATTTATAATATTCAAAAATAGTAGCATACCTTCATCCAGACTGGTCTGTAAGTGGTTGATTATGGCCGTGAGGATCGTTTCTACATTCATAATGTGTGAACACTGAGCCAGACCTAAAGCAAACAACTCATTCCAGCAGGCCTTCATCAGCGTGATGCTGTTCTCTGAGCTAAATACCAAAAATACAGAGAATAAAATGAGGATAAAAGCCGCAAATAAAATCATTACACGGTACATTGCAATTTGAATTAGGTGTAGGAGAACAAATAAGGGTAAAAATGGCCAATTATGCCTGTAATTCTGTTCCACTGCCTAGGGGGCAACATTTTTAGGCATCATATGATCGCTTCTCTGACATTAAGGCTGTATTAAAAGGTAGGTAACTTAATAATGCTGATTCCTAAGATAATTTTTACCCAATTCTAATGCAGCATTGCATATATGCCAGAATACATTCGAGTGAGCTGTATAAAAAAAGGTGGTGGAGAATGCGGGAAGCGCTGATTATAAATATACTTATAATTCATTTAGTACTTAAAAATAAAGTATATTTTAAAGTATTATATTTGTTTTTTAATTATTAAATATATATTCCCAAAATATCCAAGTTACTTTTTCAAATAAGTAATGCAAGTTACTTTATCACATTTATTGACTGACAGCTCTCCTGCCCCCATGTTGAGAGAAATCGTAAGTGCAGAGGTGTTGTGTGCGCTGTATAAACATGATGGTTATTGCAGTTCTAGACTTAAATGTGAGCATTTACTCATCTCACTTGCACAAAAACAGTCAGTATTCCTCAAAATGAAAAAAAAACAAACTGTGAAATGCAATCTCAGAATATTGCACCAACCTGCAATAATTAAATTACACAAGTATACTTTATGTATTTAATCTTACTTTATTAACCAATGTCTTTGCTGCTGACCTTCGATGATCCAATCCAACCACACTAATAAGCAAAAATGACTGAATAAACATCACATTTGTGATCAGTCTGAAGCTTATTCATTTCACTTTTGGTGTGAAAGGGCCTTTACATTTGCCAAAAATAGAACTTTTTTGTTGTTATTAAAAAACAAGCAAGCCCAGCCCAGGTGAGAAAAAGTAACGCATTACTTTCCATAAAAAGTAACTAAGTAATGCAATTAGTTACTTTTTTAGGTAGTAACGCAATATTGTAATGCATAACTTTTTTAAAAAAAACTTTCCCCAACACTGTAAACTGGGATATTAATACACTCACCCAAGGGCCTGGAAGGCTGGAATAGAGCGTGCCCAGTGCATAGAGAGGAAAAGCAGACGGGAAGCTGATTCACAGATGTAATTCAGATTCAGGAAGTCTGGCATGGGCAGCGGCATCATCAGCTACACACAATATTTAATACACACTGTTATTCGACCATCATTTTTAGTGCTATAACTGCAGTGTATGTCAATCAACAGTGACCCCTGACCTTAAAGGGCACGTGCATATCTGAGAGCAGTGGTCCTTCCAGTTCCAGTAGGGCGGTGGACTGTTCATCAACCCTGACAGCCACCATCCCTTCTGCCACCTCTTCCCCACAACTATCCTCAGGTTGAAGCACCTTTGTGAGTGTGTCAAAGGCCCTGGACACAAACAAACACAAATATGTAAGCACAGCCATGTACCGCACATCTTCCAGGCTTGATATCAGAACTACACGAGTTGCTTTCCGCACCGTGTGACGTCATTCGACTCATCTCTCTGCATGTCTGTCATAACGCTGTCATCGTTACTCGCGGTCTCTATCCCCGATAGGTCAGTGCTGCTGTCCATCATCTCACGACTTTTGTTGAGGTGACCGAGAGACGTGACCACGTTAGCCAGGGTACCCAGATCTCCCTGACTGGAATCATTCTAAAGTGAACATCAGAAAACTTGAATATACATATTAACATATGAATGTCATACAGTGAATCTCATGAAAACATGCTCAGGTTAGATTGCCAGGGCATCTGCAGGGTTTTTAAAATCAAATTTAAGCCTTTTTTTTTTAAAACCTGCACTAATAAAATTAATGCTGTATGAGCTGGGAAGGGCAATGTCTATGGTAACACATAAAATGTTAATTAATCATAAAATGACTATAAAAACCACCATTTAAAGTGTTGAAATACAGGCTTTGACAAGAACAAAAAGTTTTATAAATTGATAAACCTCACATTTCAGCCTTTAGACCATTTTTTCAGAAAAGGGTTGAGTCAAAATTATAAATGATTAGGCCTATATTTATTTTCTGATGATTATACACATATATATTTTAATTAATTTTTGCAGTGGTGTAATAAAACAGCACAGGCTGAATGAAAATACTAATTAACTCTCTGACAGTAGGTGGCGTTTAGGGAACAGCAGAAATATAGCGGTTACCCTGGTAAGCAGCTGCGCTTTTTAGAACTGCGAATTTGCAGGTGATAAACACCAAAAGGTAAACTATCGCAATTCCTGTTTTTCCTTTCCTCTTGAAATGATAATTAAGACTTTTCTTATACAATTTAAAAGATTTTTTTTGGCCTTAAATTTGATCAAACTGAATTTAAGATTTAAGACTTTAAGGACCTGCAGGGTCCTTTTTAGTAAAATTTTACTAATTTTACTAAAATTAGTAAAAATTATTTTATTAAAAAATCTTCACAAATTTTTATGGTGTAAGAAAAGAACACTACTGCTGTAAAACTACTTGTAAATATAAATAATATATAGTATACAGTTAAATAATATATATTACTAATGAGAACTGGGGGGAAATATATGTTTAATTTTCATGAAAATAATGCCACCGTGCAAAAAAAAAAAAAAAAAAAAAAAAAAAAAAACTTGACAGTCCTAAAATAGGCTTAATTTTCTTTATGCAAATTTTATTTTGATTTTGTGGTGAAACATGTTGAAGCATGTTCTTGACGGAGATTAACCTAGTAGTCTTTTTTTTAATTACAGGGACCAGGAAAATAGATGTACAAATAGATTACAGCTGAGTTTCTAAAGGAATCAAAAGGTTAGTTCACCCAAAAATGAAAATCAAACCTGTAAGACTTTCATTCATCTTCGGAACACAAATGAAGATATTTTTAATTAAATCTGAGAGATTTCTGTCCCTCCATTGACAGTCTATGCAACTACCACTTTGATGCTTCAAAAAGTTCATAAAGAGATCGTAAAATTAGTCCAAATTTTCTGAAGAGACTCGATCGCTTTATATATTGAACAGATTGTATTTAGGCTTTTATTCACATATAAACATTGATCAGCGAACATAAACAGAAGATCGACCGTACATGCTTTGAAGCTCGAGAACAAACCTCTTGCGGAAGCTCAAATGTGCTGCGTAACACGAGAATGAACCTCATGGGTTCTCGCAAGTCAAACAAGCATGCTTGAGCTTCCTGTTACCAGATCAGATGTGTGAGTTGATGAACGTTTATGTGAATAAAAGTCTAAATTCAATCTGTTCATCATTAAAAGGATCTTGTCTTCAGAAAATTTGGACTAAACCGCTCAATTCATATGGATTAGTCTCTTTATGAACTTTTTGAAGCTTCAAAGTGGTAGTTGCGTAGCTGTCAATGGAAGGACAGAATCTCTCACATTTCATTAAAAATATCTTCATTTGTGTTTCCAAAATGAACGAAAAGATGGGTTTGGAACGGCATGAGGGTGAGTAATACAATATTCTAATAATATTAATAATATATTTATTTTTAATAATAAGAATTACTACCAAAAAAAAAAAAAAACATTTTACCTGATCTGGTGAAGAAGGAATTAAAATGGTGTTGTCAAGTTTGGAAAGTGATTGCTGTATGTTCAAGAGCATGTTGGAGTCCAGTAAACTGGTGGACCTGTGATCAGACAGAGTGAGAGAAAGAAACGAAAAAAATAAAAATAAAAAATTCTTTTTGACTGACAAAAACACATTCACATCCGTACCTGGTGGTCTCTTTTTCGTTAACAAACGTTGGCATGGCGGCGAGAGGGCTGCAGAGGTTTTTGCGGATGTAGATCTTTTCGATGGAGGGCGCACAGTTTGCTGGCTTCTCTCTCGACACTTCCACCGGTTTCCTCTCACACTGAACAGCTGTTGGCAGAATTTCAGCAGGTGAAAATCATAAGTCTTATCACAAAAGTGACAGCACACCCCTGCATCAGTCATGTCCAGAATGACAAATGGTGCAGGTACATGTTTTGTATCTGATCTGGACTCACAGTCTTGTTTCATGCCGAGGGCCATGCAGCGCTGCAGTCTGCAGTACTGACACCGGTTCCGATGGTGTTTATTGATGATACATTCTCCAGACCCGCGGCACGTGTACACCAGATTCTTCCTGATGCTGCGCTTGAAGAAACCCTTACAGCCCTCACAGCTCACTGCTCCATAATGACGACCTAAACACACACACACAATGACCAACAGGACAAATGCAACTATTTATAAGTGTCTCTCTCCAGTAATAGCATGCAGCCAGTTTGAGGTCTACACAAGTGTGTGTGTGTGTGTGTGTGTGTCATGTACCTGAGGCCTTATCTCCACAAACTACACAATACTCCACTGGAGGCTTCATAGCGCCCTGTTCTGAGCCCTCCGTCACAAACTGAAAAACAAAACACTCTAGCCTATAAATATGAACATTAACATTGTGTAAATTACAAAAGGAAATACCATATACAAAAACAAACAAGCAAGTACAGACTATCACAATTCAAACCGATATGAGAGGACTACAGTTATAGTACACCTAAAAAAAAACAGTATTGTGGTGGTACCACATTACAGTGATGTATCAGATGCTAATAATACGGTACTTTGACATATACATGGTATTAAATAATTATCAAAGTATTTATATGGTGTTTCTCCGCACTAAAGGCTCAACTTGAGTTTGACATTAGCATGTTGCTAAGCTAACAGCGCAACTCTTTAATAAGCATAAAAGACACATAGCACACACAAATGTTGGGTAAAACCATCCATTTACACCAAACTCTTTTAATAAAGTGGTGGATCCAAAATGGTCAATATTCATATTCATGCATTTTATTCATATTTCATGTTAATCATTTATGGCTTATGATTTATCAATATTACTTTTGATTTCATATATTCATGTACTCCTACTCCATATAATCCTCATCATATTTTCAGGTATTTACTTTTTATTGTACTTCTTTATGGTTATTCTTCTTGTATCTTTAAGAGTATGTATGCTTGCTATATTCAATTGTTCTTCAATTGTTTGTGGTTAGATATTGGACGCCTATATAAACTGCTGCTTGCCGGCTCCTGCCTGATCAATAGCTGTAACTATCTGCACCTTCTGAGCCAACTGCTGCTCCGTCACAATCTGATACAACACATGACAACAAAGACCATCAAAATGAAACCTAATGACATTTACAGCATTAAGCTCAGTGAAAGCCTGTTCACACAAACATGAATGATTGGCACTAAAATTCTTCTTCTGCTTCTTCTGCTATTTACTGTCGCTAAAAACTGTCGCTTTTTTTTTTTTTTTTTACAACCATCCATACAAAAATATAATAGCCATATAACAGCCATTCATTAAAATACAAATGTTTATCGCACTAAATATTCACACGAATATTTAGTCCTCGAGTGTCTAAATGTGCAGTCTAAGTCACCTGTAGGCCTCCATCCGCAGACACCAGCTGAATTCTGGGACTTTCTCCTTCCATGATAACGATTTGTCAAAAAAATCTGCCAAGTACTGAAGCGATGATGTTTTCAGAATTAGTTGCTCATTTGAATTTGATGTACCTTTGTATCAAAATATGTCTGTTTCCATTTCTGCAGACATGAGATAATACAAGATCTGCAATATTCTCTTAAAGGTGTCAAAACAACACCTCGTATTTTCATCTATCTTTGACATTTAACCAGTCACTCTGACCTAGACATTACACCAACTATGACATAATGGATAAGTCTGTTTGACCTTTTCTTATTAGACCAAAACATGAGCTTGAGTGGGATGTAAGTTTTCCTATGCTTATGGTATAAAACGGACTGGGTCTTGGATAGTTTAGCTTTTGCTTTGCTCTTTTAGCTTCTTGCTCTTGTCTACTTTTTGCTTCTTGCATCCTTTCTGCTTCTTCTCTTCTACCTCTCATTTCATTCTGCAAATGTCTTAATTTTGTTCCTTCTTTCTCTATATTCTGATCTTCATCTTCATTCGTTAAATACAATACTCTGGATTTTATTATTAACTATTAATTACTTAATTAATTTGATTGTCTCTATAATTTTTAATTAATACATTTGTTATTCCTTATTCTCTGACATAATCATTGCTGGACTGCCTGGATCTCATTGCCTCAAGTTTTTGCATCATAAAGGAATGAAATATAAGTTTTTATAATCAAAAACTCGCTTGCTTTGTCCGCCATATTGGATTATTCCACGTGACCAAAATACTGCAGTTTTAATGCAAATGTATAGATTATGCATGCAGTTGAATGCATAGCCTTTGAAAGTAAACTCCATCTGATAGCATGCACAAACACAGGCAGTCAAGTCGACACATGCCAACTAGACTAGAAAGTTTCATCTTTGTCTAGTGTCTATAGAAGTTATGCCTGCTAAAAATGTACTTTTTTAAACTAGATTCGTGGGTGTCTCTTAACCGGTCTCCAGTAGTAGTAGTAGGCCTAGTAGTAGTTGTTGTTGTTTCGTTTCTTTTTCAACTGTGAAACAATACTTCAGGCCAGTGTTGCCACCTTGTGGACCAACTAAAAAGGTCAAAGAAATTCAAGGCGCATACACAGTATGCGCACACTATGCTAATGACGAAATGTACAGCACGCCTACTCAATGTTGAAATGTTTACCTGGATCTGTTGTCCTGTCAGCTCAGGTGATGCGAAAAGCAGTTGATTGACAGCTGACCCATCGGCAGAGGTTAAGATGACCTTGGCTGGTGAGTTCTCTTGTTTGATGAACAGTTTCTCCTGGTTGGGGTAATCCAGGTTAGCTAATATAAACTGCTGCTTGCCGGCTCCTGCCTGATCAATAGCTGTAACTATCTGCACCTTCTGAGCCAACTGCTGCTCCGTCACAATCTGATACAACACATGACAACAAAGACCATCAAAATGAAACCTAATGACATTTACAGCATTAAACTCAGTGAAAGCCTGTTCACACAAACATGAATGATTGGCACTAAAATTCTTCTTCTGCTATTTACTGTCGCTTAGCAAAAGCACAACCATGTTGTAAGGTGTGTTTGACTTGAAGCGGCGCTGCGCAGCACCACTTCAAGTTGAACACACCTAAAGTTCATGTAACAGCAGTGACCAAAAGTGCAAATCTTATTGGTTAGCTTTTTTCAAAGTGCGATGAAGTTTTTTTTTTTTTTTTTTTTTTTTTTTTACAACCATCCATACAAAAATATAATAGCCATATAACAGCCATTCATTAAAATACAAATGTTTATCGCACTAAATATTCACACGAATATTTAGTCCTCGAGTGTCTAAATGTGCAGTCTAAGTCACCTGTAGGCCTCCATCCGCAGACACCAGCTGAATTCTGGGACTTTCTCCTTCCATGATAACGATTTGTCAAAATCCGTGGCTTAGCAACGCCCCATCAGCCACACGCCCACCTGAGAAAAATAACACACAACCCTATGATCAGATGCTTTCTTAAAGGGTTAGTTCACCCAAAAATGACATTTCTGTTATTAATTACTCACCCTCATGTCGTTCCAAACCCGTAAGACCTTGTTCATCTTCAGAACACAAATTAAGATATTTTTGATGAAATCCGAGAGGTTTTTTATCTCCCATAAAAAGCAACGAAATTACCACATTCAAGGTCCAGAGAAACAGTAAAAACATCGTTAAAATAGTCAATGTGACTACAGTGGTTCAACCAAAATGTTATGAAGCGACGAGAATACTTTTTGTGCGCAAAAACAAAACAAAAATAACGACTTTATTCAACAATTTTTCCTCTTCCCTGCCAGTCTGCTATGCAGTTGACGTAAAGAATGCACTGCAGAGCTTCCGTGTTTACGTCAGAACGCCGAACCTCTTGGATTTCATCAAAAATATCTTAATTTGTGTTCTGAAGATGAATGAAGGTCTTACGGGTTTGGAACGACATGAGGGTGAGTACTTAATGACAGAAATTTCATTTTTGGTGAACTAACCCTTTAACTGCAGTTTTCTCACTGCTACCATTTTTGTTGTTTATTTTGTTATTGAGAGAGAAGCATGCAGCACATATTTACATATTCATCTAAATGACGCTCCCAGCACTGTGTGCTGTGTCATAACTCATGATGTTCATTAACAGCGATAAAATAACTATATTGGGGTCTTAAGATACTGTAAAAGTTTTCAAACTGGGATCCACACAAGAGTGCAAGGGGGTCTGTGGAAAAGTTAAGAGAAAAACAGTGTAAAAATAAATAAATAATAATTCTAAAATAAATAACTATATAAAAATTGATACAAAAAAAAATAAAAAAAAGATTTAAATAAATAAATAAATCTAACAGTCCAGTAAAATGCATAGTAGTGTATTGTTATAGAATCTAAATATTTCCAAATAAAATTTTACATTTTAGGATGGGGGTCCCTCGAACAAGGATGATCATATTTGGGGTTCTGTAGCATCTAAAAGATGCTAGGATGTTAATTAAAAATAATAATAATAAAATATCACTCATGTCCACAGCATAAACGGCCCGGGATGGCTTTCATACTGAAGTTTAATATTTAAGTTTAGGGGTTTGTTGAAATAATGATGCAAAGGAGGTCTGCCTCAATTCATGTGATGTTTCAACCTATTTAATATCAGTCAAGTGATTCACGACTTTACAGTTATTGTCATTCCATCATCCTGACCAATGATTTAAATCAGGAATCTTCAATATTAATGAGCTGCTGTTATACGCTCTACATATGTTCACGTATTCTGTTCAGTGTTGTCAATCAGTTCAGACTGATAAAGAAATACTGAAATCTCACAGGCAGGCATCTGATTAGCAGTAGCTACATTAGCACACTAGCTAGCATCGCGATTTGGTTTTAGTGTTATTCAAAGAATAGAATGACTTAAGAATGAATAAATGTGATCTAGCGTGAATGACAGCTGGGGGTCAGTAACTCATGTGGAATGTGTATGTGTTGATCCGGGAAGATAAAGTTAGATCTGTTCCTGTAGGTTAAAGGTCATGATTGAAGGGTTAAAGCTCCTCAGACATACACAGAGGGATCTTCACTGCAGCAGCTCCTCACACGTGGATTACAGGACAAATCTAGTATTTTCAAAATTTTAGATCATCAAATAACTTATAAATAGGTCAGAATAATCGCCTTTGTGTTACTGTTATCGGTATTTGTTGTGTTTATCAGAGCGCTGATGTCAGATTTACCCACTAATAGCGTTAGCTTGCTAAATAACGTCATACCTGCATCAAATTTGCTATGATGTTCATTAAATGCCTAGTTAATATTGTTTATTTTTCTTAAATGTCCAAAAAGCTCGTCTTGTCAGTTTAATCGCAGACATGTAAGGATTGATTTGATTCCCGATATTTCCTGTTAAGTTAGCGGCTAACTTACTACGCTAACGCGTGTTAGCAGGCCGGCTAACAACAATGCTAACATTCTCCCGAGTTATTAATCCTGAACAATTACTGCAAACACAGTGTGGTTTAATAATGTAGAAAGGGTTAATCTTACCCTGAAACCGTGAATAATTATCCAAATACTGTGATGTTTTGATAAATTATCGTAAACTGACGGCTCACTGCAGCTACAGGAGGTCAGAGTTCGCGACCCGTTCAGAGGAGACCGGTACATCTGCGCATGCGCGAATACACTCGTGAGCCAGGCAGTCAGCGTTGAACGTTCATTTTAGTTAAGGTTGAATGATAATTTACGCCGTTAGCCAGTATGACTTACTTAGACTATATTTTTTTTATAGTAGTGCTCTAGGAAGCCAAAGTGATATATAACGGCCCCAGTTTAGCCAATTGTGAATTCTCTTACGTTAGCTGTAACATCTACAGTACCAACAGCTCTGCTAATGGATAATGCACAAATCAATAAAAATAAAATATTTAAGTTAATTGCAGTACTTGTTGTATTAGCCCATATTAAAAATACATTTTCTATCAATAACTTTGCTCTCTTGTTATTGTATCGTCAATTGAATGGAAGAACCCATATCATGATGTGATGTCTAACTGCATTGAATGGATAGGTATATTACGTGTGCAATGTACTTTTATATTTAGCAAACATAACCCAAGTCATTATGAACCAAAGTTTAACCAGAGACACATACATGTTATCTCATTACATTACATTATTTATTAAAACAATTATTTGCACTTTACACTTATGTTGGGGCATAGCCTACTCCCTTGAAATCCTCAAGATATTAACAGATTACTTCAGGATGTAAAACCTTCTGGAGATCCTTAGAAATTTGGGATACAACAGTGAACTAGTGCCAAGATGACCAGGAATAGCAATTATATTTTTCTTTAAAGTGGAGAAGAAAAAAAACAGTGGTGTATCTGTTTCCCAAAACAATCTTACAAAATGTAAACATTCAAAACACAAATGTGATCAATATCGAACATATTAGCACAAAAAAAAAAAAAAAAATCCATTTCTTTGACCTGTTACCCTTCAAACAGTGAAAGATCAGTGGCTTTCTGTGTTTGAAGCTGATGAAGGATTTAGTGAAAACTGTAGAGAATATAATCAGGATATACCTATTGTCAGAATGTCCTGAACAAGGTGCATTAGAGTATTTAATGTGTGTTATATCTTTCCCTGATAAGAGCACTAGTTTTTCCTCTCTGTATTCACAGCCGGTGTGTTATAATGTCTTATATAGTGAGTTAAAACAGTGCTGAGTTAGCCAGCCTAGCACTGTGTCTTTACTACCCATAATTCATGTAGGCCATTAAACATCCTAAACTATTTTAAATACACCTGCATTATATTACCATTTACAAAATATGTACACTTCCAGTTCTGTCCAGTATAATGTTTAAAACATCGGTCAATATGCCTACTTTTTTACAAAAGAGTTTAAGATTATTAAAAACATTTTTCTAACTGTAACAGGCTAACTGAAAAATCAAATAACAAAGGGCCTCTTCAGGAAAATCGAACAGAACAAATATGTATAAATTGTTTGCAAATTGTCGCATATAATGCACAAATTGTAAAAAGAATGTGCATATAAAAACTGTTGCATGCAATGTGTCAATCTTTCGTTAAAAAACATTCTTACGTAAATGCTCACATTTCATGCGTGAATCTTTCAAAAATCATTATGTAAATAGTTACATGTAACGCATTGTTTTTGAAAACCATTCTTAAAAAATGTATATTGTTACATTCAACGTGTGCATCATACGTAAAACTGTTCTTATGTAAATTGTTGCAGGTAATGAAAGAATTGTTTGTAAAACCACGCTTGGGTAAATGGTCGCATGTAATGTCTAAAATGTTTGTAAAAAACGTTCTGCAAATGGTCACGTTCAACGCATCAATCATTCGTAAAACGGTTCGTGTAAAAACTGCGCAAATCAGTTGTAAAAACAATGGTTTTACATACAATTCATACATAAAGTCACTCTGTTTGTGCTTCACGATTAAGGCCGAGTAACATTTTTAAGCCTTCTTTTCCCAGCTTTCACAGTTGAAATCACAAAATCTCCCATAATGCACCATGCCAGACAGCACCACATGATCGTGCCAAAGGTGTGACCTGGCATCAGACATTCCTCGTGTCATACTTGCTCATGCACATTCAGACTTGACTATGAATCACACTAGTGACCAAATTTTTAAACCTTCATCAGGAAACAAGTAATACCTGCAATTAGATTCAAACTGTCCCTATGACATCATAATGGAGCGTTTCAAAATATCTAGCGTTCCAACATTGGCAAGAATTCGAGTCACTGTCTGGTGGTTTTGACCCTGAATGCTCTGTGGGCTGGTTTCATGGTAATGTTAAGCACCAAAATGAGCTGTTACAGAGAGGCAGTGATTCCTAAAAATGACATTAAGAACAAACTTATGGATTAATACCTCACATTTTTGAAGTACGATAGAGGCAGTCTGTTTAAAAAGCCAGTTGTTTTGCCTTCATTAAGGTGCTTAAGATAGATTAATGCATAAACTACATCTACCAGCATCCTTTGCTTCAAACTGGGTTTTGATTTATGCATCCTTAGATCTGTGTAACACACTGGAGAGACCCAGACCAGCGACATTTATTTATTCTATTTAATCCAACCCAGACCAGTCAAAGGATCATGGCCTCTTGAAACGCTTCGATCCATCTGAAAAAGAAGCACAGATTTAGTTTGAATCAACGATTCTTTAATTAGATTCATAGAACAAACTCTATAGAAGTTCATGAAGTGTTTTTCTGGTGTACCTCTGAGCAGTGGGTATATCCTCTGCTCTGAAGATGTAGTAGAGTGTGTTTTTATGGTACAGTTTAAACTGCATTTTTTGAGCCGGTCCTGTCTTCTCCTCGCGGAGAAAAAAGCCCAGCAGTGGCTGACTCTCCAATGCTGCAACATCCTGAAAACAACGCAATCATCATCACATGACAGCTTTTATTATGTCATACACATCTGCATATTCTCATGACACTGAATCAAAAAAACAAAAAAACAAAAAGCAGTATAGAGGAAATAATTGACGTAATTACAGCCTTCATTATTGCAAAAATTACTGTTTTCAAAATAACAGTTTTTCCAAGAACAAGCAACTTTTTTTTTTTTTTTCCCAACAAACAGTCCTGTAACTTTACTAAAAAAGTCATTCAAATGTCATCTTAAAACTGTCTATGCTGATTGTATATGTTTTTGGAAAAGGAATAAATGTTTAATTAAACAATGTCGCTACGTTTACGTTTACGATGTTGTTTTTTTGTAGAGTAGATTGTTTTTCTGCCAACCATGGGAAGATTCTAGTTTTGTGGACACTGAGTACGTAACATAAATTAAGGTCCTTTTAGTCTTATGATAAAGTGTGAATTTATGTTCAAATTGGATATTGAAATCCTGATTATTTGTGTACAAGTGCTACATTGATGTTTTTTTGTCACACTGTAAAGGCCCGTTCATACCAAGAACGATAACTATATCAGGGTCCACACCAATGAACGATATCGTTCTGTTTATTATAAGGTCATCTGCAGCTCTTTAAAGGGGACCTATAATGCCCCTTTTACAAGATGTAATATAAGTCTCTGGTGTCCCCAGAGTGTGTCTGTTAAGTTTCAGCTCAAAATACCCCACAGATCATTTATTATAGCTTGTCAAATTTTCCCCTACTTGGGTGTGAGCAAAAACATGCCATTTTTGTGTGTGTCCCTTTAAATGCAAATGAAGACAGCGGAGCTTTAACAGCTTGCCTTCAGTTGCTCAACAACAAAACTGGAGAATCTCACGCAGCCAAAATGACGATTGTCAGTAACGGTGTTCAGCCTTACATTGTTCAAACCGGAGTCGGACACTGAAGGAGAGACTCAGGAAGAAGTTAAAACTTTTAGAATGCATCTGGATGTTTCTGAATGGTTAGTGGATAAATTTATGTAGTTGCTGTGGAGTTGATTCGACTCATCGACTAGCATGTGCCGTCATGTTAATCTTTTGTGCAAATCCAGCATTGAATTGACCCTCGTTTGTGAAGCAGTCTGGCATAAAATGACGGCATGTAACAACACTCTACTACAACAACTCTTCCTCTTCTCTAAAGCAGCCCAACATGGCCTCGCCCCCTTTGTTGCGTGTTCTCAGTGGCAGGGTTTATGTAAATTTTAGGGTTTGTGATGTCACTAACCCGGGAAGAATCTTGTTGTAGTCCCTACCAGCCGTTTGTTGTAGTCCTTAAACAGAGAATTCTTTAAAAGAAAATATCTCCATTTGCATTGAACTTTGAGCGTCGTAACTTTGCAGATGTTGTTTATGCTCCAACAGCAACATTACACACTGACTAAAGTTAAAAAAGTGAAATCATAATCAACCACCCCTATAAAGCAGGATGGATTCTGATTGGCCGTCAATGCTTTTATCATTCATCAGCTGGAAAAAATTATTGTAAAAGTGATTCCAATGTTATAATTTCTCATACCGTTATAGTTGTGGTTTGGACTCTGCTATTCTTTTACATTTAGAACGAATTTACAACTATATCTTTATCGTTATAGTTATCTTTCTTGTTGTGAATAGGCCTTAAAACTGGTCTTAAGTAATTGTCGTAAAATCATTAGCTATGTTTCCATCCACCTATTTTTATGCGCATTTCAGGATATCTCATTAAAAGAAACGGCAAAATCCGCATAAATTCTAAAAATGTGCATAAAAAAACGTTATGCGCTCAATTGAGTCGGGTAAACTTTTTATCCGATAAGAAAACATGCGCATAAACTACGATGGAAACACATTAACTGAATAAATTCCTTGATGTGCATCAAAAAAGACATGACTTTGTGACTTTTGGTGCGTTCAAGTCCTCCTGGGAAGTTCGTATTTACCAGGTGGGAAGTATTTGTCAGGTGCGTTCAAGTCACTTTCGGCGAAGATGGCGGTGTACCTTCTCTTCATTAACTACACAAAAATATAGCAATGTCTTTGAAATATGCTTATAGAAAATGAATGTGGACAAAGAATGTGCATCAGGTGTGTTTTGCTTTTTGATGTTTTTAATTAATGTATGAAGCCAATATAAACTTTATCGGTACATATTATATTGTTTATATTACAATGCTATTATATTTTGTGCAGAGAAATAACTTATTTTGTTGTAAATAAAAAAGCCTGACAATATCACCGCTAAATATTGTGGTATTCCGCCATGTTTCTTACTGACACGCCCCCAACTCATAAAGATCGGGGCTTATGCTGCCTTCACGTGCTCTCGGAATTATCGTAAATATGAGTTTCCAAAGTAAAAATTGCACATGAACGCCCTCCCATTTCGAAAGTTGAATGCGATGAGCTCGTAATCACGATTTCAGAAGTGGGAATTGTAAAATTTCCGATAGCACGTGAAGGCAGCTTTAAAGAAAATCCCGAGCTTCTTATTTACGACTTTGTGGTGCCGTTCATGTGTGTTCAACTCGTAAATACGTTCTTTTCGACATGACTTGAACGCACCATTTGACTATGGGACGGCATAACTGGACCAACCAGCTGACCGATCTCGTTGCACAGCATCTGAAATGCTGTTTTGGTTGTTCTTAAATGCCTAAGCAGTCTGTCGTCAAAGTGGTTCAGTATAATTTCCTCCCAGAACTGTCTTACACGACTGTGTTCCCAAACAGCAGGCATCTGCCTCCGAAAGCAAGATAACTTTATTATGTTTCGTCTGTGCACTCTGAGGCGTAAGTAATTTATAATATACAAAATTATTATATACAGCAGCTTCTCCTACTGCAGCAACTTCCATTTTTCTTAGTGATATTTGTGACCCTGGACCACAAAACCAGTCATAAGTCGCACGGGTATATTTGTAGCAATAGCCAACAATACATTGTATGGGTCAAAATTATCGATTTTTCTTTTATGCCAAAAATCATTAGGATATTAAGTAAAGATCATGTTCCATGAAGATGTTTTATAAATTTCCTACCGTAAATGTATCAAAAATGTATTTTTGTGAGTGGATATGCAATGCTAAGGACTTAATTTGGACAACTTTAAAGGCGATTTTCTCAATATTTAGATTTTTTTGCACCCTCAGATTCCAGATTTTCAAATAGTTGTATCTCAACCAAATATTGTCCTATCCCAACAAACCATACATCAATGGAAAACTTATTTATTCAGCTTTCAGATTATGCATAAATCTCAATTTCAAAAAATTGGCCAGGGTCACATTTAGCGCCAGTTTATCAGGAAGTGATGATTTTGTTCTCTTCAGCTCACTGGATGGAAACGACTTTATTCACAAATGTTTTATGCAATATTCCAATTTTGCGCACAAATTCACAACTTTGGATGGAAACAGCTATTGTTACGTAAATTTTTGTGTGTAAAAATATTCTTAAAATGTTCATAAAATCATTCTTAAAACAGCCAAGTGTGACGTTGAGAAGTTTGATTCATTTTAGTAAATCATTTTGTTCAAACTGATTTTATAAATGAACTGTTAAAAAAAAAAAAAAAAAAAATATATATATATATATATATATATATATATATATATATATATATATATATATATATATATATATATATATATATATATATATATTCACAGAGACTGGAGAAAAGTCCCTGTGTGGAATTTTACATCTTTTGTTATAGTGACAAATATTTAAATGTTGCCATTTGTCACTATGTTTTCCGCTTGAGGACTTTTTTAGTTTTATTAGTGGCATTTAGCGTATACTCACAATAATCCACTTTTTTGTGCATCTGATAATGGTTAAACATATATAAAAAGTACCCTTTAAATAGTTTCAATATTATAATAACAACTATTTGTTAGTAGCTTGGTCAACGACAGTTTCAAAGTAGCTTCCCCAACAATGCTCTGTTAAAAGTCTTTTTACGTAGCTTCAATATAGTTATCTGCTTTTTGTTAATAGTTTGTAGTGTAACTATGCTACAGAGATACCACTGAATGATAAAGCTTCCTCAACACTGGCTAAAAGTTATTACATAAATAAAGGAAGCATACTTCACTAGCGGCGTAAGTGTAGAGGACTTTGTTCTTAATGACAAACCACAGCCTCTTCCACGGTTTCTTGTGGCCTTTGGATCTTTGCAGATATCCACTCATGGAGGAGTTCTCAGTGTTGGCAGACACCTGTGAGTGAGATGTTTTAATAATGACATCAGCATTGTGGTAGAAACCGAAACCTTCACTACAGTGAGATATTATGTTACATAAATTCTGCACGTCATTGCAATTAAGTGTAATGTACAACTTCAGGTCACCTCTTTGAGGGCAGAAGGGATCCTTTTCTGTTTTCTAGAAAAAGCAAATGTTGAACTCCGCCCACTAGGGGAAACCGTTACATTGGATTGGTCACCTAAGAGACAAAAGCATCACATTAGAACAGCACATTACAACAGCACATCATAACAGCACATTAGAAAAAATATGTGGTATGTCTTTGCAGCCACACAAGTTATACTTACTTAGGGTCAAGTATGAGCAAACACCGCTAAAAACAAGCATGTTAAATAAACAACACTACTAGTAGAAAAGTTAAAGTAAGAGAACATGAAGGAAGAGACGAGAAGATTGGTTGACAACAGAAATCTCGTACCCTTGTGCTGTAGTTTGATATAGCAGTGGTCGCATACTCGTGCCAGCTGATTCTTCAGGTATTCCAGGTAGTATTTATTGGACGAACATGCCTGACACACCACCTGTTGCCACAACAAACAGATATCAGTCAGACCTATTTGTTCATTCAATAAAAAGAAACAAAGCCTAGAAGTTTTCATATTTCGAACCTTTCCGCAGGCACGGCAGTGGTGGCGTCTCCAGGTGAGTGTGAACTCACACGTGCAGATCATACACATGGTTGTTCTCAAATCTGGAATCCAGATAGGAGCTTTAGAGCCCAGCGGTAGACCGTCATCAGAGATTCCCTCCAACTACACACAGAAAAAACACAGATGCATGAGACAAAGTTAAATGTCTTTTCACACAAGTTTTCGACAAAAAACATATGATAAAATTTAAAATAGATGCATGTGAGCTCCTTTATTGTACTGTAAAGATCAGTTGCTTTTTTATTTGGAAGCCAGGCTGATTTTCTAATAGTATGAATGCCAAAAAATGTATTTGTTTTTGAAAATTTCGATATTGGATGGTGTAAATAGTTCTGGTACATCCTTTGTGAATATCTTATGATGTTAATGTTGTTAAAGACTAAGTTGTTTTTTAATACAGCATATTTCGGGTATACAAACTTTTTTCATAAAAAGATAGAACAGCCTTGCCGAGAATAGTTCTGGTGCATTATTTGTGAATATTTCATAATTTTATGTTAATGGCAAGGTCGTATTTTAACAATTCAATCAAGTATGAAGCATTTTTTTCTGAGAATTATCAGAATTTGGCATTAGACTTGGTACGCATAGTTCTGCTGCCACCTTTATGAATATATTATGCTTATGTCTTTTTCAAACAGCTGAACCATTAAACCGGCATTTTGCATCAAAAATATCACTGCAAAAAGTTATATTCTTTCTCAGCTTTTTGTCTTGTTTTCCAGTACAAACAAAATAAAAAAATTAAATCAAGATACTTATACTTGAGATGTAAAATGACATAAAATAAGAAGTCTTATTTAGAGAGAATATACAGTATATAATATATAATATATATATATATATATATATATATATATATATATATATATATATAAATTTTATTATAATTTATTTTTTTAATTAGGTGAATTTATGCTTAAAACAAGAATCAATATCTGCAATAGGTTAAGAAAACTATTTTATTTTTCTTACCCCATTGGCAGATATTGTTTCTTGTTTTATGAAAGACTTAAACTAGACTTTGTATCTTATGTCATTTTGCTTCTCAAGTAAATGTATGTTTAAAGAATGTTTAAATATACTGAAAAACAAGACAAAAATCACTTTTTGCAGTGTAAACACATCATGCCAATGAAGACCCTGTACATTTGATGAAACACACATGCACACAAACACACACACACACACACACACACAACTAAAATCAGCACACAAACACGCATTGATTTTGTGTGTTTTATGAGGACACAATGATAGACATAATGAAAACAAAAACAATTTCATATGATTTATAAGCTGTTTTCCTCATAGGGACCGAAATTTGGTCCCCACACCAAAGGGAATACCTGAATCAATCACACACACAGGTTTGTTTTGCTATCAAAATGAGGACATTCCATAGGCGTAATGGTTTTTATACTGTACAAACTGTACATTCTATCCCCCTACACTACCCCTAAACCTACCCATCACAGAAAACATTCTGCATTTTTACATTTTTAATAAAACATTGTTTAGTATGTTTTTAAAGCTATTTTAAATATGAGGACTCATATTTCATGTTTACATCATAATACCAGTGTAATACCCATGTCATTATACAAATTTGTGTCCTCATAAATCACAAAAACGCACGCACACACACACACACACACACACCCACCTCTTGGCTTCGACTGGAAAAGAAAGAAATCTTCTTTCTAGTGTAGTCATCTATTGCTTTAGCAATGGCTTCAAGCCATTCGTCTCTTTCTGTGGCTGAACTGCAAATGTCAATTACAGTTAGTGATTTCAGTTTAATTAAAAGTAAGTACTAGGAATCCATTTTATTGCATTAGTGATCAAAGGATGATTATCATGTATATGTATATGTATATGTATCATGTATTCATTCGACTACTGCTATTTTTTTCATGTAGTGTGTGTTTCTTACTTGGCAGACAGTATGAAGGAGCGTTCCACACTCTCAATGTTTAACTCATTCTGATAGGCCTCCTGACTGGGTTTGCTCACCTATTAAAGACGTAGGACACACAAACACGTTACATCTTCTGTCAGTGTTGGTGTGTGTGTGTAAGAGAGCATTGTGACGGTGGATATCTGACCTTCATGCCGGCCAGAGAGAGCATGCTGTTGACTTTATACTGGCCAGACTGAACGGGTGTTGTGTACAGCAGAATATCATTAAACTGTTGAGAAAGAAAGAAAATTTACTGGCTGTCCAAAAAAAAAAAAAAAAAAAAGAGTTGCACCATCCACGGTTTCCTGTCATATGCAGTAATTTCCTGTATTGTAAATGATGTATTCCACATAGTAATATTAGTGTGTGGTCAATGTTGTGCGTATAAAGTCTTTATTTATTTTTACTACCTCAAATTTGACTCATGCAATCAGATTTCATAACTGAAAATATACATTTTTAACTAACTCAAATAAGTTCAAACACTAAAATTACTAAGTGGAAATTTATAAAACTAAAACTGAATTAAAAATAAATTAAACCTAAATAGTAATATTTGGGAAAAAAAAAATAAAAAATAGTAACAATGACAAAAAAAAACACAAGAAAATGACTAAAAATTAAAATGAAAACAGAAAATATAAAAAATAAAGTATTAGTAAAAACTATAACTACATAAATTATACTAAAATACCACTGTCCATTTTATAATAAACATTTTAATAGTATTTAGCCTTAACTTGACCATAGTTTCTCACCAGGAAGAACATTCTAGGCTGCATAATTTTCCTGGAGAGTTTCATCAGAGTGCCCTCCTTTAAGAAAACCTGCATATGAAACAAGAACAGTACTTTAGTTTAGCAACACAGAGACACTGCTCAGACACAATGAATCATGGGTGCTTGAGTTTCTTACCCTGCCAGGTTGGACGATTTCATGATGACCATTCAGACTGTACTGAACCTGCATCAGCTTCTGAAAGTTATCCTGAATAAATGAGATGCGTGTTAGACATAATTCATATTCATGAGGCTGTAATGCAGGGATGTGGTTGAGTTTTTGTTGCATTACCCCTTGCTTCATGATGTCGTTCGCGTGGTTTGCCACTTCTTTCACCACACTAAGGGCAGCTGGGTAAACCAAACAAACCAATAAAACATTTCAAAGATTTTTTTCCTTAACTCATAATATTACTCATAACAAACAAAATAGGCAAAGTATTTAATAGAATAAAGGTTTCATTTTGCAGCAAAAATCTCAGATAAAGTCAAAAGCTTGATAGATTTTTAAATTTACAGATTATTTATAGTGAACTTGATTTATTTTAATATAAACGTCAAAGAAATGGAAGTAGCGACAGATCTTTTCTTCTGTATTGTGACAGACGTTCGAGTGAAACAGATTATTGAAAAAGAAAAGAAAAATATCAATAACATGCCTTTAGAAAAAAGAAATTTTCATTTCATGCAGACTTTAAAATAAATACATATTTACATTTTGGAATCATTTAGACCTTAAGTTAGACGCCATATTGAATTTAACACGGATAAAAAAGACGACTACAGTCTTTACAATGGAAAGCACTGTATAGAAGTCGAAACTTTTAAAGGGTTAGTTCACCCAAAAATGAAAATTATGTAATTTATTACTCACCCTCTTGTCGTTCTACACTCGTAAGACCTTCGTTCATCGACGAGAATACTTTTTGTGAGCCAAAAAAACAAAATAACGTCTTTTCAACAATATCTAGTGATGGGCGATTTCAAAACACTGCTTCGAAGCTTAACGAATCATTTGTTTCGAATCAATTGTTCGGAGCGCCAAAGTCATGTGATTTTAGCAGTTTGGCAGTTTGATACGTGATCCGAATCACTGATTCAAAACAAGAGATTTGTTAAGCTTCGAAGCAGTGTTTTGAAATCGCCCATCACTAGATATTGTTGAAAAGTCATCATTTAGTTTTTTTTGGTGCACAAAAAGTATTCCCGTCACTTTATAATATTAAGGTAGAACCACTGTACTCACATGAACTGTTTTAAATATGTTTTGAGCACCTTTCTGGATCTTGAGAGGTTCAGAGACATTGCTGGCAATAGAGGCCTCACTGAGCCATCGGATTTCATCAAAAATATCTTAATTTGTATTCTGAAGATGAACGAAGGTCTTACGGGTGTGGAACGACATGAGGGTGAGTAATAAATGACATAATTTTCATTTTTGGGTGAACTAACCCTTTGAAAACTGTTTTATGGAGTTTTTGTCTACTGAAAGTGTTTTCAGAAAGATGTTTCATCAGCTGAACAAGGTCTATGCAAAATATGAATGCCTTTGTCTAGAAACAAGATTCACATTTTTACAGTCACACAAACTACATCGTTTAGGAAAATGAAAAGGGTCTTTAAAAACTGACCAGCACTTACGATTTTGATGATTGAGGTGATAAAACTATGAGGCATGTCTAAGACAATGGTCCTAGCTGTAATTGTTGGTTACTGCGAATTTTACCAGGTCATTTTATTTAATTTATTTACTGGCCCCTGGTCATTTTCTAAAAGTGCCACCTTAGCACTGTAATATGATTCCCTGCTCTAGTGTGTGTCATTACCAGGGAAAATGGTATCCTCTTACTTTGTGTGTCTTTGTAGTCAGATGAATCCTCAGGAAGATTCTTCAAATAATCTGAAAGAGACATGTAAACGATGAATTGGAAGATTTAAAACTGGTCACAGAGATTTGCTGTATTCCCTAAATTACTTCATTAGCTTAATATTAAGTTTAATCATAAGTTTGTCCAACCCACATATGAAAGGGGTGAAGAGCTGAAAACCCATAATTCAAATTCACTTAGACTTTTTTTCAAATTTTAACCAAACTGTCATGCTTCAGCCAAGTTTAGCCAAAACCAAAAAAGAAATTGTCTGACAAGTTCATAACCTGATGTGTAGTAGCCAAAATGTGCCCATGACGTATCTGCTGTGCGTAGTTTCCTGTAATGGGCCTGATTTCCTCCTGTTCTGCTGTGGAGTGCAGTGTGTACTCATCTGAGGCCCTGTTTACACCTGGTATTAAGATGCGTTTTGTTTGATTAGATCACAAGTAGACGCAAGGAAACGCATACCCGTTTACACCTGGTGTTTTAATTCGTCTCTTTTGTCCACTTTCAACCACTTCTGTCCTGATTTCTTCGAGGGGAGGGTCTATGGGCGGGTAAATGTATGGGCTTTTTCAGATCTTTCGATCTAATGGACAAAATAAGCTCACTCAATTTCAATATGAACGCAACCAAAGACAACAGAAAAACATACGAAGAGCAGCAGCTTTCGTTTCTGCTCTGATGGCTGCAAGACCAGCTGAACGCTGTGAAATGGTGTGAGAACATTGTGTTTGGTACGTTTTTTGTCTTCAAACCAAACTTGGGTCTTCAGCTGACACAGTTTACATCCCGTCTGGCTAGCACGCTTCCCATAATGTTTACGCATCAGGTCAGTAGGCGGAGAGTAGACTGTCTTTTGTGGCTGTTCGAACACATTCGACCACACGAGCGTCTACACTACGAATGCAATCCGGTCAAATGCGTTTTCGACTTCCTCTGGAAGTGCTCAAAAGTGGACAAGCTCAAAATGTTTTAAACCCTTGTATTTAGCGTCGTCCACTTGTGATCAGATTGACGAAAACGCATCCTAATACCAGGTGTGTAGGTGTGAGGGTGTGTACCTGTGAGCAGGAGCTGGTATTGAGGTATCCGCTGCACCGGTTTCAGCAGGTAATGCTTCAAAGCAAGACTAGCACAGCGAGGACTCGTCTGAGGATGAAAGAGTGAAATCTTAAATTACCAAATGTATTTTTAAAAATAATGGCTTTCCCTGTTTGAAAAAAAGTACAAATATCCACTCTGCATTCACTAAATATAGTATTTAAAGTATTAGTTCACTTCAGAATTCAAATTTCCTGATAATTTACTCACCCCCATGTCATCCAAGATGTTTATGACTTTCTTTCTTCAGTCGAAAATAAATTTTTGAGGAAAACATTCCAGGAAGACATCTTGGATGACATGGGGGTGAATAAATTATCAGGAAATTTTATTTTTGAAGTGAACTAACCCTTTAACTATCAATTAACTGGTTTAATCTGTATAATGGTATTTTTTACATTGTACTCACGCTGTATGTTGTAATTTCAGTTAATTTCAAAAGTAAATTAAATGTCAGAAATATTTTTTAAGATAAAATGTTATTAAAGCGTATTATCTGTATGTTCTATAAACATTACTATTAACGTAATAAATTGATACATTAAAATACAAATAATTAAATAATTGAAATTAAAATAATAAAATACAGCTGAAATTTAAAAAAAAATAGAAAATACCAATTGACTAAGTATATCTATTCATTAAAATTAATTAAAATAAGCGATATGAACATACGATTTTGTGCCACAAGCATTTTATATGGCATTAACAATTAATTGCTTAATTGAACTTTTTGAAAATGTACCCTTTAAAACAAATATTATCAGAACATTATGCATTAAAATTATGCAAACAAAAAAATTCATCCATGTGGTGTTGCAGGTTTCTGTTTTTAATTGTCCGTACGTGTGGAATCATGCAACAACTAATAAAACAGTCTCTTTCTCTCTCTCTCACACACACACACACACACACACACACCTTCCCTTTTATATCATGGTGGGGTATTCTATTGTTTTTATAATAACAAAAAGTAGTGTTACAGAACATGTTTAAAATGAAATATTTCTTAATTAAGATGTTATTTTCTATATTAATCTCTTTTCATCATGGGGATGATGTTTTTTTTATATCATTATATGGACATTTGGTCCTATAAAGATGGACGCACACACACTCCTACCTCAAACTGACGTACAACGCTTGCAAAAGGAGGATTTTTGCGACACTGTTCGTCCAGCAGAGCCACGTTATGGTCAAACTCTCGTATGTAGGTGGAATACATCTTCAGATACGGACCCTTCTGAACAAAGATATCAGCCAACCTCTGATGATCAGACCTGCAGGAGAAAGAGAGATTCCCAGAAACCAAATGTTTGTCTTCCTTATTTGAACTCTCTCTGCTGCTAGCCACAAAACATACAAACTACTCCAACACAAAAATGACATGAAACTCATTTGCAACACATTTAACTTTCATATGGTGTGTGTGTTACCAGTGTGCCACTCTCTCCTCCAGCTCTTTCAGCAGGTCTTTATTAAGTTCGTAGAGTTGGGGCAGATAGTACAAGATTTGATTCAACACTTTCTCCTCCACCAATGGCTTCCCGCTCGCACGAGTCGCTTTGGCAACGGCGTCCCGGAAATCCTGACACAGAAATGGAGATGTAAGCTACTGCCAAAATTCTAGGCTACGGTAACAAAACAAAGGCAGCTAAACGATGAGTAATAGCAAAAAACACACGCTAACATCCGTGAATTCAAACAATGGCTTTATTTACTGGCAATAAAACTTAAATCAAACCACAAACAGTGCCAATAATAGTCCATTCCAAATTTTTGAGATAAATCTTTTATAATTAGCTAAAATTAGCAGCACTATAAACTAGCACTCAACGACATATTTTCAAACACAATCAAAGTAAAAACAAACAAACTGAAGTGAATAAACTGACAGCACAGTCCATCTACAGCTTTAACAGGAAGTAGAGAGGACATTTTCTCTCACAAACACACACACATGTGTCTTTAGGACAGCTGTTTGGGGTCATGGCCAAACAAGTGGGTTAAAGGGAGGGTGGGTGTAATTTCTTTCCGAAAACTCTCTCTGTCCGTTGATCTCTTATTCCTTTACCACAGTCTCTCTGGACAAGCTTTTCCTCTTGTCTTTCCTCTGCCGTCTCTTTCCTGTCACTCTTTTTTTGACTTTGGCTCTAATTCTTTGCATCATCCTGAATAAGGCAGGGTCAGGATGCACCACAGTTCTCTAACTAGTTAGCTATTGAGGTCGACTAGGGAATTCATCTAGGTTTTTTCTTAGCGATGATGCTTTAAATGTGATAAATTATGAGCGGCAACTGCTTGCCGTTGTTATTATTGTTAACTAAAACTATTAAAAATAGTTTTCGTTAATTGAAATAATGCTGAAATAAAATAGAATATAAATATTAGATGAGAAACTTAAAAATTAGACATGTTGCCTTGGCAACTAACTGAATTAAAATAAGTTTACGTTGAAGTACTAAAATTGCTCAAACTAAAACTTGAAATTAAAAAAAAAAAAAAAAGACAAAAAAATGACAAAAGCATGCAACAAAATCACTAAAACAAACTAAAATTTAAACAGGAAATTACTACTTTTACTACTAATAATATTACTGCTGTTTAGTATGGAAGCTTGTTTCCACAATGGAATAAAAAAATATTTAAAAGATAATTGCGACTTTTTATCTCACAATTCTGACTTTTTTCTTCGAAATTGCAAGTTTATATCTCACAGTGCGGACTATTTTCTCGCAATTCCGAGTTTATATCTTGCAATTCTGACTTCTTTGCAATTGCGAGTTATCTCACAATTTTGACCTTTTTTCTCGCAATTGTGAGTTTATATCTCGCAATTCTGACTTTTTTTTCTTGCAATTGCGAGTTTATATCTCACAATGGACTATTTTCTCGCAATTTCGAGTTTATATCTCACAATTCTGACCTTTTTTCTCACAATTGCGAGTTTATATCTCGCAATTCTGACTTTTTTCCTTGCAACTGTGAATTTATATCTCACCATTCTGACTTTTTTTCCTCGCAATTTCGAGTTTATATCTTGCAATTCTGACTTTCTTTGCAATTGCGAGTTTATATCTCACAATGGACTATTTTCTCGCAATTTCGAGTTTATATCTCGCAATTCTGACCTTTTTTCTCGCAATTGCAAGTTTATATCTCGCAATTCTCACATTTTCGAGTTTATATCTCGCCATTCTGACTTTTTTCTCGCAATTGCAAGTTTATATCTCGCAATTCAGACTTTTTTTCCTTGCAAATGCAAGTTTATATCTCGCAATTCTGACTTTTTTTCTCTCAATTGCGAATTTACATCTTGCATCAGAATTGCATGATATAAACTTGCAATTGTGAGAAAAAAAATCAGAATTGTGAAATAAAAAGTTGCAATTTATTTTTTATTTAGTGGTGGAAACAATCTTCTGTAGTTTAGAGATGGTTTAGCATGTTGCAGCATTCTGAGCTTTGTCACACATACTAATAGTCTAATTTTAGCACACTGAAGTTTTGCCCCCTTATTCCATTTAAAGCACCATGAAATGTAACACATTCACTGAATAATATTACATTTCTAATTACTGTCAGACTTGAAGTGCAGTGACCTATGTATTGAACAATGCTCTTATAATGGCCATTACATTGAGATAAACAATAATAAACAGTAATTCTCACATGATTCATGCAAGATTACCAGAAAGGGGTGTGGAGCTACTATCCACAAAGTACTATTTACATGCGCAAACTCCACCCATTGCAATCACATCTGTAACTCAAAATCAGAAGTTCATCCATCTAGAAAAAAGTTGTCCCACTGTTAATTGCCTTGCCCCATAGACGTCCAATGCATTACAGTACAGTTCATTCGTTTTTTGTTTTTTTTTGTTTTGTTTTTTGCTTGAGGGACGAGTCGAAATAATTTTTTGTGGGAATCAACATTATACTGTTAACTAGTATTGAACCCAGAACATTTCAACGTCAATGGTCAGTTTAGAATGTATGTAGTCTTGCACTTCCTTAAATACACTTGCATAGAGCACACAACTACTCATTAAAATCTTAAAATAAACAGACAAATGTGTCTGTGTTTGTTTCTCTCTATGATCCTACTGTAACTGTGAGAATCAAACACTATTCAAGAACACATTCATGTGAAATTAATAAAATACACAAACAAATGACTGGACACACACTTCCTGCGTAACAATTCTTTCTCTGATTCAAATCTGGAGCCAATGAAAACAATGATGACTTACAATGTGAAGTAACTTCAGAACATCCACAAATCTGCAAAGACAAACAATGTATTAAAACACAAGTTCAACTAAATATTCCCCCCTAAATATGTACATTTTAAATATGAATATGCATAAAAATACTTCTTAATGGAAGGCGTGTCATAATAAAATGCTTTCAAATGTCATTGGACGTTTGTACTTACACTTTCTCTGAGCTCATTATCTCCATTGCAATGTGAACCACCTTGTTCCTCTTTGCTCTCTCTACCTCCTGAGGAGGACACACAAGTTAAAATGCTGTTTTAATATTAGACTATTTTAAAATCTATGATATAATTTAAAGTGTCATTAACTTACATAGTCGCTACATCCAACCATGATTACCAACAACATACAGCCTCATAGCAAAACAAATGTGAGCGTGAGTGTGTGTGTGTGTTGTTTTGGGCTGGTGAGAGGCTGAAGTCTTTATTTGGATCGGGGACTGTCTACACACAAGGACAAAGTTTGACTGAAAGCACCCCCTGTTTGTCAAATCGGGGTGTGTCTGGGGGTCTCTCTGGATTATCTCCAGGCAGAAAGTCTGCTGGACACACCTTCCCAAAGCTGATTTATCCACAAGTGATTGGAGCTCATTCTTTTAAAGTTTTTCTCTTCAAATTGAAATGACAACATTTTCAGCATATTTAAAGGGCTAGTTTACCCAAAAATGAAAATTCTGTCATTAATTACTCATGATTTTCCTCATGTCCAAAATTTCAAAAAAAACAAAACAAAAAACAACAACTTTCATTCATCTTTTAATATTTTTAGTAAAACCTGAGAGATTTCTATCCCTCTACTGAAAGTCCCTTCCAATAAAACTTCAAAAAGTTCATACAGACATCGTAAAAAGTAATCCATATGACTGCTGTGAGGTTGTTTTGTGCGTACCTCTTTATCTTTTGATTGGCTCATGTCTTCCTTACTGGAGTCGGAGCTGTTACCATCTTCCTCATTAGAGCTCAATCCATCCTCTGACAGATCACCACTCACAGAACATCTGCTGTCAAACAGGAAGTGCACACGTTCACGTCTAAAGTACATACAATCAAATATGTATTCATGCACAAAAATACACACACATAAACACATATTCAAATTCAAACTAGTTTAACATTCAATTTCAAACTTTATATTGACAGGCAGTAATATGTTAAATATGTGCAATAATAATAATAAATGTGACCAATGACCACAAAACCAGTCTTAAGGGTCGATTTTTTTTAAATTGAGATTTATACATCATCTGAAAGCTGAATAAATAAGCTCCATTGATGTGTGGTTTGTTAGGATAGGACAATATTTGGTCGAGATACAACTATTTGAAAATCTGCAATATCAAGAGTACAAAAAAAAAAAAAAAAAAATCAAAATATTGAGAAAATCGCCTTTAAAGTTGTCCAAATGAAGTCCTTAGCAACGCATATCCACTCACACAAATACATTTTTGATATATTTACCGTAGGACATTTACAAAATATCTTCATGGAACATGATCTTTACTTAATATCCTCATGATTTTTGGCATAAAAGACAAATTATCGATTTTTACCCATACAATGTATTGTTGGCTATTGCTACAAATATACCCGTGCGACTTATGACTGGTTTTGTGGTCCAGGGTCACAAATAAATAAAATGAAAAATAAATAAAATAAAATAAAATAAAATAATTATAAAATAAAATAATTCTCTATATATAATATAATAAATATATTTAAATATTTAATAATATTTTAATATTAATAATATTATGTGATTTTTGCATGTGCCTGCAATGACAACTTCATTTGCCAAGTTTTAATATGCACAGGGTGCAAATTATATTTGCTATTTGCAGCTGGATTTTCATTGAATAAGAATTTAAATTTCGGTCTGTTCCTCACACAATAAAAGTCTTGGAATACGGTGCACAATAAGGACTACATTTATGGTGATTTTGTGAATTTTTTTTTTCTTGCATCATTTTTTACCTCAAATTTCTCTTTTTGTACTCTACATAAGAAATAGCCTTTTAAAGTGACATGAGAGTGGGGGGGAAGAAAAAAAAAAAAAAAAAAAAAAAAAAAAAATCAATTTTCATTTTTGGATGAACTGTTCCTTTAGCATCCAGCACCAGATAGCACAAGCAAACTCTCACGCATGCTCATGCATTCACACTTTCTGCCCTCTTTCTGGTTCCCCTCGCTCTCATTCTTTCTCCTGTGGCAGGACAGAGCTGCTCTTGTTTACAGCTTATATAAACTCACTCTGCAAAGAGACACACACACACACACACACACACATCCATAGACAAACCCTCAAATGCACAACCTCTCTCACACACAGAGATACGCAGGCAGGAGTTTGGAGTTTCTGTCGTGCCTGGGCAATTACTGTGAATGTTATTTAAAATTTGAGTTTAACTCTATCTATTAAGGGCACTCAAATTCAGAAGCTGGAATGTGTCTGAATCTGAATATCACTGAATTAATTATTAACTTTTACCACAGTGATAGCTCATACAACTCAAATGTATTCTTAATCATCTAAATGAGGATTGATTACATATTACTTACTGTTTTGCATGTAAAGCTAATTATAATTATTACCAACTAACCCAAACTCTATACCTTAAGGTAAATAAATAGCTTTTGATATCAATCAGTTTTTTCAATTGAGAATGTCCATGAATGTCTCCAAAAGAAGGTTTTGTATTAGTTTTGATTTAGCTCCATTTTGCTCTAAAAATATAGCTAGTACACACACACACACACACACACACACACACACACACACACACAGGTTTCACTCAAAGTGCTTCTGCCTGACTCCCATTAACCAATCAAGTCCACTGATAATTCAAATCCCACAGTTAAAGAGAAAGTGGCTGTTTTCAGAATGTAATACTAGCATGATGTCTGGTGTATACTGTGTAATATACACTGTATTCTACCTAATATTTTTAAAAATCTGAAACAGTACAGTATCTGAAACAGGTTCACATACTTTTTCTTGCAACTGTATAATTATATAATATATAATATATATATATATATCAGGGCTCTACGCTAACATTTTTCTTTAGGAGCACTTGTGCACTTCTTAAATTAAAATAGAAAATTTGTTTTTAAATGTTAAACAATAAATTCAGTTAGAACAATAACACCCAATCAAAAGAAATCATCAAAAAATCCATCTTTGCACTGCAGAAGTGGCACAGAAGCTCCATCTGAAGTGGTATTATTTAGACACATTTGCATAGACTGCTATAATTTTTTGAATTTAGAAATATATAAAAAAATGAAACTTTAAAAGTTGGATATAAGTAAAAACAGCCTATGTAAAGTGTAAATATGAAAATAAAACCACCAGTAGGTGGCGGTAAATCTTAATGTGCGAGTCATTCATTCAGTCGTTCAAAACGCAGATTCATTCAAAATCACCGTTGCAAGAGACGCGCAACAGTTCTGGTGTGGCTTTGTTTGAAACTATTTTCACGAAATAGAGCAAAAACAGACAGTATTGTGTCTAATGTTAAGTCACTTAATATCAGCTTGTTTATTGGACTTCAATAAGATCAGTAAGTACCACATTTGCAATCATGCCAATACTCGGAGAAACAGCCGCGATAGACGGTGTTACTGGTGTTCAGCCGCAACACGGTTATATCACTTGCCCACCGTGACCGCGGCACCGCCCCCAACGTCGTTTTGATTTTTTTATAGTAATAATAATCATTTAGTTCAGTTAGAGAATAGACACTACAGTTAAAACGGAACGCGTCTGCTCAATTCAGTGAGCCGAATGAGAGTCGCAGCACAGATTAGCAGCAGGAGTCAGATCTCACCTCACTTCACCCATTTCGCCTCACTTTTCTGAATGACAAGACGATGGAAAAACATTTGATTGCAAAGCGAAATGTCAACGCGCATATTTAAGCGAGTTTGTCATTGTACCGTTTTGTTGTTGTGTTTTTCATTAAGAATAATAACGAATCCACCCACCATTCAAGCAATTGCCGCTACTTCAAAAGTGAAATGGGTATGGGCACGGGCATTCATAACAGTGTGTTTTTTTTTTTTTTTTTTAAATGAATTTTTAGAGGCATTTTTGCCCCAAGCCCCCGTTAATTTCCGACCTTGCTTATGATAATCCAAATGTAGTATTTCCAGTTAATTTGGCTGAAACATCTGGAGCATGAGACGATCTAGTAAGTGCGTCATACCCGTTTCACCTTTATACAATCTTTGAAGTGTAGTCCTTCGCACACGTCTTTTGCACTTGCTCTGCTGACTAAAGCAAGGTCTTTGAATGAAGGTATAAAAAGCAGCCGATTGCAGTATGAAACATAACTGTTGTTCAGTGTAGATGCATTTTGGGAGTTGTGCTTTTTATTCCGATTGTATTATAGATCTGCTCATGAGAATCGATCGGGTCACTCGCACCGGTGCGCCTAAATATTTTTTCACAGTCGCACGCAGTTATTTTTAGTCGCAAATGCAACTGAAATGGTCGCACTGTAGAGCCCTGATTTTATATATATTATATATATATATATATATATATATATATACACAGTTGCAAGTATGTGAACCACTTGCAGAATCTGTGAAAATGTGAATAATTTTAACAAAATAAGAGAGATCATACAAAATGCATGTTAATTTTTATTTAGTACTGTCCTGAGTAAGATATTTTACATAAAAGATGTTCACATAAAAATAGCTGAATTTATTAAAATAACCCCGTTCAAAAGTTTGTGAACCATTGATTCTTAATACTGTGTGTCGTTTCCTGGATGATCTACGATGTTCATGAGTCCCTTGTTTGTTCTGAGCAGTTAAACTGCCCAGTGTTCTTCAGAAAAATCCTCCAGATCCTGCAGATTCTTCAGTTTTCCAGCATCTTTTGTATATTTGAACCCTTTCCAGCAGAGACTGTATGATTTTGAGATCCATCTTTTCACACTGAGGACAACTGAGGGACTCAAACATAACTATTAAAAAAAGGTTCAAACATTCACTGATGCTCCAGAAGGAAACTTGATGCATTAAGAGACGGGGGGTGAAAACTTTTTGAATTTGAAAATCAAGGTAAATTGTACTTAATTTGTCTTCCGGGAAACATGCAAGTTTCTTCTGTTGCTTCCGAAGTACTAAATAAAAATAAAAAAAAAGATATTTAAACAAAATAAGAAAAATTCGGACATCTTCATCCTTTGCAAAACTTTTCACCCCCCGGCTCTTAAAGGAACACTCCACTTTTTTTGAAAATAGGCTCATTTTCCAACTCCCCTAGAGTTAAACAGTTTAGTTTTACCGTTTTCGAATCCATTCAGCCGATCTCCGGGTCTGGCGGTACCACTTTTAGCATAGCTTAGCATAGTTCACTGAATCTGATTAGACCGTTAGCATCTCGTTAAAAAATGACCAAAGAGTTTCAATATTTTTCCTATTTAAAACTTGACTCTTCTGTAGTTACATCGTGTACTAAGACCGACGGAAAATGAAAAGTTGAAAATGTACGCAGCGTCTCTCACAAATGTCTCCATGGTTGCAAGGCACGCTCCCTGTGTAAGCAGGGGGTCACAGGCGCTGCTTAATATCATTGCGCCTGCTGCATTCATGGTACGGCAGCAAAGTTCCTTGATTATTACACCGGAATGAGAGTAAAGTTCCTAGCCATATCGGCCTAGAAAATCACAACTTTTCATTTTCCGTCGGTCTTAGTACACAATGTAACTACAGAAGAGTCAAGTTTTAAATAGGAAAAATATTGAAACTCTTTGGTCATTTTTTAACGAGATGCTAACGGTCTAATCAGATTCAATGAATTATGCTAAGCTATGCTAAAAGTGGTACCGCCAGACCCGGAGATCGGCTGAATGGATTCGAAAACGGTAAAACTCAACTGTTTAACTCTAGGGGAGTTGGAAAATGAGCCTATTTTCAAAAAAGTGGAGTGTTCCTTTAATGCATTGCGTTTCCTTCTGAAGCATCAGTGAATGTTTGAACCTTTTTTAATAGTTGTGTTTGAGTCCCTCAATTGTCCTCAGTGTAAAAAGATGGATCTCAAAATCATACAGTCACTGCTGGAAATGGTTCAAATATGCAAAAGATGCTGGAAAACTGAAAATTTTTCGGGACCTGGAGGATTTTTCTGAAGAATATTGGGCAGTTTAACTGCTCAGGACAAACAATGAACTCATGAACAACCATCACAAAACAAAAAAACAGTCATAGATTATCCAGGTAACCACACAAAGTATTAAGAATCAAGGGTTCACAAACTTTTGAACGAGTCGTTTTTATAAATTCAGCTATTTTTTTGTCTTGTGGACCATATGTAAACATTTTTTATGTAAAATATCTTACTCAGGACAGTACTAAATAAAAAAAAAAATAACATGCAAATTCTATGATCCCTCTTATTTTGTTAAAATTATTCACATTTTCACAGATTCTACAAGGGGTTCACAAACTTTCAAGCAGCATTGTGTATATTTTATATATATTTATATATATATATTATATATTATATATACATTATAATATATATATATATATATATATATATATATATATATATATATATATAAATAAAATGACTGGTTAAAAAATAACTATTAAAAAAGGGTCAAACATTCACTGATGTTCCAGAAGGAAACACGATGCATTAAGAGCTGGGGGGTGAAAACTTTTGAACAGGATGAAGATGTCCAAATTTTTCTTATTTTGTTGAAATATCTTTTTTTTTTTCCCCATTTAGTACTGCCCTTCGGAAGCAACAAAAGATACTTGCATGTTTCCCGGAAGACAAATTAAGTACAATTAACCTTGATCTTCAAATTCAAAAAGTTTTCAACCCCCGGCTCTTAATGCATCGGTTCAAATTTGCAAAAAAATCCTTGAAGACTGAAGAATCTGCAGGAACTGGAGGATTTTTCTGAAGAACATTGGGCAGTTTAACTGCTCAGGACAAACAAGGGACTCATGAACAACCATCACAAAAATAAACAAACAGTCGTAGATCATCCAGGTAACCACACACAGTATTAAGAACCAATGGTTCACAAACTTTTGAACGGGGTCATTTTAATAAATTCAGCTATTTTTTTTGTCTTGTGGATTATATGTAAACATCTTTTATGTAAAATATCTTACTTAGGACAGTACTAAATAAAAAAAAAATAACATGCATTTTGTATGATTTCTCTTATTTTGTTAAAATTATTCACATTTTCACAGATTCTGCAAGGGGTTCCCATACTTTTTCAGGCAACTGTATATGTTTTGTGGCTATATGTATACACACACACACAAACGTTAAAGTCCAATCAAATAAGAAGTCGAGAAAAAGATTTGCATTGTTGTATGGTGGGATACAGTATTAAAGCAGTGTATTCTGTTGTTTTGTGCACAACAGTTTTTGTACTGAGAGATCAAAGATGATAATGTATTACTACTGTGATCAAGGGCTTTAGCCCACATGACTGTAAAATATTTGTTGGTTACAACTTGCTGACAACTCCAAACATACGACCACAAACTTGATTCAACGTCCTGTGCATCTGGAAACCAACTGCGAATTCAGCAAATGCTTTAAGTTTTCACCGTCACCGAGACCTCATCACTGACAAGCCATGTGTCTACAGTCATCACAGTAAACACACTACAAGTCAAAAGATTGGAATTTATATTTCTAAATTTAGTTTCTTATCTTCTTTAAATTATTTTTGATCTAAAGGCTTATGCATAAATGCTTGAAATCAGACAAAAAATAAGCTGCACTTGCATATGAATTCCAAAAATAAAACCAAAATCTATTACAAAAGCACTTACTGCTGAGAAAAAATAGCCGTGGGCTGTGATGTTTTATAATGAGGTCAGTGAAACAGTCAGCAGTTTGTATATTTGCAATCAGAATAAGATGATTCATGTTTTACTGACATGACATGATTTTTGCTACTGTGTTGGAAATGTTGTAATGACAAAGCATAGCTATGAGCCAGAAGATCTCAATTGAAAATTCTGAGAATGGGAGAAAAGAGTGTGGGAGAAATAGAGAGAGAGAGAAAGGTTATTTTCCAGTGGCTCAGCTCTCTCCTCTACAGACATTTCCTGCTCTGGCCACTGAAAATAACCCACAGGAAAACAGCCCAACCTGGACTCAAAGAGTGGACTGTAACCCTCTCACACACACACACACTTCCATGACCACACAGACCAAACCAACATAGTGCACAATAAAAAAAAAAATATATATATATATATATTATTTGTTGCTCAGTAGCTTTTAAATATTGATGCCAACGAATCACAACAGCTGAAACCAAAAAGTGCATCATGTTATGTGATCAAGATTTTGTCATTTTGGAGTTACTCTGTGTATATGAGTCTTAAGGCCCATACACACCACAGATGATAACTATATCGATAACTATAATGTTTTAATAGTCATTCTAATTCTATAAGAATAGAAAATTCTACAACATAACAGCTATAACAATAACTACAGAGGAATGATTTTTTTTCAGTTGATGAATGATAAAAACATTCAAAGCCAATCAGAATCCACCAGCTTTAAAGAGCTTAAGCATTTAAAGCATCAGATGACATAACTGCAGTATGTGCTCACCACAAACAGAATGTTCTCATCCGTCGGTGTGGATGCTAATATAGTTAGTGTCATAGTTATCTTGTTGTAAACAGGCTTTTAATATGTTGTAGGCATTTGATCACGAAAGGTCCCAGAGATGTGAATATATACTGTCATTTATAAACATGGCCTAAGCAAAAGCACCCATCAATCCCTCATTAAACCTTTAAAGGGTTAGTTCACCCAAAAATGAAAATATCTAGTGATGGCCGATTTCAAAACACTGCTTCGAATCTTTTGTTTTGAATCAGTCATTTGGAGCGCCAAAGTCACGTGATCTCAGCAGTTTGGCAGTTTGACACGTGATCTGAACCACTGATTCGAAACTAAAGATTCGAAGCAGTGTTTTGAAATCGGCCATCACTAGATATTGTTGAAAAGTCGTTATTTGTTTTTTTAGCACACTAAAAGTATTCTCGTCACTTTATAATATTAAGGTAGAACCACTGTACTGACATGAACTTTTTTAAATATGTTTTAGTACCTTGAGAAGTTCGGTGGCATTGCTGGCAATAGAGGCCTCACTGAGCCATCGGATTTCATCAAAAATATCATAATTTGTATTCTGAAGATGAACGAAGGTCTTACGGGTGTGGAACGACATGAGGGTGAGTAATTAATGATATTTTCATTTTTGGGTGAACTAACCCTTTAAGCCATTCCACTGTATCTGCAACTACTGTATATCTGATACTTTCAGATATTCTACTAGCTGATTAGAAATCCTAAATTATATCTGATTGATCAATGTAGTCTTAGGGATCGTTCAAGCCGTGTCTAAAAACACTGCGCCACTTTCTTCTTTCCTTCATAGACGCGTCTAGAAAATACGAGGTTTGCGACGGCGTCGCTCTCTTATGAGCATGCTTGTCATGTGTCTACATTTAAAATAATGAACTTGAGCACACAAAAGACACTACATGTGAACAGCCCCTTAAAGGGTTAGTTCACCCAAAAATGAAAATTATTCCATGATTTACTCACCCTCAGGCCATTCTAGGTGTATATGATAGGTGTATTCTTTCAGACAAACACAATCGGAGATATATTTTAAAAATATCCTGGCTCTTCCAAGCTTTATAATGGTAGTGAATGGGGCTCAAGAATTTGAAGCCATAAAAAAAGCATTTATCCATCATAAAAATAATCCTTACGGCTCCAGGGGTTGATAAAGGCCTTTTGAAGCGAAGCGATGGGTTTTTGTAAGAAAAATATCCATATTTAAAACTTTATTAGCTATAAAAACTAGCTTCAGGCAGACGGTTGTATGCATTGATTTGCGGCAGAAGAGTGACCCCTGACTCGACCCATGACGAGCGCGGAAGCGCAGAGGATAGAGCAAAACAAAACACCGGTCATGAATTAGAAGTCTAAAATGAGAAATTTTAAAGACAATGTCGGAGGATTTCGATATAAGAGAAGAGGAGCTTGAGTTTGTTGCACAGCCCTATTTGTGTAAACCGCGAGAGGTGTCTAAGCTTACGCTACTCCTACATCTTATGTCATACATCGCGTCAGGGGTTATTCTTGTGGCGCAAGTCGACTTGCGCAGTATGCGTATGGTTGTCTGTTGGAAGCTAGTTATTTTAGTTTATAAAGTTTTAAATATGGATATTTTTCCTTACAAAAAGCCGTATGGATTATTTTTATGATGGATGGATGCATTTCTTGGGGCTTCAAAATCGGGCCCCCCATTCACTACCATTATAAAGCTTGGAAGAGCCAGGATATTTTTAAATATATCTCAGATTGTGTTTGTCTGAAAGAAGATAGTCATACACACCTAGGATGGCTTGAGGTTGAGTAAATCATGGGATAATTTTCATTTTTGGGTAAACTAACTCTTTAAACACCCAATGTAATGGTGTAGTTATAGCAAATAAACCATGCAAACCATCTAAACTCTGACCCCTTGGTCACATCAAAATATGTTGACTAATTATGATGTCCTTTTATGTCCATAATTAATTATTATGGTGAAATAAATGATGACTTGTGTATACATTTATATGCATGCACAAACTGACCTGTTCACCTCACATGGTTCCTGCACTTCATACACTCCTGTGTCCGCATCCTGGCTGGAATAGACCCAGGGCAGGTTCATGTACTCTGGAATCTCTTCGTATAATGGGACGTTCTCGTATTCCACCCCACAGTCAGTCTCGCTGTCACCTTGAGCTTCTTCCTCATCACCAGGGGTGACTTGATTAGTGGGTGTGGCTTTATGATCCTCGTATTCCGCATCAGTACGAGTGCAATCCAGGGACTGTCCACTGCGAAGCAACTTCGGAAGCAACCGTGCATACACACGCAGCTCTAGAAGTTTCCGCAAGCTACGTCGCGTTTGATCGGACCGCACCAACGGCTCGGAGGATTCGGATCCAGTATCCACTCGCTGAAGATCTGCAGAGGAAAACGACTTTGCCCTCTGTTTGACGAAAACAGCTCCCACACCTCCAGCCTGCGGTTGGCTGTTACTGCGAGTCGGCTGGTTTTTGCTGAAGAGAGGGATGCTAGGCAGGGCAACTCGCCATGAAGGTTTCTCCTGAGGAGGTGCCGGGAGTTCTCTGAATACGGGAGGACTGGAGTTAGGAAGCGGAGGGGGGGTGTGCGTTAGCGGAGATGCATTTTGCTTCTTCAACACAACAGATGCGGGAAGACTGTTTCGTTGGGGCTTTTTAGGCATGACTTTCGGTGACTTTTCCTCCCCATCCAAAGATGGCTTGCTTATAGCTGCAACTTGTGAGCCACAGCTGAGCTTAATCTGTTTAGGAAGACTCCGAGTTATTGGGTATCGAGCAAAATCTCCATATGCTCCATCTTCATCATCGCTTTGCACCTCCTCATCTTTACTCCTAACCAAGGAATCTTGAAGATCTGACTGGCAATGCAAAACCAAGTTGTCCACTGATGTTGAGGCCTTGCACAAGGAATCAACCATTTGTGGGAGGGATTTCTGTCGAGGTGGCGGAGCTGGAGGTTGCGACCCCTCCTCCGCAGCTGTGTTCATGGAAGCTAGAGTTACACCATTTGTTGGAACCGAATAATGAGGGGATTCTAGATCAGGAAGGATGTCTTCAGTATGTGCGCTGTGAAAAGAGTCTACTTTGTGCAAAGAATCAGTGTTGGTTGAGGAGCCAGTGTCTGTGTTATTCGTGTTCTCTTTAGGGGAACATAAATTTAGAGGTGTGTCAGTGTAGGCCTGACTTGTTGAAGTGTTTTCGGGATTTTCTAGTAATTTGTCTGTCTGAATGTGTTCAGAAGTCTCTGTAGGAGTATCTGTTTGAGTGTCTGAAGGTGCAATTTCCACAACATTCTGCCTAAGAAGTGCCCTCCGAGGGCGTCGTGGATGGGGTACAGGGAGTGGCTTGCTGGGAGGTGCAGGGTAACTAACATTGTCACTGATGCAAGAGCCAAAAATGGAGTTCCTAGTTTGTTTCTCCTGTGGTTCTGATTGTTCCTGTAGGGGTTCTGTAGGACTGTGTCTTGGGATCTGGATAATTTGTGTTTGTGTACTTGTCTGGTCCTTTTCTACTGTAGAAGAGTTAGTTTCTTCCTGTGCCTCTGTGGAAGTGTGGAATGAGTCTGTGGGAGCATGCAATTGTTCCCGTTCAGATTGGGAAGCATGTTCCCATGTGTCATTGTAAAACAACTGTTCTTTTGGGCTCTCGCCTTCTTTGAAAACACCTACCTCTGCTGTTCCACATATTTCCTTAGAATCCTCTGATTTGCTGTTACCTAGATGATGACCTTGAGTACAGGGTGGTATAATGTAATGTGACAGGTGTGAGGGTAGTAGAGCAGGACCCCCATTTTTGGAGACAGGGGGATGCTGGGTCTTGCAGGGATCTTGTCTTGGCTGGAGAGGTTTCTGAGGGGCTTTGGGCAGGCATGGTTTGGGAGCGACAGCAGGTTTTCCTCTCTTGTGCGCAGTGGGTGAGGGTGAAGGCAGCAGGATCTCTGGTTTTGGGGCGATGGGGGGAGGTGATGGTTTCTGCGACTGAACCAGCTTGGGTTTGGGGGCGACCGGTGGTTTCTTCATTCCTACATAAACTCACACAGAGAAGGAAGAGGGGGGCACTACATGAATTCCATGAATAGACTTGCATACCACATACACACAGCTGAACACGATGGGTCACAACTGAGGTCAAGATTGAAATGTAGCTTTGAAACAAACATCAGCATATATATGCACATCAAAACTAGTTTTGATTTATTGGATTCTTTGCTTTTAGGATTGTGTGAAATCCTGTAAGTGAAGGTCCAATATGTGTCATTATCAGGTCAAGAGTTTGTCACTAGTCTCAATAATGCTGAATAGCATATTCTTGTACAGCATTCTAAACAGTGGCTTCAAAATACTTCTTTACAAATCTAATTTCATGACCGTTATGTTTAGATCATCATAGTAGATTATCACTGAGATTTCAGAGCTTTCCTTTTACAGACCTTACAAAAAAAATTAACTGATTCTTGAGAATCTAAACAGGCAGTCTACAGAAAATATAAGAGTTTATGTACCAAGAAATAATTTTTTGATTTGGTTTAACACTTTTAGAGGTATTCACCTATGTTTTTATGTTGATGAGCATTCAAATTGCATTCAAGAATGAGCTGAGAATACAGGACAGTTTCAAATTAACGGTCAGCTCCATGTATTGAATCGTAAAAGATGACAGCTGCAATGTTGACAAAATAACTAATTTTACATATCACAAAAGGTATTAAGTGTTTTAGCCATTTTGTTTTTCTGGTGCTAGCTACTAAATCCCAAACTATTACTTCACGGTTTGGATGATTGACTTGACATATCACAGTTGTAACAAAGAAAATATAAGCATTATTAGGGCAACCTAAATAATAAAAAACTGTAATTTTCTCCCAAGCCAATGTAACGTTTTTGAGCTTAATTGCAGGTGAAATTATAGAAGGTGAAGGATGGCTTTGATATTGCCTGATTTATAAATGTTCTCTTATAATATCTTACAGTATCAGACATTGACATGAACACTTTACAAAGGTGTATTTTTACAACGAACCTTTAACTTCTGTGAGGACATTTCATTTTAAATATTCATATTTATATGTTTCTCTTTATATAATATAATATAATCTATATTAATTATTCAGTTACAGACAAAAAGTGGAAATGTTGCTATGCTTAAAACTAATGGCAGGTGTAGGTATTTTCTGTCCAATGTCTCAAGTGTAGCAGTGTATAGTAGCTAAACACCCCAATTTCCTACAAAATGCAGTTACTACAATTATTGTCACTTTGTTACAGCCATAAAAAATAATTTAAAGTAACAGAAAGATCATTAAGATTTTACATGGTTGGAAGTAGATCCTATTTTAATCTGTTAGTTGTACAGTATCAACGAGGAAACTATGGTTACCACAGAAAAGTTTTGTACAGAAAAGCGTTATATTATAATGGAATATTTTGATTTCAGAGTTATACTTTTATAGATGTCGCAATTAGAAAAAGAAAATAATTGTGGTGGCTTCGCTGAATTCACCTAGATAGCGCTTTCGAATGGGGGAAACTTGGGTTTGTTGATGCTCTCTTGAGGAAATGTGGTCTTCCCATTCCAAGGGAAGCAATCCAAGACTAATCCCGGAGGCGCCCTCCTCCGCTCATTCTTTTCTCTGATCCGGAGCTCGTGCTTTAGTTCGGAGCGTCTTGCGGGCCCGTGCTCGAGCTCCGGATCAGGGAACAGAGCTCGCGAACTGCCTCGCGCTGGAATCCCTGCTTTCGCATCAGCACGCGAGACGGAGTCATCAGGCGGATGTATTGTGGTGGTAGAGTTCCTTACAGCAGTGGAAAAAAAAAAAAAAAAAAAAAAAAATCACGGGACTTTTCTTTATTCTCTTTGGTTATACCCTCCATAACAATGTCCATATCGATTGAAGAGAACAAAGAAAAAGTAAACTCGCCCCAAAATCGTTATCTATGTGTGATAACCGAAGGAACGAGGAAATGAAATAAAGCAAAGTTGAAACAAAAGATTGAAGTCAAATCAAAGTATCCCGTGCAGCTTCCATATATATGTCTGGGGGAAAAACCTGGATACTGCTGAAAATAGAATATCCCTTCAGGTTCCAGCTTTTGCGAATAACGTGCGGTGAAAAAGATGCCAAAATAAATCACAACCACAACATCGTTCCTTACCTTCTTCATCCAGGAATATCTTCTTGTGGACAATTCGTCCCGTTAGCACAAGATTAGCGTCTAACAGAGAATAGGAACACTGAAGCTGCGACTTCATAAAAGTTCCACCGGTTGCAACACTTGGAAATATTCTAATGAAACCGTTAAATATTGCAGCATTTTACCATACATGCCCTACATTTCTTTCTTCCCTGCCTGGACTGCTTGTTCAACAGAAGTAGCTGATGTTTATTCATCCAGGAAACTAACCTGTACTCATGATCCCCAAACGACTCTCTTTACTCCATGAATGAGCTGCATTCAGCACAGTTCTTTCAGATTCAGCTCTTTTCTTCTAGCAGGAGCCATTGCAAGTCCTAGAGGGAAAGACAACTCGGTATCTTCAAAAGATCATCCAAACTCTTTGTATTTCTAGTAAGTCGGAATGAGTTCCATGCTTTCCATGGTTTTTGCCACCGCTTTTGTAAAGCTGGAACGGCGAAGCCCAGTCAAAGAGTTCACTAAAACTTCCATGATCCGCCGCTAGAGGCGATCTCACTGTTGGAGCGGTGGGAAGTCCGAATCATTTAACGAGTCGGTTCATTGAACAGATAGTTTCAAGTAATGTTTTCAACAAACCGATTCAGTTATTCATTTCACCAATAAATAAACAGTGGATGTGTCTGACTATGTCAAATAAGTAATGGTTTCTTCAAGATATACGAATACACATTGTTTGAACTCCCATACTGGCCACATTATAATTTCAGCCTAACATGCTCATTACAGACAAGGAAATGCGCATTTCACAATCACAACAACCGAATACGGTTACTGTTTTAGCAACGTGTATATATTTATTTACAGTAGTTCATTAACAGTTCATATTCATTTTTAAGATCAACCGATTTTAAGGCAAAGTTCAGTCTATTGCGATTCAGTTCCACAGATTCATTAAAAGGATCCAATTCCAAAGAACAATTCTTTTGCGAATCGAACATCTACTTCTTGAGAGTTATGAACAGAAAGTAGATGTTCCTAATGCTGTTTGTGGCAAGAATAAAAAGCAGATGTAGTAGGATATATGACATGTTAAATTTACATAAAAACATACATAAATTAATTATTATTCCTCATTGGGGCATATGAAATTAGTAGGCTTTACATCCATCCGACTGTATTCACTGAACTCAAATCTTATTATATATATAATTTTACTGAGCTACTGTATTTATTGAAATATATATTTGTGTATATTGAAGTATATTATTGTGTATTTTTATAAACATGATGTATAACAATTTACAAATAAAATACAAAACCCCCATAAATAGTATAAATACAATTAAAAAAAGAAAGAAAACTATATAAATAAATGTCTAAAAAAATTAAATCTAAAAAAAATTAAATTAATTAAAATAAGGCCTTTCGGGAAATGTTATTAAACCTACATTTTGTTTAATAATATTTTCCTCATTCTAGAAGTAACAATTAATGTTGTAAAATCAAGACCAACAGCCCAGTGGATGTCGGCATGTAGCCCTACAAATTTTGCGAACCGTCGTCAAATAGACGAAGAAGAGCTATGAACCATGGGAATTGTAGTTCAAGTCATGGCGTGTCTCTGCGCATTCAGCAGAAGCTACACAGATCTCTCCTGTAATTCATATCCACTACCATCCCAGCATGCGCATCTGATGAACACATATGGCGGAGAGCTATGACTGAGGATTTTGATGAAGAAGTTGTGTTCGAGGTAAGTTTCTGATCCAGACACTTGCGTCTACGCGGGCACACAACCGCTGCTCAAATATCTGTGATAGATGTGCAGTTAGCAGCCTGCACTTAGCACGTAACACTCCTCCCTATGCACCTCTACAATGACTTCTACAATGAGCTGCTTATTAAGCACTTTGGGTTTAATTAAATGTTAACCGCGTTGCAAAGTAGGTCTGCCTCCTTTTTTTCATATAGTACAACATGTTAGGAGACATAAATCTTGCATGAACAGGGTCAGAGACTGTTAAATATAGTGAGCTGACTACTTGGATAGCATTTCTGGGCATCATAGGCGCGTCAAGCACTAGGTTGCAATGTTGTCTAGGTAGGCAGGTCACTAGATTTTGATACTTTATGATGCCCAAAAATGTTATCTAGATTGGCAGTTCTATAGTTTTTAGATATTGGTGTCCAAAATGCTGTCTAGGAAGACAGCCCACTAGTTTTTGTGACTGAAATGCCTCCATAATGCTATTTATGCTTGTAGCTCATTAGGTTTTGGTACTATGATGTTTGAAAATCCTGTCTAGGTAGGTGTTTTGAGAGTAGATGTCACAAAAACACAGTTTAGGTCGGTACCTCACTAAGTTTTGTGACACAGCCAGAGTGTAAATGTGGACAGTTTCTGTATGTCTCTCTTTGTGGTCTGTTTTATTTTATTCTCTTTAAATTTAATTAAGAGCATAGTGCATCAAAGGATATGTGGTTCTGATCTGCCTTTATGAGTCAAGATTGGGGATGTCAGATCAACATCCTACGGATGCTGAATCACCAGGGAAACCATGTTGTCATATGCATTGATCTAGATTAGACCTCTATTCACTTAATCTGTTTGTGGCAATGGTTCCAGTAAATCATAGTAGAGCAAACAGTCATAAGGAATAATTATGGAGTAAGAATGTAACTATTTGTTTTTCCTGGATCAACTACTTGCAATCCCAAACCAAAAAAAAAAAAAAAATTACAATAATAATACATAAAAAAATTTTAAATGACCAATATGGGTTTTCATCAACCAATATTGATATATAGACCAGGGTAGTCAGTCCGTTATAATGCAAATATATACATAATTGCAAATGAAATGAAATGAACACCTGTTGTACACTATTTTTATTCATTATCCATTGAACCTATATATATTTATTCATCATATATAGTCATACAGGTTTTGAAGGTGAGTAAATTATGACAGAACTGCTATCCCTTTAAGTTCATCCAGTTTTATGTGTTTACTTCAGGGTACCCATGAAAACTGGGGAAAAAAAGTATTTCTAAGGCAGAAAATGTATTGGAAACAAAATCTTAATGGTAATTTCAATAGTAAATGTACATTTTGTCTATTTCTGCTGAGCTTTATCAAGAAATGTCTGCATGTATTAAAAAAACAAACATGTGAACGACTGGGAAAAGATTATTGGTCAGAAGTTGTTGAAATCCTCCTGTTTTGTGTATTTTGGGCAGTTGTTGGCATATGTTGTGCTGGTCAGATGTGGGTCATGCTTTTAAAATGTTGTATCTGTTGTATATCATAATGTACTATCCAGACTTCAAAACAAAAACAGTCGGATTCTGTTTGCTCTCATTTGCTGACCTAAAATCAGGTCTTTCGCCTCAGGCCAGTTTAGCTGCTCTCTGACATCAATAAACACCCGCCGACCGATTCCTCTCACTGCAAATGAGCTTTAGAGCAAAAAGATCCAAAGTTCGTGACGGGTGGCAGGCTACCTCAGTGCAGGATTTGACCGAAATAAGAATATGAGAATTTTAAACCTCTTTAGCAACTCAAATCCAGTGGCAATGGTAAGTAGTGGAAATGAGCCAGTGATTCTGGATCTCTGGTTGGGAATTGGGACCTGCGAAAGTGTCGGATCTGCATCCTTCGTTGAGCGATGTTGCGTTTGAGAAGAACTAAGACTAGAGCGAGGGATGTGCGAGAGGTAAGCGAGGAAAAGGGTAGGAAAGGATGTTGTTTCTGGTGTTTCTCCTCTGAGAGAGCACAGCCCTTAACTTCCTGAGAAAGATATCTGAATCATGACTCCTCTTTGTTTCTCTCTCCTCCCTTCCTCTCTTTATTATTTTCACTTATTTGTTCATCAAATTATGTTTTTTCCTCCTATGAAATAATGGCTGCTATGGATGACATATACGTGAACTGAATACCAATGCTGAAATGTTAAAATGTATGTGGGTCAATGACGTGACAAAAAAAGAAAGAAACGAAATTAATTTTACATTTTAGAACAGTGTTCTGCAGTAAATCAATTGAAGTCGGCATGAAACGGAAGTTGCGATATTCTTTTCTTCACTATTATGGCGTATATCTGAGTGAAACTGCTTCTCGAACAAGAAAAAAAATGTAGGGCGGGATTTGATTCTGTTCATCAGGAACCGATTGGATGGTTATGGTTTGCTATTGCTGTGATGTCATGTGAGTGACAGGTTGCCCCGCCCTCTCGCCAGTAAACATCATTAGAGAAGAGATGTTGTTGCAAGAGTGAGGGGAAGTTGTTTTGATTAAAGATTATAAGGGCACATTAATGTGCATGGATAAATAATTTATAATAAATACTGCAATATTCCATAAAAAACGTTTTGATTTCATATTCGATGATATCTTTTGTCAAAATGTCTCCATAATGAAAAAAAAAAAAAAAAAAATCTTCTTTTTAAAAAGTAATGGAGCAGTTTTGGTTTAAAATATTATTCATATTTGGAAAACACTTGTCTGCCAAATCAAAGTTTGTGTGCTATGACCAACATACAGGAAAGAATTTTAATTTTTCTGATAACATATGTATTTATGTATGTATATGGTGTGACTGTCATGAGATCGCATTGAAGAAAAAGTGCTGAAATTCAAATTATTCTTTATTTTGGCATAATTTATTATGATTATTATTTCATAAGAATGTGTAGAGATAAACACATTTTACCTGTTTGTTTGTTTTTAATTAATTATTTTAGTGTTGTCAAAAATATCAATATTTTGATATGTATTGATACAGAAATATCTGAAACAGTTCCAATACTCCTTTTCTGCAGTATCGATACACTGATACCACTGATCTATATAAGAGGCGCTCACATTAAAAAGCCACCTCTCAAACAGCTTGCGAGTACCAAATTGACTTTTTTTTTCGTTGCTTATTGTGCTTAAACAGTCAGATACATACAAAAATATATCAAAATGCCTCTCTTGCAGAGTATTCAGGTAAATACAGTAAGTTTTGGATCGTAAATAGTTGAGAGAAAACGCATGTTGTGTAACAGTATATTGGATCTGTGCATTCGCTCTTAAAGTGACAGCAGCCTAATATTCCTGCTGCTGTCTGTCATGTTAATCAAAGAACAAAAGACAAAGAGAAAATCATTCACTGCTCTTGATTGAAAAACTTTTGTAACTTTAATTGTAAGCATTAATCTGAATTTAATTTTTACAATGAAAGACTATCCAGTGTTATTTTACACTTGATTACTTCTGTTTCTTACCTAAATACCACTGTTAGACCCAACTAAAAAACGTAAAGCCATGTTTATTTCATTTGTCTCTTTATTCTATTGTGCTATCGTTTGCAATTTGTTTATTTGTTCCTATTTTATTACTGACTGTCTACTTGTCTTTTTTTTTTTTTTTTTTTTTTTTTTGTAAATCTAGTTCAATGATTCAAATAAAGCCTCCCGGTGCTGTGTGTAGGCTATTGCAACAAAATTACCCAAATTATCAAAAATTATGAGATAATAACAAATTATCTGTATGGCGGTATATATGGCAGTTTTCCCCATGGTATCGAAAATGGTACTGAGTATCGATATTTTTCAAGGTATCGTATTGAAGTTGGAAATTCCAGTATCGTGACAACACTACTAGAAAATATTTTGTTGGGAAAGTCATTTCAGAAAGACATTCTGTCATCATGTGACAAGAAAGCCATAACAGAAAATTATATCACAGTGAAGACCCCTGTTGACCATTTCAACTGTGTCTAAGTCATTAAATATTTTTTAAAAGTCATATTATTTATCATTTTTATGACATGCCAAGGTTAGTTCAGGCAGTCAAATAGAAAGCCCCAATAAAATCCCCTATTCATTCATTAAAAACATCTTTTCACCGTTAAATGTATTTTAAAAATAATGAGGATGTGGATGTAATGAAAATGTTACTTTTTTCTTGATGGTTGCACCACTTGACATTTTTCAAAGCTTTTGTTGAAAAATGTATAAAAGTTTTTCTAAAACCAAAGTAAAGAAGATTCTTCCTTTTCGTCATCTTGGACATCCTCATTTGCCATTGACCCATGTTTATTTAGAGTTGCGTCTCTCTCACCCCTCCAGAACTCTCCGCTGTTCCAGTACTTGCAGGATCTAGGACACACAGATTTTGAAGCATGTTCTCCCGTTTCTCAGGAGGAGGAGTCCAGCGCTGGTGGAGAGGAGGCACCGTTTCCTCAGGATATCCTCCCGTCTCACAAAGTGAGTGTCAGCACTTACCTTTCCAATACACAAACCGTACGGTGGCAAACTACAATCTCTGAAGACCCTTGTCTGTGTAGTGTTAAATGAAATTGAAAAAATTAACTCTTTTTCTAAACTTGAGCTGTGTTGCTTGAACAAACAGAAGTGGATTAGATGCTAATCTGAATACTGTTTCACAACCAACACAATTTTTGAAACGCACATTGAAAGATCAAATTAGAAACAGACTGATCCAATACTAAATATACTGTATCCAATAATAAAAATTCTGTCATTATTTATACACTTCCATTTTGTTCCAAACCCGTATGGACTTGTGTTCCGTGGAACACTAAAGAAGTTGTTTAGCAGAATGTTCACCCTTCTCTTTTCCATCAAATGAAAGTGGATGGGGACTTGGGCTCCAAAGCTCTGAAAAGTGCAAACAATATAATTTAATTGCGATTTCAGTTTGCTTCTTTCACAAAGTTATTGTATAGACTTAGAAGGCTACTTTTATAATGCTTTTATGATGCTTCTATATATATATTTTTTTTTTTTTCACTGACAGCCAGTTCACATTCAGCTTGAACATTCTGTAAAGCTTTTCCTTTTGTGTTTTACAGAACAACAGGTTTAAAATTAAGTAAATTATGACAGAATTTGCATTTTTAGGTAAACTTTGAATCACCCTGAAGTTTTACAGGCAATTTGAGAAAATTATGTATAATATACATTATATTAATAAAAAATGCAGTTATATATTTTATAATTATGCGATTTCCAAGGCTGGAAAAAAAAAAAAATAATTATATATATATTTTTTGGTGTGCCGACTTTTTTTTTTTTAATTATACAATTTATTTTTCTTTTTTTTTTTTATTTCATTCATAACCCAGACTGCTAATGCTAATGTAATTGCCATCTTTTGGCATAAGAAACATTTATATGTTCCAAAAATTCTCATCATAAGTCTATAACATTACATTAGTAGACTTGAAATGAGAGACTAGATCATATTACTAAATTTAATTCAAGAAGTCAGATTGTTATTGTAGGCAATTGTAGCATTTGAAAAGTGAATGATATTAATTCACTGTGTATCAAAAGAAGATCTTTATATGATATCATTGCATGATTAATACTTCAATTTTACTAATTAGTTTTCACCTTTATATGCTACAAATTCTTTTACCTGTCAGGAATAATGTATTTTTTTAAAACAAAATTCTTAAGGCCTGTTCACACCAAAAATGATGACTATAAAGATAACTATAACGATAACTACTGTAAATTAGCTTTCACACCATCAGATGAAATCGCTCTGTTTATTCTAAGTGTGTGCTGCATATTTGTTGTGTTTCTTTAAATGCTCGAGCTCTTTAAAGCAGGATGAATTCTGATTGGCTGTCAATGTTTTTCTTTCACCTGCTGGAAAAAAATCACTGTGAAAGTGATTCCAACAATATTGTTTCTCTGTGATATTATCGTCATAGTTGTGGTGTGGACTCTGCTATTCTTTTATATTTAGAATGATTTTGAGAGCTATATCTTTATCATTATAGTTATCGTCCTTGGTGTAGACTGGCCTTAAAGGGTTAGTTCAATCAAAAATGAAATTTCTGTCATTAATTACTCACCCTCATGTCGTCTCAAACCCGTAAGACCTTCGTTCATCTACGGATCACATATTTTTGATGAAATCTGAGGGTTTCTGAACCACACAACGTTATTGCACCTTTTGACGTCCAGAAAGGTAGTAAAGACATCGTTAAAATAGTCCATGTGACTACAGTTGTTCAACCTTAATGTTATGAAGCGACGAGAATACTTTTTGTGCGCAAAAAACAATCAAAAATAACTATTTATTTAAAAATTTGAACTGTTGTCATACGCAGTTGACATGGTGAATGCAGTGCAGCGCTTCCGTGTTCTACGTCAGTACACTGACTCATTATTGGCTGGCTCCTGTGTCACACACATGCGTCATGCTGCTCACGTGAACAGCATCAGCCAATACTGAGCCGGTGTTTTGATGTAAACATGGAAGCGCTGCACTACGTTCACTACATCAACTGCGTATGAAAACAATCACAAAGTCTCACAAAGTGAGATAGATACACTAACCTTTTCTCAGTTATAGAAAGAACTTTACTGAGCATGGGCTGAATAAGTGTCATCACTATAAATTATTTTTTGATTGGAAAAAAAGGTGTTACAACTGGATCCTGTTACAGCAGCCATCAGTGTGAAACAGTGAAGGCCGGTCCCATGGTCACCTCAGGAAAGGGAAGTGATGAATGACTGAAGAATTGTTCAATCTTGTTTGGGAATGTGCTGAAATTCCACTCAATGTGTGTGAATGAAGCTCATTCCTTTTGGCAGAGTAAAATATTGTTTGTGCGCGTACACAATTTATTTTAGAATTTTTTTGGAAAGTTTTCACAGAGAGCATCATATTGTAAGTTTACACAGTTCAGGCTGTCCCTGTTTGTGTTCCCAGTCTGCGACGACACACACACACACACACACACACACACACACACACACACATACATAGTCTCTTTCTATTCTTCAGTTGTCTGACACACACTCAAAGCATCTAGAATGTGAGTCCTACAGCAGTGGAATACTAAAGACATGAAGAAAGAAAAGAAGACAAAACAGGCAAAACCTCCTTGTGTGAGCGTGAATGACCAATACACTTTCCCAAAACTACACACTTGTTCTGAAATTTTAAGATATCAAGTCTGAAGTTCATTTCAGAAATCCGTCTTAGTTTCTAATATACAACGGGATGTTTAGTATGTAGGCGAAAATGAAAAACCCCAGACGTGTGGTTTGTGTGATCATGACCCAGACAGGAATCAATAGTCATTCTGTGGAAAGTCACTCAAGAGAAAATGATACATACCAGCATCTGACTTTTAATAAAAATAAATATGAGTCTCTTATGCTCACTAAGGCTGCATGTATTTGATTTAAAATACAGTAAAAACAGTAATATTGCAAATAAATATTATTACAATTTAAAATAACCTTTTTATTTGAATATATTTTAAAATGTATTTTATTCCTGTGATGTAAAGCTTTATTTTCAGCATCATTACTCCGGTCTTCAGTGTCACATGATCCTTCAGAAATCATTCTAATATGCTGATTTGCTGCTCAAGAAACATTTATTATCAATGTTGAAAATGGTTGTGCTGCTTAAAGAGTTAGTTCACCCAAAAATGAAAATTCTGTCATTAATTAGTCACCCTCATGTCGTTCCACACCCGTAAGACCTTCGTTCATCTTCGGAAAACACAAATTAAGATATTTTTCATAAAATCCGATGGCTCAGTGAGGCTTCCATTGCCAGCAAGATAATTAACACTTTCAAATGCCCAGAAAGCTACTAAAAACATATTTAAAACAGTTCATGTGACTACAGTGGTTCAACCTTAATGTTATGAAACGACGAGAATACTTTTTGTGCGCCAAAAGAAACAAAATAATGTCTTTATTATCAACAATATCTAGTGATGGGAGATTTCAAAACACTGCTTCATGAAGCTTCGAAGCTTTACGAATCTTTTGTTTCGAATCAGTGGTTTGGAACCACTGCCAAAGTCACGTGAACCATTGAAATTTCGAAATGTTTCGAAACGCTTATGACGTAACGAAGCCTCGTTTACTGAAATCACGTGACTTTGGCAGTTTCATACACGCTCCGAACCACTGATTCGAAACAAAAGATTCATAAAGCTTCGAAGCTTCATGAAACAGTGTTTTGAAATCGCCCATCACTAGATATTGTTGAATAAAGTCATTATTTAGTTTTTTTGGTGCACAAAAAGTATACTTGTCACTTCATAACATTAAGATTGAACCACTGTAGTCACATGAACTGTTTTAAATACGTCTTTAGTAGCTTTCTTGGCATTTGAAAGTGTTAATTATCTTGCTGGAAATGGAGGCCTCACTGAGCCATCGGATTTTATCAAAAATATCTTAATTTGTGTTCCGAAGATGAACGAAGGTCTTACGGGTGTGGAACGACATGAGGGTGAGTAATTAATGACAGAATTTTCATTTTTGGGTGAACTAACCCTTTAATATTGTTGTGGAAACTGAGAGACATTTTCTTTTCAGGATTCTTTGAGAAGTAAGTTCAAAAGAACAGCATTTATTTTAAATGGAAACCTTTTGTAACATCATAAATGTCTTTATTGTCTTAACTGTAGTTTATATATATATATATATATATATATATATATAAAATATGTGTGTATATATATGTATATATATATGATTATCATTTAGATTATGTCATAGTGATGAATGGTGATTTGCTATCTGTATTGCTAGTAAGTGGAATGTAGTTTTAGGAGAAGAGGGAGCATTTCATTAAAAATTCATAGAAAAAATTGAGTGCAAGCTAACCTAATATTCTTTTTTTTTTTAATAAAAGAGTTGGATGTTCTATGGACACATACTCGCGCACACACTAAGCTTTCTCTCCCATCCATCCAAAGAATTTATAAATTGTCATTTCTATGACATCAACACCTTCCGCTCATTAGCATATGACCAAAGGGTATTTATATTAATGCTTATTCAGTATTTAGCAACTTGACCAGGTCTGAATGACAGTATGAACGATGTTGGTTTTCTTTAGAAATCTAGTGTGCTGTATACATTTATCTGTGTGTTTTTTGCAGAAGGGTGGTGTTTGGAGACTGGTTGAGGCTCTGCGCAGTCTGAGTCCTCTGCATCGAGACAGCGCCACCCGTTGGCAGGAGCAGCAGCTGGTGAGAATCACATAAACATTTGAGGAAGTTGTTTATGTAGTAAAATAAAAAGATACTTTATTGTATCACTAGATCTTGAGTCAGAGGTGGTGTGCGGGGTTGTCAGAACTGTGTAACAAAACCAGCCTGTTGACCAATCAAAATAAGCTCACTGACCAATTAAACTATTCCAAAATCTAGCCCAAATAGCAAAACTCAAGATATGCCACTCCCATGCCTAAAATACATAATGTATTCTCACTGTTATCATAAATACAGTTTTCATAAGTAAAATCATCTTACATTTAAGGGTTAGTTCAATCAAAAATGAAAATTCTGTAATTAATTACTCGCCCTCATGTCGTTCCAAACCCGTAAGACCTTCGTTCATCTTCGGAACACAAATTAAGATATTTTTCATAAAATCTGATGGCTCAGTGAGGCCTCTATTGCCAGCAAGACAATTAATGCTTTCAATGCCCAAAAAGCTACTAAAGACGTATTTAAAACAGTTAATGTGACTACAGTGGTTCAACCTTAATGTTATGAAGCGACGAGAATACTTTTTGTGCGCCAAAAAAACAAAATAATGACTTTATTCAACAATATCTAGTGATGGGCGATTTCAAAACACTGCTTCATGAAGCTTCGAAGCTTAATGAATCTTTTGTTTCGAATTGGTGGTTCGGAGCGCCAAAATCCCATGATTTCAGTAAACGAGGCTTCGTTACGTCATAAGTGTTTCGAAATTTCAATGGTTCACCACTGGGGGGACGTGACTTTGGCAGTTTGATACACGCTCCGAACCACTGATTCGAAACAAAAGATTCTTTAAGCTTCGAAGCTTCATGAAGCAGTGTTTTGAAATCGCCCATCACTAGATATTGTTGAGTAAAGTTGTTATTTTGTTTTTTTGGCGCACGTATTCTCTTCGCTTCATAACATTAAGGTTGAACCACTGTAGTCACATGAACTGTTTTAAATACGTCTTTAGTAGCTTTCTGGGCATTGAAAATGTTAATTGTCTTGCTGGCAATGCAGGCCTCACTGAGCCATCAGATTTCATCAAAAATATCTTAATTTGTGTTTTCCGAAGATGAACGAAGGTCTTACAGGTGTGGAACGACATGAGGGTGAGTACTTAATGACAGAATTTTCATTTTTGGGTGAACTAACCCTTTAAGACTGACAGCTGGTGAACAAAATCCTTTGGTGGTGGATGGTGCTGGTAATCCTTTATTTTTGTAAAATATATGTTTGAAAATGAACTATTTAATTTTATTTCCATGACCAATGGCATACATGATCGGCTGTGATGCTGCCTTTGTATTGACATTGATGTTTTTGTTTTATTGTAAAATAAAAAAAATCATGCCTGGCTTGATTACTTTATGTATTTTCCCTCTGAAATGGAAAAAAAAAAAAGGTTTGAAAACTATTTATGGTTTACAATCTAAAATAAAAATTTCAAAGTATTTTTTTAATTGATGGAAAATGAAAACAAAATAAAATAAGCAACTGGCAGATGTTTGAAATTAAATTTAAAAGTAATATTTAGTAATACTATCTATTTTAATTAAATTTTTTACACAAACACACATAACATTATTTTAAATTAAAATGTAAACATTTATAAATGACAAATAAAGAGACGTTTAAAATGAATTTCTCAATTCCAGCTGATTTCTGTATAACCATAAAGTGAATTTAAAGTAATTTATTTTATTTTTAATTTATTTTATTTTTCTTTTAGTCACCTTTTTTTCAAATGAAGTTTTAAATGATTCCAACTCCATAGGATCTAACTGATACCAATCACATTAGTTCCAAAGCAGTTTGAGAAAAGCGAGATTCAGAGACTAAGATCTTATCTTGTTGTGTATTACAGTATAGAATCCCAGTATTGCTGCAAGGCAGTCGGATGATCCGATAATTAGATTGATTTGCAGCCACAGAGAGGTTGTGTTCAACCGTGTTTGTTTTCCCGCAGGACGCTGCCTTCCGCCAGTATTCTCTGCGCTGTCTGTTATCTCAGGACGTGCTGTTGCAGGAGGATGTCGAGCTGATCGAGCTTCTGGATCCGAGTGTGCTCTCTCTGGGCTCCACTGATACTATCTGCCCCAGTGCCAGCGCTGCTGTTCCAGCACCATGCTACCTCTCGTCACCCTCTATATGGTACACACCCACACAGGCACGTGCACACATAGACATAAAAGGGGGCTTGAGCACCTGCCCCTTTTCTTCCTCGAGAGAAAGTGCCCTTTTTTCTGGGGTGCTTTTTTTTTTTAATTAAATAAATGAATATATATTCCTGTTTGCGCACAGCTTCCCTGTCAAACAAATATATTTACTGAATTAAAAAATTACTATTAATCAGGTCGGCTTTGTCGAGTTCAGATGCCCTCCCTCCGCAACACGCCATTCATTTCCGCACGCACACACGCGCCACGCCCCACCTCGTGTTTGCTGCTGGCTGACAACTTATGACAGCTATGCCCGGGAAAAGACAACAGCTGTCTGGTGATGAGAAGCGAAAAAGAAAAAGCCCAAGATGAATCCCGTGCATCTTTTTCAGGTAGCCTATGTATGTTCACAAACATGTGAAATTGTTGGCTATTTAAGGGTGAGATTATTTATACGTTTAACGCTGCGTTAATAATTTAACCACCAGCAACGCATCTGCCTGATTTGATACTAATGCAATTTATGTTATATTATAATTTCAATTATTTTAATGTGCTCTGCATTGCGTTTTTAAACATGGTAAAGATATCAGTAGGGCTGTCAATACCAGAAGTGGATCATTCCACGGACGTGGATCCATGAACCGCATTATTAGACAGTTTTCTAAGGATGCACGATTTATTAAAACCATTCAAAAATCATAATGCAGCATTGCATAATGCTATCATTCTTAAATCTACGCTTACACAGGAGAATACATCAATAAAAGTTTAAACCCTCACTCTGAGTGTGCATGTTTTGATGTCCACATATTCTTGTTCAGGAAATTACAATGGCTGTAGCATTTCTATCACAAAGAAGTGGCCGAATATTATTATTATTTAACTAATATTATATTTTTTTTTATGCTGGCTGGCCAAAAACAAGGATTTGATCGTGCTGTGTAACAACAACAATCACCAGGCTTTTGGCGCACTCTGCAGGCATTTGCTATAATATATATTATGTACTTAAATATTTCAGGGGAAAACACTCTTGGGCCCGGTTTCACAGACAGGGCTTAGCCTAAGCCAGGATTAGGCCTTAGTTCAATTAGGATATTTAAGTATCTTTTATAAATGGACACTAGAAAAAAACATTACTGTTGTGAATCTTGAGACAAAACAATGGCACTGGCATATTTTAAGATCTGTCAGTACAAGTTGTTTTCAGTTAAAACAGCTCAAACATGCATTTTAGTCTAGGACTAGCTTAAGTCTTGTCTGTGAAACCGGGGGTATATGTGTTTAAAGGAACACTCCACTTTTTTGGAAGTAGGCTCATTTTCCAACTCCCCTAGAGTTAAACAGTTGAGTTTTACCGTTTTCGAATCCATTCAGCCGATCTCTGGGTCTGGCGGTACCACTTTTAGCATAGCTTAGCATAGTTCATTGAATCTGATTAGACCGTTAGCATCTCACTCAAAAATGACCGAAGATTTTCAATATTTTTCCTATTTAAAACTTGACTCTTCTGTAGTTACATCGTGTACTAAGACCGACGGAAAATGAAAAGTTGCGATTTTCTAGGCCAATATGGCTAGGAACTATACTCTCATTCCGGCGTAATAATCAAGGAACTTTGCTGCCGTACCATGGGTGCAGCAGGCGCAATGATGTTACGCAACGCCTGTGACCCCCTGCTTGCACAGGGAGCGTGCCTTGCAACCATGGAAACATTTGTGAGAGACGCTGCGTAATATCATTGTGCCTGCTGCACCCATGGTACGGCAGCAAAGTTCCTTGATTATTACACCAGAATGAGAGTATAGTTCCTAGCCATATCGGCCTAGAAAATCGCAACTTTTCATTTTCCGTCGGTCTTAGTACACGATGTAACTACAGAAGAGTCAAGTTTTAAATAGGAAAAATATTGAAACTCTTTGGTCATTTTTGAGCGAGATGCTAACGGTCTAATCAGATTCAATGAACTATGCTAAGCTATGCTAAAAGTGGTACCGCCAGGATAGTAAGTGGTACCGCCAAATAGTAGTGTAGAAAACATGCACACTGTGGCAGAGTTTCCTTCGCTGTTGCCTGCTCTTGTGATAAACCTAGTGAATACTAAAGAAGACCATGGTCTCTGTGAACTGATTATTTTGTAGAAATCTGTGGAGTATGAAACAATTGCATGAGTGTGAGGGGAATTAAAATAAATTGGTAAGGAAGTCAGAGTTGTGTTAATATATTTAACATTTTATTATTTTTTTAAATTAGAGGGCAATTAAGTGCCGTTTTTTCCACTTAAGCCCCTGCCCCCCAAAATGTCTGTGCACGTCCCTGCACCCACATCAATACCAACAAAAACTCCTTACCCTTATCAGGCTGATATTTTACCGATGTGTTTCTTTGTTACAGGGATGTGTCCGTTTTGGTTGGGCTACTTGCTGTCCTGCTCGGCCTGCGCTTTTCGTACCCTGACCACGAGCAGGCTCTGTGGCTGTGTGCCGTCCTGGTGTGTGTTATGTGTGCATGTCGCGGTCTGTCTCTGTGGCGTAAGGCAGTTCTACAGCGCCACATCCAGTCTCTAGCCGTCCAGATGGAGGGTTTGGTGAACAACAGCCGAGCGCTGACCAGTCTCTCTCGCAAATCTCTGCGTCTCATGCAGGAAACAGAGGTCATCTCACGAGGATTTACACTGTAAGTGTTACAACACACACACATACCCTTCCTCTGTAGTCACGTTATTTTATGTTTGTTCTTGTCTGCAGTGTCTTTAGATTTTGTTTTTTGTGTGAACATCTGAGATTGATTCTTTATGTGTTGTGCATTAGTTTTGCATGTGATCCAGTTTTGCAGTTGTTTAAAGCTGAAGTGTGCAATTTCTGTGCTTCTCACGAGTAAATCTTTTTCCTAAAAACAGTTTTCTTAAACACTCCCATCCATGATCGGTCAAACAAACAGAGCAAAACATATATTTAAGAATGGCATATTTATAGTTGACTCTACAGTATGGACATTAACCTAAGATAGGAAAAAGTATTTTAACATTTTACACACTTTAACAATTTTAACATATTACACACTTTTTGCATTTTACATGCTTTATTTATTTATTATTTTTATTTTATTTTTTTTTTTTGATGGCTTAGTTGCTGCATTTTTTTAAGTCCTATTACTTGTTTGCATGACTCATTGTCTCAGTTTTCAACGTTCCTCGTTTTTAGTTAAAATATAAGCTTGAATCGTCTCTAATTTTCAATCTGTAGAATTGGACATTTTAATCTGTCTTTAAATTTGTACCTGCATTTTTAATTTTAGCAGTTTTTTTTTAACCCTCTGGCCCTCTTCGGTCATTTTTGACCAAAAATTTTTATATTTTGAAATGTTAAAAATCGTAGCTTCATCGGAATGAGATGACACTTGGTGACTTTTGTTGCATTAGCAATATGAACACACAAAAAAATCAAGGACATGATTCTTCGGACATGTTAAAGGGTAAAAAAAAAAAAGTCACACTTACCTTAACTAGCACGACTAGAGCAGGTTTATGCAAATGTTTGAAATAAAATCAATAATTCAGCCACAAAGCAGTAAAAAAATGAACAGCAAGAAAGAGGTTACACTTAAAAAACACAGAGAGTACAAAACAGAAACACCCACTCGAACACACATTCACAAACACACACACACAACACACCATTATACACACACAAATGAACCGGTGTGGCTGTAACAATATGGTACAGTTGAGCCAAAACTCAAATAAGAGGTTGAAATCAGATCAGACCCAGATTTATTAAGCTGTAATAAAACATACCTGTTCATTTTTGTTACATTTTTTTTTTTTTTTTTATTGAATTTTGATGTTATGTGTAACAAAATGCCCTCCTCTGTGTTCAGGTTTGACTGTAGTAAAATTAATGCAAAAACCGACACTTCAAATCAACATTTCAAACCAAAAAAATCTAAACCTACCTTGACAAAAAGTAGTCTTTGAGAATGTCTAAGTATACATCCAATTCCAAAACTTAATAAAAATAAGTATTTGTGTCTAAAAACCACTAGATAATTTATAAGCCACTATATATAGAACTCTATAGGAATTTAGTGGTTACACCATGGCATTACATAAGCTTTTCTTTTTTTACCCCCACCAGATGGCACTAATCTACCTTCAAAAAATGGATTTTAAATACCTTGTTTCTATTTTAACATGGAATACTGCTTTAATTGAAAAATAATAAAAAAAAAAAATTGTGTATTATTTTCAATGGGGAAAAATACCTAATATAAATTGTATAAATATTGCATAGTATCATACAATATCCTCAATTTTATATAATAATCAAAAAAAATTACTGAACAAAAATACATTACATTGGTTTTCCTGAAAAACAAAAAAGTTACATTTCAAGGCTTCAATCACTTAACTGTAAAGAAGGCAAGTGTGACTCCTAAACGAAGAGGGCCAGAGGGCTAAATAAGTTAAATAGATATATATATATATATCTATTAGTTTATCTATACTGTGTGTGTGTGTGTGTGTGTGTGTGTGTGTGTGTGGATGGATGGATGGATATTTCAGTTTCCAATAATTGCTGGAAATTTTACGTACATTTTCACAAACTTCAGCGTTGTTTAACATAGTGGTTGTCAAATTTGTAATAATGCATTATATACGTTTAATGTGGTTTGATTCATACTTTGTGCCTTCGTAATTTATATTTTCTACACACTATATCCTGCATGTGAATTACTGGCTTGTGCTCATATCTTCTATATATGAATGAATACCTGTTATGTGTTGTTTGTGTGTTTAAATATAGATTTAATAATGTATGTGTGTATTTAGTTTGCTATGCATGTTGAATGTAATTTGCCTTTCACTAGATGCTGTCTGTGTTATGTGTAATAATTCTTAGTAATATATGCTACTGTTCAAAGGTTTTGGGTCAGTAAGATAAAAAATGAACACTTGTATTCATTAAATCAGGGGTTCTCAACTCTGGCCCTCGAGATCCACTTTCCTGTAAAGTTTTACTCCAACCCTAATCAAACACACTTGAACAAGCTTATCAAAGTCTTCAGGATTACTAGAAAGTGAGTTTGATCAGGATTGAAGCAAAACTTGAGTAAAAGGTGAGAACCCCTGCATTAAATTGATCAAAAGTGATAGAATTTTTTATAACAAAGTAGTATTTACTATTTCAAATAAATGTTTTTCTTGTGAACTTTGTTCATCAACACTGAGAAAGTTCACTGAAGACTGGAATAATGGCTGCTTAAAATTCAGCTGTGCCATCCTTTTAAATATAAAAAAAGTGATTTTAGAATAATATGTAATCATATTTCACAATTTTACTGTCTTACTATATTTTTGATTAAATAGATGCAGCCTTGATGAGGCTTCTTTCAGAAACTTAAAATCTTACCACCCTCAAACTTTGAACAGTAGTGTAGGTGTATTAGTTTGTCGTTATTTGTGTCATTTTTGTTACATTGTTAGATAGTTTCAGTCTAGTAGTATTATATGTGTTGTATGTGATGTGTGTCTGCCCTGATGGTTCTCGGACGTCTGCACAGTTGGATCACATTTCACTTGTCAAGTTTACTCGACAGGGTGAGTGGCGCCTGTCCCTTTAATAGGGCGGGGCAGCTTCGGAGTCAGCAGCTGATTGGTCTACGGAAGGCGGCCTATCAGAGTCTTCGCTGCGCTTTCCGAGCCTCTCGTCTCGCCACATGCATCATGCTCAAATCATATCCTGATCCAACAGTATCGCAGTGATCAGTTGCTTTTTACATTACGATTTCTAAACATTTAATTCACTTGGATTCTTAGTTGTTGAGTCCTTGACTATGTTTTACATTTCCGCTGAACTCAGAGATTGACAATGTCACCAACTACGTGTCCACCGTGCCGATCAGAGAGCTAGGTCTCGGTCTGGGGGTGGAGCATCTTTCTGATGAGCAAGCACAAGAACTGACCAATGAATACAGCCTGCCTGCACTCAAGGTACAGAAACTCGCACTTGATTAGGGCTGGGCAATATAGATGAACTTGGATCTCACTAATTTTCTGTGTTTTGACCATATTTATCTTGGAAAGATATTGCTTAAAAATATAAAGATATTGTTCTTGATATTTATCTTTAAACATATCTTGTTTTAAATATTAATAAGTAGCAATATTTTTTTTTATTTTTATATTTTTAATAACAATATTTAATAACAGTGATTACCTACATATATTTTTCATGAAACATTTAAAAGCACATTAAATGGTATGCTGGGACTTCCATGAATATTTTTGATTCATGACACAAATTAATTGTTTAATTATTATTTGGATTAAATTATTGAAACAGTTTAACAGAACTCACTCAAATTAATCGATCATTGATTTCTGTGAGTCTGTCTATTCCACGGCATGTTTAGGAAACCTAATGGTCAAATAAAATGCACATTAAGAACATTACAATATTTGTAATGCTTCTCCAAAATCATTGCGACCTATATTCAATATATTGCCCAGCCCTATTGTTGTTATAAATAACACAACACATGATTATCTTCAGTAATCAATCATTGATTGGTTTGCAGACATTGTTCCAGTTGTGGGTCGGGCAGAGCTCTGAGTTTTTCCGCCGATTAGCTCTGCTGCTGTCTCCGGGGAGGGAGGAGCTAGACTCCAGGCCCCGCCCCCTCACGTACAGCAGCGTCCCTTTGATTACTGACTCTCTTCATCGCACCCTGGCCGGTTGCCTTGGTGATCTTCAGCGCAGCTATGATTTCCATCGTTACTTTGAGACGCAGCACCAGTCGCTGCCCTCAGGAAGAAACGGACGGGCTCAACAGAAGTGTAGAGAGCTCAATTCTCTACACACGTCTGTCCGCAGTTTACAACTTCACCTGAAAACACTCTTAAACGAGTATGTACTTCTTAGTTTCTTTATATATATATATATATATAATTTTTTTTTTTTTTTTTTTTTTTTTAATTTATTAGATTTTAAATGACACAAAATTGTTGAAATTAATAATTTTCTAAAAAAAAATACTTTTTAATATTATAAAACTATAAATCACTATAAATATTAATATTATGAAATTCAATATAAAATTCACTAAAATATAAAATTATATGACACAATGACTACGTGGCAATTGATTTACTCCATTCATTTTCATACTGAATACAAAAAAAACTTAGTATAACACTGGTTTCTTATCCTTGTGTGTTCTTAACACACTTTCTTATCAAAACGCTTTAATTTCTCATAGGGTCATAATTCTGGAGGATGATTTGGAAAAGTTAATGGTTGCTAAAGAGACGGAGGAGATGACGTGTGCGGGATATCAGGACCTGAGGGAGCGTCTGCAGCTGCTGCAGCCACACATGCAGGCCAGCACCTGCTGCTGGGACGACACGCTCGCGCAGGTCGACCGCATGCTACGCCGGGTCTCCAGCCCCCCAGGTCAGAGGTCATCCACTCAACCAATCACAACACTCTGCTGTTGCACTGCTCCTTTGGAATTTAATTGAACTACTATTTTGTTAGTTTCATTTTGCTTTTTTTTCTGAACATTTCAGTTTAGTTGTAACCTATTTGTGATTCTTGGTTTAAATTTGAGACATTTTAAATGACTAAAAATAAAAAAATTCTTGATTTTGGTACAAAAGGTCCCTCTTACAGTAGTTCATCCAAAAATGAAAATGTCATCATTCTGCACTCACTATAATAATTTTTTTAATTAATTTTTTTTTTTTAATTCAATGACCAGGCACTGCCAAGCTTTAAATATAACTTTTTTTTTTAATCTTTTGACTTAGATGTTTACAAAAACCTATTAAAGTCTATGATGTCAGTGGTGAGAGATAACTGGTTCTTCAAACATGAGTCAAATTTGACCCATGTTAATGGGTTACTTCACCCAAAAATGAAAATTCTGTCATTAGTTACTCACCCTCATGTCGGCGTTTGGACGTAAACACGGAAGCACTGCACTGTGTTTACTACATCAACAACATAGAAGACTGACAGGGAAGAGAAGATATTGTTGAATAAAGTCATTATTTTTGTTTTGTTTTTGCGCACAAAAAATATTCTCGTCGCTTCATAAAATTAAACCACCGCAGTCACGTTGACTATTTTAACAATGTCTTTAGTACCTTTCTGGACCTTGAAAGTGGTAGTTAAATTGCTGTCTATGGAGGAGTCAGAAAGCTCTCGGATTTAATCAAAAATATCTTAATTTGTGTTCTGAAGATGAATGAAGGTCTTATGAGGGTGAGTAATTAATGACAGAATTTTCATTTTGGAGTGAACTAACCCTTTAAAACTACAAATGGAATGCTTTGTCTTTAAATTGTTTATTTAGTTCATTTACTTACTTGAACAGTTTTATAAAAAGCTGAAACTTATTGTGTTTTAGATATTCTTGACAATGTCACAAATCCTGGTATCATAAATGGGTCAAAAATGGACGTAAGACAATACAATGGATATTATATAAGGGATATTGTACAGTCAGCCGGTCATTATCAGTCATGTAGTTATATGGTAAAAAAAAAAAATATGGTAACACTTTAGATTAGGGAACACATATTCACTATTAACTAGGAGTTTTCCCCTCCAGAAACTCCTAATTACTGCTTATTGATAGTAAGTAAGGTAGTTGTTAAGTTTAGGTATTGGGTAGGGATGTAGAGTATGGTCATGCAGAATAAGGCATTAATATGTGCTTTATAAGTACTAATAAACAGCCACAATGCTAGTAATATGCATGCTAATAAGCAATTAGTTAATATTAAATATCTGTTCCCTAATCTAAAGTTTAACCAAAAATATTTCACTGCAGAAACAACTGACCAGTAAAAACAAATAATTGACTAATCACAATCAATTACTCCAGAGAGCCTTGTGATATGCCTGTAACATGACCATATATGTGTATACAAGCTCTCTGAATGACGTCCTCACCGTTTAATAGGTGCGTCAGCCTTTGTGCGGTAACAGCGTGTGTCTTGGGAGTATTTTTAGAGTTCCTTATTCGACTGATTTCCCTCCCTTCAGTTATTTTAGGGATCTTTAGGGAAGTAGGAGGGTAAAAAAGGACAGAGAGAGAGGGATGATGTCCTTTACAGAATTAGGCCACAATGCACAAGTAGATGAAGTCATTGGTCGCATGGCGCCCAGCTTCATTTGATTTCCCTCCTTGGAGCTGGTGCTTTTACTGTAGGAAGGTCAAAGTTCAGCTGTGCAGTTGTTTCATGTATTTTTGCACGTCTACACACGTGTCCCAAACAACAGCAGCTATTTTTAACAGAATAACTTAATTACTCTCCGCAAGATCCAGTAATGCATTTCTACAGGCAACGTTTGCAGCAGATAAAAAAAAATAGGATAAGTAAATATGACTTCTTGTAAACGGCCATCCAAATATGTCAATTTTATCCATATATGCCAAAATCTATAACATTTATTTGTTATATATTATGGCAAAGATTTAATCCTTTAGGATGTTTTCAGGGACTTTTTCCCCCCTAATTTAAACAGTTTACTGTTTTTCTGTAGCAAATTTCAAAAGGAATATTTTTTTCAATATTTCATGATGTACATTATAATGTTGTGATGTCTAAACTCACACTATTTGTTTTAGTTTTTAGTGTCTTTTTTTTTTTTTTTTTTTTACAGTAGTGTAGGTTTATAATAATGTGCTATTTGTTGGTAATTCGGCAGAACATCACAATAATAACATTACCACATCAAGCGACATTCGATTCCCATAGATTTTAGTGCGCCATGAATCTAGAAAATGAATTTGTCCCATGTCATTTTTCTTGTGTAGAAAGGAGACACATTAGCAGGATACTGTGTATTTGTGTGTGTTCCTTAGAGAGTTCAGATCAGCCAGAGGAAACAGCTGCCCCAGATCCTCCTCCTGCCGCCCCCATTACACACATACAGGACAGAGACCCTGTCCCTGAGGAACAGGTACTGTGTGTGTGTGTGTGTGTGTGTGTGTGTGTGTGTGTGTGTGTGTGTGTGTGAGTATACATTCAAGCATGAGAAAAGTATTAGCATATTTTTATATAAATAATTTGCTGATTTTAATAATACTATTATTATTATTTGAAAAACATTTGTATGCCAAGTCTTAGGCCCCGTTTACACTAGTGCGTTTTTGTTTTAAAACAGCGTTTTAAAATGAAAACGATCCTCGTCTACACTGAAGTTTCCACAGCGTTTCAGAAACGATCCATCTACACTACACGGCCGAAAACGCAAGTCACATGACTGTTCATGTTTAACTGTACAATGGCTGCTAAAAATAACAACAAAGCCAGCAAAGATTGCAGTTCAGTCTCCATGTTATTGTTTACACGGTCGTCAAGGATACGCAGAGCGAACGTGGGCAGCCACGCCATCATTTTCAAAAGTCTCCGTTTTGGTCCATTTATACTAAAACGCAAACCCGGCGTAGTGTAAACGACAGGCGTAACTGTGGCAAACCTTATGCGTTTTAAAACAAAAATGCGCTAATGTAAACGGGGCCTTAGGGGGTGTTTACACAACACCGTTTTCAACTAAAAATGGGAAAAAAATTATGCGTTTTGGCCGTTCATTTACACAACAACGGTGTTTTGGTGGCCTGAAAGCGCAAACTTTTGAAAACGGGTTTCAAAGTGCACATTTTTGAAAACGGTCTCCGTGTAAACAACAAAAACGCAAATCTATGAAATCTATGTTATCTATGAAAACGATGACGTCATGCACATGCGCATTACATGTTCAGTCTATAGTGTTTCATAGCCATCTAATGGCCTGCCAGCAGAATACAGCGTTTTTAGTCATTTTCACGAATTCGTATGAATGAGGATCGTTTTGACAATGGTGTCATCTGTACGCGGAAAGTGTACAAGGAAAAACTTCTCCGTTTTAGCCATATTGTTGTCGTATAAACGTACCCAAAGTCATGTGGTACTACCAATATGTGGAAACATACATAAAATAATTTTATAGAGAGGACCTCTGAAGACCCTCGTGACTGTCAAGCTCAAAATATTGAAAATTATATATTAAAATATTAAATTAAAAATTAAAATTTGACCTTTTTATGACTGATTAATTCAGAAAATGTCAAGTGGTGCAGCTCCCCAAAAACATAGTCTTGACATTCTGAATCACAACATCTCTTAAATGAAATTCATGATATTTGATTGATTTATAAATTAATTTGTGTCCTAAAAATCATTTTACCTTGAAATATATTTATATTTAAAACCTTTTCTTTTTTTAGAAAATAATAAAAAAGTTATTACCAACCTACATGAATACAAAGACTACATTTGTAGTCAGAATTTGGCACATGCATTTTAAACTAGATTTTTTTTTTTTTTTAAAGTCTTTCTTTGTTGTGGACATATCTTATTTCTCATTGACCCATGAAAGCCATAAACTTCAGGCATGACAAACAAGCACCACTCATCCAAATCTAGTTCATTTGCTTACTGTTTGTATATATAGTGCTTGTTATTGTTATAATTTTCATCAACAGAATTTCACAAATGTAAATTGTGGAACAAAGCAAAACAAACTGCTAAGATTTCAGTGTTGTTATTAGCGGACATGCAGCGATATTCATAAACAACGAATTTTGAGGTTATTAGCTTAGTTGGGATTTAAAAAGTTGCTTTTCTTGGCCAGGAACTGGAAGCATATGTCTCGGACTCTGACTCTGAGACGGAGTGGAGAGGAGCCGTGGACATGCTTTCGCCATGGGAACAGGAGCGCCAACGACGTGAACGTGAGGAGTCGAGACGCGTTTTACTCGAGCTGAAATCCGTCCTGGGAATCCGAACGTCAGATGGAGAGAGAGACAAACGCAAGCTTCTGCTGTTCAGTGATCAGGGTACTATATGCACAAACACACGCATACTACAACAGAATTTAATATTTTACTATATTATAGTATTCTTCTCTCTCATAAGTACCATTGGTTGACTGAAGTCTGATAAATTATTTGTAATACACAGTTACTTTTGAATGGCTATCAAATGAAAGAGATGCTTTTAGCAACCAACTAATGGGACATGCTAACCAGCTAAGCAAATCAATTCAGACAGTTCAATAAACCAGCTTAAAAACATAAAACACAAAAAAAAATGTTTTTGAGCCATCCCTCAGTAGTGTTTACAAAATTTCAGGGGTTTTTTTGCAATTATTTTGCTTTTTTTGTAGTATCAGTTATTTTAGTATTATTTTACATTTTAACTATTGTATATACACTATATTGCCAAAAGTTTTGGGACGCCTGCCTTACGTGCACATAAACTTTAATGACATCCCATTCTTAATCCGTAGGGTTTAATATGGAGTTGGCCCACCCTTTGCAGCTATAACAGCTTCAACTCTTCTGGGAAGGCTTTCCACAAGGTTTAGGAGTGTGTTTATGGGAATTTTTGACCATTCTTCTAGAAGCGCATTTGTGAGGTCAGGCACTGATGTTGGACAAGAAGGCCTGGCTCACAGTCTCCGCTCTAATTCATCCCAAAGGTGTTCTATCGGGTTGATGTCAGGACTCTGTGCAGGCCAGTCAAGTTCCTCCACACCAAACTTCCTCATCCATGTCTTTATGGACCTTGCTTTGTGCACTGGTGTGCAGTCATGTTAAAACAGGAAGGGGCCATCCCCAAACTGTTCCCACAAAGTTGGGAGCATGAAATTGTCCAAAATGTCTTGGTATGCTGAAGCATTAAGAGTTCCTTTCACTGGAACTAAGGGGCCAAGCCCAACCCCTGAAAAACAACCCCACAGCATAATCCCCCCTCCACCAAACTTTACACTTGGCACAATGCAGTCAGGCAAGTACTGTTCTCCTGGCAACCACCAAACCCAGACTCGTCCATCATATTGCCAGACAGAGAAGCGTGATTCGTCACTCCAGAGAATGTTTCCACTGCTCTAGAGTCCAGTGGCGGCGTGCTTTACACCACTGCATCCAACGCTTTGCATTGCACTTGGTGATGTAAGGCTTGGATGCAGCAGCTCGGCCATGGAAACCCATTCCATGAAGCTCTCTACGCACTGCTCTTGAGCTAATCTGAAGGCCACACGAAGTTTGGAGGTCTGTAGCTATTGACTCTGCAGAAAGTTGGCGACTTTTGTGGACTGTGCGCCTCAGCATGCGCTGACCCCGCTCTGTGATTTTACGTGGCCTACCACTTCGTGGCTGAGTTGCTGTTGTTCCCAATTGCTTCCACTTTGTTATGATACCACTAACAGTTGACCGTGGAATATTTAGTAGTGAGGAAATTTCACGGTATCACGGTACCACGCTTGAATTCACTGAGCTTCTGAGAGCGACCCATTCTTTCACAAATGTTTATAGAAGCAGTCTGCATGCCTAGGTGCTTGGTTTTATACATCTGTGGCCATGGAAGTGATTGGAACACCTGAATTCAATGATTTGGAGGGGTGTCCCAATACTTTTGGCAATATAATGTATAATATTTTGATATCTTTTATTTTTATATTTTCAGTTTTTATTTAAGTTTAAAGTGCCCCTATTATGCTATTTTAAAGGTTCATAGTTTTGTTTTGGAGTTTCCTATAAAATAGTTTTATATGAGTCCAAGGTCAAAAAACACTAATTTTCTTCTTGCACTTGAATAGTTTCAAGTCATATTAAAATGCACACAAAGGAATCGATAAGAGGAATCGAAATTTTAATTTTGCAACAAGCATCCGATTCCAGAATTGGAATCAATTTTCGACATTTCTCACATAATCTAAAACAGTTCGATAAAGGATTCAGTCTCTCTAAACCTCTCCTTTCCGAGAGCTTATTGTGCTCTGATAGGTCAGATGGCCCTTTCTGTTGTGATTGGTTTACCACTTACAGCGCGTGTCGGAAACAAAATGCCCATATCTGAATTTCAGCTCTTCCTCAGTGCTTGATACACAGTGATACGAACAGTTATGATGGGGACGGTTTTACCATATCAATTCAAGCCAGAGTCTGATAATGAAACACTGCAGCTTCTTCTCGACGTGTTGACAACACAAAACAAACTCTTCCAGGCCTCAGCTACAAGTACAGTTTTGGAGGGCGGGTCAAAGTAGACGTTGTTCATAGGCAGCCAATGAAGACCATAGACTGGCATTATGCAAATTTGAAAAACCTATGTAGGTTCGCGAAGGAAGTTAGACTGGAATTACTGACGACTCTTTTCAGGTCAGACTAGGCTCTTTCTTTTAGGAGACAATAACTCCATTTTAAGTGCACTTTAATTATTGAAGCTTTGCTGACCTTTTACATTTACAAATGGCTCACACTACATGAAAAGCAATATTGTCAAGATATTTAGTGTAGTTAGCTTAGCTTCTCTAAACTACAGTCAAGTTTTAAATTACTTGTAGCTTGAAAAACTACCATTTTTGTTTGTCTTTCCCAACACTAAATCTTTTTCTATGTATTTTTTTGTCCTTCTAGCTGCTCTGGCTCCGTTTGCTAAGGACACATCAGAAACAGACACAAACTCTTTAGAGCCGCATATTTCAGTGGAGTCCTTGACTACCACAGGCAACCATTTCTCCCAACAAGGAGAGGAGAATGAAAGCGAGCAGCAGACTGAAATTCTGAGTGGGGCGGATGGAGAGAAAGATTCTGTGACTGAATTTTGCTGTGGAGATTCGGATGTAACTGGGGCAGCTAAAGACGCCAGTGAGGAGACTGCAGAGGAAACGCAGCTCTTCCAATCAGATGGGCTCATAGATGACGAGCATGATGGGACACACCCGCTCACACCCCGAGTGCCCACCCTCTCTGTGATTGACAGATTGACAGAACTGCATGGCTCAGAAGCGATCAGTTTCAGCTCCGCCCTGGCCGCCCAGGTAGCAGAACGCTCTCATACGTTCACACACATGCAGGAAAGCACCTATGGGGACTCGGATGAGGAAGAGGAAGTGACATCACAGCAGACAAGAGAAACTGAGGAGGACTGAAAAAGGAGGATATTTATTCTCATCTTTTTGGTTGTATTTATTGAGCTTGATTTCAGGTCACAGACATCATTGGATGTAACTGGTGTGTGTGCGTCTCTGTTTTAAAGTGTGTATTTTTGTGTGTGTGTGTGTTTTGGGGGATTTATGTTTCATGTGGCATCCCATGTCCACTCTCCTCATGACAGGCCTCAGGTACAGACTGGCACATGCTAGTACTCAAAATAACAGACCAAAACCTAAACACACACTAACACAAACTCACATGTGCAAAACTACATGTCCTTGGCCATGTCTTGTTTTTATTCACTGTAACAGAGGTCCCACACTAAATAACCAAAACAAGTTCTTAAAATGCCTAAAAAGTCAGTTATATTGGGTAAATCTCACAAAGCCCACCCATCAAGAACATGTCCGAGTCATATTTCACCCCAAAATTAAAAGGAAAAAACAAATTACATTAAGAAAATTAAGTCTATTTTAGATTTTGTGCATTGTGATATTTTTCATGACAATTATGCACATTTCCCCCAAATTAAATCTCATTCTCATTACCGCAATGCAAAATAAAGTTTTCCTTAGTGTAATGCAGAAAAAATTCCAATTTATTTTAAATATATACAATATATTTTTTAAATCAGCAGTGATTGTACAACAGAATGTATAAATATTTTCTGAATCGGTAACATCTTTTTTGCAGTATGGTAATGACAATTTAAATGTGTGTGTGTGTGTGTGTATATGTATATATATATATATATATATATATATATATATATAGATATATATATAGATATAGAGAGAGAGAGAGAGTATGTGTTTGTATTGGAATTTATTCTGTATTGCCGTAGAGAAGTTATTTCTCTTTTTTATTTACACTATTGATTTTTGTTTTCTTTCTTTTTTTTAAATTCATATTATGGAAATAAAATTTTTCCCCATTACACTAATAACAGTTTTACTTATTTTGGTGTGCGGTACTGAGAATGAGATTTTTTTTTTTTTTTTCTTCCCCCCACACTGCGGTAATAAAATCTCCCCCCCCCCCCCCCAGTACACTAATGACAATTTTATTTCTTTATTTAGAATTGCGGTAATGAGAAAAAAATCTCATTCTCATTACTGCAATTCAAAATAAATAAAATCATCAATACCTTAATGTGACAAAAATCTCAGTCACATTAGGGTATTGACGATTTTATTTATTTTGAATTGCAGTAATGAGAATGAGATTTTTTTTTTTTTTCTTTTTCTTTTTTTCCACATTGCGGTAAAATCTTTTCCGCCAAGTACACTAATGACAATTTTATTTATTTATTTATTTAGAATTGCGGTAATGAGATTTTTGTCACATTAGGGTATTGACAATTTCATTTATTTTGAATTGCAGTAATGAGAATGAGATTTTTTTTGTTCACATTGCGGTAATAAAAGCTTTTCCCCCAGTACACTGACAATTTTATTTATTTATTTTGAGTTGCGGTAATAAGAATGCAATTTTTTTTTTTTTCCTTCACATTATGGTAATGTTAATTTGGATAAATAATATCAAGTAAATAATGCACAAAATCTTAATGGTACCAAAAATAGGCTTCTTTTTCTCTATGCAAATTTTCATTTTTATTTTAGCTGAAATATGACCCGTGCATGAGATTCACACCATTAATTACAAAAAGAAAAAGGCAAAGTTAGTACTGATGTCCTACTGGATTGCAGCTGGTATGTTGTCCTCGAAAAGACTGTATCTCTCCTGAAGTGAAGCCTCCTTTTTGTATGTTTGTTTTTGTGAGGCCATTCTTAAGGGAAATAAATAGCTGCCCTGATTTCATTTATGCATCAAACTTTGACGTTTTCTGTTCGGGCACAGCTGGTGTTTCACTACTGTCACCATCACAAGGTTATTGCTTCAAAGTAATTTTAAAAGTTTTAAAATATACTTGTTACCAGTTTCAAACTTTTGAACTGCCTGAAATTGACAATGTGATTGGATTTCCTCTTTCTTTACAGTAGATTGTTGTTTTGTTTTTTTGTCTCTCCAGTTATTCAGTCCAGCATCTTGTCGAACACTTCACATAAAATCACTTATTGCCAGGTCCTTGTTAAAGTAACAAATACTGATTTAAAAATTTTCTCAAATAATGATCAAGGCTGCTTCGTCCTTTAACACAAAACCCAGTTTTAATTTAAACCCTCTTGTAATTCTTAACACTGTGGAAAAGGTACCAAGCTACAGTTTAACTTGCCTTAAACACTTTTCCCTTGTAAGGACTGTTGCACTTTACAACTACAGTTAAATGTTATAATGAGACTTAGATTGTCAGTGACTATGTTGATAAGACCAGAGAGCAAAACCTTAGATATAACAGCGTTTGTGTGTGAATTGTATTATGTTTTTATGTCTAACATTCTTAATTAATTTCCCCCCATGCGTATATGCATGACTTCAAGACTCTCAAACAATCGTCTTGGCCATGGCAGAGACTGTCTATGTTTGTCCTCACTCAACACCAGTTTTGCCTTTTTTTTTGTTTTTTGTTTTTTAAAAGGTTCAAGTTTTTCCTCACTCCAAAAGTGGCAATCTTGCATTTCATTTGTGAAATAAAGTACATGTACAGATGTGTTTGACAGTCTTTGGTGACTTAATGCAGTTTCATAGGAAGAATAGACTTATGTACACACTTAAAGTATTGCTGTACAACTAGATAAGAAACGCATGCATTAGATTTATTAGAGGAAAGTTTCTGCCATCTACTGGACAATATAAAAATAGGTTAAGATTTGGAGTAAATGTGCATAATTGTTGTGGCAATAATGTTACAATGCATTTAGAATGGTCCTAGGATTTATATATATATATATATATCTCAATATATATCATTAATATAATTGTTTCAGAGTGAAATATGACCCTTCGTGAGATTGAACGTGAATAAATTCTATCACTAATCAAAATGAGTGAAGGTACGATACACATTATGATTGCTCAAAACTCTTACGTACACATTATAGCTACTTTAGAATATGAATATGGAATAAATACTTTAGATATTTAAAATAAATCTGCACTTTGTCTAACATTTTCTCTGAATGGATTTCATTCATTAATATTCCGCTCGCTATGTTACAAACTCCACTATGTCGCAGGCTTGATTCATGAATATTTATCATTATAAGTGACGTTTGCCCATTGGGTCTATCTGATTGGCTAAGAGGCAGAACGCACTAGTCAGCTGGCCAATTAACGAATGCTATAACAAAGGACGTGTTCATGAATATTAATTAGATTACTTTTCTGGAGGCTCTAGCAGTCTATGGGCTCTAGGCAGCAGCGTGAGCACGACCTAATTAACATTAATGAGCTAATTCTGCGCCGTAGTAGGATGCTTGTAATTTCGCATTCCGCGTCATGCACTCAGCTGATTCGGCAGCTTTTCTCCGCTCCTCCCACAATGCGTCCCCTCTCCACTCGCGTCCGCAATCATGGAGGCGAACGGGACCGAGCAGCTGCAGCCGGTGAAACCGGTACAGCCAGGCATGGACACGCTGATCCTTAACGGGGACGCGGCGGAACGAGAAGAAGCCGACCCCGCCAAGAAGAAGAAGAAAAAAAAGAAGAAAAGCAAGTCGGCCGTTTCTGGTGAGTGTCTCATTCATAGTAGTAAGTGCAGAGACCCCTCTATAACACTGGCACTGCTGCTTTAAATATCAGCTGTGAACTCTGCTTAATGTCTCAGATTAACTCAAGACGGGGCTGATCTGTCCTATTAGAAGTTATGTAACGTTAAGTGCAAAAGTTAAAAAGAAAAAGTTTTTCCAATATTAGGAATTTTAATATGTATTGGAATGTTTTGGGATCCTAAAGAAAAGATTAAAAACACATTTAATGTATTTTTAAATTCATGTAAAATAAATAAATAATATGTTATATTTAAATATATAATGTTAACATTTATTTATTATAGAATTATTATTTTATGTAAAATAAAGTACATGTACATATATGTGTTTGACTGTCTTTGGTGACTTAATGCAGTTTCATACTAAGAATAGACTTCTGTACACACTTAAAGTATACATAAAATATTATTTTATGTATTTTTTTTTTTTTTTTTAGATACAAAAGAATATAGATTACATATAGGCTGCTTTGAGGTCCCAAAGGAAAGATTTTTCAAAAATTACTTTTAATACATTTTACATTTATGTAAAATAAATATAAATATTTTTTATATATATATTTATATGTTATACTTTTTATTTATTTATTTATTTATTATTAAACATTCATTTATTATTTTATGTATTTTTTATTTTCATTTTTCTTATAGATATAGAGGAATATAGGTTACATACAGGTTGTTTTGAGATAAAAAATTAAATATTTTAAAAAATACTTTTATATTTATATCAAATAAATGTAAAATTTTTACATTTATATCTTATGCTTCTAAATTATTTTTAATTTATTTGTTATATGTTTATTTTTAATGTATTTTATTGTCTTTTTTCTTATAGATATAGAAGAATATAGATTACATATAGGCTGCATCTAAAAATTAAAATTAATTAATATTATGTTGAAAAATGCTGTCTATGTTGGCAGTCCACAAAGATTTGAGCTCAAAATGCCCTTGTTACTTTTATACTAATACATCCCAAAATTGATGTCTAGGTAGGTTTTTTAAGCCTAAGATGTCCAGAAAAGTCCAGAAAGTTAGGCACAGCTATCCAGAGTTTACAAGCAGCCTGGCAAAAGTATGGTTGTCACTTCATGTTTCTTTTAAAGTTAATAGCTTACGTTCGAGAAGTAATCTGATTTGTGAAATATCATTCTTTAAGTTATAGGTCATGTAAAAATTGCTGTGCATACACTTGTATTTTATAACATGAACTTTTCTGTGTACTTGCAACATTACGTCTAATAGGTTGCCCTACCAAGGTTATATGATGCTGCATATTGTTTCTCAGGCTTGTTCTGAGCCAAGTTTGCTTTCATATAGATCCAGTATATGAGATGAATTTGTGGACAGTTTCCAGACTGACAGCAGTTACTTACTTCCTTGTCATACACACACACACACACACACACACACACACACACACACACACACACACACACACACACACAGACACACAGACCGCCGCTTCTGGTGCATCTGGCACACTTAGCGCTTATGTGCTTGTTCACCTGTGTGTGTGACTTTGCAGTAGGACACGGCGAGCAGGGTGAGGATGGCGAGGTGGAGATGAGGAAACAAACAGAACAGCAGAACCTGGATGAGAAAGATAGAGAAGAGGATGGAGAAGAAGGTATTCCACTTTTAAATGAGCGCTTCTAGTTCTTATACTCATTTTTTACCACATAAATGATCTAACACCACTTGTTTTCCTATAATGCTTTAGTGATCTTATTCACACCAATTATGTATGCAGTTGCATACTGATACACTACCCAAATATGCATACAATATCTGGATAACCAGTTACATTTGTCAAATGTGCAATAGACAAAGTGCACTGCACAGGGTTTTTATAACACAATGCAATGTGCCCTTCCATTTCTAGTGTGATGAAAGAACTGAAAGTAATATCAACAAAGATTTTTGACATTGTCTTGACAATTTTTTTTTTTTTCTTTTTTTTTTTTTTGTCAGACTTCCTTGAGTTGAGATGTTATTACACAAAATTGGGTTAAAAATACAGTTAAACTGTTTTTTGATTTAAAAAAATAATAACTCAAGGTCATGTCTCAACAACATACTACTGTTTATTGTTTAATATTTTTTTGTATACAAACTTTTACACAGTAATATTTAATACATTTTATATATATATATATATATATACACACACACACACACACACACACATATATATATATATAAACCATAAAAAAAAGAACAAAAAATATTATTAAACATTTGTTAAAAATTTACATGCATACATACACACACACACACACATATATATATATATATATATATATATATACACACACACTCATGCATACAGTATATAGTCATCACTACTGTATATATAACATTTAAAAAAATAAGCTACATATAATATATACTGAGCAGTATACAGTATGCCCGTAGAATAATCGTTTTAATTGCACGTCACTTATTATTTTGTCAACCCTGTTACCATCACAGACGGTGAGGAGGCTGATAACGTCTCTGGGAAAAAGAAGAAAAAGAAGACAAAAAAGAAGAAAGGACGTAAGGTTTTTTTTTTTCATAGATGTTAGATAATGACCACTGAAGAGAAATGAGCAGTAATCAGTTAGGATCTGTGACCGTGTCAGTGCAGCACCTTTGAATGTGTGCCAATACGGGGACCGTGGTACGAATCAGCGTATGTGTGCTTCTGTTGATGGGGGCAGGGAGTGTGTTTGGCCAATGCAGCGGACTGGCGTAACGCCAGATCACTGTGCCTCTGGGAAAATCCTGCAGTGCAGCCTTTATTTCAGCTGAGGATTTTGAGCGGGTCCCAAGTGCCACCAAATGCTTTGTCGCTATTTAGCAGATATGTATCAGAGACGTAACATAAAATGTTCAAGTCAGCTTAAAAAGAAACAGATGTTATCAGCTAACTTTTCCACAAACTTACGCTGTAATTTTATAGCTGACGTGTGTCTTATGATGTTCAAAAATGAGAGAAAATGTATTCACACTCACTTACAATCCTTTTTCCTTGGTGCTCAAAAGAAGTAAAAACAAAAGCATAAGCAAAATGGTCATGCTGCTCTTTTCCAAGCTGACAGCATATAGTGATCAGGGTCTAAAAATGACCCAAAAAAAAGTTATTAAAGTAGTCCATATGACTTGTGCACTTGTTATTCAATCAAAAGTGGCCATCTGCATTGTCATGTTAGACTTGGTGCAAGTACATACTGCAAATATTATAAGCAGGGGTTTCAATTGGTATGGTAGGGTAATGGCGGCTGCCATACTTTGGCTGCCTGGTCAGGTCATTGCAACTAATAAATTTTTATTGTGCATTTTTGACAGCTTCAGTGATTATAAAGGAAGCGCTCTTTACTTGCTGTCTAATTTCATTCACAGTTTGAAGAAAAGTTTGTGTTTTTCATGAGACTTTGTGATAAAAATAGGAAAAAATGTTAAATGTTAAATGTTAGGCCTCGTCTACACTGGCGTTTCCACAGTGATTCAGAAACAATCTCCGTCTACACTACACGGCCAAAAACACATGTCATATGACCGTTCATGCACACTGGGACCATTGTCTCTTGTGCATGTAGGTAGCTGCAGAATTAAAAAAATGCAGAGTTTAACTGCACAATGGCTGTTAAAAATTACAACAAAGCCAGCAAATATTGCAGTTCAGTCTCCATGTTATTGTTTACACGGTCGTCAAGGATACGCAGAGTGAACGTGGGCAACCACACCATCATTTTCAAAAGTCCCAGTTTTGGTCCGTTTACACTGAAACGCAACCCTGGCGTTTTCAAACTAAAACGAGCTCTGCAGCATTTTCGAAAGTCTCTGGAGTGTAAACGACAGGCGTAATTGTAGAAAAAGTTATGCGTTTTAAAATGAAAACGCATTAGTGTAAACGGGGCCTTAGAATAGTGATTGTTGGTCACTATTCTGCTGGCTATAGAGGTAATTTAATAAAAGTTTTTGTTTTTCATCAAGTGTTATCCTACATTAGTGTTATTTCTACATTGCAAAACTTTTCGTTTTACAAAAGAAAACAATCTTTGATGGATGAACAAAAAATGTTTTTGGTCATCACATTAAAGATAACTTTTAAGTTGGATATTATTCAGACTATTGAGCTTTGAAGTGCGGGAAAAAGTTGTGTGAAGTACTTGAAATTGGAACTGTCACATCAAGGGAGTAATATTGGATGACGTCATTAGAGTCTACCATACCTTGGCTTTTGATGAGTTGACGCCACTGATTATAATGCACAAATAGCAGAATGTGAATCTAATATAGTAATAATCTCTAAACTTACTAAGTTACCAACCTAAATGCTGTTTTTGAGCTTCTTCATCTGAAACTTAGGGATACACTGATGTCAAAATCCTGGCTGGAATACACAACACTGACTTTTAAAATTTGGAAAAAAAAAAAAAAAAAAAAATCTGAAATATGTCATACACTTGTAAAGTCACAGAGATAAACTTGGCGTCTTACATTAAATGACTGAGGATCACACACTACCAAACTTTCAATTTGTGTCAAAATATCAAACATGCTTGATATCCTCCAACTGGATGGAATCATGGTCTAAAGCTTAAAAATCAGTGTCTGTGGCCATCATACACTACATGATTTTCTGTGAACTCCGACTGACCAAAATCTTCAGAATATCGTCAGGTAGCGTTCTTTTTTAACACAGCGTTCTATGTGAACTGTAGGCACATTTGAAATGGTGCCCAAATGCTATCCAAATAGATAGCTTCACTTTCATTGTAAGGAAAAGAGCAGCATGAACATTCTGTGAAATATCTTCTTTTGAGTTCCACAAAAGATTCATTCATAGAGGTTTAGAACGAAATGAGTGTGAACATTTATGTGACATATCCCTTCTTTGCTGAAGATGTTGTTCTCACACTGATATCTACCTTCTCTCCTGTAGCCAAAACCCAAACGGACCCACCATCCATCCCCATTTGTGATCTATACACCAGCGGTGTGTTTCCTGTGGGTCAGGAGTGTGAATACCCTCTATCACAGGATGGGTAAGGATGTTTTGTCTTTTCTCAATGTGAATACACTCTTTAACGCCCTAAGGTCACCTTGTACTTTCTACGGGCTGCTCTACCTCGTATTACCCTGTGCTCTGTGTAATATTATATCGCTGAGACTACTGACACAGAGGTCACTCATGTTCCCTCGCGCCTAAAGTACTCTCTCCAAAAATAGTTGTGTGCGAGGGCCAGCTCATAAACTTAACTTCCTCACATCATCCTACCTCTTACTGAATCTTCGAAGGCGTTTATGGCCTGTAAATGGATAGTCTTGACTTGACTTTGCCTGACTGACATAAACAATATTTAATAGCACATTAGCTAAAAGCCGCCATTTCACCCCATTTATGAGACTTTTCCCGATCCTTACAGAAAGTTCATAATGGCCTGGAGAAACATTTATTGGTCTATCTATCTTTAATAGTGTTTATATGATGGTGGATATTCTCAAGGTAAAAATAAATGTTCTTTCTACATCATCTAAAGTGTTTTTTGGACCTCTCAGGTCTAGCGCCGCTTGGAGAATGAGCAACGAGGAGAAGCAAATGATGGATAAAGCCAACGAGGAGATGTGGAATGATTTCCGGCAGGCGGCCGAAGCCCATCGGCAGGTGCGGCAATATGTGAGGAGCTGGATCAAACCTGGAATGACTATGATTGACATTTGGTGAGGATGTTATGACATTAACATCTGTTAACCTGCAGTGTGGATCTTTTTTAAAGTGTTAAAATAGAAAAATTTAACTCCAACTGTGTTTGAAAATACCAGTTGAAGTGATGTTCTTCATAAAAGAAATGGACATCAAGCCTAAAGTTGTTATTGGTATTAGCGACAAAGCTCATAACGCATCTCTTTTTCATGTGTTCTCTGGTTCAGCGAGCGGTTGGAGGACTGCAGTAGGAAGTTGATCAAAGAGAACGGTTTGAACGCAGGGTTGGCATTTCCGACGGGGTGCTCGCTGAATAACTGTGCTGCTCACTACACACCAAATGCTGGAGACCCTACAGTCCTTCAGTACGACGACGTGTGCAAGATTGATTTCGGCACACACATCAACGGTACGGCCATCGACGACACTATATTTAAAACAGTAGTCTGGTATTCATAGTATTGTTATATAGTAGTCATAGTATATTATATAGTATTCATATACTAATGTAATAGTTTTATTAATCATAATTAAAAGTCATGTAGTTAAAGTAATATTAAATCATAAAGTACTCAATATAAAAGCTGAATAAAATTGTTGATGATTGGCTTTTATTAATAATAATAATAATAATAATAATAGTTGTTATTATTATTATTATTATTATTATTATTATAAACCAAATATAGTTTTAGCAAAAATAAATAGTATAGTTTTACCATGAATTTTTCTCACTATAAAAATAGCCACAAAGGCTGGCATGGCGTTAAAAACAAACAAACAATTATTATTAATATTATTATTATTATTATTATTATTATTATTATTATTATTATGAAACAATCATAATAATTAAAAGCAATGTAAAGCACTTAATATAAAATAAGAATTAAATGATGATAATGATTGCCTTTTATTAATAATAATAATAGTTATCATTGTTGTTGTTATTATTATTATTATTATTATTATTAATAAACAATTATAATAAAAGCCATGTAAAGTACTTAATATAAAACAATAATGAAATTATGATGATTGGCTTTTAATAATAATATTAATAATTATAATAATAATAGTTGTTGTTATTATTATTATTATTATTATTATTATTATTATTAAAAAATCATAATTAAAAGCCATGTAAAATAATAATAAAATTAATTAAATTATGACGATTGGTTTTTAATAATAATATAATTTATTATTGTTATTATTAATAATAATAAACAATTTATTATTATTATTATTATTATTATTATTATTATTATTAATAATAATAAATCATAATAAAAGCCATGTAAAGTACTTAATATAAAATAAGAATTTAATTATTATGATGATTGGCTTTTAATAATAATAATAATAATAATAATAATATAATTTATTATTGTTATTATTATTATTATTATTAATAATAAACGATTTATTATTATTATTATTATTATTAAATCATAATAAAAGCCATGTAAAATACTTAATATAAAATAAGAATTAAATTATGATGATAGGCTTTTAATAATAATATTTTTTATTAAAAGTCATAATAATTAAAAGCCATATAGCCATATATTTAAATATAAAATAAGAATTCAATTATTATTGTTGACTGATGATAATTATTATTTATACAACAGTTATATAATTAAAAACCTTAATATTAAATAATACAATATCTAATGTTTTAATGGAACAAAAATGCAGCTATACACTAGCAAACCTTGGACATATTTGGCTGAATCTGTTTCTCATGATCTGAGAAATGCATATTAGGAAAGTGGGGGGAAATTATTATGCATTTGATTTAATGTTTTCACTGGAGAGCAGGCTGTAGATGAGTGATGGACTGTGAAATGAACATTTCTCTGTATTAGATGTATCCCTGTCATAAGCTTCTTGTTTTCTTTAACATAAGGATTCATAAAGCGGTGGCAACAATGTTAGCATAAATGACATAGGCCTATGACAAAGGCCACACATACTGACAAATTTAGCTTTACGCTCTTTGAATCATAGTGTGATCACAAAGCATTTACTGCACTGTCTTGTGTGTTTTAGGCAGGATCATTGACTGTGCCTTCACCGTCACCTTCAATCCAAAGTATGACCGCTTGCTTGAGGCTGTGAAAGACGCTACCGACACGGGCATCAAGGTGAGTGTGTGCGACTGACACAATAAATTATCATGCGTGCGCAGAAGTAACATTGTCTCTTTCCACAGTGTGCAGGTATAGATGTACGTCTTTGCGATGTTGGAGAATCAATACAGGAAGTGATGGAGTCGTACGAGGTTGAAATAGATGGGAAAACTTACCAAGGTGTTGATTGAAATAAATTCTTTCTTGCAAATTCTTATTAATAATAATCTCAATCTCCTAAATGCACCTTTTTTTGCACCTCATTTTGTGTGTATTTCCTCAGTCAAACCTATCCGGAATCTAAACGGACACTCAATTGGTCAGTATCGGATACATGCCGGTAAAACGGTGCCTATAGTGAAGGGAGGAGAAGCCACTAGAATGGAGGTGTGTGTGTTATTATTGTCATCTTGTTTGTGTTACATTTGAAGGTATCCGTATCACTTTGGCTTTGTCCAGAATAACATACTACTTTTACTATTAATGCAGTATGTGTACTGTGCGTAGTATGCATGGAATTTCATGCCATTCTCTAATGTTAAAGGTGTCCATTTCATGTTGGCTATGTTTAGAATGGCATTACTACTCTTACTATTTCTGCAGTATATGCTGCTTGGAATACTGTATCCCATAATGCAGTGCACTCGTCTTGACTTTTCACAAATGAACTGGAACAAGGTTTTGGACATTGACATGGTTATAAAAAAATGTATGCCTAATGTTTCTTGTCTTGTCACATTCAGTTGAATTACATAAATCACGTAAATAATAGCCTGTATTTTCAATTCAAAATGACGTTTTTTTTTGTTTTTTTTTTGTTACATTTGTCTTGATCATATCGCCATTGTTTTACCACAAAAACCTGAATGAAAATTGAAAAAGGCAACCATTTTTATTTATGACATGATGATAACAATGTAGCATACTACGGTTTGAAACTTTCATTGTTGCTTACAGGTTCATGTTCCTTTTATTTTATTTTTTTAAATATAGTAGGCAGTACACTGCTTTGTATACAGTATGATTTGTGTATAGTAGTATACAGATTATGTGCAATATACACTTGAACAGTATTTGTATTCAGTTTCAAAAGCCCCAGTGGTTGCTGCTGTATGCTAGCATATATGCCAAGGCTAATTGCATAAAGTTGTGTAATTGTCCTTTCTGAGAATTGAAAGACTGAAATGGCAATTTTTTTTTTTTTTTTTACATTCATCATCATGTTTATAGAATAAATATGTAAGTATTTTGACTGGCTCTCTATTAATGTTCATTGACATCCAGGAGGGGGAGGTGTACGCGATTGAGACGTTCGGCAGCACTGGTAAAGGAGTAGTGCACGATGACATGGACTGCTCCCATTACATGAAGAACTTTGATGTCGGACATGTGCCAATCAGGTAAGAGCCAATGTTAATCAGCCAGTTCATGTAGCGCACTTCGGTGCAGTTCTGGAAGATGTGTTTCAGAAAACATTTTAGCTCTTAAAGGAATAGTTGTGACATCATAATGAGGAAACTATGCTAAAAAATGTACTAAAAACAGAAAAGTTTTTCTTTTGCTTTTTTCACGTACAGATGACAACGTTGTCAAAACGATCCCCGTTTCAACTAAAAACGGAAAACTTTGCATTTTGGCCATTCATTTTCATGACAACGGTATTTTGGGGGCCTGAATACGCAAACTTTTGAAAACGAGTTTCAAAGTGCAAGTTTTTAAAAAAAACGCTACCGTGGTTGTCTCCGTGTAAACTACAAAAACGTGAATTTGTGAAAACTGTGACGTCATGTGCATGCGTATAGAGTACCTCAGGGATGACGTGTTTTTGTAGGCCAACCCGGAAGTTAGCGGCGCACGGGTTCCCTCGATCGAAAGCCTATGCATTTTCCCCATAGACTTTTGGAAAATCGCAAAAAATAAGCTCTGTGTTAACAAAGGGTTATGACACTTACACGTTTTATCTATCAAGATAATCTTTACAAGTTAACACAACATTTATACATTTTGAAGCCTAATTAAGTACATTTTGAGTACTTATCCACTTTTTCTTGAGAAATGCTGTCCAAATGTCCTGTTTGTCATGATGACGTCTAAAGTCCCCGCCAAAGGAAGTAGTCCCTTTTAGCAATTTGTTAGCAACCGCCATTTTTAAGACACAATAAAGGTTTAAATAAAATCACAAGCGGGTTATAACTGGTGTGTTTTATGTCATAGATCAAAACGTGAAAATATTTAGAGGCTTTGTTAACCACAGACCTTATTTCAGGCGATTTAGCAAAAACCCATTCAAAAAAACCCATTGACTTTAGGGCGATGGAACCGAAAGTCCTAAAATGCTAACTCGCTTCCGGGTTTTGCCTACAAAAACACGTCATTCCTGAGGTACTCTATTAAGCATTCAGTCTATAGGTGCGTAGTGTTTCTTTACAAAATGACATCGCCAACTACAATACGGCGTTTTTAGTTGTTTTCGCGGATCCGTGTGAAAGGGGATCATTTTGTCAACGTTGTCATCTGTACGCGAAAACGCAGAGGAAAAACTTTCCTGCTTTTAGTACATTGTTGTCGTGTAAATGTACCCTTAGTCTTCTGGGTTTTGACGTCATGACTGCAGCACTCTATCCACGCAAGTATTTTTATGAATAATTTCTGCATTGTGTGCAACATGTTTAGGTCATTTTCATAAAAATGTATGTGTTTACACAAGTTTACATTTATGCATATGACCTAATGCAGCTATTTATACAACATAAGTTTTAGGTTTACAAGTGATTTATGCTTTATACACAGCAGTTTTTTGCTGTGAATGTTTTTTGGATTTGAAACTATTTACACATTGCTGTAATTACACAAATGGTTTTATGAACTATTTACGCATAGAATGCGACAATTATGTAAGATTGGTTAATAAATGATTTGCACAGAAAATCAAAATGATAAAATATTAACAGACATGCACATTTTATAGAAGCTTGAAACTCATAAAAGAATAGTTGATCTAGAAATTAAAATTCTGTTATTGTTCACTCATCCTTCTGTCTTTCCAACCCTGTATGACTTTCTGTTGAACACAAAAGTAGACGGTCTGAAGAATGTTCAAACTGCTCTATTCTTTAAACCAGATTAATAAATTGAAAGAAAATTTTGTAACCTTTCTGTAATGCACTTCAGGCTGCCCAGGGCAAAGCACTTGCTAAATGTGGTCAATGAGCACTTCGGCACCCTGGCGTTCTGTCGCCGCTGGCTCGACCGTTTGGGTGAAAGCAAGTACCTGATGGCCCTGAAGAACCTGTGTGACCTGGGCATCATCGACCCCTACCCCCCTCTGTGTGACGCCAAGGGCTCGTACACGGCTCAGTTTGAACACACCATCCTACTCAGACCTACGTGCAAGGAAGTCGTGAGCCGCGGAGACGACTACTGAGACGTACATATGCATAAACACTCCAGTCCCATGCAAAAAAATAAACAAACATATTGGTATTCTTAAAAGAAGAAACTTGTTTAAAACCCGAAATGCTATTTTGACCATACAGGATATACTCAGCATTAAGTTAGGCAAACTACTATGCATGTGTATAAGCCAGTGCCCGAATTAATGTGTTTTCAAAGTGAGCAAGATAAAGACTTTATACTCATTTGTACTCTGTGTAGTGAATGAGAGAATGCAAAGAGTATGGCTGCTTGGCTTTACACGTCACTGAAGGGCTTTTGCAAGAAAAACAAATTCATCAGGAATCAGTCGCAATGCGCACAGCTTTTACGGTATTTTTTTTGGTATTTGTATAATATCAAATGACTGTCTCATCTAGTACCTATTACATTTTGAACTCCCTGAATTTTTTTTAAAAAAAGACTAAATAAACTGTACAATACTTCAAATTGTTTGTAGTTCTTTACAAGCTAAATCTTTCATTATTGCAAAACTATTTGAGCATTATTCCTGAAATTAAGATTATTAAGTGGTATGTATGTGGTTTATTAAGAGTACAAACTGAAAATATTTTCAAATAGTGTCATAATGAGGAAACTCTGCTCAAAATATCAGGTTTTAAATTAGAATTATGTAAATGTTGTTATAACACGACTTCATCCAAACCTTTTTCTTTTTTTCCTGCGAATTTACTGTAAAAAGCAGTCCAAACACTATTATTGCCATTTCTTTTTGCCCATCGTCCGCCATGTTTGTTTACTCTAAAGTCACGTTTGACCGCAAGAGATTTTGCAGATTTTCCATATTCACAGTCGTGAATTTGGTTGGTTGTTAATGGAATCTGTCGGGCTATGTTCAGACTGTCAGTCCAAATTTTTGTGCATATCCGATGGAAATCCCATCAGATTTAGCCAGTGTGAACAGCCAAAAATCACATGAAATGCAATTTTTACAAATCCCTTTCGAGCTACATTCATAATTGCATTTCTGAAAATCAGTTTCAGTCTGACTGCTCTGATCGGATCATGTACGTGCTTTCTCACGACACGTAAAACGTCAGACATTGTTATAGGAAACAAGCTGAAAGTCGTTGCAGAAACAAGTATGTGTTGTTGCAAAGTGCCGGACAAGCAGAAAATGACAGTATAATGGAGACATGTTTTGAAACTGGCGGAGACGAATAAGCCGTGGATACCAGCCTCCTAATTTACGTTTCTGCCACAGTTCCGCTGCCTCATACACATTGTCGTCAAGTCAAGTCACCTTTATTTATATAGCGCTTTTTACATTACAGATTGTTTCAAAACAGCCTTACATTGATAACAGTAAAATAATGTAGCAAAGTTTGTTTTGGCTGTACAGCAGCTCTAGAGGAAAATAGTGTCATTGTCCAGCTTAGGTAAGTTCAGTATTGATTCATTTCCATTCATGTTTGTAAGAATGTTTGTAACCAAGCAGATCTCACCCCCCATAGGAAAAAAATGACTTACAAACATTCTTCCAAAATGGTTACAAACATTCTTCCAAATATCTTCCTTTGTGTACAGCAGAACAAAGAAATTTATACAGATTTGAAACAACTTGAGGGGGGAGTAAATTATGACAGAATTCTCATTTTTGGGTGAACTATCCCGTTAAGTGGACCAAGAGGTGAACCAAGTGAAAAAGGACCCAGTTCTCTTTACGTTCACACTGTCCCTGTGCCTGAAAGAGGACTCAGCTCCTGGTAGGTATGTGGTCTCAGACCTTTTTGTGTTCATACTGTTGCATTTTGGATCTAGTCCAGTTCAGTGTTGAATGGCTGACCCTATGGCCTTCAAAATTTGATCCCATTCATTTACATTGTATGTGCCTAATCAAGGTATTTATTTGTAAAGATTATTATTATTATTATTATTTCTATTTTGTAAAACAACATTGCTACAAATGCTATTGAATGAGCTTAACTCTAAGTTTATCTTTTGCACAAAAATATAAATTTTGTTGCAATACTACATTCATATTCTTGCACTATATCACACATACACATTGGTAAATAACATTTATTATTGTTTTCCTTAAATAGGAACTCTAGCTGCAATGCATATATGTGGAAAAATAAAAATATGTTCAAAGAACTAGACGCAAACAGAAAGTCTGCAGAAGACTGAGTTGACATGAACAAATAATTATTTCAGTGTGTGCTGAGCGTATGTAATCAATGGATATTGTCTATTTACTTTTATTAAATTATTATGTGAAACATCAATGAATCCTCATTGTATTTTTTTCTTTGGTCCTAAGAGTAGGCTATAAATGTTTGTATATTTTAAAATCAAATTATATAATATTGTACAAAATATATAGCCTATTGCAATAAAACAATAATAAAACAGTAGTTTATTTTGGAAAAAAAAAAAAAAAAAGAGAGAGAGAGAGAGAGAGAGAAAGATATCTTATGTAAGAAATATATTCCAATCAGTATAATGACCATAAACCTTTTTCGTATGGATTTAATTAATATCCACATAGTTCAACGAAATCCCTTCAGATACAGGGGTGAATTCAGGTTGATTGGGACACTTTTTCACACACATCTCAATGGCAAAAAGTGTCCCACTCAACCTGAATTCACCCTATATTCTACCATTGCATTATTAGACAATATCAGAACAAGCATGTCTTCAGATATGAATGAGCTTCATCACGTCATAGACGTGTGTGACACCTTTAGAACGGTTGCGTGAATCTGCTCTCTCATTGCTCACTCTGCTGCTCCTAAATTCCGATAGTGTAGCAAGCGCACATTGTGAATATGGGACAGAAGAGAAAAAGAAGTTGTTCTCGCAGCGCAAAAGCTGAGAATGCTTGCGATCTGTTGTACAACTTCGATCAAAGTACACTTCCAACATCCAGCACTAATGTGGCGGTGAACCATCTTCAGCCCGTTGGTGCTGGTGAGGGAAACGAGAGGCAGGGGAGAAAGAGGAGGAGAATGGAGTCGCCCTCTCGTCAATTCTCTGACCCGAGGGCCGGCTCAGGTCAGAAAGTAAAAGTGGAGGACCAGGGTACTGCGCCGGCACGGCAGAGAAGTACTGAAGGTGAATCTCATGATGTGAATGCCAATGTGGTTTTTGTTTACTGGAGTTCTGCACATCCAAAAGTCTCGGGGAACGTTAATGTCCCTTAGGATTATTTTATTATTAATATCTGACATTTTCCAAACACAGAACCACTGAAGAATCACAATCAGTATGCCATAAATAATATTATAAAACGGATAGTTCCGGCCCTTGATTCTGATTGGTCGAAGCCGTTGTAAAATTCCTGAAAACACCACTGAATTTGTATTTTTATTTAACATTTAATGGGTTTGCCCGTGCCCTGCTGACACTTACAGTGCTAGTCAAAGCATTTGTCATTTGCGTCTTGTTCTGGGTTCACAACAAGTTTTAATATAAAAGTCTTTGCGACTGAGTGACTCCCATAGACTCCCTCATAAAGACAATCTTTGCCGCCATCTAATGGCGTAATAAATTTAACGTTAAAGGTGCAATATGTAAGATTTTTGCAGTAAAATATCCAAAAACCACTAGGCCAGTGTTATATATTTTGTTCACTTGAATACTTACAATATCCCAAATGTTTCCAACTATTTGTAAATCGTGAGAAAATTGCAATTTTAATCAAGGCTCCGGGACGTGTGAGGAGTCGCCTGTCAATTGCGTCATTCCCACGTTACCCTCGGTTTCCGGTTTTATTTTGTAAAAACCATGGAAACACCAAAGACGCTTTAATATATTACGTGTTTTAATAGACAAGGGAACAACTGTTTGGTTACGTTCATAGACAGAAAACTAATTGTTGTTATATAGCTCAACACGTTTAGTCTTATTATTTAAATCTAATTTTCTTGATTTTTTGCGAGTACCATGCTTTACCATGCCTCAGAGAAAAACACTATTTTGTCAAGTAGCTAACATAGCATAATCAGATGCAGCTTTATTTTTATTAACAGTAATACAGAATTTTCTCCATCATACAATACGTTTTAAAATTAATTGCATGCCATTTATCAACACAAGCCATCCAGCATTTAATATGATATTCTAAAATCGATCTAGCTTACTGCAGTGTGCAAAAGTGTCTCACAGCATCCGCCGAGCGAACGCACAGAGTAATGTTATAACATAATTTTCAACACTCTCAAATGTATCTAATATGATAAACAGAGCTGTGTTACCTCATACTCATGACCGGAAAAGTGGAAGCGGCGCCGGCAACTGCGGCATAATAAAAGTTCCGCTGCTCGTGAGGCGTGTGTTGCGCAATCACTCCAGCGGCCTCGTTCAGCTCCCACAACATTCGGTCCTGCTCTGCTTCATACTACAGTAACGTTAATAATCACATCCATGAACATGATTTCTTCCTGAGTCCTATCCCGATTGTTTCCACCGGCTGTGATGTGAAGACCACATGTCCCAAGATTCTGCGCTCAAACTTGCCGTCATCAAGCTACGCCTTTGTTTTGAATAGGCCTCTAGCGACCTCTAGCAGACAGAAATATTACATATTGCACCTTTAACTTATTATGCTGTTCACTGTCAGGGACTATTTCTTCCAGCGGAAGGAAGCCTTTTAATGATTTTACTTCATGAAAGTTGCATTGATACATATTTTTTGGCTTTAACATTTGTATTGTGTGGTAACCGTTTTATAAAAGCAATAAGTCCCGTGAAGCCGTGGTTTACAGTGAATTTATAACAGCTAAGGGGTTGCGTCGTGCCTAACAATGCCCCTTAGCTGTTATAAATTCACTGTAAACCACGGCTTATTGCTTTAATAATTATTATTATTTGACTAAAACCAGCTTTTGGTTAATGCGGCCCTCTTTAGATCAGGATTCTCTACAGCACACAAGCTGTTCTGTAGAGAAACATGGCCTTCAGGAACCTCGCACCAGTGGCCCTGATGTCCTCTCAGCTGAGGATCAGCAGGTTCAACCAGCTCAAGTCCCCAACAGTAATTGACCTTTATATGTACTTTGTCAAAAATGTTTGTTAAAATTAATGTTTTAGAAGCCGTAACTGCTGTAACATTTTAGGTTTCTCACAATTTATAATTACATTTTAGCTCTTTTTGTAGGTGTGAAAAATAAAAAAAATATTCCAAATAACAGACAAATACTCTAGCAAATTACCATTCATAAAATAAAATTACAAGTTTAATAATTATGAAAAATGTTGTCAAGTCCAATTATTTATCTTTTTATAGGTGACATTTTGAGCCGCTATGAAATCGGCAATAAGCTTGGTGAGGGAGGATTTGGCGCTGTCTTCGAAGGGGTTCGCTTGAAGGATGGCCTTAAGTTTTACTCACAGTATCTAGTTAGCTAATTGTTTTGTCTCATTGTATCCATTCCAGTCCATTCTTAAAGGGATAGTTCACCCAAAAATGAAAATTCTGTCATCATTTACTCCCCTTCAAGTTGTTCCAAACCTGTATAAATGTCTTTGTTCTGCTGTCCACAAAGGAAGATATTTGTTAGTAACCAAGCAGATCTCGCCCCCCATTGACTGCTATAGTATTTTTTTTTCTTACTATGACAGTCAATGGGGGGCGAGATCTGCTTGGTTACTAACATTCTTCCATTACCTTCCTTTGTGTACAGCAGAACAAAGACATTTATACAGGTTTGGAACAACTGATGATGACAGAATTTTCATTTTTGGGTGAACTTTCCCTTTAATGTATATTATGTCCACTATTTAGGGCACTTGACGTGTTACATGACTGTAATGAAATGACCACACGTCAGCTGTTATAATTTTTGTTTTTTTGTTGATCAGGTGGCACTGAAATTTGCCTTAAAGACGGATACCACGGAATATATCAGACTTGTAAGTAAGCTGCGATCTCCATGTTTTTATATTATGAAAATAATCATAGACTACAAATGATTTTTCAAACTGCCATTAACAACAAACTGTTCAAGACTGGACTTAATGCTTCTTTTGGGAATGCTCCTCCATCTAACAATCATAAAAAATTATCTTTCTTGTAGCCTGGTCATCCTACGCCCCTTCCCTTAGAGGTTGCCCTAACAATGCTTGCTAACAAGGGCCCCAGGGTTCCACAGATAGTTGAGCTACTGGAGTGGCAGGACCAGCTCGGCTTCTACATCATGGTCTTGGAACGCCCCTCACCTTGCGAGGATCTGTTTGATTTCCTGCAGCACCACGGAGGCATCCTCAGTGAGAACCTAGCACGACTTATCATGTGGCAGGTTGTGCAGGCCGCCCACTTGTGCTGTCGCCGTGGAGTGCTCCACCGGGATATCAAACTAGAGAACCTGCTGGTAAACAAGGACACGCTTGAAGTCAAACTTATTGACTTCGGCTGCGGGGACCTCCTAAAAACTTCTGCCTATAAGACATTCTGGGGTATGTATGAATTAAAATCTAGTGACCACTTACACCATATCCTAATATTCTTCTTCTAACCAGTCAAAAAATGTCTTTCCTTAGGTACACAAGTGTACTGCCCTCCTGAGTTTGACAAGAGTGGCAAGTACCATGGGAAACCCGCAACTGTATGGTCGTTGGGAGTGCTCATGTTCGAGTTGTTGTGCGGAGACCCTCCAGACAGCAGCAACCTGAACATGATTGACGCGGGCATCTGGTCTAAACCTGGATTGTCAAAAGGTAAACTGCCATTCAAAGAACAGCAAAGAAGGCCAATTTTTATTCTAAATCTTGAAAACAGATCAAAGAAACAAGGCGGGAAAAGTAATATTATTTAGCTTCTGACATTACAGCTTAGGACAGTCAAATCACACAGTTAGGCCGTGTGTCCACCAAAGCGTGATTTTTTGCAGATAACTTGTTTCAGACTAGAAATGTCGACACAATGCAGAGTACTTGCTATGTATGTTCGGAGAACTGTAATATTAATTTCTCAACCATTTTGTTCCATTCTCTGCTTGTTAATATCGTTGTACAGCAAGAATGTTGTGACAGTTGGTCGGTGTTGTATTTGTCCTGCCCCTCCTCAACTCTGATTGGACGGCTGGCTAAAAAGTGACAGTGATGAGTGCAGTGTTTTACTCAAAGTTGAACATTCTTCAACTCGAGGCGACTGGTAAAAAACACAGAGCGCTTGAGCGTGAAAAAGACGCTTAGCGCCTCGTTTGTGCTCCTGCCATTTAAAAAACGCGCCACTCCAATTGAAAACAATGGGAAAAGTACGCTTTGGTGGACACACAGCCTTAAGATTAGGTTGATCAAAGACAGCAGGTGAACATTTTAGAGTAATAATCAGACTCTCCCATCTTTCTGCACAGAATGCTGCCATTTGATTCAGTCTTGCCTGCAGCAGAAGCCGAAGAAGCGGCTTGGTTTGGGGAAAATCATTCTCCATGACTGGTTTAAGGTACTAAGTTCTATTTTTTTTTTTTTTTATAGAGTATGTTGTTTGTTTATTGTGACTTGAGAATAAATCTAAAGTCAAATCTCTTCTAAGTGTAGACGATAAACCTGATTTGTGTTTTTTGTGTGTTTCAGGCCACCAAATAAGTCATGGCGAAGAGGGGAGAATGTACATTATGTAAATGAAATCTAAATTTCATTTGCACTACCCCATCAGTTCAAGAGCTTCTCAGTCAGCTTAGCATCTGGCGGGCTGACATGAGTGAACTCTCCATCCGTTCATGCCTGAATGATTTGCAAGGCTGGCAAGGTTCCTGCCATGGTCAACCAGAGGTTTATATCTCTGCCTTATGACTGACGTGGGCCTCTGGTGTAAACATGACTTGTTAAAAGGTGAGCATGCATTCACCATAGCAGAGAAAGACAGTTGTTAATCTAAATCATGCAAAGCAAAGCAAAGAAAAAAGGTGGGAAAAGTAACACCCAAATCAAGTTATTTTACAAAAGATGGTAGATAATGCAGGACTTTCTCCTTACAGTTTAGATTAGGATGATCATAGACAGCAGGTGTAAAGTTTAGAGTAATAATCAGACTCTCCTGTCTTTCTGCACACAAAGTAGCTGCTTGGTTTGGGGCAAATCATTGTCGACTGGTTTAAGGTACTAAACGTTCTAAACACGTCTAATTTTTTTGGCTCCCTATTTATGTGCATTTGTTTCTATACAGCAGGTTTGTTTATTTTGCCATGGGAAGAAATCTGGATCTCCGTGGTTCCTTTCATGGCTGTCCTAGAGCACCCTTTCACAGCCACCACTGTGCCAGAGCTCCCTGCCATGGTCGTCTAGGCCCCAACGGTTCCTGTAATGGCCACCCCAGAGGTTGCTGAAAAAAATGTTCCTGCCACGATGAGCCAGAGCTGGTTCTCGAAACCCTCACAGTTCCAGTGTTTCATGTCAACGCTATCCACATCCAAAAACTATGTCTGGGACCTACAGTTCCTGACAAAACTGTTCCTGTTATCATTAAAGCTACAAAAGTTCAGTCAAGAGCAGTAAGTGATTTTCTTTTTGAAAAAAGAAAGACATCATAGCAGCGGGTGTATTAGGCTGCTGTCACTTTAAGACCAGCCGCACTTGACGCGGATCTGACACACCTCCAATGTCCTCACAACTCTTTATGGTGATTTAAGACTTTATTTAACTCATTTAAGACTGTGCTTATGAGGATACTCAACAAAGCGGACATTTTGGCATACTTTTGTGTGTTTTTGCCCGTTCAAGCGCGAAAGAGAACTCAGTGCGGCCTCGTGCATTTTTTCTCAGTAACTGTAACGAATTAGTTATGTTTATTTTGTAATTAAATTACGTAATGCCGTTACATGTAACTAGTTACTCCCCATCAATTTTAAGTGTGTCTTAATTTACACATTAATTTGGAAAATAACAATTACATTTACATAGTGTATACATTTACACATTTTACGCATTTGGCAGCTATTTACACAAGAATTTAGTTTTTAGGTTTTGCAAACAACATACGCTTGCTATATGCATATGATTGCTATAATTACATAGACATTTTGTGCATTTAGTCAAATGCAGCAATTTACACAATAGTTTTATGGTTCATGAACTAATTGCGCATTAAATGCGACAATTACGCAATAACAGTTTTATTAATAATTTATGCAGGTGGCACGATGCAGCTATTTACGCAATATTCATTATATGCATCAATTTACGCAAGAATATTTTGCGAACAAATTATGCATTTTATAGATTTTAATACAATGCAGCAGTTTACACATTAGTTTTGAGGTTTTATGAATGACTTACACATTAAATGTAAGGTTTATAAGCGATTTGCATAAATTTGTATTTGGTTATGTTTTATGAATGAATCCTTAAGTTTTCAATTGTAAATATCAAGAGACATGCACATTTCATAGACAATTAATATAATTTCATGAAAATTTCAAGACCATCTTTAAAATAGTAAAGAAAACAGTTGGCAAGTTGTTTAGAAAAATGCAAAAATATTATTTTATTGAGGTACTTTTATCTTCTCTGAATTGAGGTAATTTGCATAGTTTGCACTAAAATGGACAAAAATTGAACAACAACACAAGATGTGGAAACTCCGAAAGATATTTGAGAAAGTGTGTGTGTGAGTCGCACAAACATACATCCAACAAAGAATGGTCTAACGCCACACACAGACAATGTATACAGCATACATTGCCTTTTGCTGGTGAAAAAATCTTTTTCCTGTAAAATGGAAAAAAAAAATATCTACCCAAATACCAGGTATAAAACTACATTCTGAAAAGGAGACAGAAAAATTCCTGAATCGAGTCTTGTTTTAAAAGTCTTTAAACTGATTTGACTTGGCAGGGCACTTTAACCATATGTTTGAAGATATTAAAACACTTGTGATATGAACAGAGAAAACGTAATTTGTTTCTTACACCTTTCATACTGACGCTACGAACATTTTCAGGCTCGGTACACATTCAAAACTCAACTTTGGTTTGTGGACAACAATCAGGGATACACAGAGACATTAATGAGAGCATTAATGCTTCCGACTTGGACCAATTTCGCTCTCCTCGTACACGCACACAAACGAACGCTACAATCACTGCAAGAATGCCTCCTACCAAATCTGTCAGTTGTATAACTTTAAGGCATAAGTGTGCGTGACAAAAACATACTCTCCACATTTGCTGTACACTAGAAAAAGGAGACAAGCTAACCGTCTCAAAACGATATCAACAGAATGTACAAAACAAACAGTCTCTGCGGTTGACTGGCTACTCAGCGGGGGTCAGAGGTCACTGGCTTTGCTTTTGTCCTGAGAGTTTCTCTGTGTGTAGAAGAGAATGTAGGCCTGGGCCTTACACACTTCCTCCACGGCACACACACTCAGTTTAGAGTCGTTACAGTGCACCCAAAACCCTGAGAAGAAGAGAATAAAGATGCATTAATGACAAAAATACAAACTTCTACCTATTTATAATAACTGAATAGGGGGGAAAAAACTGAGTAAATAAGTCAAATCTTTCAGTTTCAATATAATTTGAGAACTATGGATAGCATCTGTACTTGCACTAATCCACTTACAATGGAAGTCTATGGGGCAAGGCATTCTGGAGGGTTTAAAGCATATATGTACCTCTTGTGTTTTTTGCTAAACCAAATAGAGCTGCACGATTCTCGATAAAATGAAAATCACGATTTTTTGGATTCAAATAGAGATCACAATTTCCCCATGATTCTGAATATACAACTAAACAAAATAACATGAAATTTACTAGAGGTTCTGACAAAATATTAATTGCTGGAAAAAATGTTTAATTAATTTGAATGAATTATTTAAAAAATGGTTTTGAATGAATTCAATGACTCAAATACTTGGTTCACTACTGGAATCAGTGTTTTTGAACAATTCTTTTGAATGAATGATTCAATGACAAATTAATTTTTTAATTTAATCACTTGTTGCCACCTAGTGGCGTAAGATGTAATTGACACAACTGTTATTTGAAGCACCAAGTTAGTTTCAAAAGGTGGTTTGCTCCATTTTGATCACTTTCGTAGACGTCAATGTTCATATCCTAACTTTAAACTTTTATCTCAGTACTTTTGTGATAATTTGAATATTTGTAACAGAAATAACTACTGTGTGGTTCAAAACTGCTCTCTCTGGCTCAGCGCAGAAGCTCGAACACAGATTTGAATGTTTCGGTATGATTTTGTTAAAGGTTTAAAGGTGCAGTGTGTAAATTTTAGCGGCATCTAGCGGTGGGGTTGCCAATTGCAACCAACAGCGCTCACCCCTCCCTTTCGAAGCACATAGAGAAGCTACGGTGGCCGTCTGGCTGACACAAGACAGATGTCGTCGTCTGAGACAGCAGAGGGTAGCCAGTCAAGCAATAAGGTTTCTTCTTACTTCTAACAAAGAACGGTCTCTGCTTCTAATAAATCAGACGACTACTACTACTTTTCGTGCGTATTCAACGTAGTGACGATTGCAAGCTGCCTTTAAAAACACAAACGATTTAGAAGAACAACAACATAGTGACGAAACGCGCTCTGTAGAGCAGTTAGGGCTACTGTAGAAACATGCCGGCGCAAAATGGCGACTTGACATGTTAGGGGACACCACTGAAAACATAGTTATGTATATTATTTTGCATTTCTGTTAATAGATCCTCCGAAATTTTACACATTGCACCTTTAAATTAAAATAAGATCGCGTGGGTGCTTGAATCGAGATCGCGATCTTTTTACGATTAATCGTGCAGCTCTAAAAGCAAATATGTTTTTTTTTAGCTGTGAAATTTTATAAATTGTCCTTTTATGAAGGGACTACTTTTCTATGCGGATGAACTTCTGGTTATGTGTGATATTTACGCTAGTTACGTCAAGGCATTTCTTGCACGAGTCACACAAAAGTACTGTGTATACCATTTTACTAATAATATAATGCATGCAAAACCTTTTTACCTCCTTCTGTATTATAACAAAAGGCAGTGTAGTGGCCGGAGCCAAATCCCTTCCCATGGTGCATGACGACAGCAGAGAGTTGATAGAGGAAGTGTTGTGGATGGGGTATGTTACTGGAGTCTTTGCAGCAGTAGGGTTCCATGTTCAGCTCCTGCTCAAACTGAACGTGCACGCCAATCTTCTCCCTGTGGTTTCGCCCAGACCACCTAAACATAAACGTACACATTAACATCTGACTGACGACAGAAACTTCAAAGTCGGGAAAATCCAGGAGATCATGTGCATGTAAATATGTGTGGATACCTGAAGCGTTTGAGGTGCAGTCTGAGAACGTGAGGCAGTTTGTGAACCATCAACTGTTTTTGAGCTTCAGTCAAGACCACTTGCTTTGAACAGAATCGCCGTCGTTTGCCTTAAAGAAACAGCAGAACTTTTTGATGAGTTGGATTGCCGCCTCAAGGGGAGCGTTAAACCTTTGAGGTAAAACTTAAAAGTGAACTGTGTTCTGATTTTCTGATGTTGAAATACTTCTTTTATCCAAGTTTAATGTTTAGACAACTATAAGTTACCCATTAGAAGGTTGGTATCTTGAGGAATGTAAACACTGTGATGCTTTCAAAATATTGCTCTTTGTTTGGGTGGCTCGACAACAGCTTTAGGCTAGGTTAATTATATGAGTTTGGGGGCGGGGTTATCTGTTTAACTGGCCAACTAGAAGTAAGAGTGTTTGGGGTTGAGTGCCATGATATCCATTTCAAGTTCCAGGCTATTTATTATCCTGTAATGTTTCCCTACGGTCACATTACATGTTAGTATGTTTCCAACTCACTGTTGCAGTGGTCGCAAGCATATATGGCTCCCTCCAAAGCCTCAGTCTCTGTAAACTTGGCCAGCATCTCTGTCAACCCACATGGAACCTGTGCAGCATCCTTACTGTTGCTGTGGTAACGTTCCGGGAATTCCAAAGAAAGATCCCAGAAGGGCTCTATTGTGTTTGAGCGATGATCGCATGCTAAACACCTCACCTACAAGAAAAGACACAAGGATTTTTAGCCAAATTGTTAAATGTGTAAAAATTTTTACAGAAGAAACAGTCAAGTACATGAACACAAATTAAATTAAGCTTGCTTGCGAAGAAGCATCCGAAATTTGTCAGAATGCAAGCACATGTGGCATTCCCAGTGTTGCCCAAGGGACAGTGAGAATGCAACACATGCAGTGTAAACAGTGTTCTTTTTGGTCCTGTCCCAAATGCCGCCCTAAGCCCTTGTCGTCCTTCATAATTTTTCAATAGACTGTCAGGTATTCGTCATTAATGTGCACTTTGCAGGGGGGGGGGTTTCACTTGGTGTTTCACATGGTGTTTCACTTGCAACCCTCTGAAATGTCAAATGGGACACCATACGGCAGGAGTGTACAATCCCACTCCTGGAGGGCAACTGTCCTGCAGAGTTAAGCTCCAACCCCAATAAAACACCTGAACCAGCTGATAAAGGTCTTCAGGATTACTAGAAGCTTCCAGACAGTTTGGAGCTGCAGGATGTTGGCCCTCCAGGCGACTGAACACCTTGTGGACTTTGTGAAGACACCATTTTGAACAGGGCCTTTCAGGAAAACTATTGGCATGCCAGAACAACAGACTGAAGGAAACTAACATTTGAATGTAACTCTATCACCCCCTTGAGTACTGATTAAGTTTGGCTACTGCCACAGCAACGCAAAAACAGACGTAAAGTAAGTACAGCATGACTGACCACACCCTTGCGATCCATCGGGCCAAACTTAAGCACCCTTGCAGTGCTTTGACCAAGTCTGTGTACTTGCTTAGAGCTTGTTTCTGGCCTAATGTTTAATGTTAATCAGCTGATGTGATTATCTGGAAACTCATTACCTGACTGAGGAGCTGGCCATGAAAGATGGTGTTGACCACACTGAGCACCTGTTTGATAAGCCGTCTCTGATTGGCTGGAACAGTGGCAGGTGTTAGCGTTCTGGTCCGTTCCAGCTCATGCTGGACTTTATCTAAGAGTTCACAAAGAAATTCCTGTGCATCCTGCTGTGCATAACCTCGGAACGCCGGGATCAGCTGCCACACGGAGTGCAGCATTGCAAATGGGGACACCAGAGCCCACTTGCCTGACCACATAACCTGGAACAGCGTGTGTAACTCATGACAAAGCGAAATGTGTTTGGAGCTGGGCTCCTTGGGTTGTATAAGCTCCATGTTACGTGAACGGGAGGCCCCTCCGCTAAGCCCCGACCCCTGGTTGGAGCCTTTGGGCTGGGTCACGCGCTGAGCAGAGAGTCCTAACTTGCGGCTGACGGCAGAGGCTAGCAGTTCCAGCGCTTGGTTCAGATCCAGTCTCAAAAAGCACTCCCGGAATACATGCAAGTGACTCAGAACCTGCAATATCGAGTTCATGTAGCAAGTATTGCCAAGATTGCGCAAACCCGTCACTCCTGGAGTTACGGTGGGTCGCCGTTTGATAGGCGAATCGCTTGTTTTAGGGGGTGGGGCCCGGGGCCGTTTGGCCTTGGCTTGTGGACGGGGCCTCTGTTGAGGCGTTCTCTCTCTAGGAGTTCGTGGAGTAGGGGTGGAGACGCGAGCAGGAGTAGACCTACGCCTCACAGATTTGGTGCTTTTGGCTGGCACTGCCGTTGGATCCGCAGAATCTGCCTTTAGGCTCTGCCGACGAATGCGATGGCTCTTCCTCGGAGGTGCGCTTTCCAGCTCCTCTTTGAGCTGCCGTTTGAGTTGCCGCCTTCTTTCCCGCGCCTCCCGCTTCCTCTCCTCCTCTTCCTCCTGCTGCCGCTCCTCCTCCAATCGCTTCCTCCCCCGTTCCGTTTGTGCAAACCACAAGCGGAACACACGACCAATCAGGGCACGACGGCGATGCCACAGCGCCGTGAACATGCGGTCCTCATCGCGCAACTGCAGCTCCTGCGTGCTAGTTGACAGCTGGTCTCCGGTGGCGGAGGACGAGCGCAAGGTGCGCCCGCTGCGTGTAGTGACTTCATAGCACTGGCTCTTAATGGCGCTTAGCGTGCTACGCAGCAGCTTTAAGTCACCCGTCGCATTATCGTTCAGCACGTAGTCATCGCACAAGTAGCAGTATACATACAATTCATTCACCTCCAGGGCCAAAGGGTGATGCTGCTCCTACAAACAAATCAAACTTCAAAATGAATACAATATCTAATACAATACAATATAATACAATACATTCTTATAAAATAAGACAAAGTCTGATGATAAGTTTGACCATTTTTATGGATATTCACGTTAATATCTACACTGTTCCAAATTATTATGCAAGTGACATATCAGGAGAATTTCACTACAATAAACATTCAGATTTTAGTTTTTCAAAGAAAGTGCTTGTTTGTTTTATTTCTCCATATCTTTTTAGATAACCGTTATCAATCTCAGACAAAACAGTTTGCCAGGTCTACTTAGGTAAATGGAAACCCTACTTAAAGAGGTTGTTCCACATTATTAAGCAAGTCACAGTTCTCATGCAATATGGGGAGGAAGAAAGATCTTTCTGAAGATGAAAAGCATGAAATAGTGCAATGTTACGTAAAAGGCATGAAAACAACTAATATTGTGTGAAAAGTGAATGTAAATTATCAAACTATCATAAGATTTGTGAGTGACTTAGAGCACAGCAGAACTTTTAAGGAAAGTTTCTGTCAAAAAAAAGGACAGCTATAAAAAAAAATAAAAAATAAAAAAAAGCCGGTGTTGAGCAGCAAACAGGTATTTGAAGCTCCTGGTGTCTCTGGAGTCTCAAGAACCTCTCAATGCTGGCTGGCAGTTGTGCGTAAAGTTGCATTTCAGCCACCTCTAACCAAACCTCACAAAGAGAAACATTTACAGTGGGTGTAGAAATAAATGAAGACTCATTTTTAAATAGTTTTATTCACTGACGAATGCCGTACTACAATGGATGGTCTAGATGGATGGATTTATGGATGGTTCGTGAGTGGCAACCATGTTCCAACAAGACTGTGACGTCAGCAGGAAGCTGGCGGGTGATGATTTGGGCTAGAATATTGGGAAGTGAGATGAAAGGTCCCTTTAGGATCTCTGAGGGTGTCGAAATGACTTCTGCAAGATATGTGGAGTTTATAACTGGCTCTTTTCAGCTTTGGTATAAAAAGAAGGATAATGCCTTCTGAAATACAATGCACTATGCACTATCCCTTGCTGCAAAAAACACCACAGCAATAAAACTGTTTGAAAATGTATTTCTACACCCACTGTAAATGTTTCTCTTTGTGAGGTTTGGTTAGGGGTGGCTGAAATGCAATTTTACACATAACTGCCAGCCTGCATGGAGAGGTTCTTGAGACTCCAAAGACACCAGGAGCTTCAAATACCTGCTTCACAACAGTGGCTTTTTTTACAGCTGTCCTTTTAATACAATTAACTTGTTTGACAGAAACTTTAAGCCTTTATCTGACCGAGTTCTGCTGTGCTCTAAATCACTCACAAATCTTATGATAGTTTGACAATTTACATTCACTTTTCACACAATATTAGTTGTTTTCATGCCTTTTGCATAACATTGCACCATTTCATGCTTTTCATCTTCAGAAAGATCTTTCTTCCTCCCCATATTGCATGAGAACTGTGACTTGCTTAATAATGTGGAACAAAATCTTTAAGTAGGGTTTACATTTACCTAAGTAGGCCTGGCAAACTATTTAACAAACCTGTCTGAGATTGATACCAGTTATCTAAAAAGATACAGAGAAATAAAACAAACAAACACTTTCTTTGAAAAACTAAAATCTGAATGTTTATTGTACTGAAATCCCACTGATACGTCACTTGCATAATAATTTGGAACACAGTGTAAAGGTAAAGTAGGGCTGGGTCGGCGGTTTGACGATATATATCAATACCACGGTATAAGATGTCTATCGTGAGAGATTTTGCTATGGTATGTAAATATATGGCACTACTGACACTTCAGACAGAGTGATTAAATACATGAATGAGAATATAAAGAGGGGGATGGGCTTGATGTTAAAAAGTTTTAAGCGCAATATATACTGAAAAGGAACTTGGTGCAGTGCTTGTGCTGACTGGTGCGCACACAGAAAGCTGCCTCTCTTTAGAAGGCAATAGCGAATTTGGGACGAGCTCGATGTTAAAAACTGTTATTAAGCGCAATAAGTAGTGAAAAATAAAACTCGCAATAAGCGCAATACATCCTGAAAAGGAACTCGGTGAGGTGCACGTGCCGAACGACACAGCGTAAGCGTGTGCACAGAAAGCCACGTCTCACAACATGCGATCGTGAATTCAGTTCTCTTTCACGTCTTATTGCGCTTGAATGGTCGAATACACATGCAATTATGTCAAAATGCTCAATGTGTGGAGTATTCATGTATACACAGCCGGTGTCATGTCTCAAGTGAAAGTAAACAGTTGGGTGTAAACCGGATATGTATCAATATATTGGATCAGCACGTTTGGTCTTAAAGTGACTGCAGCCTAATATATTCCTACCTGCTGCTCTGTGTAATTAATGTTAATCAAACAAAAGAGAAAATAACTTACTGCTCTTTTTTTAGCTTTAATAAGAATACATTTATATTTAATTCATACAGCGAAGACTATGCAATATTTTATTTTTACATTTGATTATTAAATTTCTGTACTATTTCTAACTACGTTAAATAAACCTATTGTTCCTGAAAAACTTTATTTAAATTCATATTTTTGTTATATTGTATTTGTCCTATTGTTCGTAATTTGCTTATTTCTTATTTTTAGTAACAGAAATGAGATAAAATAACACAAAACTATAGCGTGATATATATTGTTATAGTGAAATAAAATTGTAATTGCAAGTAATTTGTTGGTTGATCTTGAAATTACAAGGGTGCGTGATATGACCAGATTCTTATTTCAATTGGTCATATTGCCCACCCCTATAATTTCAAAATCAACCAACAAATTACTTGTGACTAGTTGATGCTGCATATTAAGCTGAGACAGAAGCAACCATTTTAACGTAAAAAAAAAAAGAGAATGAACACTTTTTTTCATCAGTAAACTAAAATTAACTAAAACTATTTGATGAGTTTGTATGTATTTGTTTATATGGCTTTAAACTATATATCAATTACTTGTATGCAACACATCATCATTTAAACATACCTTAAAGTGCTGAAGCGCATGTTCTTCTATGTAGCGTCCACATGCTACGTGCGAACAGCTGAGACATGCCCACACTGACTCTGTGGTGTTGCAGTCCACACAGTGCCATTTCTGCGGGTTTAGGATCGAGTGGTCCTGCGCGAGTCTTAAGCGACCCACGTGCTTACACCTGTCCATCACAGTCAGTCACTGCCCTCTTCACATCACCATGGTGACGGCAGCCAGCAGTGAAACCAGCTCCTCCCAAGGCATGATGGTTAATCTGCAGTGAAAAAAAGATAAGACGCGTGGATGCGTGTTGTTTTGAAGACATTCATTTGTGACATTATTTCTATTCATAAACATTTCAGACAGGATCAATACATACACAACCATTTAAAAGTTTGTGGTCAGTAAGATTTTTTTCTTTTTAAAGTGACAGTAAAAACTTTTACATTGTTACAAAAATTTCTAATAAATGTTGTTCAAATGTTGTTGTTTTTTTTACTTTCTATTCATCAAAGAATTGTGCAAGAATGTACAACAGATTCCACAAGCAAATCATCATATTAGAATGTTTTCTGAAGGATCATGTGACACTGAAGGCTGGAGTAATGATGCTGAAAATTCAGCTTTACCATCACAGGAGTAAATTACATTTCAACCCTTGTGCGACCTTATGGACATTTTTGTCTTTTTCAGTTTTTTTTTTTTAAATCATTTTGCCTGTGTTAATGCCAACTGACTATATGCACGTTTACTTCCTGGTTGTCATTAAGCCAGCTCGGGCATTTTCGGGAACTGTTAGCTGTACATCGACACAAAACCATCAATGGTTGACTTTTTAATGTTGTATTCATATTTTAATGCAGTTATCACATTTACCTAATTTGCCAATAAACCAGTTTTATTGATTGCAATAAAGACGAAGGTATTGGGACCGTTTAAAAATGCGTGTCTGTAATTAGACACGCATACACACATTTTCCCCCCAGCACTTCAAATATTATTTGTAATGCGATGACCACAAACATTATTTGTTCATCCTTCTGAGATTGTCCTCATTGTAAAACCGAACGTTTCAAAATGTAGGAAATTCAACATTTGATAGAAAACACTTATTTAAAAATAAAAAAGACAATAATTACCACTACGACCAGCAGGTGGTGGCAAAGTAGCATTTATTTGCGCACTGATCAGCCATTTCCTCTAATCGTTTTTTCACTTAGTTTCGTTTTTGACTAAATATTAAACATTATAAAATAACTAGGTTTAAAAATACATTTTGTCAATGTGAAGTATGAAGTAATCACAGCAGCTCTCAGTCAGTGCAGCGCAAGATCAATGATTTCGGCACACTTGTAAAAACACATTTTATTCAATTAATCTAACTAACGTGCATAAATATTTAATTTTTGACGCTTTTTTTTTTTTCACATGAAAGTGTGAAAACTGATGGTCGAATTGAATTTAGCCGAGGAGGAACACTGAGGTACATCTTTATTTATTTTTTATGCTGTCTTACGTTTGAATAACTAAATTAATGCTATGCCTGACTATTTAAGTGACTATATTGATTATAAACTAAGTATTACAATACTGATGCTCAACACACCAGCAAATGACATCTCACCAGAAGTTTTCGAGCTGGCTTATATTATTGCGGAAGTTCTAAAGAATGCTCCGTGCATATAGTCAACTGCATACATTTTGGCACAGGTGTGTATTTTTATTAGAATTTTACTATTTCACCCCCATTTCCTTTAAAAAAATCTATTTTGCACTAGGTACACAAAATAGTTCCTCTCAGGACCTTTTGGACAAAAATGTCCCTATTGAAAACAGCAATTTTTAATCCAGGGGCCATTTAACTATAAAATGATGTGATCTTTGTTAACAGGCTTTCATTCTGTTGGCAAGGCTTCAAAAATTTTACTATTTTTTACCAGATGGTGCCATTTTCTTTTGGCCTATAAAGCAAATACTCACTTTATTCTTGTTTTCGGCTTATGCAAATTATAGAGCCAATTGGATAAATTATGCAGCTATAATTGTGTGGGTGTGTTGGTATGGATGTCAGAGTGTGGTTTGTATGTGTGTAAAAAAAAAAAAAAAAACGTGTGTGTGTGTGCGCGAGTGTGTGCTTGTAATATTTCAGAGAAAAACTCTACTGCAAATCACAAATCCAACCACTGTGTGTACCAGTGGAGTTTTGCTGGCATCTAATGGGGAAAATTTGGTACTGCACCCCAACAAAATCTTAATGACGCTCATTTTTTGAGATATCAACCTCAAATTTAGAACTTGTTTAGCTTTATGGCTTTGATTTTGTAGCAGTTTTGGAGTTCAACGTGTTTTATAAAATTTATAATTTCATAAACTTAAACCTCTAACTTTTTTTTATTTTTTTTTTTTATTTCAACAAGATTCTGCCAAGGGTCTTCTTTAAAATGAGACCAAACTTAAGTCTGTGCTCCCAAGCTTCAATTTTTTATGACAGTTTTTTGACACGGACATTGTCCACAATGGACCTGTGGAACTTTTTTTAATTGACGCACAAGGGTTAAAATATTAAGATAGAAAACAGATATTTTAAATTATAATAATATTTTACAATTTTAATGTATTTTATCAAAAAAAAAAATGAAGCCATGGTGAGTATAAGGAACTTCTCTAAAAAACATTAAACAAAATTATCTATCTACCCCAAACTTTTGAACGGTAGTGTATGCGTCATTGTTTACAATGTCTTCATTGTTTTGTGAATTAGTGATCCTGTATCAAAGTAACCCTGAGATAGACACATGATGATATATCAAGACAGCAATTTAACAGAACCATCATAAAACTATTGCTCAAGAACAAGGTTGATCCGACACAACAGGAGGAGGTATCTATTCCTGTCATGACACAGACACAAATAAAAGCTACCACATTGAAACTAACAATCTCTGTATTTCTCCAATACAGTAATACCATGGTAGAGCGAAATACACCATGATACTGAGTGATTACCATATTAAGGTACTCCAAGGTAGTCATGGTATGTAATAAAAAATAAAAATCATGATTTTACTTATAAATAAACAATGATATTTACACAGTAGTAATTCAAACAATACCATGATAGTAACATTGTATAAACACTGATGTATACTATATCAAACATGGTACTGAAATATTAGGCTACCATATTCCTGTACCATGTTATTAGCAATTAGCATTGCACACCAAGGTACTTCAAGGAATATCAGGATACTACCATGGTACATAACCAAACATAATTACCGTAGTATTTTGATATATATAAACACTGAATCATCACCATATTCAAATAACATGGTATTTACACGTCACTCTAAATACAAGTAACGTTACCACAGTATTTACATGAGATGTATGGTACGTCTAAAAAAAAAAAAAATAAAATAAAAAAAAAAAATAAAATAAAACTTATTTCCATGGTGCTATGTCCAAAAAAACACGACAGTATCTTGATGCTTCAAAGAATACCCGTATTTTAAAACTAAACTAAGGCACCAATTTTAAGCCTGTAAACATAAGTAACTCGCTTAGCATGTAAACAACCCGGCTTAAGCAAATGCATGTCCCTTATTTAGCTTCACAGACGTCTGATAAATAATCTGTGTCACGACCAAAATAACACCCAGTTCCTCTGGGCCCCACGTGTGTTTAACAAAAACAAACTACTCACACTAGAAATACATCTAGTTTGTTGACATTGGTCTTATTTAGAAGGTTAAATATGCGTATAGCACATTGCTATTGTAAATTGGTTTGTAAAAGTTGTTACTGCATAGTCAGTGCTTGTCTTTATCACTCTGGTTTTACGCGAATTCAAGTCCGGGATTGTATTTAAAAGAGGATGGACAACCAAATTGATCTCATTTAACTAGTTAAACTATCCATATGACTTTGAAGGTGTTTAGGCGCGCGAATGGTGAATGATGATAGGTGCTAACTAACTCCCTCATCTGCCTAGTTTCAAAGAGCTAACAAGGTTAACAGCTGAGCTCAGAGCAGCTCAGCTACTTTAGTGTCTCTAATGAGCCTGTTATAGAGGAAAGTTAACCCAACACACGGGATGCTAGAGTGCTAATGCTAAAATCACACAGCACTGGAGTGAGACTGGGGTGCTGGGCGACTGAAATACACCGATTGTGTTTTATTTCCGGCGCTGGTGTAAACGCGATTAGATTGGAGCTGTTTAAAATCGGTGATATTTTACTAACCTGATTTTTCGTCAAGCACTGGTTACTTCTGTGGCACAACAGCGAGCGCCATCTTGTCTACACTTGTCGCGTGGAGTGTCCCTCTGTGACGTCATGCCGGAGAGGACACGCGCGGTGCCACTGAGTGAGTCCAGTCCGCTCAAAACAAAAGAGTCACTTTAGCACACGTCGCGTTTAATATCTTAAATAACTCTTCGGATTTTAATAAAAGAGTAACACGTGAATGCTGTGAACCAGTTTAAACAGTGTGTATGTCTTATGAGTAATGTTTACGTGTCAGCCGGAGTCACCGCAACAACACTTTCACATTCTCAAATCTCACTCATCATCGCGTGGAAACGAAACCAATAGGTCATTAAAATTAATAATAGTTCCATGTAATATGGAATGATTCCATTTCTATACGACAAACACAGTACTTTTTTGTAAAAAAAAAAAAAAAAAAAAAAAGAAAAGAAAAAAAGAATTTCCTTACGTTCCCCATATGTCAGTATAATAGAATAAATGATTCTACTCATTTTTAAAATTTAAAACATTTAAAATAGTTTATATAATAACAATATATATATAGAAAAATAATAAAATAAAGGGGGAAAAGGACGATAGACAAGTATTTTATTTCTGCAGGAAAACTAGAGTACCGATAAATCTAATGATAGATCATAGTCATATATTGGATGGGCGTGATCATCTTATTTTTCCACAGTTCCACTAAATTCTAACTGCGTTGTAACTGCGTGTGAGTTCACACGGTAGGGATAGTACAGCGCATGGTTCTAGGATCAGATTCATTCAAGCAAACGCACAGGATGTGATTTCGGTCTCACATAACTGCAGCTGATCTCAGATCAGAGCTTCGTCGCACCAATGTACGTCACCGAATGAGCATATGACGCCATTTCCGATGCCGCAATGGCGGTGGATTTGACTCCGCGGTTCAGAAGACTGAACAGTCAAACATGTTTCAGAGAGAATAAACAACTGCCAGGTACAAATAAACGGTTATTATGAAGCATTTATATTTTTGTACAATTTGATTTTATATGTTATCTGTATATTTCCACCAGATTGATAACGAACTAGACCAAACAATGACCGAACAAATGAATCAAGATCCTTATCAGGCTATTCAGCTAGTTAAACAGTTTTTACCGTGTTTTCATTATGTTTATTATGTTTCAATTGACCGAATTTTTTTGTGCTTAATCAAGAAATGTAAACTTATAGTCAGATCTATTTTCTATGATGATGTGTTTGCGTCATAATTACATTGAATCAGCATTATCATACTGTTTATAAAGACACAAAGTATAAAAATGTTTGAAAGGTATAGTGATATATCAAATGATAATACCATCAATTGCGCTTAATTGATTTGAATGTGCACTTGTATTGTACTTATATCTTAAAAGTATATTTAAAAAAAAAAAAAAAACATTTAAAAAAAAAAATTGTCATAAACCTCATGTTCTTTTTTCCACCATTCACACTGTGCTAAATCCTCCTGTTAAACTTTTCCCTGAGCCTTCTATATTTATTTGTGAAAGTTTTGGTAAGTTTTTCACAAATAAGATCACGGTTCAGATGTCTCATACTGGTTATACTCTGCCTGATGTTCCTTTATACTCCTCTGCATGGTCTGTAATTGGAATTAACATGCAATTAAGTGGCCAAAAACATTACATTCAGTTCACACTTAAGTATATTCTTTTAAAGTATGTTATTTATGTAATAAGCACTCATGGCAAGCATGGTACCAAAAACACGGTATTGCAATGGCGCGTGCCATAAAGCATGTTACTACCATGGAGCATGCCTAGTAAACGTGCTGTTTTGGTACTTTTTGTTCATGTTTGAAGACTTCATCATCTTGTCCTGATGTCTTTTAGGTTTCTCTGGGCCCTTCAGGGCCACTCAGCTGTGGCAGAACATCATTGAGGCCCTGCAGACGCAGGTGGAGCTCCGACCCCGCAGACAGCACCTGCGTGTCCATCATGACTGCTTCACTGGCTCTGATGCAGTGGACGTAGTTCTGAGCCACCTCATGCAGAACATCTATTTCTGCTCCAGCGAAGTGTCCCGTCTCAAAGCTGCCAGGCTCTGCCAAGCCTTAATGGAGTCTAGAGTGTTCGAACCCATCGGGATGAAGCTCTTCAGACGAGAAAAAGAAATGACCTTTGAGGATTCCAGCTGCAGCCTGTACCGCTTCCTGGACGGATCGGCCAAAAAGAGATACAGTGGCGATGAGAACCAGACACCAGACAAACAAACTGGAAAGAGGAAGACCACTTCAAGGTAATTACATTTGTATCTTTGGTACAAAAGCCCTGTTTCCACCTGGTATTAAGATGCTTTTTGGTCGATCGGATCACAAGTGAAAGAGGGAGACACATACCCGTTTACAAATGGTGTTTTAACCTGTCTCTTTTGTCCACTTTCGACCACCTCTGTCCTGATTTCTTCGAGGGGAGGGTCTATGGGTGGGTAAATAAATGGGTTTTTTCAGATCTTTCGACCTAATGGACACCATAAGCTTGCACAATTTACATATGAATGCACCAAAGACTACAGGAAAACATACGCAGAGCAGTTTCTGCTCTGACAGCCGCAAGACCACAGTGAACGCTGTGAGTATGTGTTAGAAATCAGGAAAGGTGAGAGAACATTGTGCTTGGTATGTTTTTCGTCTTCAAACCAAACTTGGGTCTTCAGCCAACAAAGTGTAAATCCTGTCTGGCTAACGCGCTTTCCATAATGTTTATTGTGTCAGTAGGCGGAAAGCAGGCAGTCTTTAGTGGCTGTGCTAACACATTCGACCACATGAGCGTTTCCACTACGAAAACAATCCGGTCAAATACGTTTTCAACTGCCTCTGGAAGTGGTCGAAAGTGGACAAGCTCAAAACATTTTACACCCCATTACACCTGTATTTAGCGTTGTCCACTTGTGATCCGATCGACCAAAACACATCTTAATACCAGGTGGAAACAGATCCTAAAAGATTAATTTGCAAAATTTAAGGTTTCATGTTGTTTTTTTGTAGGTTTGGAGAAATGCAGACGATCTCCAATCCTTTGGTTCTTGGATCAACAGACAGAAGAGTGGAGAGACTACTGAAGAATATAAACCTACACCCATCTGTGCCCTCTGATCTACATCGTGCTGCAATTTCCAACAGTTTCCTGTCAAAAAAAGGTGAAACTGCTCATAATTTTGATTTTTAAAGAACATAATTTCTGCCTTTCAATAGCATTGCATTTAAAGTCTTTTGACCATACAAAATGTGTTGTATTCATTTATCAGATCTGTTAGAAATAAATGTTGTCACTGTGTTAATGTCATTAATATGTAAATAAGTTGGTGTGGAGCTTTTTTTTAAGGGTGTGGCCTTTTCGTATTGCCTTTAGTTTACATCACAGAGCAAAACTATGGCTGTCTCTGGTTTCTGCTGTAGTCTAATTTTGGGGTTTTCTAATTTTCTAATATTTTGTGGTCTGATTTGGTCTCTGTTGAGATCTGAATGGGTCTAAAGAGGTTCAAACAAAGAATGAAATGTTCTCTTGGGGTTCTGATGTAGTGTATTGTGGTCTAATGGAGTCTGATTTGGTGTCTGTTGAGGTCTAAAAGGTTTAAATGGAGTCTGAAGTGGTTTCTTGAAGGTGGTCGGATGGGGTGTAATAATGGGTTCTGAAGGGGTCTAATGTGGTTTATCTGGGCATTGGTAAAGGTCTAATGGGGTCTCATCAGACTCATTGGTTTCTTAAATGTCTAACTGATTGAGGTCTAATTTGGTTTCATGTGGTTTAATCTGGTCTAATGTTGTCTGATGCAATTTCTAAGGAGTCTGATGAGATTTAATGGGGTCTAATATGGCATGTCTTATTTTCAAACTTTTAACAGTTTAAAACTATTAAACAGTGTAGAATATTAATATCAGAGACATTTATTATTGCAATGCTCATTGTATTGTTTTACTTGGTCTACTACTTTTTAATAATAGAATACTGTACAGCAGCTTTTCCCAAACTGAGGTTTGTATGGGTGTTTGTGTGTTGATGAAAAGCTTATAATTCATTAAATTCTAAAAATAATTATTTTAAAATGGAACACTTACCAAAAATATTTTTGTTCCATATACAAGATGAGTTTTAGAATATTAAACATGTCAATGTGCTCAATTTTTAAACTAATTTTTAACGATTAGACGATTAGACAGCAGTGCAGAAGGATGCATGACCATGCCCTTTGTGAACAGCCCTTTCTATTTCTTCTCTTCTTTGTTTGTCTCAGTGGTGCGGGATGTTTGGAGGCAGCAGACGTTACTTCAGTTGCTACAAGTGGTTGAGATCTCCATGCTGGACTGTATTCTGACCTCGCCTGCCAAACCGGAGCCCCTGCGCTCATCTCTGCGCAACCACGGCGACCTGGTCATCTCCAACACCTGCGTGGATCGTGAAGTCTCAGAGAGTCTCAACCTGCATGAGTCAGTGCACAATACTCAGTGCCGTCACATTCAGATTCATGGTTTTTATTTGGGTTCACCTGTGTGTCATTCATCTCTTTGAAGGTTGGACTCTTGGCTGTTGGCAGCAGTGGATTGTCTTGAGCTGTTCCCAGATCAGTTAATCGTGGTTGCCAGTGAGCAGCTCATCCAACACAATGCAGCATCTGGGGAGGGGAAGCATAAGAGACTGCTGTTCGACACCATCGCTAAGTACTACAACAGCCCAGAGAGACCTCCACTACTGTCACGCCGCTACACTGACATCCAGACTGGAATCTTACATCTTTTGGGTAAATGTAAACACAATGGGCTTAGTGTCATTTGTGTTAGAGGCTGTTAATTCTTTCTGTGTTATTTAGAATGATCTTTGTGTGTAGATTGTGGGAGAAGTCAGGATGCCTTGAGAGCAGCTCAGCTCTGTATGCAGCTGTTGGAGTCCACGAGCAGAGACGAGTTACGCAGACTGTTGGGTTTTATGGCGGCCGCTGCAGATAATGAAGCTTTCAGACTGCACAAGCAGGTGATCAAGAGTTCAATCTGTATAAACAATCGCAGGAGATTGATTGATTGAAACCACTCTCTGTATCAGCATAGAAAATACTTAGATAAATCATCAATTATCAAATAAATGATCAATTTCAAAGATCAATTTCTCCTAAAAAGAAAAAAAAAAAAAAAAAATATATATATATATATAATATATATATATATATATATATATATATAATATATATATATATATAATATACATATATATATATATATATAATATATATATATATACACACACACACACACACACACACACACACACTACCGTTCAAAAGTTTGGAATCGGTAAGATTTTTTTATGTTTTTAAAAGAAGTTTTGTCTGCTCACCAAGGCTGCATTTATTTAATTTAGCATTTATCTGAAATAGAAAGCTTTTGTAACATTATACACTACCGTTCAAAAGTTTGGGGTCAGTACGAATTTTTATTTTTATTTTTTTGAAAAGAAATGAAAGAAATCAATACTTTTATTCAGCAAGGATGCATTAAATCGATCAAAAGTGACAGTAAAGACATTTATAATGTTACAAAAGATTATATTTCAAATAAATGCTGTTCTTTTGAACTTTCTATTCATCAAAGAATCCTGAAAAAAAAAAAAAAAATATTGTACACAAATATTTTGTACAATTGTACACAATAAATGTTTCTTGAGCAGCAGATCAGCATATTAGAATGATTTCTGAAGGATCATGTGACACTGAAGACTGGAGTAATGATGCTGAAAATTCAGCTTTGATCACAGGAATAAATTACTTTATAAAATATATTCAAACAGAAAACGGTTATTTTAAATTGTAATAATATTTCACAATATTACTGTTTTTACTGTATTTTTAATTAAATAAATGCAGCCTTGGTGAGCAGACGAAACTTTTTAAAAACATTACAAATCTTACCGATTTCCAAACTTTTGACCGGTTGTGTGTGTATATGTGTGTGTGTGTATATATGTATGTATGTGTGTGTATATATATATATATATATATATATATATATATATATATATATGTGTATATATATATATGTTTATATATATATATTTTTGTTTCTTTGTGTATATATATATATATATATAATATAATATAATATAATATAAATGTATGTGTGCTCTTGGAATTCCTACTAAAAAAAAGTGAATAATTAGAATTTATCTTTTATTTTTTTTAAAGACATAATTCATTTTTTACTCAACACAAATAAAAATTAATTCATTATTATTAAAGGGTTAGTTCACCCAAACATGAAAATTCTGTCATTAATTACTCACCCTCATGGTGTTCCTTTATTCGCACAAACAATAATTATGTATTAATAATTATAATAATAATTATACAATTATATTATTATATACTACCATTCAAAGGTCTGTTTTGCTCACCAAGGCTGCATTTATTTGATCAAAAATACAGTAAAAACAGTAATATTGTGAAATATTATTTCAGTTTAAAATATCCATTTTCTATTTTAATGTTTGTAAAATGTAATTTATTGCTGTGATGTAAAGCTGAATTTTCAGCATCATTACTTCAGTCTTCAATGTCACATGATCCTTCGGAAATCATTCAATATGCTGATTTGCTGCTCAAGAAACATTTATTATTATTAATCAATGTTCGAAACAGTTGTGCTGCTCAATATTTTTGTGAAAACTGTGATACATTATTGTTTGATTAATATGAAGTTCTAAAAGAACAGCATTTATTTGAAATTGATTTTTTTTGTAACAATATATACCTGTCACTTTTGATCAATTTGATGCATCCTTGCTGAAGCATTAATTTCTTTAAAGAAATCTTATTGACTTAAAATTTTACTGTAAATCCATTGTCCATTTTTAACATGTTTGAATTAAGAAAAAAATGTGTGAAAGCGTACTATAAATAAACAGGCACATTTGTGTTGAAACAGACAGAGAACCGTGCTTTGGTTAGCAAGACATTTGTGAAGGCTGTGATTCAGAGTAAGGAAATGACTCGAGTCCAATGTGAGCAGCTACTGCTGTTCCTCATGGATAATCGCACACAACTCTTTAAGGTATGCCCTATTTACAAATACATTATCTCTGAAAATTCTGTGCAAATCACATAATGTTTTAAATCATTTTCTTTCATACCTGTATATCTAGACACCCTTATCATTGATTGAAGCTGTGAGGAGGACACTACAAACTTTGCAGCAGGGGAGAGATCTAGATAATGTAGCACGTAAGTTCACTCACAGTCTCCCTATAAAAGTGATTTACGCATTAATTTGATATACCATCTCCTGAAACTACTTCTTTTGCCTTTGCAGTGTTCACATTCTGCCAGCAGGTGTCGCTGCAGCAGTATGAGGATAACAAAGATAAAGCCACTCTTGACAGTTTAAAGCAGTTAATGCACAATATCGCTCACAGTGACGGCCTGTCCGTCAAACAGAAGAGACGATTGGCCAAACAGTTCCAGAAACATCACCCAGGGATTTTTCTCCAGCACTTCTTCTCTACATTTTAGAAAGTAATGAACACTGGATAAAAATAGTTTGTTAGTCCGTGAAGGTTTTTATCAATCCGGGTTATAGAATTATATCAGGTAGAGTTGTTTGTTAAACTTATTTTTATTAGTTGAAGGCATTTTGACACTTATCCGAGTGGCTTCATCTGTTATAGGACTGTGTGAATGCTCCTACATTCCACCTAATATAGCAATCCAAAGATTAGGGTTACTAACCTTACAGAAATGTGGGTTACACTTTATTTTAAGGTGTCCTTGTTACAGTGTAATTACACATTTAAGAACTGAGTAATAATAATTTACTACATGTACTTACTATAGGGTTAGGATTAGGTTTGGTTTATGGTTAGTTGCATGTGATCAGTGTCGGACGTAACGCATTACTGTAATGCATTATTTTTTAAAAGTAACTTTCCCCAACACTGCATTTGATTATGAATAATTTATAGTTATTACTAGAGTAACTAGGTGTAACACGTGTAACAAGGACACTGTAAAATGAAGTGTTACTGGACTGTTTGTAGATGGATTACCTCATTTGAAAATACTCTGATTTATAGAAGCTTTAGCTATAGAAGTATTAATACTATAAAAAAAAAACTGCTAATCACTACTGAACACTACATAGATTTAATCAGGTGGTAAGTGAATATACTGTTTTCATGAGCTTAAACATATCTTGGTATAGGATTACTTGAATTGTGTGATATGCTCAGGTTTTTACAAGCTATTAGAATTGGTATTAGCTGCACTTGAAATTGAGAAATAGATATCTATGCCTTAAAGGTAAAGACTCAAATTATGCTCTTTCTTGGATCACTTATTTACTTACTTTTTTAATTTCAATGACTGAGCACAAAGGATTTTAATGAATATTGACCTCATGTATTACTGTACTCTGTATAAGTGTCTACTTCTGATTTTTAAATGGATTTGTATTATTGAAAAATGTAGCATAATAGGTTTGGCTGTGTATAAGGCATAATTATTCAAAAAGACAAAGGGAAGATTTAATTGCAGAAGTTGTTTTAACTTCTAAAATGATGCATGAATGCACTGGATTAACTGTGGTGTTACATATCAATGATATTTATTAAGTAATTGAACAGAAAGTGAATTAAATTGCATTACAGGTACTTTGAATTAGGTTGACTAATATTTGTTATTGAATTAGGTTTTTTTTAGATGCACTTTAATTTTCTGATATTTAAATCTCATTAAAATGTCTACAAAAGCTCACTTTCTGACTCTTATTTTGTTTTTAAGAATTCTGTTATTTTTTTAAGTAGCATGTTCAAGCTTCCAGTATGAGAGCTAATTATAAACAATTGTAACATGCTTTGAACATTTCGAAAGAAGTGCCCATACTTTGTGATGCAACAAAGTGTTTCAACAAAGTTTCAACAATATTGGACTACTAGGTAAGGTATACACATTGACAGTTTACAATTTTAATAATAGAAACATATGGCCCGGTTTCACAGACAGGACTTAGCCTAAACCAGGATTAGGCCTTAGTTCAATTAGGATATTTAAGTAACTTTTATAAACGTACATTTGAAAAAAAACATCACTGGTGTTCATCTTGAGACAAAACAATGGCACTGATATATTTTAAGATGTATGTCAGTACAAGTTGCTTTCAGTTAAAACGGCTCAAACATGCATTTTAGTCCAGAACTAGCTTAAGCCTTGTCTGTGAAACCGGGGGTATAGGTAGTAGGTACAGCAGAAGATTAGAGTTAAAAGTGAGTCGACATGGATAGTATTTTGAAAAAAAAAGACTTTTATCATAGATTATTTTCTAGCTGAAGCGTTGAGTGTTTCCTCCGGCTTCACATCTCGGAATCTTTCAGGTGTTTTGATGAAGTGTCATGGAGGCTGTTAGCCGCCACCACTGCTGACGGTTTTGTTACTGTCTAAATCCTGATTTTAATCACTCAGTCTCACTGTCAGCTCCTCTAGTGTAAAGGTAAGACTGAAGTGTTCGTGTTTATGAGCTGGATTCTGATCCTGAGACCATATTCGGCGGTTATTGATCAGTTCTGTGTAGTGACGCTTCACTCCATTAGCATTAGCGTGTTAGCTCAGCTGCTGTCGGGATTTATTATATGTTTACATTGTGAAGATAATAACATATATGTTTTAGTTGGTTTCTCAAATATTATTGATACCCAAGTAATGCTTTGAGGTTTTGCTTTCTTGAGAAACAAAAATATTCACGTTGATAGTTAAACGTCTCTTTCTGTGTCTCCAAACCTACTGAACTGCCTACTTTGACAGCATTTTTGGTATCATATATAATCCAAGTTACATGTACGTTCTTGTGATTTGTTTAGTGTCAGAACGCTGATGTTAGCTGAATGTTTTTGATGGTGAACGTTAGTTTATTCTGCCACTGATGAATGTAGTCTTGTTAACTGTAGTCTCAACCTGTCAGGTTCTTATTCATTAAACATGTTAAATACGCCACACCTTTCCTTATGATAACACTGTGTAACTTCTGTTTAACAAACACAGAAATGAATAATGACACTTAATCTGGACTGAAAGACTGTTGGACTCTGGCGTATTGTGTTATTGTAATGATATGACAATGATGACAATTGTTACTGTTCTTTTAAGCATTTAATAATAATAATAAAAAACACAGAAATTAATAATGATAATATTCTGAATAATAAATCGATATAATGACAATATAATTGTAAAATTATATTAATAAAACTATATTCATAGTAATTTATTTCCTTACAACGCCTTGATGTTTACTCACTCTAATTTATGATTAAATATACTTTTATAGTTTTTGTTAATATTTTGAATTTTATTTTTCTATTTTCGTTTTAATTTTAGTTAACGTTTTAGCAATTTTGTTTTGTATTTTTGTCTTTTAATATTATTTTTTTAAATATATAAATTTTATTACATTTTAGTTATTTTAGTACTTCAACTTAAACAAAAATGAGAACTGTTTCCTTGACATGTTTGTTTATATTATTTCAAGAAATTAAAATTTTACATATTTTGTAGTTGGTTTAGCATCATAGTATAAATGGTTTTTAATGTGGGCTTGTATAAGTAACAAACTTATAACTAAAAATAATAGATACCAGTTTGTTTTTCTTTTTTTACACACAAGTTGGTCAGAAATTTTGACTGAATTTTTGTTTTACTCTTCTATTTGTTTTGTGATATCTGCTCAAAATCCAGCCAGTTACATCACACTGTGGAAGCAGCCATTACAAGAGACTGTGATGTCTGCAGCTGACAGAACAGTGCATTTCCTATTTTTCTTTTCCTGCAAACTCTTTGAGATACTGTCAGCATGAATACATCGTTTATTTTGAGCCCTGCAACATTTGGATCCTGCTGAAAATTTGCAGTGACAGATTTTCAGATGTATTTAGGTCCATTTTTGTCATTTTATTGCTTTCCACACAGCAGCCTACTAGTCTGTGTAATTAAATTTACACAGTTAAAGGTGGGCCGTTCCATTGAGTCATTCTTAGATTGAACATTTAGTGTTCTTTTCCCAGAATAAAGCCTGTTAAGACTTCAGTTTTGTTCCAAATCTGTATGAATTTCTTTCTTATGCAGAAAGAAAAAGAAGATATTCAGCAAAATGTTTGTGTTATTTGTGCACTGCATATGATAAAAGTCAATGGGGTCCAAATGCTTTGTATAGATATTTTAGTAATTTGAACAAACCCTGGCCTAAACATTAACTGTTAAACTAGATAACTCATCCAGTGTTATTTACCCTGAACTCTGAACTCATCACATTCGCTGTGTATACTATTTGACCAACAGGAAGCATGAAAACGATGATGAAATAACTCATAAGCTACTTCCTGTTGCAGGTGGACAGCCAGTAAAATCATGGAGTCCATGCTCAATAAACTAAAGAGCACCGTCACTAAGGTGACGGCCGACATGACCAGCGCCATCATGGGCAACCCTGTCACGCGGGAGTTTGAGGTGGGCCGACATATCGCCAGCGGGGGTCCAGGAATGAGCTGGAGGATCTACAATGGCACCAAAAAATCCACCAAACAGGTGCGCCAGTTATTTATTATAGTAACGTTAACTCTGTCAAGTCTTGTCATGTATATCACTCATAATATGACATGATCATGCTAGTTGTTGGCAAGTTGTTTACAGTGAAAGAGGAAGTCTTTAGTAAAGTGTTTTAGTTTCAGTGCACAATTTAATGATGCAACTGTCGTGGCTTTACACACTTGTTGCTTGCTTCCTTACATTACCACAATCGTATGTTTGTTGATAACATACATGTGTTTTTATGCTTTTAAAACTTAAATGTTTATTTTTCTTTGATATTTTTAACATTGTTGTAGGGAATTCTGTTTGTCATCGTGATAAAATAATTTAGATGGATAATATAAATGTGATTTTTGTTTGAAATTGTGAATGATTTGCAGTAGTCTTGGAAGCATAATTTAGAATAGGTTGACATTCGTAAATAAATGTAATTATTGTTAGTTAAATATTAATAATTTTATTTTTTGTTGAATGTGCAGATATGCAGGTATTTATGCAAAATAAATATAAATGTTAATATTTTAATTATTCGTTGATTGTGTAGATGTATAGATATTGTTGCAAAATATTTATTTAAATATTTTAATAATTTGTTGAGTGTACAGATATTTTTGGCATTTTTTTAATAAATAATTTTATCATCAAATACTATTGTAAATAAAATATAGATTTAAATATTTTGGGCTAAATTTGCTTTCTGTTTCTCACAGGAAGTGGCGGTTTTTGTGTTCGATAAGAAGATCATTGATCGCTATCAGAAGTTTGAGAAGGATCAGATTATTGATTCACTGAAGAAAGGAGTTCAACAGCTGACCCGGTTACGACATCCGCGCCTCCTCACGGTTCAGCATCCGCTGGAGGAGTCCAGGTAACCACAATGTGAACACGCATTAGCACATACTACGACACAGGCTGCGTCTCAAAATCTGCCTATATGGACAGCATTCTGGGCAGCTTAGTCAAATATGTTTATGATGCCATTTAGGTCAGCTCTTTATGTTTTGAACAAAACCACAGTGTTATCACTATTGCAATGAAAATGGACTTCATTTTTTATCCACATCAAATTATTTTTGCTTTGATTTATGAAATAAAACCGACCTGAAGCTTTAGGAGCAAAGAATCTACTCTTGATAAAAGACTTCAGAAATTTTTCTTTATTTTAAGATTTGGCCCCTGTGCTTCTACAATCAATATGTGTCTGTGTGGATGCTTGAGTTCAAAAGCAGCAGTTCATCCTGTGGAAAATCTCTCCTGAATAATACATGGATCTCTTGTGAGATGTGAGACTCAAGCTGTAGTCCTGCTGTCTACGGTCTACACAGGCAAATAACTTCTAACACCTTATCCTAACTGAACACAATCTGATAAGATTCACTGAAAAGCAGTTTGTCTGTCCACGCTAGATGCGACTAGGCTATAAGACACAACAAAATCTTTTACAAATCAGAAGAATGTGTGGACGGGCTCTCTCTGCAAGCACACTGCTGTCTCACACTCGCAACTAAAAGGATAAGTACATAATCCAATTAATAAAATTAAACCATTTTAACATTATTCAAAATAATGTCAGTGACTGATACAATCCCTATCATGGAATACACTTGTTTCAGGGTTGTGGCTGGGTAGGGACTAAAAACGTGTCACGTCAAAAGCAAATAATGATTGATACTATCTACATTGGTTGGGATGCATAGAGATACCACACATGTTTGCGCTGCTCCTGACAACAGGATAAATGGATTTGGAATGTTAACTGCCGCAAGCTGTTGTGACGTGACAATGGCCGAGCTTTGTGTAGACAAGGTGTAAAGGCCCATTCACACCAAGGACGATAACTATGAACTTTTACTCATCGTTCTAAAGGCTCATTCACACCAAGGACAATAATGCTAAACATTTCGTTTTAAAAATCATTCTAAATTTAAAAGAATAGCAGTCCACACCACAACTATAACTATAGATATTGTTGGAATCACATTCTGAATGATTTTTTTCCAGCTGATCAACGATAAAAGCATTGACAGCCAATCAGAATTCATCCTGCTTTAAAGAGATGGAGCATTTAAAGAAACAAGACAAAACTGCAGCACGCGCTTATAACATGCATTGATGTGGACGCTATTATAGTTGTCGTTCTTAATTCTATGAGAATAGCAAAGTCCACAGCTATAACAGTAGCGACACAGAGAAACGATATCAAAGTTTTCATAACGTTTTTTTTTTTTTCCGGCTGATGAACGATAAACCCATTGACAGCCAATCAGAATCCACTCCACTTTAAAGAGATCGTAGACAGCAGAACTACAGCATGTTATCATACATTGGTATGATTGCTATCATTGGTATGGTTATTGTTCTTGATGTTAACAGGATTAACTGTCATGGAACCTCAAAAGTGACTTATTTGAAATGCTTTAATTGGTCACGCATCCACATCTCACGCACCAAGCACACAGGACTTTTGCGTAGTTCCTTTAGTGAATTTGGTTCTTTAGCAAGAAAGCTTGTGGGTAACACTTTATTCTGTCTCAATTTCCAACTCGCAGTTCATTCCAGTAGTCTGACGTTAGTATGTTGCTATACTAACAGCTTGATACTCTGATGAGCACAAAAATGTAAAGTTTTTGTACCGCATAAAGTATTTTTAAAATCAAAATATCCTTGACCTCTATGCTCCTTCCACCAGCTTGCATGAAGATTTTCACTGTGTGTTTTGGGATTGCTTTATCTACAAAGTATGTATGTGATGCTACTTCAGATTTCGGTCAAAATGAGGTATCTTATTAGTAGCATTTATTGGCATGTCTCTAACGCCTAAAAAATCTTGCTTAGGTGGGCAGCTCATTAGTTTTTGGAACGGACCATCAGTCTTTCTACATTTAAGTTTTAGCTTTTATACAAATAAGAAAGCGGCTATATGTACCTCAGATGTGGCTCAGAAATGTCTTCAAGGCTACGGACATAACCAGTTCCTACTTGCTTTTATCTGTCTGTCATTGCTGTTCTCACTGGATGTCTTTGTCTCGTTATTTCTAGAGACTGTCTGGCGTTCTGCACAGAGCCCGTGTTCGCCAGTCTAGCGAACGTGCTCGGCCAGTGGGACAACCTCCCTAGTCCTGTTCCCACAGACATCAAAGAATACAAACTCTATGATGTAGAGACAAAATACGGCTTAATGCAGGTGAGATGGTTTCTTATGCACATAAAAAAAAGGTAGATACAACAGGAAAAATCGTAACTTTGTGCTCCCAGCTTTAAAGGTCATATTTCGTATACAGATTATATGTTTTTACTAAATAATTCATATAGTGCAAATTAACAAAATTATAAGATTCACCCTTTTGATTGCCTGTTTACTTTCATTATTGCAACTGCTATTTTTTGCTTCTCAAGAGACGAGGTTTATTATTTATTTACAAATATTTTGTGGTAATCAACAATATGTCATTAGAGAGAAACCTGTATTGAACCAGATTAATTCAAATATAAGAAATTTTATTGTAGTAATGAAAATAATCATTCATTTTATTTTAAATAATAAAGTCTTATTTTGAATATATTAATTATATAAATTACATTAAATATAAAAAATATATAAAATTAAACTTTGTTTGAATAATAATTTTACAAAATAATTTAAAATCTTTTTTTTAAAAGTAATACTTTTTTAAAATAAAAATCAGCAGGAATTAAATGCAGTGCAAAAAAGTACTACCATGCATTTTGTTTTAGATTTGTAGCTAACGAGATATCGCTCTCTTTGTCTCTCTCTGTTTTCTCTCTCAGGTCTCAGAGGGTTTGTCGTTCCTCCACAGTGGGGTTAAGATGGTTCATGGTAACTTGTGTACCGAGAACATCATCTTGAATAAGAGCGGAGCCTGGAAGATCATGGGCTTTGACTTCAGTATCTCCTCTAGTAACTCGTCTGACGCTGAGGTTAGAAACTGGAATTACTGTCTATAAAGTCCCAGAGATCATTGTCTGCTATCTCTGTGGGCTGGACGATTAATCGAAAAGTAATCGAAACTGAAATTCAGAACCTCTAACGGATGTAATTTTCCCATGTCGGTTATTTCGCAGAGTCAACACACACACACAGTGCGCAAGCGGCGAGCGCCAAAGTGAGATCACTTTCACTTGCATCTTCACTAAACTTTGTCAATTGTATGTGTTTTAAGGCTTGCCAGATTTGGCGATTTTAGACCATCGGATGTGTATTATTATATTGAGCTACTGCGCAGCTGCATTGTGGCACACGAACACTCATACAGACAGTAGCTGCACATCACGGAAGATCGCGCGCACAGAGAGGAGCGCAAAAACTTGTTGTTAACGCTGTCCTGTGATTTATCACTAAAGTAGCTTAGAAACTCAAAAGTTATAGCATATATTTTTCTACTTTTGAAGTAACTATTTACAACCCACAGCTTCACAATTAATAGAGAGACGAGTTCACACACGCAGTCGCTCTCTCATTAATGCATTCAAATAAATGTACTGGTACTGTGCTAATTTATCTCTATCTGATTTGCAACGAGCAGAAATCTGTAAGAAATGTTACGAACCATAGATAAAATAACTGCTGAAAGTGAGCTATGATGTCAGAGCACTATTTCATTAGGAAAAATTATCCCACCTTTAATAGTCAAGTATATTTACAGTACAAACCTTGTCAGTGAACTATGAGGGCAAAAAAAAAAAACCCAAAACAAAATAATCGTTCATTAATCGTAATCGAGGTAAAATGTTCAATTAATCGAGATTTTGATTTTAGGTCATATCGTCCAGCCCTATCTCTGTGTTAGTCTTGTTGTCGATGTCCTGTTCTCCTGACTTTTATCCTAGTTGAAACTTTGTAAGTTACTGTGTCTGTGTGTTTCTGCCTTTTAGCCCAAGTATGTGTGTAAAGAGTGGGACCCCAATCTACCGCCTCTCTGCCTCCCGAATCCAGAATATGTCGCTCCTGAGTACATCCTGTCCGTCAGCTGTGACGTGTCCTCTGACATGTACTCACTGGGCGTGTTGATCCATGCCGTGTTTAACGAAGGCAAGCCCGTCTTTCAGGTCAACAAGCAGGACATATTCAAGAGCTTCAGCCGACAACTGGACCAGGTGAGGAGCCGATACCTTCCGCACACTTGTGGAATTAACTTCCTGTTTTTAAAGCATGTATTTTGTCCTAAAACATCATAGACTAGGGCTGCACGATTAATCGGGCGATTAGGAAAAAAAAACATTGGAATCACACTTAAACGATTTGGCTTAGTGCGATCATGAAATCGCAAAGCTGTGACTATTTTTATTTTATTTTTTTTATGCGCGGCTTGTCAAAGAACTATGGCTCCAAATGCTAATCCAACTGAAAGCACTGCGAGTTTGAACCGCTTATAATGTGCATTTGAAAAAGCAACATCTTTCCAGACATGAGAAGCATTTATTAACATCTTGTCCAACAAAAGACAACATTTAATAACATGTTTTTACTCCAAACTCACTTCATAACGACAGTTGAGCATCCTTCTGTGAGATGATGTGGCTTCTTTACACAGAATAAAGCAGTCATGTGTTTATTAGTCATGTTTAATCAATCAAAAAGTTTCAATCTTCTGTTTATTCAGCTACAGCGATAGTATGGGATTTCCTGGAATGGCGTGTGTTCTACTTCGGCAGCAGGGCATATTTGCAGTTTCTGCGCGAGAGCGCCCTCTGGCGTTCAGATGGAGAAGCATTTACTACTGATCACAGAGCCGTACAGCTCTGACAAGCTGCGCATAAAATAATCACAGCCTTTGCCAAATTGCGTGCGATAAAATTGCGATAAATCGTGCAGCCCTATCATAGACATATCTGATGAGCGCGTGAACACAAAGGCCAATCAGGTGTTTACGAATCTGCTCAACAGTGCTCAAAGTGTCATATTTCAGTACCGACTCTGTATCGCGGTCGGTACTTTTGACAACACTAGTATAGAATAGTATTATTAATAATGTTTAAAAATTGAACATATAAGAATTAATTATAAACAATTAATAATTACTAATGAAATCATTAAAACAACAATAATATATATAGGTAGACTTTAAATCATTAAAGGGGTCCTAGTATGTTCATTTATATTATGCAATTAAATTATGCTTGGTTAATTTTTTTAAAAAATTTTTATTTTTTTTTTTATATGGGATCTACTAGAATACATTAGCATCATTTAAAGGAACACTCCACTTTTTTTGAAAATAGGCTCATTTTCCAAATTCCCTAGAGTTAAACAGTTGAGTTTTACTGTTTTCCAAATCATTCAGCCGATCTCCGGGTCTGGTCATTGCGCCTGCTGCACCCATGGTACGGCAGCAAAGTTCCTTGATTATTACGCCGGATGAGAGTATAGTTCCTAGCCATATCAGCCTAGAAAATCGCAACTTTTCATTTTCCGTCGGTCTTAGTACACGATTTAACTACAGAAGAGTCAAGTTTTAAATAGGAAAAATATCAAAACTCTTTGGTCATTTTTGAGCGAGATGCTAACGGTCTAATCAGATTCAATGAACTATGCTAAGCTATGCTAAAAGTGGTACCGCCAGACCCGGAGATCGGCTGAATGGATTCGAAAACGGTAAAACTCAACTGTTTAACTCTAGGGGAGTTGGAAAATGAGCCTATTTTCAAAAAAAGTGGAGTGTTCCTTTAATGTTAAAAACAAAAAAATTCCAATAGTTTACATTGTTGCAGCAACTGTTTTCTCCCTTTGTCTGAATGCTCTGTTTTAGTTTCTTTAAAACCTGCCTTCCGAAAAGAGCAGTCTGCTCTGATTGGTCAGCCGGCCACAGTCTTTTGTTTTTGGTCTACCGCTTAGAGTGTGCGTTGGAAATGTAACAGCTCCGGAAGCATCCTTTGGCACTCTAAACACTATGGCCTGGTTTCACAGAAGGCACTTAGGCCTTTGTTCAGTTAAGATATTGAAGTAGATTTTATAAATGTACACTAGAAAAAAAACATTACTGGTGTGCATCTTGAGACAAAACAATGGCAGTGACATATATTTAAGATATGTCAGTACAAGTTTTTTTCAGTTAACAGCTCAAACATGCACTTTAGTCTAGGACTAGTTTAAGCCTTGTCTGTGAAACCGGGGTTATAACTACGCTAACTCCAGAGAGGCTCTGTAAACACTAACTACACTAAGTATGGCATCAATTTTGCTGTATCAGTTCGAGCCTGAGTCCAATAATGACAGAAAGAAGAGCAAGCTGATCAACCCTAATCGCCTTCGCAAACACGACTTGTGCAGGACGTTTCACAGTGGTAATACTTTATTTTATACTTCTCATACACTTTAAATGTGATGTTATAACTTTGTCATTCATAACATCTGACCTGCATTGAACTGCATGTTTCGTAAAGCAGTCATTAGAGAAATGGTGAGCACACAACAAAAGGATGTGGTTATGTACTGCTGAGGAATAATGTTAAAAATATATTTTGACCACTGTTTCCTAAGTTTGCTCACCTTAGGAAGGACGATAAATGGGTTTTAGATTCGGGTGGGAAAAACAGCGTCTCTTGGACATGGCAACAACACATTACTAATGCAACTCAACCAGGCCTTGCCCCCTTTTATTATACGAGTATGCCTTGGGTGGGAATTATTTAAATGAGTGTATGACTTGTACGTTCCTGGAAGCAGTTCAGAAACGTTGCTTAATGATATAAAGAATAACTCCCTTTGAAGTGGACAGTGGTGGGAAGAGTACTGAAAATTTGTACTTAAGTACTATTACATTGCTGAAATAATACTCAATTACAAGTAAGAGTACTGGTGTCAAAAAAGTACTCAAGTAAAAGTACAAATTACTCTTCTCAAACTACTCAAAGTACTAAAATTACTAATTACTTTTTAGCCGGCGATATTTAATAAATTATCAAAAAATATTCATTCAAATCATAGATCTAAGTAGAAAATAGCTACTTTAAACAAAGCACTTTCACCTTATTGACGAAGTGTATGAATTAGTGGTCACAATACTGGAATTTCTAACTTCAATACAGTACCTTGAAAATGAACAATATTCAGTATAATTTGAAATACCTTGGGTAAAACCACATCATACTGTATACCGTAGATATTTTAATATCTAATTTTTTTTGTCCATCCATTTTGTCAAGGCAATCATTATTTTCAAGCTTCAAAAAGCACAAGACTCGTAACAGTAATCAATTTAAATGGAGCGGTTTAATTCAAGTCTTCTGAAGAGACACGTCCGCTTTATACGATGAACAGATTTTAATTTAGGCTTTTATTTGCATATTTAAACATTGATCAATTACCATTACATTAATCTCACTTAAACATTTGCTCACTCTGTGTATTTGTGTCTTTATAATAGGGTAACTTTGTTGCAGTAGCTCACACGCAGCACAAGAAAACCTGATTTCAAACTGAATTAAATTTACATAAAAAAAAGTAAACAGTCAGTAATAAAATAAGAACAAAAAAAATTACCTAAATTGAGGTATTTGAAATATGACAACACTGAATTTTTAGATGCCGTGTATCCTAAAGGGTTAGTTCACCGAAAAATAAAAATTTGTCATTAATTTCTCACCCTCATGTTGTTCCACACCCTTCATTCATCTTCAGAACACAAATTAAGATATTTTTGAGGAAATCCGAGAGCTTTCTGACCCTCCATAGACAGCAACATTATTACCACATTCAAGGTCCAGAAAGGTAGTAAAGACATTGTTAAAATAGTCCATGTGACTACAGTGGTTCAACCTTAATGTTATGAAGCGACGAGAATACTTTTTGTGCGCAAAAAAATAAATAATGACTTCATTCAACAATTTCTTCTCTTCCATGTCAGTCTCTGACACTGTTGATGTAGTAAACACAGTGCAGCACTTCCAGGTTCTACGTCAGCTCATTATTGGCCGGATTCTGCGTCAGCATCACGCGCATGTGTCGTGGTGCTCACATGAACAGCATCAGAGAGTGACACGGAGAGAGGAGATTGTTGAATAAAATTGTTATTTTTGTTTTTTGCACAGAAAAAGTATTCTCGTCACTTCATAACATTAAGGTTGAACCACTGGTAGTCACATGGGCTATTTTAACGATGTCTTTACTATCTTTCTGGGCCTTGAAAGTTGCACTTACGTTGCAGTCTGGGGTCAGAAAGCTCTCTGATTTCATCAAAAATATCTTAATTTGTGTTCTGAAGATGAACGAAGGTCTTACGGGTTTGGAACAACATGAGGGTGAGTAATTAATGACAAATTTCATTTTTAGGTGAACTAACCCTTTAAGAGCCATATAATATGTTGTTTATTTAGATAAAAAGAACATCAGAGGGGTTTGACCTGTAATGTCTGTACAATATAGTGATGCAGTTAGACAGAATAGGTTATTTTTATGTACAAATCATACAAATGCCCCATTCTGAAACATATATTTACATTGTAAAGAAATTAAAGATCCACCTTTGATTGTTGAGAGACTTTCTGGTGCATTTCACTTATAGCCAATAAGATTTCCTGTAGCATTTTCATTGGTCAGGCTTTAAGGTCTGTTCTGATTGATAACTTTTGACAACATTTAATTTAAGAGCACAGAGAGATTCACGACTGCACACTACACAGTCTGACAGCACGCACAAGGAGAGGCAGTTCACTTGTATATTTGAGAGCTTGCGTCTTTTTCTGCGCGTTAGAATAATGCGCTCTCGACATTTGTAATTAAAATACGCCATAGAAATCTGCGGGTATGATTAAAATTATGCGCAATACCTGCAATCTCGCGCTGACATTCAGGCTCTGTAACTGAAACGTGTGAATGACAGGGGGAGGCGGGTGTGTGTCAAACTCGCTGTCGGGGAGATGAGAGAATGAGAACGCGCCACTGATAAAATATCAGGGTTTTCATTGGTCCGTTTATGATCGGATTTCTTTATTGGCCACCGATATGCCGGTCAAAAGTTTGAATATTCAAATTGTTGGCGTACTCAGTAACGGAATGTGATTTTACAAGTAGCGAAGTAGATTACTTAGCTTAATTTGTACTTAAGTACAAGTAAAATTACAGATTTAAAAATGTACTCAAAAAAGTACAAAAACCCGAAAAAGTAGTTGTAATTCGTTACTTCCACCTCTGGAAGTGGACTTTGTACTTTGTAACTTTGCAGACATTCTAATGCTCAAACAGCAACATTACACACTAAAGAAAGTTGAAAATGTAACAAAAAATAATAGGACCCCTTTAAAACCACAACAGAATAGCCACGACATTCAGCTCTTTGCTATGAGAAACAAGGCATGTGAACAATAGTGTTATTGTGATGCTTCGGTTTTAATCATACCCCAATTATATAATTGTAACAATCCTAAAATGTGTGAATCTCATTATGTTCCTCTTTCTCATGTGTAGCTGAGCCATCTGAGTCCAGGAGTGTTGAGTCAGATCCCAGAGGAGGTACGGGAACATGTGAAGATGTTGCTCAGTGTCACCTCCAACGTGCGTCCGGACGCAGATCAGATGACAAAGGTCAGAGTTTTCCTTCCTTGCTGGTTTTCTTCAACTTTCTATTATTATTTTTTTAGTATCTCGGTACTGATTGAATAAGAATTACCATACATGATGTTGTATGACCATGAGTGACGTTTCAGTGTATGTGTGTGTTCAGATTCCCTTTTTTGATGATGTCGGAGCGATGACTCTTCAGTACTTCGACTCACTTTTCCAGCGGGACAACTTGCAGAAGTCTCAGTTTTACAAAGGCCTCCCGAAAGTTCTGCCCAAGTTGCCCAAGGTAAGAACAAACATTTGCACAAAGACATTCAGCTAGAAAATAGCAACATAAAATGCAGGGCCCTATGAAATCTATTTTATTTTTTCCCAAATCTCGTGTTTTCCATTTGAATTTTTCTGCATTCTGTTTTAATATTTTAATTAAATTTGAATAATCAAAAAGTATGTCTGATTAATTGACTTAATTGTGGTTTATATTCACAAACGATAGTCCATATCGTGATTTGATTAATTGTACAGCCCAGATTTATTCTTCCAAAACTAGCCAATTTCTGTGACATTCCGCACTATACAGTAAATTCCATTTTTATGAATTTATTTCGCAATTCTGTCCGCATTTTCCACATCACGGAAATCTGCAGTGGAATTCGCAGTTCATTTAATGGTGCAATAATGGATTTGATTAGACTGTGAAAAGTGGGCCTATATTTTGATTTATTTTATACATGTAATATTGCTAGTTAGTAGTGTTGTCAAAAGTACCGACTTTGGTACCAAGTCGGTACTGAAATTTTAAAAATGTGATGCTTTAAGCACTGTTGAGCGGATTCGTAAACACCTCTGATTGGCCATTGTGCTCCCGCTTTCAAAACGCTTTCAAATTTAAACACTTCCGTGTGCTTTCAAATTCTCCCATGCGTTGATCATTGTAGTCAATCACAGACAAATATGTTGAGTGCGTGAACACGATGGCCAATCAGAGGTGTTTACGGATCCGCTCAACATCACTCAAAGCGTCATATTTTTTAAAATTTCAGTACCGACTTGGTATAGAAGTAGATAGATAGATAGATTGATTATGGTTGTAAGCAAAAATAAGACTACGTAAGCTCAGTTTTTATTCATGGTCTCTTAAAATTGATGTGTGTTGAAATTAATACTGAGTATTTGTGGTGTACATCTAGAAATATTGACATGTTGCAGGAGTGCAGTGTTCAGTGTTGTTTATATGTTCAAGTATTTTATGTGTACCTAACTGGCTTCTGTTTTTCTGTCTTCAGAGAGTGGTGATATACAGAATCCTCCCGGCGCTCACATCTGAGTTTGTGAATCCTGACATGGTTCCATTCGTCCTTCCAAATGTGCTGCTCATCGCTGAGGAATGCACTAAAGAAGAATATGTCCGCCTTGTTCTCCCAGACCTCACCCCAGTTTTTAAACAGCAGGAACCCGTACAGGTACACACACGCACATACATTACTGATGCAAATCTGATTTGAATTTTTTCCCCACAGTTGACCCCTTACTCCAGTTAACCTCTCTGGCTCTGTCCTAAATGGTACACTTGATGTGTGCACTTGCAGTCCTGTGGACTTGCAATGGCTGCTACGTGTCTGTGTAATCCATTAGGTTCAAGTTTGTAATTGCTTTCTCTCTTTAATGCTATCAGGCCAGCAACATGGTGAGTGAGGTTTAAACATTTGTCTTTGTGGTAGTTTATTTCATCATAATATTTGTATTATGACAAGTTCATATTTTTATTTATGGTACTTTGTCTGCACTTGTTTGTTTCCACAGTTTCCACTGATCTTTTAATGTGGTTTTCATTAGTATGTTTTTTTTTTTTTTTTTGTTTGGTTGTTTTTTTTTTATTTTGTTTTGTTTAGCATTCAATTCATATTTATTTGTATAGTGCTCTTCACAATACATATTTGCCCTGTCCAAATACCCACACTTGCAGTCTTTGCACTTGGCCACTTGTCTACTTACATTATGTATTTCCTCAAGTGTTCAAGTGGGCATGAAGACTGCAAGTGTGTGTAGAACTTTTGATTACCCGACGGGACACACTTATAGTCTTGCAAAAAAATGCAAGCGTTTACAGAGCTTTTTTTTATTATTATTATTTTCAGTACTTTGCATTTTAAAATACACTTCTAAATATCTGTTCAGTGCTCACTATGTAACTAACAGAAGACACAATTTTAAAATTGTGGTGCTTCTTTAAGTGATAAAAAGCAGTTGCAGTTGTACAAAATACACGTAGCCTACTCATCTTTGCATCAATAAAATGTGCAACACTTTATATTTTACTACCAAATTATATGTAATATATAATTAATTTAACTTACAGTCGAATGTTTTCCTTTACATCTCGCGATTTTAGGGCATGTGAGTTCCCGAACATAATGCATGATGGGATACGCTTAGCCTAAAATACCGCTCCAAAGCGGTATTCAAGATGGTGTGGGTTTAGTGTGCATTAAGGCCACTGCACTTGGGCATTTTTAAGACATGGGACAGTCTTGCACACTTACTTCCTGTCGTGTGCACGCGCTCTCAAGTGGCCAAGACCGCAAGTGTGGGTATTTGGACAGGGCTATTGTTTCAAAGCAGCTTTACAGAAAATGAATGTTTCTACATTACAATTTAGAGTAATTTGATATCAGACGTGACTGTCCAAATAATGTCCATACATTACTTAGCATCTTCTTTTTTTGTTTAGCTTTTTGTTTTGTTTAACTTTTTTTTTTTTTTTTTTAGCTTAGTTTTTTGCTTTTAGTAGGATATATGTTTTATTTTGTTTAGCTTTGTTTTTTGTTTTCGTTTTGTTTTTTGTTTTTTTCTCCAGTGTTACAACTGCATGGGATGGCTTTTAGGAATCATTTTATTTCTTTCATATATCCAGATTCTGCTGATATTTCTACAAAAGATGGACCTGCTTTTGACCAAAACTCCTCCTGAAGACATCAAGAACAGTGTTCTGCCTATGGTGTACAGAGCGGTGGAGGCCCCCTCTATTCAAATACAGGTGACCACACCATAAACTTGTTTGGATGAGAAAAAAAAAATGTTTTTTTTAAATATATAATTGATAATTATCAGTATCAGTCTATTGAATTTTCATTGTCCAGACAATGTATTGTGATGCATCAGTGTAGGTTTTGAATTTAGGTATTTTAAAATATAATATGTGTTTTTGTTTTTTTTTCCTAAACAGGAACTTTGTCTGAATATCATTCCCACGTTTGCCAATCTGATTGAGTACCCATCTATGAAAAACGCACTTATCCCTCGTATCAAGTCTGCCTGTTTACAGACATCCTCGCTAGCGGTTTGTGTTCTCATGTCTCTAGTAACAAGTGAATGTACTATGTCAACGAAAGATTTAGGAGAGTAGCTATGAGGTTTGTTTCTCTAAAAGGAGTTTAGTTTCTCTGTTGGTTGTCCTCTTTCAGGTGAGGGTGAACTCTTTGGTGTGCCTAGGCAAGATTCTGGAATACCTGGATAAATGGTTCGTCATTGATGAAATTTTACCATTCCTGCAACAAATTCCATCCAGGGAACCAGCAGTGCTCATGGGCATTCTGGGTAATTCAATTTTTCTTTTTTTTTATCCCCCACTTTTTTTTTTTTTTTTTTGTGCCTGACTGAGGCTTTCAAGCTTCAAAAGAACATTAAAAGCATCATTATATAGTAGTCGTTACGACTCGTCTGCATTTTTTTCTTGTCGAATTATTCCTTATTTGAAATTAAATTTGTGACATTAAGTTGAATAATATTATCCTATCATCTTATGCCTTAAGCAGTTATAAAAAGTATGTTTGTTTTTTTTCTTCAGGCATCTACAAGTGCACTTTCACCCATAAGAAACTGGGCATCCCAAAAGAGCACCTGGCTGGAAAGAGTTTACCTCATCTGGTGTCACTTAGTATTGATAACAACCTGAACCTCAACCAGGTTGACAACACACACTCACTCTTACACAGAAACTTAGATGTTTTCTTGTTCAGCCACCGAATATAAACTCAATTCAGTGTCACTTCAGATCATTTGTACAGATTGTGTGTACACGCACAAATATACTTTTGTAAACTGTTTTTTGTCTCTGGTGTGTTTCAGTTTAACTCTTTCATGGCTGTGATCAAGGACATGTTGAGTCGCATGGAGGTGGAGCATAAGACCAAATTAGAGCAGCTGCACATCATGCAGGAGCAGCAGAGGTGTCATTTCAGTTATTTCTCTATTCATTCTGTTCATTCCTTCTTAAAAGGCTGTTTGATTAATAAAAGGATTCTGATTTTGATGTTGCAAGAAGGTTATTCTGCAGCTTTTTCTGGTCAGGAACTGCCCGCTTAAACAGGCAGAGGCCATCTGATAGATGTATAAAATAAATTTAGTAATTTGAATATGACATGAGTGCAACGTTATCCAAACAAACAGTTGACTTATGAGTAATGAGTATTGTCTTTTCCAGGAGTTTAAACATTACAAATCAGATGAACCAATCAGAGGAGACTAAAAACACACCCAGCCCAGCCACAAAAGTCAGAGATGTAAGTAAATACACCTGTTGAACGTCCAGCAACCAACTCACAGCTTTTAATTGTGGCCACACTGTGAAATTAACTGCAATTGGGTGTTTCTCTTTGCTTTCTGATAGATTGATGAGATCTTTGGTGGCAGTTCAGGAAGTGCAGGTGTGAATGGTAACCAGAATGGTTCCTCATCAACTGTTTCACAACCTTCACGAGTGAGTTACTATTTATAATATTTTTGGAATGCATTGGTTTTGCTTAACTGTGTGTTTTTCTTATGGAGCTCAAATGGTTATTGGCATCAGACCTGGTTGATGTACTAACTGTTGTTTGTGGTATGTTCAGGTATCTCTCACCCTGGAAGAAAAGCAGCGTTTGGCTAAAGAACAGGAGCAGGCTGCCAAACTAAGAAGCCAGCAGCCACTGGCTCCACAGAGCGTCAAACCAGCCACAACAACACCTCAGGTAACATATACACTGAAGAGGGTCACCATGTGAAACCTGTTATCACTTTCACACATGGAATCTGTTTTTGCAGTAAAATTGCCAGATTAACTTCTACAGTAAAAGGTACCATATCTGATATTCACAATAGCTGCCATTTACCATAGTTGTCACTGTCAAGTCTAGTCAAGTCAGCTTTATTTATATAGCGCTTTATACAATACAGATTGGTTCAAAGCAGCTTTACAGTGATAAACAGGAAAACAATAGCACAAATAAATACAATAGAACAACAAATGAAATAAACAGTGCTTTTCAGGTTTTACAGGTAGGTCTAACAGTAGTTTTCAGGTACAGAAATTGAATAAAGTAATCAAATGTAAACTAATACTGCATATTCTTCACTGTATAAATTAAATATAGATTAATCCTTATCAAAGTTACAAAAAAAATTCAGTCAAGAGCAGTGAATGTTTTTTTTCTTTGTCATTTGATTAACATTAAAATCAGACGACAGCAGGTATATTAGGCTGCTGTCCCTTTAAGACCGAACACCCGGTTTGAATATAGTGTTAGACATGCGTTTTATTTCTCAACTGTTTACGTTCACTTAAGACATAACCAACTATGTTTACTAGGATACTCGCCAAGATGGGCATTTTAATTTTGTGTGGATTTGTCTGTTCATGCGCAAGAAGGCGTGAAAGAGAACTCAATTCGGTACTCGCTGTCTGTCTGAGACAGTTTTCTGGGATGTGTGTTGCACACACAAAACTTCTCACACAGCTCTCGACTACCGAATTGAGTTCTCTTTTGAGTCTTGCACTTGAATATTTAAATTGTCAAGGCTTAAAAATGTGCACATGATAAAATTTCATTAAGATGCAGCACTGGCCCGACATATCCATCAACTCTCCCGAGCGTTGTTGCACGCCTACCCCGGCCCATCAGGCAGTCCTTATTGTCTAGCCCTGGCCAGTCTCTGTACATTCTGAAACTACTTATATATTTGATCGTTTTCCAATAAACTTTAACCCCTGGTTTCACAAACAAGGTTAATCTAGTCCCAGACTAAAATGCATGTTTGAGCTGTTTTAACTGAAAGCAACTTGTACAGACATATCTTAAAATATGTCAGTGCCATTGTTTTGTCTCAAGATACACACCAGTGATGTTTTTTTTTTTTTAAGGCACATTTATAAAAGCTACTTAAATGCCCTAATTGAACTAAGGCTGAATCCTTAGTCTAAGCCCTGTCTGTCTGTAAACAGGCCTACATGTATTGTTTTCATATAATCAATGTCTCTAAATATTGTACCTTAATATTTGATTTGATTTATGTAATTCTCCATTCTTTTTTGTAAGAATGGTAATTTTTTGTACCTTTTCTCTTCTGATTTTCAAATATTGTTTTGTTCAAATCAAAGTTCATGATGTGTTTTAACTTAGTGCTAGTTGTTGGTTGCTGTTTTTTTTTTTTTATTTTTTATTTTTTTCTTGTTAAATCCTAATGAAGAAAGTGAAAGGTACTTCAGGAAGCAAGGCAACTGAAACATCAGTCAGAAGAGAGAACAATTTTTTCTTCAAAATTATCATCATCCCCTCAGCTGAAACACCATCACAGCGGTGTTAACAAGTTCATGTAATTTAAGGCCTAGGTCAGTGGTTCCCAGTCCTGGTCCTGGAGTACCTCCAGCACTGCACAGTTTAGAAGTCTCCCTAATCAAACACACCTGATTCAACTCATCAGCTCTTTAGTAAAGACTCCAGACCTCAGATGGGTGTTTCAGATAAGAGAGACCTCATAAATGCACAGTGTTGGGTTACTCCAGGACCAGGGTTGGGAACCACTTGCCTAGCTAATATAACACAAAGTATAATGTTATAAATGTAAATTAAAAATGACAACTAGATTTACAGTGTTAATTGTTGAAATTTGTCATCACAGTCTGAGAAAAGGGTCCATTTTGATTTGGGATGTACGTGCTGTAACTGAAGAATATTTTTATTGTTCAGGCAAAGGATCTGACCAGCAGTCTTCTGAACAACATGACATCCCTGAACAACCTCTCTTTAACCTCTGGGACCAGGACGATGCCCATGCAGGGTGGCACCATTTCCTCAACCTTCCCAGCAGCACCCACCATGGGTGGAATGGGCACCATGGGCGTCAGCAACGGCTTCAATTCACCCATGGGATTCCAGACGGGAAGTATGGGGATGGGCATGAGACCCGCCACTCCTGGCCTCTATGGAGGGATGGCCACCACAACCAGCGCTCCAAATTTCAGTGTCCTCACCCAAAACCAGAACCAAAACCAATCCGGCAAACCCCCAGACATGTCCGCCCTAGACTCCCTCTTCTCTTCTAGTAAACCCAAAGTCAGCCTGAACCAAATGGCCCCTAAACCGGCCCAAGGAACCACTGCACCTGCTCCGTGGCTCAGTCAGTTTGGTACAGGCCAGCCTTCCCAGACTGCACCCATACAGGCTACTCCGATGGCCATGCCCGGAGTTCAAGGTGGTTTTGGAATGCAAGCAAACCCATTCTTCAACCCTCAGAACTTCTCGCAACCTGTGGCCTCTTCCACTATGAACACTGGGATGATGAAGCAAAGTGCGTCAGTCAACAACGATTTTAAGGACCTCTTCGGATAAAACGTATGCCTTTCATTCACGTTCCCACTTATGTGGTAATCGAAAGCGAAACAACATCAGCAGCAAAGACGTTGGAGGGTTGGACATGGTATCCTTGAAAGAAGATTTTCTGTATTTTTTTTTTGTTTTTTTTTTGGCTCTTTAGCACCTTATGTGGATAGTCAACTTATCACCTGTGAATCAAAAGCAGACAGCACCAAACAAACTGTCACGTTTCTACTTGAAATCTTGGGCTCTTCTACCGAGAGGTGTATGCCTTGCATTTGTTGTATCATTTGGCTTAAAACGTGCCCCAGAAGATAGATTCACATACAAAAGGGTTAACAAATTGGGCATAACAAACTCAAGCATTTTTGGTTTCATTTCCTTTTTGCTTGAGCCTCACATTCACTGCTCGCCTGAATGAGCCGACTTCCTCTACCAGAACTAACGTCATCGATGGCCTCAGGAATTGCTGATGTTGTCTCGCAAAAGGAAGTCTTTCAGTTGTGTTCTCCCTTGTCTGAGATACAACGATCATACTATAAATAAAAAATAAGTACAGTGCATAGTTGGTTCCTGAATGAGTCTTTTTATAATGTGTTATTTGTGTATATACTGTATCTGGTGATTTATTGTTTGAGTTTTATACTGATACATGATCCACTGAGGTGACGTTTATTAAAGGAAGTACACTGTCTTCATACTGTAGGTGCACTAAATGTAATAGAGCTAAAAAGAAAAACCTGTAGGGTTTGAGATATTGTTGGGATATTGTCAGTACTTTTAAAGTGAGTTTGTGCTTCACTGTAATGGCTTCTGTATGACAGAATCCATGAGCCTCATTCATGAAACACTAGTAGAATGAATTTCTGTAAATCTTCTTGGGCAAATCCCATTAAAAAAGGGTCATATTTCATCCCCAAATCTGAAGACAAAATTACAGGAAAACAATATTACTGTAATAATAAAAAATAAAAAAAAAGATGTAAAGGACTTTTTTTTTGTAAGTCATCATATTAAACTCATTACCGACAACTTACAACAATTCTTTATATTTTCTTTACAATTTTCATTGTATTTTATGGTAATGAGAGAATTTTTATTTATTTTTTATTTTTTTTTGCTTTTTTTGCAAGTGCATTTATTACATTTATTTTTTTCACATTGCAGTAATGAAAATAATACTTTTTGCATTATGGTAATGAGAATGGTTTTTTACATATTATGGAAATGAGATTTTTTTTTGTTTGTTTGTTTCATGGTAATGAGAATGAGGTTGTTTTTTTTTTTTTTTTTGCATTACATAATGGGCATTGGTGGAAAATGTGCCCAATTGTCAGAAAATGTCTCAATGTAAAAGGTTAGAAATAGGCTTCTTTATTCAAAAAGTATTATTTGTGCATTTTGGGATAAAATATGCATTCCTATAGTTCTTGGGGAAATAACTGATATATATGGTAAATTCTAGCATTAAATTGAGTGCAACAACTTGTATACTACTAAGTTGTAACACAGAAATGCGTGTTTCATGAATGAAGCCCGGTGCGTTTGTTTCCCTTTCATTTCTCTGCTGTTACTTCCTGCCCTGTGTTAAATCATCTGTGTTATTCTGTAATATTGTGTTTCTTGGGGATGTTACATTTGGCTACATTTTTGTTTGTCTGTTATCATTATATGGGCAGTTTCCTGTTGAATTCTATATCATGTTATTCCATATCATGACCAAACCAACCGCTGCAACACAGCAAATCACCAAAATGTGTATTATTTCTGGAAAAAACATGAATGAAGTGTACAGTATATAGAGGTTAACTTTTTTTTTTTTTTAATACTGTTGAATCACTTTCCTGAGCAGAATCTTTAAAATCCAGACAGGTTTTATTTAAAGGGAATACTTTTCCTGGTCTTATGAATGAGAGGCCTTATGTTGAGAGTTGTGCAATAGCAGGTCTGTGATGGAGATTGTGAAAACTTTGTGTTTCACTACATGCAGTTTTCAAATAGTCTAAATTAATGTAGATAAAACATCTGGATTGTTTTAATTTAAAAATGTGAACTGGATTGTTGGAAAGATGGTGATTTTTTGGAATCAAATAAATTGATTATTTAAAGGGTAATACCTTTTCACTTCCCAAGTAATTTATTTGTATTTTATTTTTTTGAGTACTTTTATTGAAGCATAATAGTGTACAAATTGGTGTCCTTAAAATGAGTAGTAATAGAAATTATTTTACGAAAAAAATATCTTTATAAGTAACAAACCAATAACAGTTGGTCTAGCTAGTCTTTACTCAGTGGTAAGTGAAATTCGACAACAGACTGACATTGCAAATATTTATTAGTGGATCTCATGAAATCTGTCAAGATAAGTTTCACCCCAAAACCAAATTTTTATTAGAAAATTAAGCATATTTTGTGGAAAATTTACATTTAAGCACATTTCAGTAAATGAAAAATTTGATAAAAGTTGTACTTGTAACCCATAGTTGGAATTTTTTTTTTTTTTTTTGCTGATTTTATTTTTAAAAATAGACATTACATAAACCAGCATCCTGAGTTCACATATAGCTACAAGTAAATAAAGTAAATGTAAGAATAGGCAAGTGAGGTCTTATTGTTGAAGGCGGCGTACAGGTCTCCTGGTGTTAGTGGACTGGTTGGTCTGGGTCATGTCTGCAACAAAACACAATTTATTTGATTTACTGATATTTGTAGTAAACACGCATTTCTGTTAGTTTGTGTATGAACGCACCTGAGAAGTCCAGCTCATAGCTGAACCTGCCCGCCCTGAAACTCATTGTCCCAGTGGAGTCCTGTTGGTACTCGGCTTCAATATCTTGACTTGACACGCTGCAATGTCCCCGAGAACTGCCCTACACAACCACAAAGTCCAAGTTTATGACACCGAACAGAAGGTGTGACTGTCTTAGTGTTGTTGTGCAAGAACACAGGTCAAATTGTTTCAGAAAGTAAGCAGCACGATAGCCACATTAAAGTGAAGTTTATTTTTCTGAATATGTAACCTTAAGACAGTTAGAATGAACAAGGCCTATAAGTTCTAGCAAGACACCACCTAACAATCACCCATTATAATCACTTAAGAATGCACTTGTAGCAACTTCTGCAACCATCACTTCATAAAATGTAAAAAAAGGTAAAGATTTATTTACTTTACTATAATCCTTCCATTTGCCATCCATGTCTTTGAACTGCCAGCGAGCTTGTGACAATGCACTGTGATAGAACAAAAGTATTTATTGTAATGCACTCATACATCCATTTATTTTATTTCATTTTTTTATATAAACAGTCCATTTTATGACAGCATTTTGAGACTTTCTTAACAATGGAGCTTACATCGATCAGGCATAACATTATGACCACCTTCCTAATATTGTGTTGGTCCCACTTTTGCTGCCAAAACAACCTTTACCCGTCGAGGCATGGACTCCACTAGACTCCTGAAGGTGTGCTGTGGTATCTGGCACCAAGATATTAGCTGCAGATCCTTCAAGTCCTGTAAGTTGCGAGGTCGGGCCTCCATGTATCGGACTTGTTTGTTCAGCACATCCCACAGATGCTCCATTGGATTGAGATGTGGGGAATTTGGAGGCCAAGTCAACACCTCAAACTCGTTGTTGTGCTCCTCAAACCATTCCTGAACCATTTTTGCTTTGTGGCAGGGCGCATTATCCTGCTGAAAGAGGCCACAGCCACCAGGGAATAACGTTTCCATGAAAGGGTGTACATGGTCTGCAACAATGCTTAGGTAGGTGGTACGTGTCAAAGTAACATCCACATGGATGGCAGGACCCAAGGTTTCCCAGCAGAACATTCCCCAAAGCATCACACTGCCTCCACCTGATGGCCTTCTTCCCATAGTGCATCCTGGTGCCATGTGTTCCCCAGGTAAGCGACGCACACACACCCGGCCATCCACGTGATGTAAAAGAAAACGTGCCCACTGTTGGCGCTTTCGGCGGTGGACAGGAGTCAGCATGGGCACCCTGACTGGTCTGCGGCTATGCAGCCCCATATGCAACAAACTGCGATGCACTGTGTATTCTGACAACTTTCTATCAAAACTAGCATTAACTTCTTGAGCAATCTGAGCTACAGAAGCTCATCTGTTGGATCAGACCACACGGGCCAGCCTTCGCTCCCCACGTGCATCAGTGAGCCTTGGCCACCCCTGACCCTGTCGCTGGTTCACCACTGTTCCTTCCTTGGACCACTTTTGATAGATACTGACCACTGCAGACCGGGAACACCCCACAAGAGCTGCAGTTTTGGAGATGCTCTGACCCAGTCGTCTAGCCATCACAATTTGGCCCTTGTCAAACTCGCTCAAATCCTTACGCTTGCCCATTTTTCCTGCTTCTAACACATCAACTTTGAGGACAAAATGTTCACTTGCTGCCTAATATATCTCACCCACTAACAGATGCCGTGATGAAGAGATAATCAGTTTTATTCACTTCACCTGTCAGTGGTCATAATGCCTGATTGGTGTATTTTTAATGGAGTTTATATCTCACAACTGCTATCTTGCGAGTTTGTATCTCATAATTCTGACTCTTTTTTTCGCAGTTGTGAGTTTACATCTCGCAATTCTGACGTTTTTCCCCAAATTTTTCGACACCTGGCCATAAGCGCAGGCGTAATTTGGAAAAAACTTGTTTATAACTCGTGATTGTTAGGAAAAGAAGGTTGAATTGTGAGATATAAACTCGCAGTTGTGAGGTAAAAAGTCACAATTACCTTTTTTATATTATTATTCCATGGCAAAAAAAATAAACTTCCATAGAAATGTCTTCTTTTATCAATGGATTCATACCTGTTTGTTTGCTGGATTCCATTCGGGACTCTTCGGACAGCTCTTTTTGTACCATATTTATTGTTCACTTGATACATTCCTGTAGACATGAAGATAAATGGTTAAAGGTTAAAGCCTTGACATTTTAACTTTAACACATTTCTCTTCTTAGCAGACATTCTCTAGACATTCTCTGCTTTTTCCTCGTTGTACACTATAGACTTCTATATTTAAAGATTTTTTATTTTATTTTATGATGTCTTAATTTATCTTACCACCAACGTAAAGAGTGTAAGAGAATCGTCTGACTGTGAATGAAACTTGGCACTGAGGGTTGAGCTGATACAACCTCTCGATTTCTGCACTATCCAATGAACATCCCTGTAGAGACACACAAAAAATCCAATGAACTTTTAGATTAAACATTAAACATTTTGCCTTAAACATTTCAGTGGATTTGGAAGTAATAACAGCGTTTAGAACTCACTGGTTTCTGGTACTCTGTCCAAATGCCCTCCTCACCCATAAACTCCCAGATGTACTGAGAAGAAGAATTTGTTGGAATTGCAGAGGGAGATGCCAGAATTGGTGAGCTGCATGTAATAAAAGGAAATCAAAGGGTTTGTCTACAAATACAATTTTAAAGATATTGGGAATTCACAAATAGAACTAATTAAGTAATACCTGTTTTGATAACTGTTGTTGTGCGTTACTATTGCATTGAATTTTGGTCGCCGTCTTACTTTCCTCGACATGTGTGTGGATACATTAATTTGAGTCATGGCTACAAAATTAGAAAGAAAAAAAAAAGTTAGTGGATTTAAATTTCAAGTGTATCCATTTTTTGAGGAGGACACTATGGTTTCACAGCAAGGAAGGTTTTAATCAGTCTCATTTGTCCAATTACCATTGAAGTCCACATTGTAAGTCATGCTTCCTGCAGTAAACTGGACTGAGCCTCTTGGGTTGCTGTTGTACTGCTGCTCTATAAAATCACTTCCAATTGAGGATGCTCTCCCACCGAATCCCTGCAGAAATTAGAGAGGAAACAAAATAAAGTCTGATCAACAGACCTTGTGTGTTACATTATATATAGCAGGGATGCCAACTTTTGAGTTCAGCTTGGTGTGAGAATGGTGAGTTTCGATGTTGATTCAATATCTATTCATTTGGATATACATGGATATAGTAAATTTTCATTTTTTCAAGGAAAAAAATATAATGTTGCAAACTAAACAGGGAACTCTGTCAGCTGGTACATTAGTATTACTAAAGGTTAATAACTGATTTGTATACAATTGCATAAGGCCGTTTTTATAATAATAACGTTAGGACAATACATTTTAATGGCATTAGAGTAAAAATTTAATGAATATGTAATATAGTGCTTTTTTTGCTACTTGTTCCTCTCTAACTATACAGTTTATGGACAATGAATGGCTTTTCTGAGGTAAATGTGATGTTACATTGTTTACAAGCTGTTTTATCTGTGGTTGAAACATTGACATGAGACATTTCAGTAATTTGAACTGGTTCTTTCAACATACCCTCTGATGTTCATTCATGTTTATTTTGTAGTGTAACTAATAGTAAAGGGGAAGAGACGATCGGTTCACATGCGCTACCATTTCGGTTTAACTGAGGCACTACAGCGAACTGTCACGCCACATTAAGAGCACCAAAACGGTATGTATTGTTTTTTTACTGTGTGAGAATATGGACGTGTGGCATGAGAGCGTGAGAACAGTGTCAATTGCGTGACTCTGACGGTGAGTGCGTGAGAGTTAGCAGCCCTGTATCATATGCTAGTTTAGTTGGCAGCGGCATAACTCCAAATTAATATATTTCTAGAACTTACCTGAGATCCATATTCACACCAGCGATGGTTATCTTTGTAGTACCAGCCTACTTCCTGTTTCTGGTTAGCGGAGAGCAGCGTAATGCGTTGTATACTAAGGTTATGAAGAGGTCCATCGACTGTCATTTCGTCAAAGTCAATATGGGCGGCCCTGTGTAATGAATGGGAAAGGCTTAAATTAATATTTAATCCTACAGATTATATTAATAAAAATACTTTAGTAAATGACTGGTAGTGAATAACAATAATAATAATACATGCATACAAACATAATCAGTGAATGTAAAGTCTTATTAAAATGATTTTGATAAAATGATCTCTGTAATAAATTTGTTGAAGACCAACTCACCCCATGTCGAGGTAGATGCTGATCCCATTAGCCCCTGGCTGACAGTAATGGGCTTCAATGACAAAATCATTAGCGATAGAAACCCACTGCTGTCCATTAAACAGCTGCCACTCAAAGTGGTTACCTGAGGGTTGGAATGGATGGATGACTAAATGAATGACTGATTGAATGACTGAATGAATGAAAAAAGTGAACAGTCAATCACACAAAATATGGGAATGTTCATTTCTCATTAAGTTATCCTAATAAAGAAATTATATTTTGTCATATATACTTATTTGCTGCAAAACAGAAACCAACATAAAAATGATAAATATATAAGCCAACAGACTTACCTGTAGCCATGTTGTTAGATAATGCTGTTGTGTCTTCCTGAATAATGATAGCCTAAAGATTTGAATTTAACCATTTAAACTTTATATATTTTTTTTTCTGTTATATAAATATAACTGTCAATATGTCAACACAGTGTGTGGAAAAATACTGGATTTGACTGAATCCATCTACAGTTACATGATTCAAAAAGGTAAATTAGAATAATTGTGTCACCTACCTAAAGCATAACAGCTGACGTCATCTTTAAGGTAATAACTTCATTGCTCCTTTTCCTTAAATTGATTTTCACCCTTCTAAACAAATAGACAGAGACAGGCTATTCAGTAGAACATTTTATGAAACGGGTTTGATTAAAGTAGGCCTACACTAAGTAAGATTTTAATACAGATAATGTGTTTTAAGTAGGCCTATTCGTCATAAACCACACAGTTCCATTTCAAAAGCTAAATTTTATATTTTTTAAAAATGTTGTAAATACCTTTAAAGGGATAGTTCATTACAAAAACACATCTCTTCGCTTCAGAAGGCCTTTATTAACCCCCTGGAGTCGCATGTATTACTTTTTTTTAATGGATGGATGCATTATTTTTGACTTATTTGACTTATTTTTGACTTTTTTTTTTTTTTTGACACCCCCCCCCCCCCATTCACAACCATTATAAACCTTGGAGGACTAAGGATATTTTTTATATATATCTCTGATTGTGTTCGTCTGAAAGAAGACCTAGGATGGCTTGAGGGTGAGTAAATCATGGGATAATTTAGATTTTTGGGTGAACTATATCCCTTTAAGAAAGACAGAGTTGACCATAACCACTGTGACTTGTTTAAATGAGATAAGATAAGATAATGAAATGCTGATATTTCGACATATATTCACCTTTCTTAATTATCAGGTTTTTACCTATTCAAAATCGCTGCTTGACATTTTAAGATCGCCGGCTAGACGCCGCACAAAACGGCGTAAAACCTACGGACTCCACTTTTTGATAATACGTCACTTAACTATGCACTATACAAATATGTAAACAGAGCGAATACAAAAATACAGTAAAACGTAGCCAGGAGCATGAGGGACACAAATGGTACCCGTTTTGTTGAATGACCCAAAATTTACAACAATTTAATAAGATCTGCGAACTAAGCTGTTATTGGACGCTCTCGGAGATGTTGTTTAATAAGGTCATGAAATTATTAGTGTAAAATACTTAAAGGGTTAGTCTACTCACCAGATATAGTTCCTAGACATTGTAATACATCGGTATAACATATTAAAAATCTAAAAACGTATTTGTCAAAACGTAGAGTCGAATGTTTGTTAGAATTTAAAGTGCTCCACAGCCGAATCCCCTTGACCCAGTTTCGGTTTCTTTTCAGTCTCGGTTTCTTTTCAGTCTCGTGCGAACAAACAAGGAGTTTCGTGGGTTGTGACTGGCTGTATTTAAATATCTTTCAGTGCTTAAAACGACTTTGAAAAGATGTGCCTGTGTTGTATATATGTATATATATTGCTCTTATTGGGTGTTTCTTTAACCTTGAGACACTTTTATATCTCGTATAGTGTTATAAAATAAAAAGTAAAATAATATAAACAACAAGTGAAGTAATGTAAACAAGTGATGTAAACCATTTAATATTCATTGTGAGAAAATATTTATAAATTCTATATTATATGAATAATAACTAAATAATATGAGGTTTAAAATGTGTGTGTGTGTGTGTATGTATGTGTGTGTATATATATATATATATATATATATATATATATTGTGTGCAGAATTATATTAGGCAAGTTGATTTTCATTTTTTTTTTTCCAAGCACATTTTACCAATTCCAAACCACATCAATCTTAATAATTACTATTAATTTTGTATTTAATCATTTATAGTTATATATAATTGTTCATGAAGGCTGAAAGTGAAAAACGCCTTATATTTAGGTGTGCATAATTATTAGGTAGGTTTTCTTTTACAGATAAAATGAGCCAAAAAGAGATTTAACTCAGACTGAAAAGTCAACAATTATTAAATGCCCATTAGAAGGATGCAATACTAGAAATTGTAAAGTTAAAGCATGAGCAATGGACAGCAAAATGCTCATTGGGTCAGCAGGGTCAGACAAAAACAGGTGGAGAAGAAAAGACACGTTAACTGCAAAATAATTAAGAATTCAGGTGAAGAATTAAGTGTGAAACCAACAGGAAACCTTTAGTCTCCAGCGCCACCATTTTCCAGAACTGCAACCTACCTGAAGTCTCCAGAAGTGCAAGGTGTCAGGATCTCAGAGATTTAGGTTAGGTAAAGAATCCTAAAAAATGACCCCACTTAATAAGAATCACAAGCTGAAGTGTTGTAAAATACATGAAGACTGTTTTTTTATAGGCTTTATAGACAGACAGATTAAGAGTGACTCTTGAAGGACTAGCACCACATCCTCTTGTACCACTGTTTAAAGAATTCATCCTCCAGAATCTGACAGTAAGGTGTGGAAGTTAATTTTTAGTCCATCTCCTATCCTGAAAAGTCTGTCTTGCAGATATGGAATAAAAATGATCTTCCAAAACTTACTGCCAGATTCTGGAAGATAAATTCTTCAAACAGTGGTACAGAGGTCTTCAGAAGGATCTTCCTTCCTCCCCATATTGCATGAGAACTGTGACTTGCTTAATAATGTGGAACAACCTTTTTATGTAGGTCTTCCATTTACCTAAGTAGACCTGGCAAACTATTTAACAAACCTGTCTGAGATTGATACCAGTTATCTAAAACTATATATATATATATATATATATATATATATATATATATATAGGCCTATTTTTTAATGTGGGTCATTTATAATCAAGCTGTAAGTTCAGTTTATACAAAGTGTGAAAATTATTTAATTGTATTTACGATACATACATTTTTTCCTTCAATTAGCCAAGACAAAGGTTCTGCCATTTTCTTTTCTATTTTATTTTTTAATCAAGTAGCACTTATAAAACCATCCACATACTTCCACAAACTCTTGCATAGCATGTTGTTCCATGTAAACAGTTCAGTTTGTAATCAACAAACCCAGTAAAAACAGCTTCACTCAAATGATTGTCTTAATGTAGTAATTTCATGTAACAATAATTCATTTTTGTCATGTAAAAACAATATCTCAGTATTCACAGAGGTTTATTGTGCATCCCTGAATCCACTTTGTTTAATCATTTGAGTGTCTGCGAGTGTTAATGCTAAAAAAAAAAACTAAGTGCACATGGGAAATGAAATTGTCCAGCTGGAAAATGTTTCACAAGCACTGTGTAAACATTGGTTGTCAGGCAGTTGCACAGGCAAAAATATGCATGCCTGTTGTTATGGCACATTGGCTAGTAAGAATAATTATAGAATAACATGATAACATTTCAAAATATATAATTCTTCAAATTAAACAGAAGCATTTATGCTTCAGGTTGCTTTTTTTTTTTTTAAATATAATGTGGCAAGCAGCATTTCAAATAATTCATATTAACATGAAATTTATCAAAATAACTGAATTAACAATTCAAATTTCGATTTCCTACAGGCAGTTTACCAAACAAAACAATAATTCCTGTTAAAACATCCTAACTCATAATCACACACATTCATATCAGTCATAATCACTAAATAACTGTTTACTTCCACCCCAGATTCGACTCTTATTTGCTGTTTGGATCTTGCGTATCAGGCCAATATCTGTTGCAATACCTTGAGCCACCATATTACTTTTCCACACGCCTGATCTTGCGTTCAGCCTTAGTGCTCTGGTTAACTTGACTCATCTCTGAATGGAAAAAAAAGACAAAGCATATTTTATCATATTCAAAAATCATAATTTTCATTAAGCATTTTAAAGTGATTCAAAATTAAGTCATGTTAATAAACACAAAGATCGTTTGGTAGCTTATATTATAGACAAAAATATTTAAATGTTTCACATTGTTTCTAAATGCTTTTGCTGACATACTTGCAAAATCCAGAGTGTAACTGCCATCATTCACAGTGAAATTCATGGTCTTTTGGCTCTGCTGGTAACACCTCTCAATGTCAGCACTTGAGACTGAACAACCACCCTATTGAAATACAATATCAAGATCAGCAACAGCAATTTGAATCTCTTTGTGCTCATAAATAGTGTAGTCAAAGTCATTAATTAAGGGATAATGTACATTCAGCCTGTCATTATCGCAAACTAAACCCCTTCAGGAAGATTAGGACTGGTACTGCATCACTCCTGAAGGGTTTTATATTGCAATGATTACTAGTTGAATGCACTTTCCATTACATGGTCATGAAAACTTGAGTTAACACTTTTCTATATAATATTTATATAATATATATCTATATAACATTATTCTATATAATACCGTATCCGTTAGTTTTCCGCACTATTATTTTTCTTCACCGAATGGCAGCCATGAACGGAATATGAGAAAATGATGAAATTCGGCACAATTGTAGAGATGGTAATAAATAGTGACTAAACCAATTTTGCAGTCTCTAGGACCAACTCTATAGCACCACCACCAGTTCAAAAATTAACTTTTCTAAAGGTTATAACTCTTGAACCCTTTGTTCTAGAAAAATGAAATTCAGTTCACCCAATTCCGCTCCTCATTGGCTCAGATGATCTTTGGACTTTTCCGCTTTTCCGCACAGAAATGACTAAACAGATTTTTTTATTCATCTTTGTTCAAAAGTTATGATGTCGCGAACTTAAAGGGGTCGACCCAAAATTGGTTCAGAGGCTGTATCTCGGCCAAACTTTGAGCAATCGAAACGAAAATTTCGACACTTCATCGGAACAAATGATATGAGGGTCCATGCCATGTGGGAACATTGCCACTTGCTACAGGTCATGAGATCTGAAAAATGGCTATTTTTGCTAATAACTTTTAAACAGTTTGCCAGAAAATCATGATGTCAATGGATTCATCGTGCCATGCCGAATCTGGGGATACCAATTTTGCCAGGATCGGTTGAACCATCGGGCCATGTTGTCATTCAGAACTCCGGCTCAGTACTGGCCAATGCTGTTCACGTGAACCCCACGACGCATGCATGTGATGCTGATGCAGAACACGGAAGCGCTGCACTGTGTTTACTACTTCAATTGCGTAGGAAACTGACATGGAAGAGAAGAAATTGTTGAATAAAGTTATTTTTGTTTGTTTTTTTGCACACAAAAAGTATTCTCGTCGCTTCATAACATTAAGGTTGAACCACTGTAGTCGCATGGACTATTTTAATGATGTCTTTACTACCTTTCTGGACCTTGAAAGTGGTCGTTGTGTTGTGGTCTATCCAAGGCCAGATAGTTCACAGATTTCATCAAAAATATCTTAATTTGTGTGTCGAATTTGAACGAAAGTCTTACAGGTTTGGAGCAACATGAGGGTGAGTAATTAAGGACAGAATTTTAATTTTTGGGTGAACTAACCCTTTAAGACCTTTTTAAGACCCACAGAAACCCTGTGATATTTTGAATTATTTTTATTTATTTATTTTTTTTAATATTTCTATTTTAATTTGCGGCCTGAAAATGTAAACTTTTGAAAAAAGGGTTTCAAAGTGCAAGTTTTTGAAAATGATACCGTTATCGTCTTGTGAAAATGTTGACATTATGCGCATATGTATTATGTGTTCAGTCTTCAGGCATGTAGTGTTTCTTTAAAAAAGTGACATCGCCAACTACTGGCCTGGCATGAATAATACAGCATTTTTAGTCATTTTCGCAGAACCATGTGAATGGGGATGGTTTTGACAATGTTGTCGTCTGTATTCAAAAAACGTAAAATAAAATCTTTTCTGTTTTTAGTACATCATTGTGTAAATGTACCCTAAAAAAATGAGAAATGTTGCCTTGGCAACTAGCAAAAATACAATAAGTGTGTTTTTTATATTTTAAGTTAAAGTTTATTTTAGGTAATGAAAAGTTCTGTATGGTTTTATTTTTAGTTAACTATAATAACCCTGCTTGGTCTAGGGAAACCATCTTAAACCAGCTTAGACTGATTTTATTCAACAGGGTGAGCTCACTCCTGAAAATTTTAGCCATCTTATAAAAAATGTTATACTAAAACCCTCTGAGGCTGTTTTTACTACAGAAAAAGAGTTTTTACTCTTTGAAAAGAGACACCAGAGGTCATCATATAAGAGACACAAAAGTAGCACCGTTATGTTGCTATGAACAATGGTCAAATATACTGAACAACTTGACGTTCATTATACAAAATATTACCAGAATCAAGTACTTTAGAGAATTGTGTTATAAATAATCAGTATACACATCATAAATATAATATTAATAAACTAAAAAGCATTGTGCATTTGTAAATATTGAAAGAAAGAAGTTTTACCGTGTTGTTGAAGGTATACCACTGATTTCTCCCTTTAAACTGCCACACTGGAGTTCTATTTGTTGGAGGACTGAATAAGTTTTTCATGTGAGAGGCTATTCCTTGTAATCTGTTTAATGAACACATTACACTGTTAGCATCATAAGTTATGTGTATTACTTTTACACAATAATGCAAATCAATTTAAACACAACCAATTTTACTTCTGCAGTGTGATATTTCTGAATGAAACAGAATATTCAATGAAAAAACATAGAGCAAGACCTGAATGTATTTATCTGCAATAGACTGAATAGTGAAAAGTGGGCGTTATATTCCTGAATATCACAATGGTAGCACTTTTTTTTTTTTTTTTTCAAATCTTGATATCATAAATTAGATTGTAATGTGATAAGGTAAAGAGGCAAACATGAATACATGAATCTGTTAAGTATTTACCCTCCACTTTTTGATTGTTCATATTTAGGGCGCCGTCTAACCCGCCTCTTATGGCCTGTAGATAAATTTGTCTGACACATTCCTGGAAACACAAACACATTCATGAATGTGACCTTTCCTGTTTGTAGAAAAGAATGGAAAGAAAAAAAAAACAGATGTGTGTGTGGGTGAATATGAATCAAACCTTTAAAGCTAATCTCATACTGGGCAGAGTCAATGGTGAACTTTACTGAACCACGTCGGTTGCTTTGATACTCCGTCTCCAGTTTTGAGCTCTCAATTGGACTTTTTTTGCCCTATAGACACACAAATACAATCAATAATGATCAAACTCATTCAGGCATAATATCACTTTCATATCCTTATAATCTTAAACATCAAGATACAGGTTTACACCTGACCTGTAATAAAAACAGTCCTCCTTAAGTTTCTTTTTTGTCACTTTATGACCCTGGAGCTGATTTTTATTAAAATTGTTTCCACCTTTTTCATCTGTTTTGTTATATGAAGGTAGCATCAAATCTTGGAAACTTTTTCACCATTTTATATAATGACTTTTATAACAAACCTAGACTTTTAATGTTAAAATATCCTATTTTTTTTATAAAATATCCATCATAAAATCCATCATATTCCAGATCCATCATAAAAATATGAATGATCACTTCTTAAAACTATGACAGTATAAATAAATAGTGAAAAAATATAGTATAAATATAGTATATGCACTAGGGCATTGTTAGTGGACAAATTAAGTTAAAACTAGTGAGACTGTCAAAGTGTGTTTATGTTGCAGTCCACAGGTCACATCCATTAGTGTAAAACTCACCTTCCCTCCATACTGGTACCAGCAGTGGTCACCTCTGTAATGCCACAACCACTCTGTATCCTTTGAGTTCATACGTCGCACTTTAATATTCTTTTTCTGAAGAACTCTCATTTTAGTGAAATCAATCGAAATCACCCTTTAATGTGAATGAGAAGGAGTTAACATGTCAGTTACATATAGCTGCAAATTGCAATATCGGGTTACAAACACACAGTACCGGGATGTGGTCAAAACGGCAAATTTGAGGAAAAAGTGGAATGGATACAGTTGTGATATGGTGTGTTACAGCATACAGGAGCGAAATGTGGGAAAATACTGATAATATTTTCTCAGAATCTTTTAATCTGGTACATGCTTACATATTTTTTTGCACATACCCAGCGCGGGTGTTATAGATCTTGATTCCTTTGGTGTTAGGGAGTGAATACTGGGCTTCTAGAATGTGATCATTGGAAATGTTTTCCCAGCCCTTTCCAAAATTCAACTGCCATCTGTAGGGCCCGTCACATTCCTCGTCAGTGTCTATATGTGATTAAAAAATAATCAAATTATGAAACAATTAAACATACACACATTAATATAAACACAAGCGTGTAAAATATGAGTGATTGTACTTAATTACTGTATGCTTAATTATACAACAGACCTCAAATGTATATCAATTATATTCATTCCAGTGTTGTTATTGTTAATTAGATAATAAATAGAATATATTAGATTAAAAACTTAAAAAAAAAAAAAAAAAAAATTAGAAATGCTGCTATATATATATATATATATATATATATATCAACATATATATATATACAGTCAAACCGAAAATTAATCAGACATTTTTTATATTTTTGATATATTTTTACTAGTGGGTGCAGGACACTATAGTTCATTTATGTAAGTGAGGATAGCAAAATAAAGTAAACTGTGACATATTATAACCAAAAATTCTTCATACAGTGGACTACCAGTAAAATTGATAAAAATTTGGAACCAAAAATTATTCAGAGACTTTGACCTGACCATGTTTTGCTTAATTTTTTCTGACACAGTTTAACTATCATATTTTATTACCATTTTTTTTAAAACTATAGTGAATAAACTGTATTAATGAATGAAATGTTTGGACTGTGTATATATATATATATATATATATATATATATATATGTATGTATATATATAAATTAATTTAATAAAAAACAAAACTAATAAAATGAGAAAAGCACATAGCTACGGATAGGAAAAGGGTATTGCAGAAGCATCCTAACTCGACAAAAAATCCTAAAAAGGTAGGACAACCCCACTGGTGTCCTAACTTCAAAATTATTTGAATGCCAACTGTAAAAATCACATAACAATAGCTGTCTGAGAATGGCGTCACATTTATTAATGATACAAGATGAAGAACAGCGATGTTTGATGGTGGAAAGACTTTTTAAACACCCAAACGATGTGCTCCACTTTGATGACAAAACACTGATAAACAGTTAACAGACTCTGAGGAAATATAGAGGAGAACTGGCCCCCCGACTAAGCCTGGTTTCTCCCAAGGTTTTTTTCTCCATTTAAACACCTATTTGCCACTTGTCTGCCACCTGATGTCACCTGATGGAGTTTGGGTTCCTTGCCGCTGTCGCCTTTGGCTTGCTTAGTTGGGGACACTTGACATTTGACTTGACATTTGATATTCAACAGTGCTTTGATCTGCCTGCATTGACACTATTCTTTAAGAGCTGCTGTGCAGCCAAATAATGTACCAGTTATCAATGTAAAGCTGCTTTGACACAATCTACATTGTAAAAAGCGCTATATAAATAAAGGTGACTTGACTTGATAGTGATAGGCTTTGCGTTTTCTATCAAGCTTATCAAAACTTCCCTTTCTGCAGCACTTAATTAAAAGCACACCTGTTTTGTTTCTCCATTTTAATCTCTAGCATTTACTTCAGCTGCTTGCACGTCGTTGGTTGCTTGGTAACAGACCTGACAGTTGATTACCAAACTCGATGGAGCGGTTTAAGATTTCCTAACTACAGATGAGATTAGATTTTGTAAGATAGGATAAGAATCCTAAATCAAGTTAAAGGATTAGTTCACTTTCAAATGAAAATTACCTCAAGCTTTACTCACCCTCAAGCCATCCTAGGTGTATATGACTTTCTTCTTTCTGATGAACATAATCAGAGAAATATTAATAAATATCCTGATGAGCCCAAGCTTTATAATGGCAGTGAGCGGCGAGTATAATCAACGAGTTTGAGCTGAAGAAAGTGTCTCCATCCTGATCCATCCATCATAAACATATTCCACACGGCTCCGGAGGGTTAATAAAGGCCTTCTGAAGTGAAGCGATGCATTTGTGTAAAAAAAAAAATTATATCCATATTTAACAAGTTATGAAATAAAATATCTAGCTTAAGTATTCTACTTATGAAGAACGTGTAAAACTCTCGCAGTTCAAAGCGCTTACGCTACGTCCTATGCCTTAATAATTCAACTTATGGCAGTTTACACTTTCTTCGTAACTTGTATATGGAAGGCGGTCTGGCGGAAGCTAGACATTTTACTTCATAACTTGTTAAATATGTATTTTTTTTTTTTTTTTTTTTACACAAACGCATCGTTTTGCTTCAGAAGGCCTTTAACCCTCCGGAGCCGTGTGGAATACGTTTATGATGGATGGATGTGGATGGAGGCACTATCTTCAGCTCATACTTGTTGGTCCAGTTCACTGCCATTATAAAGCTCAGATGCGTCAGGATATTTATTAATATATCTCCAACTGTGTTCATCAGAAAGAAGAAAGTCATATACACCTTGGCTTGAGGGTGAGTAAAGCTTGGGGTAATTTTCATTTGAAAGTGAACTATTCCTTTAAGATTTGCTTCTGTAATACAAATTTGTGGAAAATACTAAATTAACTTGTCAGATCTTAACTTACGACTTAAGATAGAAAGTTTCTGTAATATGCCCCGGTCCTCAAATCTTATTAGACAAGAGTAGTTCCAAGAGTTCTGAAACCACCTGGACAGATGGACAGTCTATCACATCAATATATTATATTATATTACATTATATTATATTATATTATATAACCCATAATTGAATTGGTTTGTGATAAGTCTATATCAATATTTAAGAGTTAACTAACAGCTGCTGCTGAATTTGACATTTTAAATGTCAGGTAACAGGTTTCAGGATAACACTGAGTGTGTCCTAGAGCCAGGGTGTTTGAAAGCTAAAAAAAAAAAAAAATAGCTTTGCTTTTAAATACTTATATGCATTTAAATACATGTGGAAATGCTTTTAATTTAATTTAAGAGTGTTTTGTTGAGATTCTTACACTTTTAATTGAGTATTGAAGATACAGTATCAATATTTTAATTGATAAGTAAAATTTCTCAGTATACTTTTCCATCCCCATACACACATACCTGCTGATGACTCTCTGCTAGCTTGTCTACTTTGTCCAGCTGATGAACTCTGAAGGTTGTGGTTGAGACGACACCCGGCACCATACTTGCATGAACCCTTCAGGAAGTAACTGCATTGTGCTCATTTCTACACTTGTCCCCAAAACGGCAGTTACCACGATTGTAATGCATACAAACATTACGCTTGAACACAAAGCATCATAACTGATTAAGATTTATTCATTTATTAAGCTACAGCTGTATTCACACTCAATAATGTTTTTTACACCACAAGGGCTTTTGTTTCTGCTTTCCTTTGAAATGTCTTAAGAGATGTACCTTGTCAGATGTTTGTGCAGCTGCTTCAGTATCAGAGGCAGAATCGGTGGCTGCCTCAGAGTCTGTGTCACTGTCACTGAACTCTGAGCAGCTCTCACTAGATTGCTTGCTGCCTTCATCTATGAGGAAAGAAGTGCTCTTTACTGATATGAGAACAATTTGAATCAATAATTCTAAATGAGTTTAGAGTTTGACAATAATGATAAAAATGTATGCAATAGAGATTTTACCGGATCACTGGACTGGGGAGTCACACTAGGGGCTAGTTGTCACACAGGGAAGGGCTATATTATTATTATTTTATATATAGGCTAGTCATAATAGAAAGTTCAAAAGAACATAAGTTACGGTTGTGCTCAAAAGTTTGCATACCCTGGCAGAAATTGTGAAATTTTGGCATTGATTTTGAAAATCTGACTGATCATGCAAAAAAAAAAAAAAAAAAAAAAAAAAACCTACAGGTAACCTCAGGAGAAATACAGGCTGCTCTGGAAAAAGACGGTGCAGTTGTTTCATGGAGCTCAATACGACGATACTTCCATACTTCCAAAATCCATATTTTACCTAACCATGGGTTGAAACAACCCAGCATAGTTCATATCATCTATTATGTCATATATGTGTGCATGAACAGCAGTAACCAACAAACCGCTTACGTTAAGAAAACCCTTACATAATACCGTCAAAAATTTACCTAAAGGTGGTGTAATTTAATTGATCAACTTTAAATGAGTTTATTGCAAGTGGGCGCTGCTTCCCATTGTGACAACATGCCTCGTTATGTCTTTAAGGTAAGAGACTTTGACTTTCCAAAATAAACATACTGGAAATATTCACTGGAATAAAAGCTGTTACAAGTAGTCTATACTAGTTTTAGAAAAATAATATTTCAAAAAGAGAATGACGCATTAACCAAGAGAGAGTTAACCGAAACCGCAGAGAAGCTAATATCACGCAGTACTTGAGATTAAAAGACTGATAAAAAGTCGTCGAAGTATTGACAGCTTGTTTGATGCAATTTTGTTTATTTGATATTGGAATATATATGAAACTCACCCGAATCCTCTTGATAGTTCGAAGCCATATTCATAAATGAAACGCCCTATAACGTATATTCTTTCAGTTTCATTTTCTCGTAAATATAAATATGTTCGAGTGTACTAAGCAAGCAGGCGATATATCTACGTTGTTTTGACGAATTAATACATTATTTCATAAGGGTTTTACGTAAAGTCCACAATAATTTGAAAAGAAAAACAACAACAAAATCCCTATAATACAGCAATACAGTTAATTTATCTACTTCAAGAAGTCATTTTTTAAGATCTGGCGCCACCTGAAGGGCAGAAACCGCACTCAATACTAACCCTTTGGCAGTGGGTCTAAATTTAACTCGGTTTTCTGAAACTAGAAAAACAGTTTTATGGTCTCATTAACAAATGTGTGTTTGAGATGAATGGGAATGTCCATTAAAAATGTTTTAAAACATGAATAACATTTCTGTAAAGCAAAATACAAATACTGAAAAAAAAAGAAAGAAAGAAAAAGAAATACATATACAATGGTTTAATGACAGTTTAATTGATATACTCACAGAGGGGCTTCTATAATCAAAGATCCATGAGAGGTGTGTATTATATTACATTAGTTCTGTTGACAACAATTACAAGATCAATGATTGCATTTTTATATTGTGTTACATATGTCTTATACAGAATATACTAATGAGTATGACAAATCTCAAAAAAAGGCATGATTTTTTTTTATAAATAATATTGTATGAATATAAATATATCAGATTCAGATGTGAAATGAATTTGGAATTTTGTGGAGCATCATTTCAGTGGTTCGTGACACGCAGTTTTGTTGTGGCTTAATTTGTTTGGAAAACTATGTTCATCAACAGAGCAAAATTAGACAAAGTGACTGGGAATACTGTGTATGAAAAAGTTTATTTATTAATAAATTATCATTAATAATTAATGCGACTCTCGTGGTTAAAAAATATGTAACCACAAAACTGTCGATGTAATTCTTCAACTGACCACTAGATGACAGCAGTTGTAACAGTAAAACTTCTCTGCAGTCATACACAATGCCAAAACTCCATATATGACCCTGGACCACAAAACCAGTCATAAGTCGCACGGGTATATTTTTTAGCCAACAATACATTGTATGGGTCAAAATTATCGGTTTTTCTTTTATGCCAAAAATCATTTGGATATTAAGTAAAGATCATGTTCCATAAAGATATTTTGTAAATTTCTTACCGTAAATATATCAAAAATCTATTTTTGTGAGTGGATATGCATTGCTAAGGACTTCATTTGGACAACTTTAAAGGTGATTTTCTCAATATTTTGATTTTTTTGCCACCTTAGATTCCAGATTTTCAGCCAAATATTGTCCTATCCTAACAAACCATACATCAAGAGCTTATTTATTCAGCTTTCAGATGATGTATAAACCTCAATTTCAAAAAATTTACCCTTATGACTGGTTTTGTGGTCCAGGGTCACATATTCAAATGACAAGCGTACATTCAAAATCCAAACCATGTTGCTTTTTTCACTTTTTATTGGAAGATGGTTTGAACTGAACTTGTGTTTATTGTGTAAAGGAGGCAAGGACTTTTCTGACAGGAACAACTAGAACACAGTATGTTTTGCACTTTGTTCACACACTTTAGCATTTAAAACAAGAGTTTTCATGTCTGTTGGCTTTGAGGTCATCTAGTGTATAAAGTAAATCTAATCTAATGTCATGTAAAGTCTGGGTGAAGCAAAACCATTTTAGAACATCTTATTTTCTGTTCTGTCTATCAGGACATACTGTCAGTTAATAAAAGCACTGACCTGTTATTATGAAATTAAATTAAAAGAAATATTGAGCTATTTACGGTAGTAATACATTCATATCACTTTAGGTCTCGAATCAATCTTTAAAAGCTTTTCAGTGTATGGAAAATTGTAGGATAGGATGATGATAGCAAGGACCTGCCATTAAATTTCACTAAAAAAATCTAATTTCACATCTGGTGGCAGTATCTTTCACATCTTTTCGGTCAGTAAGTTTTTTTTGTTTTATAAGAAGGGCGCATTAGAATGCGACCATCAAACATAAACGAGACCGAACCAAGAACAGAGGAAACCAAGGGCTCAAATATAGAGATAACGAGGGAAATAATGAACAACAGGTGAACGTAATATGTAACTAAGAGAAAAAACTAGCAAACAGAACTCAGTCTAGGGACTGTCACAGACACGCCAGGCTCCAACATCCACCAATCACAGCGCACACCTTCCCCGAAGTACTAATCACCGCCACCTGCACCTCATCAGCTCACTCATCACCAGCACTACTTAAGACACTCACACACACAGTCACATTGTCCGGTCTCGTTTGCATCAAAGGACTTACCTGTATGCTTACCTCAAGGACTCTCCTCGCTATTTACCTGTTCCCCTTGTCTCTGAGTTCCCTCCATCGTCTCCAGTCTGTGTGTGAAGTGTTGTCTGCAGTCATCGACTCTATTCAGCAAGTATTATTCTCCATCGTCACTCTGCAACCACAAAGGACAGTATCATTCTCTATACCATTCATCAGTCACGAACTTTGCATCTGCATACTCACCGTTTGTCACCATATACTCTGCTTGTGTTCAATAAACTACCTGTTAACCTATCTCCTGTCTCCTGGCTGGTCCTACTGTAACAGAAGACCGGACCTATACAGCGGAACACAAGCATGAGTCAACCCGATCAGTTCCAGGATTTGGTGGACGCATTGCGTCGCACATTCACCACTCATCCACCACCGTCAGCACCCACCTTCACTTCCGCAAACACCGTCACCTCTTCTTCACCGCCTGTGTATGCCAGTCCCATGGCCAAACCAGCGCCCTACTCTGGTTCGGCAGAGGAGTGCAATGGATTCCTCCTGCAATGTTCCCTGACCCTGGAGATGCAACCGCACCTGTTCCCCAACGACTACACCAAGGTAGCGTTTGTGATCTCACAATTATCTGGCAAGGTGCTTCAATGGGCCGATTCCATTTGGTCACAAAATAACCCTGTGCTTCAGTCATACTCCAGCTTCGTCGATCACTTCAGAGAAGTTTTCGGAAAACCCTCATGGGATGCATCTATTGGTGAGAAACTTCAACTAATTTGAAGCAAGGAAACATGTCTGTTAACGATTATGCCATTCAATTCAGAACACTCGCTGCCAGAAGCGGATGGAATGAACAAGCGCTTCTGACGACATATCGCCAGGGTTTGGATCCTCTAGTGCGGTTGCATCTCGCTGCATACGAGGATACCATCGGCCTAGAATGTTTCATCCAGATCTCCATCCGTTTTGCCACTCGTATGCAGTCGTGTCTCGATGAGCATCAGGGTCAGCAACAGCTCAACGCCTCCCTCTGCCGACCAGAATCCGTCAGCGCTCCAGAACCAGCCAATGAACCCATGCAAGAGGAATCTACTCGTCTGACACCCGCTGAACGGCAGAGAAGGCTGACCCAGAAATTATGTCTCTATTGTGGTTCTCCTGGGCATGTAATCTCCGCATGCCCAACACATCCTCCTCGTCCCATGGTGAGTGCCATCATCCCAAATGTCAATACTATGAAACCACTCACCACTATTGTACAACTTACTGCTGCTGATATCTCCATTCCAGTTACCGCTTTCCTCGACTCTGGGTCAGCAGGAAACTTCATCTCCGGCGCCCTCTGCCGTCAGCTCGGCATCAAGACCAAGAGTACGCCGTCAACCTACCAGATCCACTCAATAACTGGCAAACCTGTGAACAGAAGACATGTGAGTCGGAGCATTGACCACTACAGATTCAAGTTGGCATTCTTCATGTGGAAAACATCCATCTGCTGGTTCTGGAGGGTTCCACCGCTGACGTGATATTAGGGCGCCCGTGGTTGGAGCAGCACAACCCCATCCTCTCATGGAAGACTGGAGAAGTCCTGAAGTGGGGCGACACCTGTTTTCCATCCTGCTTCCAGTTCCACGATCTCCAAGCTCCAATCATCTCCCTGTCTGTACCACTTCCATTGAAAGTCCCATCGAGAAACGGTCTGTGGATATTCCCTCGTGTTACGCCCCCTTCAGCGACGTATTCTGCCCCAAGAGAGCTTCCAAGCTGCCTCCACATGGGATTGTGCTATAGATCTGCTTCCGGGTGAGTCAGTGCCTAGGGGAAGGATATACCCCCTATCCATCCCGGAGGAGAAGGCCATGGTGGAGTACATCGAGGAGGCTCTGGCTCAAGGTTACATACGTCCATCTACTTCCCCTGCTGCTTCCAGCTTCTTCTTCGTGGCCAAAAAGGACAGAGGCTTGTGGCCTTGTATAGACTACCGAGCACTCAACTCCATAACTGTGAAGTTCCGATATCCCCTTCCTCTCATCCCAGCGGCCCTGGAACATCTCCGCGGTGCCACTGTGTTCACCAAGTTGGACCTCCGCAGCGCGTATAACCTCATCCGGATATGCGAGGGGGACGAGTGGAAGACCGCCTTCGTCACGCCCACCAGCCACTATGAATACCTGGTAATGCCGTATGACCTGGTCAACGCCCCCTCCGTATTCCAGGATTTTATCCATGAGGTGCTCCGGGAGTTTCTCCACAAGTTCGTTCTGGTATACATCGACGATATCCTGATATACTCCCGGAGCATGGCCGAACATCGCCACCACGTTGCGGAGGTCCTGAAACGCCTGAGAGAATACCAGCTCTTCCTCAAAGCCGAGAAATGTTCCTTCCATCAGTCCTCAGTGCAGTTCCTTGGGTATCACATCGACCACAGTGGCATCCGGATGGACGAGGGGAAGGTGGAAGCCATTAAGAACTGGCCCACTCCAACTACGGTAAAGGAACTCCAACGATTTCTCGGATTCGCCAACTTTTACAGAAGATTCATTCAGAACTACAGCTCCATCACCAACCCACTCACAAGTCTCCTACGCAACAAGCCCAAGTCTCTGTCCTGGACCCCAGCTGCCACGGAGGCCTTCAACGACCTAAAGGAAGCCTTTACCACCGCTCCTCTCCTGGTACACCCTGATCCCAACAAGCCATTCGTGGTGGAGGTGGACGCCTCCACAACCAGAGTAGGAGCGGTCCTTTCTCAGCAGCAGGGGAATCCGAGCCGCCTCCATCCATGCGCCTTCTTCTCCCGCAAGCTCAACCCGGCGGAGAGAAACTACAACATCGGCAACCGAGAACTTCTTGCAGTCAAGTTGGCCCTCGAGGAGTGGAGGCATTGGTTGGAGGGAGCTAAACATCCCTTCCTGGTCCTAACGGACCATAAGAACCTTGAGTATCTCAGATCCGCTAAAAGACTCAACCCCAGACAGGCCCGCTGGGCACTGTTTTTCACACACTTTAACTTCACCATCTCTTATAGACCGGGTTCCAGAAATGTCAAAGCGGACGCTTTATCAAGACTTCATGCTCCAGAAGAAAACACAGAGGAACCTGAACCCATTCTCCCAGAGCAGATTGTTGTCAGCCCCATCACTTGGTCTGCGGAAACTCTGCCCTCCTCCAATGCCTCCACCAACACTCCGCCGGGTTGCCCACCGGGCTTGCAGTATGTCATCCGCACATGGCGCACTCCACTGGTTCACTCAGCACATACCTCACTTGGCACTGGCCACTCGGGGGTCAAACCCTCGCGCTGCTAAAAGAGCGCTTCTGGTGGCCCAACATGGCTGCCGATGTCAGAAGGTACGTGCAGGGATGCAAGGACTGCGCCATCTCAAAGAGCCCACGCCATCTACCATCCGGCAAGCTTCTTCCTCTGCCCGTTCCAAACAGACCCTGGTCACACCTAGGAGTAGACTTCGTCACCGATCTCCCAGCATCGGGAGGAATATACCTGCATACTGGTCGTTGTGGACAGATTTTCAAAATCCTGTCGTCTCATCCCTCTGAAAGGTCTCCCTACTGCCATGGAAATGGCAGAGATCATGTTCAACAATGTGTTTTGATACTTTGGTATCCCTGAAGACATCGTGTCTGATAGAGGACCACAGTTCATCTCCCGGGTATGGAGAGCTTTCTTCTCGCTCCTAGGTGTGACCGTCAGCCTCTCATCAGGTTACAATCCTCAAACGAACGGGCAGACGGAACGGAAGATCCAGGAGATCGGCCGCTTCCTCCGTACCTTCTGTCATGGCCACCAGGACTCTTGGAACCAGTACCTGGGTTGGGCCGAGTACGCACAGAAACTCTCTACGCCAGCCATCCACTGGACTTACACCTTTCCAGTGCGTACTCGGTTACCAACCCCCACTGTTCCCCTGGACCGGGGAACCATCGGACGTACCATCTGTGGACTACTGGTTCTGAGAGAGCGAGAGAGTCTGGGACTCAGCGCATCACCAACTTCAACGAGCTCTTCGTAGGCGCAGAATGACAGCAGACCTTCACCGTTCCGAAGCTCCCTCCTACCAACTGGCTGTCCACCAAGGACATCCGGCTGCGCCTACCTTGCCGTAAGCTGAGTCCCAGGTTCATTGGCCCATTCACCATCCTGGAGCAGATCAACCCTGTCACCTACAAACTCCAATTACCTCCTGAGTATCGCATTCACCCCACTTTCCATGTTTCCCTACTAAAGCCTCACCACCCTTCTGTTCCTCTCTCTACAGAGCCTGGTGTGACCGAAGCCGAGCCCCCCCTTCCACTTCTACTGGACGACGGAGCTGCATACGAGGTGCGTGAGATCTTGGACTCCCGATGCCGTGGTGGTCAGCTCGAATACCTAGTGGACTGGGAAGGTTACGGCCCGGAGGAACGCTCATGGATTCCACGTAATGACATTCTTGACCCTAGCCTGCTGGACACTTTCCACGCTACTCATCCCAACAGACCTGCCCCTCGTGGAAGAGGAAGACCACCACGACGTCGGGGTCCTCGGCCCTCAGGAGCGGGCCGTGGAGGGGGGGGGTACTGTCACAGACACGCCAGGCTCCAACATCCACCAATCACAGCACACACCTTCCCCGGAGTACTAATCACCGCCACCTGCACCTCATCAGCTCACTCATCACCAGCACTACTTAAGACACTCACACACACAGTCACATTGTCCGGTCTCGTTTGCATCAAAGGACTTACCTGTATGCTTACCTCAAGGACTCTCCTCGCTATTTACCTGTTCCCCTTGTCTCTGAGTTCCCTCCATCGTCTCCAGTCTGTGTGTGAAGTGTTGTCTGCAGTCATCGACTCTATTCAGCAAGTATTATTCTCCATCGTCACTCTGCAACCACAAAGGACAGTATCATTCTCTATACCATTCATCAGTCACGAACTTTGCATCTGCATACTCACCGTTTGTCACCATATACTCTGCTTGTGTTCAATAAACTACCTGTTAACCTATCTCCTGTCTCCTGGCTGGTCCTAGTGGTCGAACTGTCTGTAGTTGTCAGGAAAACACTATAATGCCTCAAATAATGCCTTTTTTTCACCTGTCAATGACTGCTCTGTGTAGGAACTGCAGATGACAGCATGATCGGCAAAATGTTGGTGACATTCATTATCATGTAAACATAATGGGCGATATATTGCGTCACCAAAAATTATTGAGGTAATGTACATATATTGCGCGATAAGTCGATATATTGATTATTGCGACAGGCCTAGTTTTCGAACCTCGAAAACGGAGACTTTCGAAAACACTGCTGACCCCGTTTTAGTTTAAGAGTCCCGTCTTCTAAATAAGAGCCAATCGCCAGTTGCTAAAGTCATTGCATCACTGCAGCGACCGTCCTAAAGAAACAATCAGACATGCGCCTCCAAAATAAGACACAAGAGGCACGCATTTAGGATTGCGCATGCGCGTTAGCTTTATCCAGCCTGGAAAATACCGTTTTTTTTGTCATGATTCAAGCGTTTAGAAACAAAATGTATGAGACAGTTGTTGTCAGATTTCATTGGTGATTTCAAATATGAAATTTAATCGAAAGCTTGGCAAAAAGCTTTGGAGAATTTGATGTTTCCCCATTCAAAGAGATAGGAGCTGCACTTGCATGCCCAAGAGGCGTTTCAAAGATGGCCGCCGAGTGAAATGACTTGTCTTAAAGGGACTTTGGCAAAACTTAGCAAAACTTCACTAGTGTAAACGGGGCCTCAGTATAAACAGACCAAAACGGAGACTTCTGAAAATGATGGCGTGGCTGCCCACGTTCGCTCTGCGTATTCTTGACGACCATGCAAACAATAACATGGAGATTGAACTGTAATCTTTGCTGTCTTTGTTGTAATTTTTAGCTGCTATTGTGCAGTTAAACTCTGCATTTTTTTTTTAAATACTGCAGCTGCCTACATGCGCAAGAGGAAACTGTTTACACTTGTACACGCATGCCCAGTGTGCATGAACGGTCATGTGACATACATTTTCGGCCGTGTAGTCAAAGAATATACACTGACAAGAAGCGAAACTCAATAGAACGTTCCATTGCAACACCGGCGCCCAGCAGCAGCCTTTATTAATTTACTATTAATAGTAAATATGTAAAGTTGCATAAAATGGAAATACTACATTACCTCAGATGTGTAATGGTTGGATTCCACAACTGATAACATAAAACATATATAGGCTAAGACAATATAACATTTACTGTAGGTGTCATAAAATTTACTGAATTTGAGAAATTTTCTATTGCATTTCAGATTTGTCTGTGAGATTCGCCGATTTTGGGTGCGTAAGATGTGATGGATTCTATTGTCCAGTTGGCATTTTCACCCCAAAATGGCTGCCACACTACCGAAGCGACACCTAGTGGCTGTTACCCAAAAAGCATCAGAGTTTCACCTCTTGGGTTCTATGCTCTTTGGTGTAGTGTAGACGGAGATCGTTTCTGAAACGCTGTGGAAATGCCAGTGTAGACGAGGATCGTTTTCATTTTTTGTTTTAAAACGAAAACAGGGTCTGATTGGTTGAGCCGCATTCTAAGCCGTTGATAAATTACTCTAAGCAACAAGCCCAGTGAAGCTGTGGTTTACAGTGCATTTAGAACAGCTAAGGGGGTTTCAACAATGATTTAATTCACTGTACACCACGGCTTCACGGGGCTTATTGCTTTAATATTGCATTACTACTGTTTTACTGTATTTTTGAGCAAATAAATCTGGTGAGCATAAGACACTAATAAAATCCTACCAACCCAAAACTGAGTCATGAACACCTTTTCCACAGGGGCAGCATGGGTATGACCTTGATGACCTTTTTTATTACATACATCAAATAATGATATGCTTTATATTTTTTAAGTTTTCTTTAATATGTCTAATATAATAATGTGTTTGATACTAATCAGTTAGCAAAATGTGGAAATAATCACTCCACAGTATCTTACTTGACATCATTTAGATTCAAACATTTATTACAGTTGCATCACACATGCAAATCAAACCTGTTTACTGTTATCACTGTCAAAGATCATATGTATACGCAAAATGCAATTCCTTTACACAAAACCATTCTCTGCTCATTGTCACAGTCAGGCAGAGATGCAGTAGATCACACAGTTAGATTGGAATGATGAAGAGTGAAAGTGTGGATGTTTAGAGCTGTACAACAATGATTTTTAATGCCCAAGTGACTGTCTTGGCTTGAATCAGCACATAAATATTCTGAAATCTGATGCTAGGCCTTCATTTTCTCTTCCTCATGATTTCAGTGTGATACACTGACAATGTGAATAATCATTTTCCTAAGTATATTCTTTAGTATATTTGACTTGTTTTTCCTTTAAAAATATTAACAAATTAAAAAATTAAAAAAGTTTTTAATTAGTGACATGTTATGGTTACGGTGAACACCATATTCTCCAGCAGGATGTGGTTTTGCAAAACACCACTGTCAGACAGCTGTGAAAAAGTGCAATGCTCACACAGTAACAAAAGCTTTTACATTTGATCCAGCATGGCTTTTTGAGTCACAAAAAACACATAAGACCAATGTCCGATTTATTAATGAATCGGTTGTTTAAATTATATCTTATTGATTAAAGGGTTAGTTCACCCAAAAATGAAATTTCTGTCATTAAGTACTAACCCTCATGTCATTCCACACCTGTAAGACCTTCGTTCATCTTCGGAACACAAATTAAGATATTTTTGATGAAATCCGAGAGGTTTTTTAATCTCCCATAGAAAGCAACGTAATTACCGTCATTCAAGGTCCAGAAAAGTAGTAAAAACATCGTTAAAATTGTCCACGTGACTACAGTGGTTCAACCTTAATGTTATGAAGTGTGGAGAATACTTTTTGTGTGCAAAAACAAAAGAAAAATAACAACTTTATTCCACAATATCTTCTCTCCCCTGTCTTTCTGCTACACTGTTTACATCCAGCGCTTCCGGGTTCTACGTCAGAACGCCGACTTTCATTGGGAGATAAAAAACCTCTTGGATTTCATCAAAAATATCTTGATTTGTGTTCCAAAGATGAACAAAGGTCCTACGGTTGTGGAACGACATCAGGGTGAGTAACATCAGAAATTTCATTTTTGGGTGAATTAACCCTTTAAATCAGTCTAAATGATTAATTCAGAAATTGGATTCATTTTGTTTTTGAGTTCAGTTTACTGACAGTCCAAAATCTGTGAGGATGCCTCCTATTGAAGAGACGTAGTGATGCATCCTCTTTGATGGGTCTCACCCTGCCGTCTAAGGCCCTGTTTACACCTGGTATTAATATGCATTTTGGTCAATTTGTAATATGCATTTGGTCAACCACAAACCTTTGAACAGTCAGGTAATTTCAGACTTAAAGGGGTCATGAATTGAGAAATCAACTTTTCCTTGAGCTTTTGATATATAAGAGGTCATTGTACTATAAGAATATCCTGTAAGTTTCAGAACTGAAAACGTCTCGGTTACATATGTAACCCTCGTTCCCTGAAGTAGTGACCGACGAATTGGGATATCGCCAGAGAGCCAATTCGTCGGTCACTACTGACGTACGTCGAACGTGACCGACTGAAAGGGAACTTCCTTGTTAGTCCAATAAAAGCTTTTATTGACACCAGGCCCATTGAACGACTGATTCTGGAATGTGCCTATCTATGACATAGATAGGTGAAACCCCACCTTCACAGAAGAAATCAACACCTACTTCATCATTGCAACGTTAGCCCCACCCACTGGCGTGTTAGTGAAATGAGGAGAGAGAATAGCAATACAGGACTAAAAATAACATTATCTTTCAAAGGACCCTAATGGTGGGAATATGGATATTTATTTTCAACAATGTAAATGTCTCAGTTATTTGATATCGCGATTTCACTGGTAAATCAAATGCATTTCGGCGCTTCTCTTGCTTCTCCTAGTAGGATAAAAATAATTGATTAAATTATATAAAGAAAGCGTTCAAAGAACGCTCCCTTTGTAATCACTGGTGCTGTCAATCAAACAGCATGAGTTTATCAGTGACTGAGTTCTGGACACGCGCCAAAACTCCCGTTTTATTCAACGAATCTCTTAGTTACATCGCGTTTGCACTGTTAGTTAGGACGAATGCATTCGTTAGTGTGCAGAAATTGAGTTGCAATGACGAGATCACTGCTTTCATGTGCTCAACAACATGTCTGTGATCGGCTACAAAGTTCATCAATGCAACCTTTCATGCCACGATCTAAATATAATGACATACTGTAGATGACTTTTCACAATTAGTTAACCATGAGAGCTGTAATAGTAAAAACGTGCTAAATGTTTTCGAGAGAATAAATGGAAAGATGTTAGCCAATCACAGCAGTGGGCTTTAATACTGAAGTCTCACAGCAGACATGCCCCTTAAAACAGAGCGTTCAAAAAGAGAGCTAAAATCAGGGTAGGAAAAATGCCTTTTATTTCCAAATTATGATGATTTTGATGTAAAAAGCACACTAACATTATAAGTCCACCCCAGGAAACATTATAAAACAATAAAACAACACGGTTCATGACCCCTTTAAATTTCAGTTCTGATTTTTGTTCCTCATACAAAGTTATCCTATGACTTACACAGTCATAATGACAAATTTTTTTGTAATAGTTTATTGTGCAAAAAAAGAAAAAGAAAAAAATATATTATTAATTATTATAATATAATTATATTATAATTATTAGTAAATTATTCAAAACTTCTCCTTTCGAGTTTCATTAAATGAAAAAATTCACACTTGATAATAAGAATAATTGAAATAAGAACCTAAAAATAAGACTCAAAAATCTTAATGCATCATGTCTTGATTTTCTTTTACTTTTCTCAACAATCCTTTCTCTAGTGCATAAGTTCAAAGTAAATGATATTGAGTTTTGAGTCTAAAGAATGACATAAATCAGAGAAATAATTCATAGAATGGTTAATGTATCTGCCTTTAAGAAGTCAGTGACCATATAATCTTTAAGTGGTAAAGGGCTAAATGTATTTGCCTCCAGGATAAGGCTTTACTTGTCTTTTATTTTTACCCCCACATGGGACTACTTAATAGATGAAAACAGCTTTATGGCAGGATTTCCTAAAGAAGTATAGATGGAGATATGGAGGTGGAGGGATGTCTCTAGCGTGAAGCATGGATTGACAAAATAGAAAACAGTTATTTTAAATTAAATAATATTTCTCAGAGACTTATTTTAAAGACCTTTTGAAGAATAATATAATATAATATAATATAATATACTTTTGTAATTTAATTTATTAATAATCTAATTGTAATTTAAATTATTTAAAAATGCTTATATAATTAATTGGTCATATAGTAGTAAAGTTATAATAAAATAATAAAATAAAAGTGTCAGGGTTAATTCTATGTCTTGTTCATTGGGCCTGTTTACACCTGGTCACTTCATGCTTTTTCTCTGATTGGATGGCTATCCGATCGTGAAAAGACCAGGTGTAAATGCCCTCCGAAATGCATTCAAAAGGGATATAAATCCAATCACTCAAACCATTCAGGAGGTGGTCTGGGACGCATTCCAGTCAAAACTGAACAAGTCGCAGCAGATGAGTAGAGGATCTCTTCAGCAAGTCTTCTGCAAATTAAACTGAAAGTATGTTGCAAACACTCAACACACAATCATCTTCATTAAAAGTAGTGAGACTAAATGCTCTTACCAGTGCTGTTGCCGCACTCTCTCCTATTGCGGTCTTTGATTATGAAATTAGCTGATGATCAATAAAATGCAGCTCATATTTGTTGCTTTTGGTGACGTGAACTCCATTAAATCTGCATATATAACGCAGGAATTGAAGATCGGATTTATATCCGTTTTGCTGAGACACATTTATGTGGCCAAGTGTAAATGGAATCGTTTTGATAAATCAGATAGCTATCTGATCAGTAAAAATGCATGAAGTGACCAGGTGTAAACAGACCCATTGTGTTTTTGGTTCTGTTTTCCCTGTTCCTGTTTGCTTGTGTTCCCTGTCAGTGTGAGTTGACCTGCTTTCCTGGTGTGTGCCAGTTTGTTCCCTCAGTTACTGATTATTGCCACCTGTGTAATTGAGTTCTCTTGTTACTTTCTGTGTATTTAAACCCCTGCTTCTGTTCAGTTCTCTGTTGGTTCTCGTTAACGTATGGTGTCATTTTTGTTCCTGAGATTATTCTAGGGTTTATTCTGAGTTTGTAAGTAAGCAATAAGGCTTCGCATCGTGCCTAACAATGCCCTTCAGCCGTGACTTATTCACGATACAGCACTAGCCTCGAGTACCTTATTGCTTTTATAATACGGTTACCACACAATACAAATATTAAAGCCAAAAATATGTATCAATGCAACTTTCATGAAGTAAACTTTCAATAAAAGCATTCCTTCCACCGGAAAAAATAGTCCCTGACCGTGACTTTTTCATTGAAAAGACTGAATTGTTGTGAACACGGAACAAGACGCAACTGACAAATGCTTTGACTAGCGCTGTCAGTCACGGGAAAACCCCTTAAATGTTAAAAGGACAAGATAATACATCGGACATTTAAACAGATTTTTTATTATGAACATAGGACTGACCTGAAGGAAAATGCTAAATCTGAATGCAGGTAATAAACTTGCTCACTCGATCTCTTTCTCAAAATACTCTTCTACATAATACAGTAAGCTTCAATGAACAATATCAATTGAGAACATACAGTTTACGTTGCTAAGAGTGGTTGCTAAGGGTGTTGTGTAGTGATACACAGAACCGTTGGGTGAAGCGGTCATAGCTGTGTTTTATCGTGAATAAAACACAGCTATTGACCAATCAGAATCAAGGACAGGAACTAACCGTTTAATAAAGTTAAATAAAGACTATTATTGTTAGCTCCTTCATCTTTGTCATGTGCTGCTTCCACACAATACGTGACAAAAATATTTTTAAAAATAAAGGATTTTATATTTTATTTTTATTTGGGGTAAATGGGTTTTGTTTGTTGTTCTAAAATTCTAAAATATTGTGGGTTTCTATATTTTTTGTATTTAAGCAAAATTGATTTTTAAACCATTTAAAAAAGCTGTGAAATATTACTCTACTCATTATTCCATCTACAGTCATTCCATGACTAATATACACATAACTGAAATTACTTGACAAACTATTCTTTTGGATTTCCCCAAAACTCCACAACACATACTTCTTTAGTGCAAATCCAATATTTAAGGTAAAATTGAAAAGGATCATATACAATGAATGACACCCACAAACATCTCTAAACCTCTTAAAAAATCAATAGCTGTAATTTCACAGAGGGCACAGGCTGCTTCCTACTCTCTAACAGTATACAGTATTACAACTATATAGTATTACACACTGTCAGCTCTTTTGTATTACAGTTGGCAGTGTGCCTAAATCTGTTCTTTTCTTTCTGGCACAGCAGTGTACTAAAACACCCAACTACAACCTCTGCAATATGAAAAAATAAAGTAATAAATTAAAAATAAATAAATAAAGCAACTGAATACGTTTGAAAGTGTTTGAGAAGGGTGGATGTTTGGGCATGCTGTAACACAAGTATGTGCAATTATGTGTGCTGTTTGTCTGTGAAGGGCCGTGATGGTGCATAAATGCATTCCAGTGTTGTAGGAAATCTTTCTGTGTGAATATGTCAGTGAGAGTCTAACCGGATCTGTCTAATGAGGTCTATAAATATTCTAAAGCCAACCTTGCCTCAATCTCCCCTACCCCTGTGAACCTCACTCTCTCACACAATTTTTCCATCTCTGAGCACACAGACAGGACTAAACAGTGTGATCCCTTGATCTTCCAAACACAAACACACACAGAATGTCACTAACTGGGTCTTTATTCAATTAGAAGCACTTTTGGCCCTGTATACTTGAAAATAAAGCAATAAGCCCCAAGAAGCTGTGGTTTACAGTGAATTTATAAGAGCTAAGGGGCGTTGTTAGGCACGAGTTCACGTAATTCACTGTAAACCACGGCTTCACAGGGTTTATTGCTTTTATATAACAGTTACCACACAATACAAATATTAAAGCCAAAAAATATGTATCAATACAACTTTCATGAAGTAAAATCATTAAAAGCCTTCCGCTGGAAAAAATCCCTGACTGTGAACAGCAACAGAAGTTACATTTATTATGGAGTCCCTCAGTCGCAAAGACTTTTATAATGAAACTTGTTGTGAACATGGAACAAGACGCAAATGACAAATGCTTTGACTAGCTCTGTCAGTGTCGGCAGCGCACTGGAAAACCCATTAAATGTTAAAAGGACAAGATCACAGGACTGACCTGAAGGAAAATGCTAAATCTGAATGCAGGTAATACACTCGGTCACTCGATATCTCTCTCACAATACTCCTCTATGTAATGCAGTAAGCTTTAAAGGAACACTCCACTTTTTTTGAAAATAGGCTCATTTTACAACTCCCCTAGAGTTAAACAGTTGAGTTTTACCGTTTTCGAATCCATTCAGCCGATCTCCGGGTCTGGCGGTACCACTTTTAGCATAGCTTAGCATAGTTCATTGAATCTGATTAGACCGTTAGCATCTCGCTCAAAAATGACCAAAGAGTTTTGATATTTTTCCTATTTAAAACTTGACTCTTCTGTAGTTAAATCGTGTACTAAGGCCGACGGAAAATGAAAAGTTGCGATTTTCTAGGCTGATATGGCTAGGAACTATACTCTCATCTGGCGTAATAATCAAGGAACTTTGCTGCCGTACCATGGGTGCAGCAGGCGCAATGATATTACGCAACGTCTGTGACCCCCTGCTTGCACAGGGAGCGTGCCTTGCAACCATGGAGACATTTGTGAGAGACGCTGCGTAATATCATTGCGCCTGCTGCATCCATGGTACGGCAGCAAAGTTCCTTGATTATTATGCTGGAATGAGAGTATAGTTCCTAGCCATATCGGCCTAGAAAATCGCAACTTTTCATTTTCCGTCGGTCTTAGTACACGATGTAACTACAGAAGAGTCAAGTTTTAAATATGAAAAATATCAAAACTCTTTAGTCATTTTTGAGCGAGATGCTAACGGTCTAATCAGATTCAATGAACTATGCTAAGCTATGCTAAAAGTGGTACCGCCAGACCCAGAGATCGGCTGAATGGATTCGAAAACGGTAAAACTCAACTGTTTAACTCTAGGGGAGTTGGAAAATGAGCCTATTTTCAAAAAAAGTGGAGTGTTCCTTTAATGAACAAAATTAATTGAGAACAAACATATGTTTACGTTGCTAAGAGTGGTTGCTAAGACACTCAGTGGCACAGCAATACATGTAATGCGGTCAGCTGTATGTTTTCAGGAATTTTACAACAGCTTCGAACGCGGCTCAATCAATCAGAATCAAGGGCCGGAACTATCCATTTTATAATTAACTTTATTAAACGGTTAGTTCCTGTCCTTGATTCTGATTGGTCAATAGCTGTGTTTTATTAACGATAAAACACGGCTATGACCGCTTCACCCAACAGTTCTGTGTATCACTACACAACACCCTTAGCAACCACTCTTAGCAACGTAAACTGTATGTTCTCAATTGATATTGTTCATTGAAGCTTACTGTATTATGTAGAAGAGTATTGTGAGAGAGAGATCGATTGAGCAAGTTTATTACCTGCATTCAGATTTAGCATTTTCTTCAGGTCAGTTCTAGGTTCATAATAAAAAATCTGTTTAAATGTCCGATGTATTATCTTGTCCTTTTAACAGTTAAGGGGTTTTCCCGTGACTGACAGCGCTAGTCAAAGCATTTGTCAGTTGCGTCTTGTTCCGTGTTCACAACAGTTCAGTCTTTTCAATGTAAAAGTCTTCGCTACAGACTGACACATTCATAAAGACAGTCTTTGCCGCCATCTAATGGCGTAATAATGTAACTTCTGTTGCTGGTCACGGTGAGGGACTATTTTTTCCAGCGGAAGAAAGGCTTTTAGTGAAAGTTTACTTCATGAAAGTTGCACTGATACATATTTTTGGCTTTAATATTTGTATTGTGTGGTAACCATTTTATAATAGCAATAAGGTACTCGAGGCTAGTGCTGTATCGTGAATAAGTCACGGCTGAAGGGGTTGCAGGCACTCCTCTTCACGTCATGCCTAACAACGCCCTTCAGCCGTGACTTATTCACGATACAGCACAGCCTCTCGTACCTTATTGCTTACTTTTACACTTTCACTACTAACAATCTTTAACAGTGGACATATATGCATGTAGCAAGGAGAATTCTGTCATATTTTGTCTGAATGTAAAAAAAAATATCATTTAATTACAGAACTACTACTGTTAAAAAAAAAAAAAAAAAAAAAAAAATTGAATAAATTGAGAACTCACACCAGTGTTGTTAGTGTTAACTAAAACTATTAAAAACATTTTGTTAATTAAAAAAAAGCTGAAAAAATAGAAATGTTGCCTTGGCAATTAACTAAAATAAAATAAGTTTAAGTTGAACTGTTGAAATTACTAAAACGGAAATAAAACAAAAATAAATGAAAGCTAAATAGAAATGTTTAAAAAAACCCAAAAAATATTAAAATACAAAAGCATAACAAAATTACTGAAATTAAAATTAAAACTGAAAATTTAAAAAACGAAATGTAATTCAAGATAAATAGTATATAAATAATATTAAAATAGCACTGAATATCTATCTCAGTTCAGTCATGAGATTCTTTTAAACAACGGTGTAAAAATGCTTAGTGAGTCAGAGTACTTTCATACAGGGGTCTCACTCTTTCTCAGTGGCAACCATTGATTCTGTAGAGGGGGCCACAGATTGAATCAGTTGATTTACTTCTCCCTGCAGCATTTGCTGATGCTTTTAAATGAACTAATTCTTGTGAGTGCTGGCCTTGGAAGGTCAGATTCTATCCACTTATGCACTCACTATTCTCTCTCCAGCACAAAGCCATTCCTTTGGCAGGTATTGGCTCCGGTCCACCACTGCTCAACATTCGTTAGCTAAGAGCTTGTTGGGCAGGGAGTGTAATTGGTTACCTGCCAACTAAAGGCATGGACAGCCAGAAAGAGAGAGTGAGTGAGCGACAGAGAGAAAGAGAGAAAATTAACATGTTCGGGGCTTATAAGATGACAGTGCAGCTTAGTGACAGAGAGAGAGAAAGGTGAAATCAATAAAAGAGACGATGAGGTAACTGACTGCATCTGTTTACCATCAAACTGACTGAGGAGGCACACAAACCTCTTGTGTGTAATCAAACATTATTCTTTAGCACTGACAGGACTTTGTGGTACTTGAAGCATTGTTTCAATCCTTTATATATTGCCAGGGTTTTAATTTAACAGTAATTTATCAAAGTAAAACTAATTTTACTGTTGTTATAACACAACACAGTACTTTTAAATTCATTATTTAAACTTCAACTGAGGTTTACATTAAATGTTAATTAGCAATTTCATTTGTAATCTAGGTTTCAGATTGTGTATATTTTGTATAAGTTTATTTTAATATAATATTGCATTCTGCTGCCAGAATGGTTTTGTGGGGTTTAAGCTGTTCTGGGTGGTTTTAGAACATTGCCAATAAATTTTTTCCCCAATTTTTATCATCTGCCAAGTGAAAATCATTTGAACATAGCTAGCACACCTCTCCTCAACAAGTTTTGGAGGTATTCATTGCAAGTATTCATAATTTGAGGTATCATTCGTGCACAAAAGGTTAGTGACAAGATGAGTAAGCAATGACAGAGATTCCTGACTTAGTAAACACCACTGATTACAACTAAATACCACTAATTATGATGTGAATCATGGTGTAAAATGTCTGGCAAAACATTAAACTTTAAAATCATACTTATCAACCTAAATTATATGGATGGTGTGCTTTTAGTAATGATAGGTATAACAAAAACTGTCTGTGCCACCAATGCCATAGAATGGATCAAATGTGTTTGGGTGTACTTCACTTCTACATATAATAATATAATATAATATAATATAATATAATATAATATGTAAGGAATAATTGACGACGGGCCATTGAATTATTAGTAAATTGTGCATTAGTCAATCAATCCGCTTATACTACGGTTACCACACCTCAAGACATTGTTCAGATGTTGTATGTCAAGACATTTTTAGGTTTTTGTTCTCAAAACTCTCTTGTATGTAGGACTAGTTTCTTACGCATCTCATCCCATGCCTCTGTTGCTAATTCCAAAACATCATTTTAGAGCTAATAATGGAGGCTTGAGCCTTTAGCTATGTTTCCATCACCCTGTTTTTATGCGCATTTTGAAGTAGCGCATCAGAAACGAGTGATGAAAATGCCCAATTTAAAAAAAAAAAAAATCCCTTAATTCGCAAAAAAGTTTTTACGCTCACTTTAGGTGGTTTTTGATTTGTGCGAAAAAGCGTTAATGCGAATAATGGGAGATGGAAACACATTTGCCGAATAAATTCTGACGTAGCGAACATTAAAATCATGTGACTAATCGTCTATTTCCACTGATGGTGTTGTAACAGACATGTTATATATTTATTTTTGATTCTGTTATGACTCATTCATTCTGGATGTACTGGAACTTGTGTGTGTGTGTGTGTGCAATGCAATTTCCCTTTGATTCTTGCTGTAGAAAGACGAGTCATGTGCACTTTTGTACTGGAATGTCGTTGGTTTTTCAGGGTTGTCCTCTCATGTGTGTGACGCTTGATAAAGTTGAGAAGAGTTCAGATGGCTCTCGTTTATTGTTTTCATATTCATAAGTGTTTAGGCGAAGCTTTCACGAACGCTCGGTCACAGTGTTTTATTTACTGTTTGTTACTAGGTTACCATACCACTGTCATCCGCTCAAACAACTCGATGGAAACGCACCTAATTTGCATTCGTTTTTCTTTCTTTTTTAGCGAACTTTGAACACATTCACTTCACGTTTGGATGGAAACCCAGCTATTGATAGCAGACTAATGTAGTTATTGGATAGGGGGAGAGAGAGAGAGAGAGAGAGAGATTATCTGAGTCTGTGCGTCTCTCAACAGTTGTTCGGCAGCAGCGTCTCTACTAATAGTGAAACTGTAAGTTTATCTGCTTCAAGAACCTCGCTACCTTGCTTTCTGTACATAATAAAACGTCTCTGGTTACTCAATGTAACCCCAGTTCCCTGAGAGGAGGGAACAAGACATTGCGTCATTAATGACGCTATGGGGAAACTCTCTTTCTTCTAGAACACTGAAGTCCTATTGAATGGTGCTGTGTGCATCGCGCCGGCCAATGACATTTAAATGCGCAAAAAAAGGGCGGGTGCTCTCGCTATATAAGCCGCCGCTAGCGTCACTGCATTTCTTTTGTCTGAGATGAGTGTGTACGGATGAGTGTGTATGAGCTGCTTCATGTACAGTCGATCACTGCCCTGAGGTGGGGAACTGTGTGAACTTATGAGTGTATGCTTTGTGCACGGTAGTTCGCTGCCCTGAGGCGGGGAACTGTTTATTTCATGTGAAGGTGTTAAGGGCAGAAGAGGAAAGTTGCTCTGATATTGGGAAGTTTCATTTGTTTAATTTAACAAACGAGCAACAAACTTTTTCGCTCACAACAGGTGAGGGAATTAGAGAACAAATATGAACAGGAGTGTGAGAAAAGCGGGTGAACTTCTGCACTGGCTCTCTATCTATGCGGCATAGTACTTTCTATCTCTGGCTGGGGCAGTCAGGAACACAGTGGAGGTGGTGGTGCGGCCACACTTGAAGAGAACAGGCCCTGATGCTTTGGGTACTTGTACAGAAGCCTGCCATCGCACAGGGCACCCCAACCCATGCTTGATGCATCCTTAGTCACAGCTTTTCTCTTGATTACTTGTCCCATCATCTTGCCGCTCCGCCACGTCTGGTGCAGAACACAAGCTTTTAACCAGAGTTGAAGAGGCGCATGTGCAGTAGCCCCAAATAGCATACTGCTGATGCGGCTGCCATTAACCCCAGTGTCTTTTTAAAGTACTTCAGGGGTGGCGATCTCCCATGGCTTGAACATGGTGAGAGAACTGATTATAGCACGAGAGCGCTCTCGAGAGTGACGGGCTTGTATTGACAGTGAATCCATCTCTATTCCTAAAAATGAGATAGTCTGACTGGGTTGTAACCTGCTCTTCTGCACGCTGACAGAAAGCCCCATTTCATGACAGTGGCTTGTCTGAGCACTCTGGCCTGGGGCTGGGTTCTATGTGAGTGTGTACGAGCTCGCTCGATGTACAGCTGCTAGCTGCCCTGAGGGTACTTGTAGCAAGTTGGCCAGGCTGGTTTTGGCTTCACCTCTGGTTTGGGCTCTTTGCTTGATGTGGAAGCAGAAGGGCGTTCAGCTGAGCGCTGTCTAGAGTGCTGAACAGAAGATGATCTTGAGCGGGCAGGGGCCATTTTAGAGCCGGTTCTTCGCTTGGGCATGAAGTCACTCATGGCTTTAGATTGTTTCCGGTGCTTCCAGTAAACGCTCTAAGAATGTGCCAACAGCATCACCGAACTGGGGCACGTGAACTGGGGCATCCAAGATAGCTGTCTTCTCAGAGTCTCTCATCTCTGTCAGCGTAAGCCACAAATGGCGGTGAAGCACCAAACTACCGATGCTAGTAAAACTACCCATGCGTTTCTGGATTCATCAGCTTTTGCAGCTTCACCTGAATCAACTGAAGCACAGCCATGGAGAGCTGAAGCTGCCTGTCTGGCGTAATTAAAAGCCTTCTCCTTGATGTGTGCTGTTGTCCGGCAAGGCTTCGAGGGCAGCGTGGATTTGCAGCCTCTAGATGAAGGACAGAGGTGTGCCGCTACCACTTCTTCAATGGGGGGAGCTTGGCATAACCCCAGTACGCTACTCTGTCAACACTGGAGAGGAGCATGAGACCGGAGGTTGTGGAGGGTGTGCCATGACTGCAAGATCTCTTCGTAAATACAGACTCAAGTAGACAGATATCATGAAGGAGAAAAATTCTGATGCAATGATGTTTAACGGCGGCTCATATAGTGGGAGCGCCCGCCCTTTTTTCGCGCACTTGAACTCCATTCAATAGAGCTTTAGTATTCTAAGAGAAAGAGTGTTTACCCATACCATCATCAATGATGTCGAGAGAACCGACCTCGAAAGGGAACATAATTTTGTGGCAAAAAAACATGGAAATAATTTGTCATTTTTATCGTATTGTTTACTATATTTATTTGCTTGGTCAGTGTCCTTTTTTGCTGTTGTAGGCTGTAAGGACCTTTGAAAATAACTGAAATCATTTGGCAAAGTGATATGGACATGTAATGTGGTCAAGACATGCCTGGAACTGCTTTAGCCATGCGTTTCCCTGAAAAAATTGTACACCTTAGAACGGTCACCTTAGAACTCAATCAGATTCAAGCATTCAACAGTCCTGTAGTATAGTATAATATAATATAATATAATAATTCTTAATTTGTACTCTTTATTATAGTACAGTTATTTAGGATCAAGAACTTGCTGTTCAAAGCCATTTGCCCTTGCCAGCTGTCAGGAATGACTTAATGACCTGACTGCAGTTAAAGTCTCCATTGAAGGAAAACTAGCCAGTGCAGCCAGAGTTGATTAGTAGTGCATAAAAGAATTTGCACTTACACATGCACTTCCAGTAGAGAGAGAGTGAGAAAAGAATTTCTTTGTAGTCCTTCTCAATCAGGACAAATGGTTATAATGGGCTGTTTCTAAATGACCTCTGTGACCTGGGACACTCCTCTGGAGAATTCACCGTGCCGAATGGAAGAAGTCGTCAGTGGAAGACATAATGCTACCCATTATAACCATTTGTGACTGTGTGTGAATTGGGAGCATCTGCTCCATTGATCTCAGTTAACGACCAGAGGAATCAGTTTGTCGGTTCAATGTACTGCTGTCTGGTTTTGCTTAGTGCAGTAAAGTGCGTTAATTATCTGCAGAGGTCTATTTTTGGTCCTTTCTACCATTAGATACCATTTATCTGTTGGATAAATAAAACATTACTAATTCAGTAAATTCCTGCAGGATTCTTGTGTCATGTAAAAATAAAATGTTGACAACAACAACCCTTATTTAATATTTACCTTATGACAAACAAAATAATCCAGAACAACCTAGCAACCACCTATAAACACCCTACCAATCACCCAGAACGCCATAGGAACCACTGTATAAACTACTCAGGGTTAGCCTAATAAATTTACAATAAAACGTAATATGATATAAAACACAACCATGCCTGTTTTCGTTTTCATTTTAAAAAATGTTTAAACTTATTAATAATATGTGTTTCAGGCAAAACATTCATACTGATTATCTTCACTGTATGTATATTTATAACAAAATGAAATTTGATATAAAACACAACCCTGCTTCTTTTCATTTTCATTTTAAAAATGTTAGTTGCATTAAAATGTTAATTTTAATGAACAATAATAGCCATTATAAAGTATATGTAAGAAGCTTATACAATAGGAGACAAGCAAACAATTAAGTAAAAAGTACAAAGGTAGTGCTCTAAATATCAATGTCTGAAACTTAACTTTGCCCTCAGCCAAAACAATTTCCCCGTGAACAATACTATATTTATGAGACCAAAGTTTGCCTATTAGATATACTCAAAGTGAATTATATCTCATTTATCAACTGCAGAGACATCAAAGCCAGCGGCAAAATTAAGTTTGTAAGTGTGCGCTCGGTGATCGCCTGGATCTCACGTAGCTGAAATCGCCGGAGCAGGTGTTCAAATAAGTGCTATCATTATAAATAGATCGCATATTTGAAGTTTAAACAGCTACATTCTTACCTGAAAAAGTCTTAAATCTACATTTCGTGACACAACAACAGTAGTATTTTGAAAATTATTTGGGTTTTCTCCTCTACCATTGCCACTCTCTGGTTTGTGCATAATGCATTCTGGGTTATATGGCCGTCTCAAGTCCGCACAAGTCACCTCTCAATGCATCCTCAATATAAGGGGCGGAGCAAGAACACATCTGGGGATTTGAACTGTCTTTGGCTAGATGTAAACTATGAATTGAAACAATACTTGGGCAGCTACTGATAATGTTTCACAAGAATGCATATTGAGAAATGGACCCAGTCTTGCAGTCTGTACTAATGAGCTAATGAATTGAATCAGGTGTGTTAGATGAGGGAGACATACAAAATGTGCAGTTCTGGGGTACTCCAGGGTAGATTTGAGAGCCTTTGGTTGAATGTATGATGCCAAGTTTTTCTCTGTAACCATTTACAAAGTTACAAAGAAGTATATGATGCCTACTGTTGAGTCTGTTCAGACTTTAAAAGTCCCTAAGTCCCTAGTTTATCTGTATTATCTGGATCTAGATTTTCATTAGGACTCCCATTTTAGCATCCTTTTATGTCTAGCACCCTGACAATGACTGAATTGAAACTGTCCACCCTTGGGACGCCAGATAATTGCTAGATTACTTCGAGAGGATGATGTGGCCTAGTAGTTAAAGATCTGAGCTGCTAAACCCACACTACTCCTGTGGAAGAAACTGTATAAAAAGTAATTTCATTCTTTTATTATTTACGAATTTTATTCTCATGTTTTTATTTGCATATAAAAAACTTGCTTTTAAGGACAAGATGCCCACTGAAATATGAATGTACCAAATACATCTAAATGAACCAAAAACAGGACATGATGTCACAAGATGTGACCCTAAAAAGGACAGAATGCTCAAACATACCTGTTTTTTCTTGTCATAGTCGCGAAGTTGCCCACTACAGTCATCATAACCGCGTCTTCTTGCAGCAGATCTTTGTTTGTGTGTGTAACAGGAATTCCTGGTGCTGTTTTGGCTCCTTTACACATTGTCTAAGCTCTTTGTGAGTTCTCAGCTTGTATAAAAAAAAAAACAAACATCATATGTACGCACATACAACAAGCGCATTTAGCCCAGCACACAGCATTGTTTTGGATGGTCAGTAAGTTCCGTCACAAAATATACGCCATAAAAGCCATTTTGTATCTTTAGGTTAGGTTAATTTTCTTTTTTGGTCCAGACCAAAAGAACCAAGAGAACCGAACTACAAGTGTGAACACCCTAAGTGTGTTGAAAAACAGATGCAGATGGAGGGAACAAGTACTAGACAGCTGTTTTAATATTATATTTAACCTTAACTCAAGCAACAAGCTAAGCAACTAGTAACAGGGGAAGAGGTTGCTTACTTGCACATATGAGGAAGAGGAACAAATTATATTAGAGAAAAAAATATCGAATCAAATCATGCTAATGTTTGATAAGGGTTCTCTCCGCTGTGATGAAAAGCATATCAAATGAAATTGTCTGGAGCAGGATTACTGCTCCTGGAGGGCTACTGGTTACTGCTGTGCAGTAGGTTAGATCCTGTTTGACTCAGAGTGGGGGCCACCTAAGGATAATGTTAGATTGGGATTGGGCCTCAGGTGTCTGTATGGGGCAAACAATAAGTCATTTCAATTACAACGGGTAACAAAGGTATGTAGAGGTAATTTCTACAACAATCCCCGTCTCCCACTATGACTACGTCTGTAACCCCTCATGTCTACACTGACTACATCAGGTAAACCCAGATGCCTAAGACTAGAAATAATAGTACTCTGACCATATAAGATGCCTTAGAATAATAGCTACTCTGACTACGTTGGTAACCCTGGACGCCTAAGAGCCTCATCGTCGGATGATGTCTTGCCCCCTATGAACACTATCACTTGGGAATAAGATCTCTAGTGTTCCACTAACCTGCTGCGCCGCAGTAACCAGACAGACTCCAGATGATGACTTTGAATATGCTGCAGTCACGGCCAGGAGGATCACAGACCAATTTTAGAGAATTCCCCCTGACCAAAGGTTTACAACAGTTTTTATAGAATATATTTTTATAGAAGTGTATGGCAAAAGTGACATGATTCATTACATTATTTTCACTAATATGTTTGGTTCTTCATATGTATAATTCTGTTACTAGGTAAAAGCAAATTTGGATTCAGCTTTTTGCTGATGAAGTCATGAAGTTAAATATATATCTTGTTATATTCAGACAGCATCTTGTTTTGTTTTATCTTTCTGTAATATTCAGACACACTTTGGCCAAGTGTTGGGTATATTTAGTTTTCAAAAGCATACAAATGTTAATTCAAATGTTAATCCTGCAAGAAAAAGGAATGTTACTTATGATTCATTAAAAAATTCCTTAACATCTCTCATCACCTTCAAGATTAGGCACCAAAACTACCATTGTCTTTCTATTTGTTCTCATTTTCATCTGTTTTTGATTTATAATTTTGTACTGAGCAATTCTGGAACTGTGGCATTTCTTATGTTTCTGTCTCCCTAGTGCAAATTACTTTCACCCCCGGTTTCACAGACAAGGCTTAAGCCTAGTTCCAGACTAAAATGCATATTTGAGCTGTTTTAACTGAAAGCAACTTGCACTGACATATCTTATAATATGTCAGTGCCATTGTTTTGTCTCAAGATGCACACCAGTAATGTTTTTTCTAAGGCACATTCATAAAAAAGCTACTTAAATGTCCTATTTGAAGGCCTAATCCTGGCTTAATCTAAGCCCTGTCTGTGAAACCAGGCCTTAAAGGGTTAGTTCACCCAAAAATGAAAATTCTGTCATTCAGTACTAAAGACATCGTTAAAACAATCGACGTGACTGCAGTGGTTCAACCTTAATTTTATGAAGCGACGAGAATACTTTTTGTTCGCAAAAACAAAACAAAAATAATGACTTTATTCAACAATATCTTCTCTTTTGTGTCATTCTCATACCTTGTTTACGTCCAGCGCTTCCAGGTTCTACGTCAAAACGCCGACTCGTTATTGGCCGGCTCCTGTGTTAGCATCATACGCATACATCGTGCTGCTCACGTGTGTAGCTTTGGCCAATACTGAGCCGGCATTCGGACGTAAACACAGAAGCTTTCACTGTGCTTACTGTGTCAACTGCGTAAGGATAATGACAGGAAAGAGAAGAGATTGTTGATTAAAGTCGTTATTTTTGTTTTGTTTTTGCACACAAAAAGTATTCTCGCCGCTTCATAAAATTAAGGTTGAACCACTGCAGTCATGTCGACTGTTTTAATAATGTCTTTAGTACCTTTCTGGACCTTGGCTTGCTTAGCTGGGGACACTTGACAATTGATATTCAACAGTGTTTTCATCTGCCTGCATTGACACCATTGTATGCGAACTGAACTGAGCTGGATGATGACATCACTGTTTACTCCAGTGCTGATATAGATAAATTAACTAAATTAATAACTATTGATTCTTACATCGGAATGAATCAATACTGAATTTACTTAAGATGGACAATGACACCATTTTCTTTAAGTGCTGCTGTGCAGCCAAAATTATATACCAGTTATGCATTGTTAAAAGCGCTATATAAATAAAGGTGACTTGACTTGACTTGAAAGTGGTGATTATATTGCTATGGACGAGTCATATACCTCTCGAATTTCATCATATTTCATCATATTTCATCATATTTTCAAAATAATTTAATTTGTATTCCGAAGATGAACGAAGGTCTTACGGGTGTGGAACGACATGAAGATGAGTAATGACAGAAATTTTACTTTTGTGTGAACTAACCCTTAAATGTACTGTTCTACATTTGTATTACTTTGGATAATGATCTCCTGGATCATGGCTCCACAAAATCCCTAGGCACGCATCTTTAGGAACCACCCCTTGTTGTTCCTAAATTATCCTTTGTTAAGCAACATTATGACTAAAAACAGTAGCCCTAGTAGTCATCTCGCACTTTGTGGGGTCGTAATGGTCAGCTTGCACTGTATACCCTGGTATTCAGCTTCTTATGCAGTCTGCTGCTAAATAATAAATCTAAATTTAAAGTTACTTTGATTGAAGCATCTGAAAAATTACTACTTGTTAGTTCGTTGAGGTCATATGTTTGGTCAGGGAAGAGCAGGGAATAATTTACTTGAGTATCTCCAAACCATGATCAGAAGTGAGTTCAACTAGCTTTTAATCTAGACGTGTCCAGTCCTGCTTCTGGAGGGCTACTGTACTGCAGTTTAGCTCCAACCAATTAAACTCACTTGAACCAGGTTTTCAGGCACAATAGATACTTCCAAGCGGGTGTGCTGGGGCAAGTTGGAGCTAAACTCTGCAGGACGTTGGCCATCCAGGAGTAGGTTGACAATCCTGTTTTAATCAAACTGAAAATTGTTCCCTCTATAAATAGGGGTGTCCAGTCCTGCTCCTGGAGGGCTTCCTTCTAGCAGTTTAACTCTAACCCTAATTAAGAACAATTAAACCAGCTAATCAAGGTCTTCTTCATGGATCAGTAGAAATATCCAAGATGGTGTGTTGGAGCTGAACTCAGAGCTACAATTTCTTATGGGTTTTTAGAATGGTGGCTTATGTGCAAAATGAGTTGTCTACAAATAATCAGTTAAATATTAAGACTAAGACAGTTGTTATATTCATTGTGTTAGGTGTCACATAACGTTGTAGTATTAAATCGCATTACGAAGAGGAATGAGGAAAAAGGCTTTAATAACAAAACCCAGGAGATAACCACTTCAGACTCATGAAACATTGACGAGAACAGACAGAGAATGATGGAGATCACAGGGTATAAATAACAAGGAGAACTGAGATAATGAACAGGTGAATGTAATGACATACTGGGAAAGTGGGTCAAAAAAGGCATAGGGAAGACAGAACCTAAACACAATGAAAGCTAAGACAAAACAAAGCATACAGGTTACAGTAGGCTAGTTTTAGTCCTATTTTAGCAACTTGTTGCTAACACAGGGGTGTCCAAACTTTTTTAAAAGGGGGCCAGATTCGATGTTGTGGACACATCTGGGGGGCCAGTTCCTTTTCTATTATATATATATATATATATATATATATACACATACATACATGACAGATTTGACAAAGGCTTGAGCTGACAGTAGAGTAGCTTGAGATGGGACAGAGATTTATTATTTATTACACAAACAATATCTGTAAAACTTTTAACAACTTCGTTTTTAAAGGGTGAAATTTAAATAATGTTACTGAGATAGAACTCTACTCTTATTTAAATTAAAAAGTACTCTAATTAGATCACCACAGGTAAAACCACGCATGGCACCTCACTACATGGTAAAAAAGTAAAAATATTGTTTCTATATTTAGAATGGCTTCATGGTATTTAGTCTATAAACACATTTAATATAAATACGAATGCACAAAACTGCAAGTTTATGACAAAAAATAGTCTGTAATTTGGCCTTTATTACTCATTTAATACATGTCTACATTAAAAATTAAAATAAAATGAGATATTAACCTACATTTCTGACAAAATACCACGGTTACAGTTAGTGTTACCACAGTAAATCCATGATAAATGTTGTTGAATTGTTGGTTGAAAAGTATTCTAACTGGATCGGCTCAATATTTCTCCTGATTTGCACGTTAGTGTTGTGGATTAAGTCAGCGCTGTTTCAACTGGCTTTAAACTAAATTAAATCACAGAGAGATTTGCAGCTTGTACCTGAGACCTCTACGCCGAACTCGAACACTTCTCACTGGCTGTTTAGTGGTCGTGTGATCAAGAAACTCAACAAGTAAACACATTTGTGAGCTTGTGCGGTGCGCAATGCGCAGTGCGCAAAAGTAGCGTTGTTTCGTTTCGCGTTGTTTCCCTGGCCTAAAATCTAGTACTGCCACCTTGTGTTGACATTGTGAAACTGCACAATTTGTAAATTATGCATGGCGGGCCACATATTTTAATAGACAAGCTGCGGGCCGTTTGAAATTCATCCGTGGGCCGTAGTTTGGACACCCCTGTGCTAACACATACGCATCAGTAGGCTATTGGCATTTGACACATGACTGTGTACAATTTATGTTGTGAAATAAAATGTGAAAAGTCTAATGTAAACAATTGACCAGTTTACTTATAAATCAAAAACAGTCATTCTAAAAACCAATAGGCAAATGCACAGCTTGAAAATACTAATTCTTTTTTTGGGGATTTGAGTATTACAAATTAGACAGCTCATTATTTATTTTAATGGATTTTATCGGTTAGTCATTTTATCCCTCAAAAGTAGAACTGATGATAACAATGGTAACAATGTTGTGAATCAAAGATTTGCTATAGTGGTTGCATTATTTGCTGTGTTCTTTTGAGTGTGTGCCAATGTTATTGGTGAATTAATGTCAGGAATCCCCAGAGCTAAGAGGGGTGTTACTGCGGATCATTCAGCTTGGCCTTGTTTTAAACACGGATATTTAAGTAATATCCTGTTACACCTGGAAATATATTGTATTACAGAGGAAAAATATATTGTGAACATGGTTAAATGTTGAGTTTTGTGCAAGCCTTCTTTAATTGCATAGTTGGTGCAATGCCATTTTACTATAGCATTGGTGGAAATGTCATTGATTTTGCACAGCAGGGTTTTAGATTCATGTGTGTCATTCATTAGTGGTTTGTATCCAGGCAAAGCACCAAATTATGTAAGACAGTTTTTCTTGTAAAATGGTAATTGAATAGTTAACCATAATGTGGCCAAAGTTTTTAATTGCCAACCCAAAGCAAGCAATTGTGCTTTCACTCAAATTAAATATTTCCATGCTGATATAGGGCCTTTTAGTAAATCAAGAAGAAATCAAGTCAAAGTAAATTTAAGAACTTTGCGCACATTTTTATTTTTAATGAAAGTAACAAAATGTATGGTGGCCCTGAACCGCATGGTGGTGGTGGGGGGAATAAGAAAACTTGTGGTAGGGAAAAAAAAGAAAACTTATATTTTCTCACTACTGCTGGACCACTGAAGACCTTGAATTTTGTGCGTCTTTTATTAAACTTGATATATAATAATGAGTTATGTTGAAATAACGACTTAATATCTCGAAATAACGTGTTATGTTGAAATAACAAGTTATGTTGAAATAACAAGATATGTCAAAATAACGGCTTAATTTCTCGAAATAACGAGATGTCGAAATAATGAGATATTACGTTGAATAACGAGTTATGTCGAAATAACGACTTATGTCGAAATAATGAGATATGTCAAAATAACGGCTTAATATCTCGAAATAACAAGATATTATGTCAAAATAACGAGATATGTTGAAATAACGAGTTATGTCGAAATAACAACTTATGTCGAAATAATGAGATATTATGTCGAAATAACGGCTTAATATCTCGAAATAACTAGATATTATGTCGAAATAACGAGATATGTTGAAATAACGAGTTATGTCGAAATAACGAGATATGTCGAAATAACGGCTTAATATCTCGAAATAACAAGATATTATGTCAAAATAACGGCTTAATATTTCGAAATAACAAGATATTATGTCAAAATAACGAGATATGTTGAAATAACGAGTTATGTCGAAATAACGACTTATGTCGAAATAATGAGATATTATGTCGAAATAATGAGATATTATGTCGAAATAATGGCTTAATATCTCGAAATAACTAGATATTATGTCGAAATAACGAGATATTATGTTGAAATAACGAGTTATGTCGAAATAACGAGATATGTCGAAATAACGGCTTAATATCTCAAAATAACGAGATATTATGTCGAAATAATGAGATATTACGTTGAAATAACGAGTTATGTCGAAATAACGAGATATGTCAAAATAACGGCTTAATATCTCGAAATAACTAGATATTATGTCGAAATAACAAGATATTATGTTGAAATAACGAGTTATGTCGAAATAACGAGATATGTCGAAATAACGGCTTAATATCTCGAAATAACGAGATATTATCTCGAAATAACGAGATATTACGTTGAAATAAAGAGTTATGTCGAAATAACGAGATAAGTCGAAAAACGGCTTAATATTTCGAAATAACGAGTTAAGTTCCCCCCCCCCCAAGTTTTTTTTTTTTTTTCCCCACCATGGGGTTCAGGGCAACTGTAAAAATGAGAATTAGTTCTACAGCTATAAAATGTTGTAGTGGTGGTTTTACACTAAATTTTATAGGTTTGGTGAACATTAGGAGTCTTATAGGGATCTTTACTTTGCTCTAGAAGAACTACTGTCCATTTGGATAAGGTTGTGTCTGCTAAATGACCTCACAACTTCATGCCAAGATCTAAACTGTTCATAATCTGTTAAAGGGATAGTTAAATAAAAAATGACAGATCTTTCATCATTTATTCACCCTTATGTCATTCCAAACTTATATGTCTTTCTTTCTTCTGCAGAACACAAAAGAAGAATGTTGATAACCAAACAGTTTTGGTTACCATTGACTTTAGTTATGGAAAAAATGGAGACATATCTCAAAATATGTTCTCTTATGTTCCACAGATGAAAGAAAGTCTTACAGGTTTGAAATAAAATGAGGGAGAGTAAATGATTTTAGCTGTACAGCTTGCACTATTTAATGTGCAATTGACATATAGCAGGAAATACCACAGCAGAATGTCAAATTAATTTATGCAATATGATAACAACAGTTGAGCAGAAAGGTTGGAACAACAGTTTTAGATGACAAAGTCAGATTCTTGAAATCAGTGCAACTGAAATCTGAAGCAGTTGGAGAAAATGCAAGTGTTTTTGAATAGTAGAATCGGTTGCACTATTTTACAGTATGTGCACTTACAGTGTACTTACCTAAGAAAGTACTGGTTAATATAAGGTAACTACATGGGTTAAGGTTAGGTTTAGGGGTAGGTTCAGGGTTATTACCTAGTTATTACCCAGTTATTGTAATAACTATAATAAGTACATAGTATGTACATGGGGAACAGGACTGTAAAATACAATGCTACCGTAGAATCAATGGCCTTGAATGTATTTGTCAACAAAGGAAGTTATACTAGACATGGGTATAATCATTTCTAGCAGTGATCTTGACATTTACATAAGTTGATATAGTTACATATTTAAGTACCAAATCTAACCAGCAAAATCTTGGAAATTGCGTTGTTTATATTATTCTAAATGGCATTTTGATAATAGCAGGCTTTGTTATTTTGTGGTACATTTTATTTTTTAAGATCTGGACTGCAGGCAGGCCAATTCAGCACCTGGACTCTTCTACGACGAAGCTATGCTGTTGTAATAGCTGCAGTATGTGGTTTTGCATTGTCCTGCTAAAATACACAAGGCCTTCCCTGAAATAGACGTCGTCTGGAGGGGAGCATATGTTGCTCTAAAACCTTTATATACCTTTCAGCATTCATAGTGCCTTCCAAAACATGCAAGCTGCCCATACCGAATGCACTTATGCACCCCCATACCATCAGAGATGCTGGCTTTTGAACTGAACGCTGATAACACGCTAAAAGGTCTCCCTCCTCTCTAGCCTGGAGGACACGCCGTCCGTGATTTCCAACAAGAATGTCAAATTTGGACTCGTCTGACCATAGAACACTTTTCCACTTCGAAACAGTCCATTTTAAATGAGCCTTGGCCCACAGGACACGACGGTGCTTCTGGACCATGTTCACATATGGCTTCCTTTTTGCATGATAGAGCTTTAGTTGGCATCTGCAGATGGCACAGCGGAGTGTGTTTACCGACAGTGGCTTCTGGAAGTATTCTGGAAGTAAAATTTCTCAGTTTAAACATTCGTTATGTTATCTACGTTCTATTGTGAATAAAATATTGGCTCACGTGATTTGAAAGTCTTTTAGTTTTCATTTTATTCAAATTTAAAAAACTTCCCAACATTTCCGGAATTCGGGTTGTAGATTTTTACTATGTGGTTGCTTAGGTATTCTAAGTGGTTTCAGTGGTATGGTTGCTAGGGTGTTTTGGGAGGTTGCTATGACATATAGTTTCTTATATAAGTCCATAAGTTGAGTCTGGTGTGTAGTTTACTAGTTTTAAAAAAAGCCTAATGAGAGCATGTCCTTTTGTAATTCTGTTCCAGTTAAGGACAAATCATAAAAGTACTATTCAGTTTCTCACATTCCAAAATGGACATCTGGTATTTTCACTGTCACAGTGCTTGAAATCAGTGAATGGGAACAATTGTTTTGGGAAATGGGAAAAATGGGTGTAAAATGGCTCTGTACAGCCATTGTAATGTAAACTTATTTAAAGCACTTGTAGACTGAGGACATTAAGACATTTCTGCTTTTCTGTGCCAGAGTAGCTCCATAATGACTTGAGAGAGCTCATTAGGAGAACACAGACTAAATTGTGGTCTTAAAAATGGCCCTCGGGGATAATGTCTGCTAGATAGTCTGCTAGACACCATGTACATAATACACACAAAAGAATTTTGCAAGGCCTATAGCGGGGAGAAACTACACTGAAGCAATTGTGCGACAAAGCTACTATACTCATTTCTTTTTCTTAAAGTAGATTGTTACAGAGATTATTTCATTCTGGTGTAATTTAAGAAGGACATCAGGATGGAAGGAGAGATGTCTGTTGAAGGACCCTGATTTAACTTTGGATTCTTAAAATAACTCAGAAAGACATAGGAGCTTACAGTATGTAGGTTATATAAGTGCTGACAGAACTGCAATCTTTGTGTTGTGACCTTTTGGCATCTACCATGATACAGGTTGTGCAGAACCCATAGCTGATGTGAGCGTGTTCAGCATACAGGTCTGTTTTGTCTACTGAGAAAAATGTCAGATGTAAATAGTCTTTGTAGAAGCAAAAATATTCAGTTCTGCTTTATCGTAAATAGTCCATTCAGAGACCATTGCTATTTTTGTCTGAGCATTAGGGGAAGGAGTAAAGGTTGTTTTTAGTAATGAATGACCATGATTTTAACGGTAAAAGACTGTAAAAATGCTACAGTGAAAAACAGTTTACAGAAAGTTTCCGTACAATATACGGTGAATAACTGTAATACATCTAATGGTACATTTAATGTAATTTTATGGTAAAATACTGTTAAATTTACAGTTTTTGTAAGTGAAAAATAACAAGTCATTGTATAATTTACAGTGAAAAACCGTAAACTGACATTCCCACAATTCCACTTTACATTTGATGTATTTTCGTTGAAATAACTCTTAGGGTTTTATGTCACATCTAATGTTGTTACATTAATGTTTATTGCATTTTTTAAATTTCATATGTGTTACCATGATGGTGTTTAGTGTTTGTGTGAATGACACTGTGTGCACCTTCTATATATTAGTATTGTCTTTCTCAGCTTGAAAAGCTTCTTGTGATGAACTTTGATTCATCATGTGACTCTCATCACTACTGTTATTGGTGGTTATCAGTGTATTACAAAGGTACAAAACAGATATTAGTACTTCAATAGGTTGGTAAATTAACATTATATCAGTTAATGAAATACGTTTTTTTTTACCGTAAATTTAACGGAATTTTTTTTTTATGTTGCTACCGTATTTTTTACGGTAAAGTTCTGGCAACCACAGCTGCCATTTTTTTTTTACCGTAAATTTAAGGGGATTTTTTTACAGTGTATATAATATATATATATACACATATATACACATATATATAATGTGTGTGTGTGTGTGTGTGTGTTTTGACCCAAACAGATGATTAAGTTCTTCTTAAAAAGGTTTTTCAAAACCATATGAAACCAAAATGAATACAAAAAATTACATTTCTAAGACTTCTAAGGCACACGTTTTAAACAATATTTTAAAAGATTTTCCCTTTTTTTTATTGAATGGACACTCTTATTTGTCATTGACCCTACAACAAAAGACCTTGCAATTGTTTAATCTCATCTACATATTAATGTTAGAAGAATATGTTGTAAGATTTATTTAAAGCAACTAATGTTGCTAATATGTCAAGGTACTAAGACGTTTGACAATTTTTTTAATGTCACTGGACAATTAATGCAATCTACACACCATGAAACCCACCATATTTGAGCGAAATTCAAATGCCAATCAATCCTAGATTTTTGAATAGAAAAAGAGCAACCACTGAAATAGGTCAGGTCATCTCCTGAGCTACTGATAAGAGCACAAAGTCTGCCACCACCTTCAGGGCAAGTGCCGAGTATGTTGAACTGACCTGTGCCGTGACTGGGCAAGCAAGAGGAAGTGTCTCTTCCATCATATCAAGGACAGATTATGGTCTGGCGAGGCCCTCAGGGCACCAGCTTCTTTGTAGATTCTCTCTCACAAAAATGAGAAATAAAGCAGTGTTTGCAAAATCTAAAGTTGCAATTACAAGAATAAACACACCATGTACATAATACATTACATAAAAAACAACAATAATATGACTAATATATAACATCAAAGCTTCAAAAAAGGTGCAGTCGCATTTATAGTTGTTGGACAAATATTCACTGGCAAAATCCAGTCATTTCAATAGCAATCCACGCGATCAGGAATTTCGCGTGACATTTCGCAAGTTAGTCATCCAAATTCGTTGCACTGACCAACAGAAAGTTACTTGGTTTGAAAGTAACTTCTGTTTGAACAGCGCTTTATGAATCGCCACATTATTGACAATAGACTTTTTTTGTCCACAAAATTTGGATGAAATTTGGTTAACATCACCAAACCTTAAGGTCCATAATTTGTCCTTGCATGTGTTGGCCAGTGTGGTTGTTTGCAAAGTACAAAAGAAGTAAATGCACATGTGCTGGTTTATTTTGTGACTCAGAGGATCTTTGGAAGTACATCCTGTTGTACAACTCTTGTGGCCTCCATGCAAAAAGATAAAATAAACCAGACCTCAGAAGCAGTTTGCGTGTCGTTGGTTGCTTGGTAACAGACCTGACAGTTGATTACCGAACTCGATGGAGTGGTTTAAGATTTCCTAACTACAGATAAGATGAGATTTTGTAAGATAGGATAAGAATCCCAAATCAAGTTAAGATTTGCTTCTGTAATATTACGAATTTGTGAAAAATCCTAAATTAAGTTATCATATCTTAAGTTAAGACCTAAGACAGAAATTTTCTGTAATACGCCCCCTGAAGCATAAATGCTGCAGACACAAATTTATGAAGTGCTAACTACATTGCAAGTTCGTTCATTGTGTGTGTGTGTGTGTGTGTGTGTGTGTGTGTGCAAACCAAGCTACCTAATAATATTGCTCGTCTGCAAATGGAAAGATACTTTAGAATGGTTATGTGGGTGTTTAAAATTGCCTCTACTAATTTGCATTGCTATCTTTTTACAGCCCCCATTTGGCGTATTTAAAAAGTCATATCATGAACGTTCACCTCACTGCAGACTCAGTGTAGCAGCAGAACCTCCAAACTGAACACCCACGCCAGTACCAAACACATTATTATTCCAGAAGATAAAGCCAGTTACAGACATGGAACATTAGAAACCATTATGCATATGCTGAATGGTAAAACATTTTGTTTCATTAAATAGTTACTTGTGCACTAAAAATAAAGGAGAATTTTCTGGGCTCAATAGTGTTGGGAAAAAAGTAGCCCAAACTACAAACTAATTACCAAAATATAGAATCTTTAAAAACAAGAGGCGATTTTTCTTTTTCTGGCAGCAAAACTCTATATATATTAATCGCATCTAATATAAAAGTTTGTTTACATAATGTGTGTGTGTGTGTGTGTGTGTATATGTGTGTATGTGTGTGTATATATATATATATATATATATATATATATACACACACACACACATATATTTTATATATGTATATATATATATATATATATATATATATATATATAATCTCCCTCTTCATTCTGTCTCTCAGTAGCCTGTCCAACAAATAACGCCTTTGTTCCGTTTGGCCATCTGGAAAGCTGGGCCCTGGCATTAAAAATGTATTGGACAGGAAATGGGTGTTTTCTTTTCTTTTTTGTCTGTCCAATGTAAAATAGAGTGCCTCCTCTGAGATTATTTAGACGGGGCTATTATTCATAGATTTGTAAAGCACATGTACTGACAGCCAATCCAATATTTTAAAAAATATGTCAACACAAATCTAAATGAATTCAAATACAATTCACACATACTGCAGAAGATGAGTTAACAGAATGTCTTTATTGTTTGAAAGCAGTGTTTGCTTACTTTTAACACAATTTTTTCCCAATAACCCATGTGGCACGTAAACGTTAGGCCCAGTTCCTGTTAGTAGATTGTTACATGCTCAAGTACAAAATCCATTTCCCAACTGCTTGAGCCAAGAAGATTGACATGATAGGACACATTTACAGCTTAGTGGAGTAAAACGTACTTAAGTACCTAAGATCCAAGCTCCCATGAGTTTCATCAATGAATTTAACAGTGAATAGAACAGTTGAGGTAAGCTAAGTTTCAGCAGGGCACACACCCTCATATGGCTCAAAGGGCAAAACTTAAAATACATAGTTTCTCAGTCAAAATCAGTTTTAAATACCAATTACATATCACAGTCGTGCATGCCTACTTACAAACTACAACCTCACTCATTCACAATACTGAACAGCACAAAAAGGTGGAAAAAAACGAAGATAATCATCAGCACCAGCATTTAACACTTTCCTCAGCTTTACGTACACTATAAAGATGTGTTTTTCTGCCAATTAAGCAATGTTAAAAAAAAATTACAGTAATGTACGTTGGTCCTTCTACAACCGCATGCCAAGATAATTTGAAACTTCCATCCAGGAATTTAATTTCACTCAACATAAATGATAAGTCTGCATTGTTACACATCAGCCATGATTGAAAATTCCTAAAAAGCCTATTTTGTGAGGTTAAGTTTGAGTTTGGGGGATAAATTAAATAATCCTTAGACTCTAAACTTGTCCTTGATAAAATTATGTCCTTAGCCTTTTTTTAATACTGATAAAGGCACTCATTGGCTTAAAGTGTGAAAAAGTGAAAGTGAAGTGACCAAGTATGGTGACCCATACTAGGAATTTATGCTCTGCATTTAACCCATCCAAGTGTACACACACAGCAGTGAACACACACACACCGTGAACACACACCCGGAGCAGTGGGCAGCCATTGAGCAGTTAGGGGTACGGTGCCTTGCTCAAGGGTCTCACCTCAGTCGTGGTATTGAGGGTGGAGAGAGCGCTGGACATTCACTCCCCTCACCAACAATCCCTGCCGGACCTGAGACTCTCTATCCATTAGGCCACTATTGCAGCATGGTAATATGGAAAATATGGTAATGGTAATTTTTCAATACTGAAGATGCTCAAATGAGGGCACACATTTCCTTTGCTATCAGGGCAAACTGGTCAAGAGCACTCCAAGGTCACAGTTCACCCCAAAATGTAAAGAAAAAAGGCATTTATTATGACCATTAACACTTCTGAAATTAAGCATTGAAGTATTTATGCAGCATTTGTCGTACCACCTTTCATTTGTATTCCCCCCCCAAAACACATTAAGAAGATAAGAATATAAGGGAAAATGTTTTTTTTCTTCTTTTCATTGGGGTCAAACATGAGCTGGTTGTTTCTGTCAACCATTAAATAGCCTCCAGTAGGTCTTGTCACTGGAGTGTGGCATAAATGTGATACATTAATGCACAAAACAGTCTACGCAAGTGTGTACACAACCACTTGTAGCTAAAAATCTGTCAACGCATTTCATAATCAGTTCCAAATACATATTATCAGTGTTGCAACAGAAGTCACCATAGCGCAAGTTATTTAATTCTACATTCAGAAAAATGACTGTAGAATTAGATAATGGAACAGTTTGAGTTAAACTGTCGACATGTTTATAGCTAGCTATCTGAATACCAACACACCTGCTTTAGATGGCAGAAACATTTAAAGGCAACTCCACTTTCCCCTTAAAGAGAGAAAAATGTAAATTCCGTCATCATTTACATACCCTCATGTCATTCCAAACCCATAAGTCAAGCCTGAGAGATTTCTGTCCCTTCATTGAAAGTTCAAAACTTGGACTACTAAGGTAAACCAAAACTTGTTTCAAAAAGTTCAAGCGCAAACCAATAAGGTTTGTTCTCGGCTGTCAAGAAAGTACCACTGAGCTTCCGTTTATATTTGCCGTGTTTGAAGCGTTAATGTTTGGTTGAATGGACTTTCAGTGGAGGGAATCTCCCAAGTTTCTCTCAGAAATCAAGAAATCTCTTCTGAGTTTCAAAGATAAACAAAAGTAATCGTAATTGATGAAAGAATTTTCATTTTTGGTCAAATAATCCCTTTAAGTACTGAGGTTTCTGGCTTAAGTCAACATTATAGTGCATCTTTCCTACCACTCATACCCATTAAAACTATCTGTCAGTGATGCTATATTAAAACTAAGCTGGAGTGCATGTGGTACAGCTAGCACCTACAAGATTTAAACCTAATTTCCTGTGTGCATTTTAACACACACACGCGCACACACACACACACACACACACACCTAATAATAAGTCAAGAAAACCAGTTACTGGGCAGACCACAAAATGGCTGCCACTACATTCAAAGAACCCAAGATTCTTGTGGAAACAGTAACGAAACTGGTGATTGAATATTTACACGTTCCAGACCAGGTGTCCAGCACCTTAGAAGGCAAAAAAAATGTTTATCGTATGATTGGTGCCCCATTCCACCACTGTGTACCATCAAATGACTGATTCTCAAACACATACAAAATAACACAAATGATAATTAAAGATGCTGCCACAGGAGTCACCCAGAACACTATCGCACTTCTTTCGTTGACACACAAACCATTCACTCCCTCTTCTACGGAATTTGGTCCTCGACGTCTTCAAGAGTCTATCATCCATTTTTGTGGAAGTCTTCAAACTGGACATGGTCACTCAACCAAAGACTTCCCAATCCAAACATGACAAAACACTGCATCATGTACGACATTTTGTTTCTCAGTAGAGGCTCCGTTTCATTGAACATTAATAATAATAATAATAATAATAAATAAAAGTAGAAACATACTCACAATAATACATGAACTGCAGCCTTCACTTTAAACCGGTCTCAAATTTATGAAACGGGTTTTTAAACAGTGGCTGTACAGCATTTACATTCAATGCCCTTTTCCCTTTTACAGGCTAAACCTGTTTGTACACTGATTTTTATATGTTCAAACACTGCAAGAACGATTTTCACATTATTCCTTTTTCTACTTTCTCAAAACTCCCAAAAAAAATCAGTATTCAAGACAAAATGAATAAAAATATGCCAAATGATCAAAGCATTGCTCTCGTTTTCTGATTTCCCATTTAAAAGTTCTTAAGACATTGATTGAAGCAGTCTCTTCCCCTATTTTTACATGAAGTGAACAAATAGCTCCAAGGTTCAAGGGTCCAGCTGCTGGTAGATGCAGGTTATATAGGTCACATGACACCTGAGCCCCTCCATCACCCCCGGTACTTCTACAGAAAGTCACAACAAGCTTCCAGTGAGTGCATACATGAGGATGGGTACACATGAAAGTCTTTTTCAACAGTCCCTTGGCAACAAAAGGGTAGGGTCTTGGTAGCAGTTGAGGGTCAAGCATATAGACACCAAAGAGAGGCCCAGCTTTGGGGGTGGGGCATCACCTCACAACCCACAGTATTATCATGCTAATCACAGGATTGCTGTCCTGTTCCTGTGGGGATAAGCGGAGTTGCCCCTGGCAACACTTCCACTTAGTTTTCCCTCTTCGGCTCCTGCCCCTCTTTCGCACAATAGCCAACCCGCATGCGCAGCGTGCCGCTCTTGTGCAAGTGCCAGAGTTGCAGGAACTCCTCAGGCATGGCGTGAAATCTCGAGGATGGGAGAATGTTGTCATAATAGTGGTGGCTGACCGGTCGCTCATCCAGCCCCACCGCAAATGGCCAAAAACCGTAAGTGGTTACCTCTTCACACAAGCCAAGAGCAAGGCTTACCAGGAACAACCCCGTGGATAGCCGTTTGCCATGGACGCCGTGGTTCTTCCAGAATCGACCGACATTTTTAAGAAAGTCTGGGTTAGCAAAGAGGACAGTCTGGTTGGAGGCGGAGTCTGCAAGGGCATGGTATGCCCGCAGGGAGGGGTCAGTGCCGGGCTTCATAGAGAATGCTGGTATGTAGATGTAGCTGGAACCATATGCCTTCATGCTCTCTACGAAGGATTTGCGAGACCAAAGGAGGTTCTGAAAGCTGATGGGGAAAAAGAGGAATGATAAGATAAGTCAAAATATTCAAAGGATATTGGATAACAACAAGATAAAATGATCCTAAATAATAATTAATAATAAAATAAATAATAATAAATCATAATTAATAAATAATTTCACAACTTTGGTTCGTGTGGATGCCATTTTTAATTTTTTTAATGTCCCTGCCAGGGTTTCATGTTTGAAAACTATCCTTTCTGAAACAGAATGGTTTCATTTAAAGATTTTTTTTTTTTACTACTGTGGCCACAATGGATGTTATGAATTCTGTGATGTCATACAGAAAAAAAAATGTTGACCCCTTGATATAATCTAATGGCTCATTTCCACCGAGTAGTACGCTTCAGTACAGTACAGTACGATTCAGGGCGGCAAACCCTGATCCGGCTTGCATTTCCACTGCCAACAGTACCCTAACTTGATAGGTGTGGTGTATGCCGGAAAGTAGCGATCAACGTCATGCTCATGTGAAGGAGAAAGTGAAAGTAAACAACAATGGAGGACATACAGCATCTTTGTTTGAGCAAAGGCTGAAGGCTGCAAAAGGAAAAACAGCTGAAAAATACACATTGTGTTGAAACTGTATTGTGTTGTCATTCCCTTTGTAGCACGTGCAAGTGATTATTTTCTGTCAGCCAATCAACATTCTGCAGTGAGTGTAGCTACACCCTTTTGGTACCGGTACTATTGGTACTATTGTGCTAGGTACCCCAGTTCGGAATTAGGGTACCATTCACAACTTCTGACAATGGAAGCAGCAAAAATTGCGTACTGTACTGAACCGTACCACTCAGTTGAAACGAGCCATAACTATCAGTCCATGAGCTCTTTATTTATACTGTAGCTTGTTAAACATCCGGTCATTTCGATTATGGCAAAAATGATGATGATGATGATTATTTTTGGCCAATATTGAAATCACGATTATTGGTGGGCGATATGATCTTATTTCACGATATGAGTAATTTTAAATATCATTGAAGTTTCATAATTATCGATACTTCAGCAAAAACTAATACTAGGTTAGCTAATGTAAGAAAAAGGTCCTCAATTACATAAGACAAGTAAGCAATTGGCAGTAACAGTCAGCAATACAATAAGAACAAAGAAATTAATTAACCAAAACAGACAAATAAATAGGTACAATAGAACGAAAATACAAATTAATTAAACAGTGTGTTAAGTTTTTTCAGGAAGATGCACTAACAGTGGTATTCAGATAAGTATTACCGTACAATAAAAAAAATTGAATAATCAAATGTAAAATAACTGCAAACATTTACTATAAACATTAAATGTAGATTAATCCTTATTAAAGCTTCTTAAGTTATTCAGTCAAGATCAGTAATTGATTTTCCTTTGTCATTTGTTGTTTGATTATCATTAATGACAGACTGCAGCAGGTTTATTAGGCTGCTATCACTTACTTTAAGTGCTAATGCACGGATCCAATATACTGTTACACACGTTTTCTTTCTCAACTGTGTACGTTTACTTACGACATAACCCACTGTGTTTACATGAATACTCTCCAAAAAGGCATTTTGACATTTTTGTGTGTATGCGTTTAGGCACGTATCTGCTCATTTGCTTATCCATGATTGGCTCCGACACACAGAAAACTGCCTGGGAAAGTGTCTCTTTTGCAGCTTAATGCACTTTTAATAACACTGTTTAATATCAAAGATGTCTCACAGTTTAGCAACAGTTGACTGCATTTCACAGCACTCACTTATTTGGCTGATTTGGATGTTAAGTTTGGGCTTTTAGGGAGGAACGAAAGCGCACCGCTGTGAAGGAAAGGAAGGTGCGCTGGACAGAATTGTTTTAACTCGATTATCTTGTTTTCATAACCGTTGGATGCCAAAATTGAAATTGAAAATCAATTACTATTAATCGCACAGCCCTAATTTCAACAAGCATATTAATAAAAATAAATAAATAATACATTTAAAATGTATGACCATGGTACTAACACCAATGCACTTGAGACTAGAGATCTCCTGCCCGCTAATGCAAGAAGTAAAAGGGATAATCCACTAAGAAAGGTCAATATCCATCCCTCAAGATGTAATCAGCGGTCTGGAGAACGGTGTCCATGCTGTTTGCCGCATGCTGCTGACTACACCAGAAACCAAAAACAGCTACAGGCGGATTCAAATCAAAGGATTATGAACTCTGTCAGACAACAGAATGAAGCTGAACAAGACATGGAAAAGTTGGAAAAACATGGTATGGTAGAGTGAGAGATGCATCATTTTACTGAAACAACTACAGAATTGCAGGTGGACAAAGACAAAAATAAAGTACCAAGTCAAAACAACAACGCAATTTATCCGACGTTTGACTTTAAAGATGAATAAATGGATTTCTGTGTGCCCATTAGTGATGTCAAAAGTATCAATACAATGTTTTTTTTTCATTTATTAACTTTAACAAATTACAAAATAATAACAAACACAAATTGCCTGACACACAACAAAGGGGATACACAAACAGAAATGTACATAAGATGACAGCAACAGAGCTTTGTACTACAAATCGCAATGTGTAATTGGACCAGAAAAACCGAGGAGAATACACATGATATCTAGACGCTTCTGGAATGTCATGTCATACCATACCACACCAGAGAATAATCACTGATAGAGGCATTGATGCTATCAAGGTATGGTGTCCATGTGCGGTTAAAAGTGTGAGTGATAATGCATGTCAAAGAGTTCCAGGGGAATAGTATCTGTAATAATTGAATGCCAGCCTTTAATGGAGGGAGCATTATCATTGACCCATGACATCAATAGATTCTTTCTTGGAGCAAAAGATAACAAGCTAAAAAGCAGTCTTTTATATTTGTTAGAAATGAGCTTACATGGAAAACCTAGAAGGAGTGACAAAGGATCCAACCCCAAAGCCAAACCCAAGATTTTTTTTAACTGAACCACAACTCTGGACCAGTAAGCCTGGATTACATGACAGTCCCATATACAATGAGTATAATCTCTTATATCAGACTAGCATTTAGGGCCGAGCGGTAAAAATCAATACAATGTTAATAATAAAATAAAAATCATAATAACAAAAGCTAAGAATTTCAATTAAACAATTAATTTCAATCATTTTGATTAAATTCAGTAATGCTGTCACCAAAGTAAAGCCAGCTGCGACAAAGGCTATGTTCACACTGCAGGTAAATGTGGCCCAACTCCGTGGGTTGAAGCGACCGCATTATTTAACCCCGGAATGCGATTTTTACCGGGATACCCCACGGAACGTGATTGGGCTAGTTTTGGACTAGTATTGAGAAACAATTGTGGGGATTTTGTGGTAAAAACCTGGCAACCCCTTTTGTATCGTTCTTTTGCGCATGCAGGTCAGTTCAGAACCATGATCTGTTCACACTGGAAATCTGAAATTGGCCACATTTAAAACAACAATGTGAACAGCTACACACCAAAAAAAAAATCAGATCTGAGCAAAAATCGGAATTGAGCATTAAGCCTCGCAGTGTGAACGTAGCCAAAAAGATTGGTGTGCACCGATTACAAAAACTATGGTAATCTCCAGGAAGCGCAGAAAGGTGCCGCTTTGGAATCTAAATCAGTGTTACCATTTACTATTGTTATTGGTATCCAGTACTGAATTGTTGGTATTGTGATTTAATAAAGTATGATCAGTGAATTTATCATATCAACCCCAAAAAAGACATACATAAATAAAGCGAGGAGAAGACTACATACCTCTTTTCAATAATGCTGGGATTTGCGCTCACAAGGTGTGTTCTAGTACCAACATCAGCGGTGTACTCTTTGGACAGAGGAGGAAGATTACATCTAGAGGTAAAGGAGATGGAGAGAGATTGAAGAAAAAGTGCTGTTGGCAGTGATGTTACTTAGTCTATGTCATGAGCAAGCGTTGTTGTTGTTAAAAACAACAAAGTCTTAAATTTAAATTTCATCGCCTAGGAGACGGACTCTTTCTTCTTTATTTGGGGCGGTCGTGGCCTAATGGATAGAGAGTCGGACTTGTAACCCAAAGGTCATGGGTTCGAGTCTCAGGTCCGGCAGGGATTGTCGGTGAGGGGAGTGACTGTCCAGCGCTCTCTCCACCCTCAATACCACGACTGAGGTGAGACCCTTGAGCAAGGCACCGTACCCCCAACTGCTCCCCGGCTGCCCACTGCTCCGGGTGTGTGTTCACGGTGTGTGTGTGTTCACTGCTGTGTGTGTACACTTGGATGGGTTAAATGCAGAGCACAAATTCCTAGTATGGGTCACCATACTTGGCCACATGTCACTTCACTTTCACTTTCATTTTATTTTCCGGTTATCTTACTCCTAAGTTAAACCCTTGTTTGAAAATCCCGCCGAAGAACCCTTTCTCGGAAAAGGACCAATCGCTCCAGCCGCACGAACTGAAACTCCTGCAGAAACACGAAACAACCACAGCACCTGAACCTATGCAAGTATAGAACCATTCTTTTCGAAGCGTTTTAAGCTCGATGTGTAAGCTGAGTTTCCTTGCTGGCTCTCAAAGATTTTAACTGTTCGTAATTTGCCATTTCTTTGATGACCTCTGTTTTCTTGACTTTACTTTCGTTCTCTATATATGTGTATTATTTGTGTATATTTAGCCGTATAGCCTCTGTATCCGTAGTTTCATATATTAAATACATTATATTCATGCTCGATTATTTCTGCTGCTCATTCAGAAAACCAAGTCACTTCTACGTTTTTGATTCTGCAAAACTGCTTTACGGTTTAATGCTAGAATAAGAAGTTAATTCTCGTGGCCAGAGAATAACGTCTTTTTATAATAGACTATGAGAAAACTGATGGTTTGCTGGACGAACTAGACCAGTCTTTCTAAATTTAACTATTAAACTAGAACTAATCCTGAACCATATATGTAATTAATTATAATCCGTTGTAATTAATTCACAATATATGTGCATAATTCCCTTTTTGGTCGATTTATATTATAATTAATCATAACGCGTTATGATTTAATTATACATATATTTCACCCATAATTTGAGCTAATGAATTAAATACCTGTAATTCGCTACGAGTGACAAAATGTTTACTGCACACGTAGGCTTACTGAGGCATACTGAGTGTCAGGATCCCAAAATTTACCCATTCTTCCTGCTGATGCTTCACGTCTTATTGCCTGTATCCACTTTTGTCTCCTTAAAGGCTGGCTTTTATGGTTCGGTAGCTTATAAAAATTTAGTTCTGGGTTTTTTAGCTTGTTTGCTGTACACCTCGTCACACAGCAGCTTTAAGGCATTGTTCTGTTTTTTGTTATAAGTCAGAAATGACAAGGAGGCAGCCTCACGCAATACAAAGTCAATGGAGATGGTTGGATTGTTTCCCCCCCCCGGTGTGGGCGTGGCCTAAATGCGCTTTGTCTCTATAAACAGCCAGACCTTGCTTTCATAATGTCTGTTTTATCACAGGTTAATGTCCAATCCTGCACCTGGAGGGCCACCTTCCAGCAGAATTTAGCTCTAGTCCTAGGCCACATCCACACGAAGCCAGAGCTTTCTTTATCTGATCTTTTTTTCTCCTAATCCAAAAAAATACCTGCGTACACACGAAACCACTGAAACCGACTCAAAACGATGTAGTATACATGCCAGACCAGTATGTGGCACTGTAATTCTGCCACACTAAAAATGGAGAAGAAGACTTGAGTCGAGGGGTCAAGACTTGGGGTGATGACATCATCGTTTCACAAAATTTACGGATTGGCTGTACACATGAAAACGCAAGGGTGTCGTTTTCAGATTTATCCACTCTGGGACCCTGTTTCAAAAAATAGGCGGTTTCAGGCTCCCAAAATGCCGGATCTGTCTGGGTGAAACACCGATACGATACAAAATTTTTACGTATACAGCTAAACGCGCCTCCGTGTGGACGGGCTCCTAATTAACCACACCCTGAACCAGCTAATCAAGGTCTTCAGAATCTAGACACTGCAAGAAAAGTGGCTCTCCAGGAGCAGTATTGGACACTCCTGACAACATTTTTGGACGATTCATGTCAGATTTTGTTGCTGATTTGAAATATGTAATTTAATTGGGAGTTCGCCAAGCAGTCTTTGAGATTTCAGGATTCCCCCATTCAAATAGACAGAACTTGGTCTCGGATGCCCAAAATAGCTGCCCAGAGGCATTGCAAACATGGCCGCCGAGTGAACAGACTTTCTTTGAAAGGGACTTTGATCAAGCTCAGAGCTGCTGAGAAAAAAAATGCCCAAATCAAAAGAAACAGATGACCTAAGCAAATATCAATCTTTCTTGTGCCCTTCCTCTGTGTTTCTTCCAGCAACGATCAGTGACCACTTTTCTATGCCACACACCCACAACCAACCACTGCCTACATGCACTCCTCTATTCTTTTCTTTCCCTCTTCTTCCATCCCTTAAACCAGATTTTCTTCAATCTCCTGCATGAGACTCCAAGGCTGTTACTAGCTCCCGCTCATGCAGGAAAAGTTGCAGGTCATGAGAGATGTGATTATGACATAATTAAGCAGACTCAGGTAACCAACTGCTCAAAAAAAAAAAAAAAAGAAAGTCAACACTGAACATTACAGCAGTCAATAATTACAGACTAGTCTCTCTCCTTCTTCCTCTGTCAAAACTCCTAGGTGTTTAATCAGTTCTTTTTTCTCTCTCTCTCTCACAGAACAAGCTATTTGATAACCAATCTGGCTTCAAAAGCAGACATTTCAGCAAGACCACCTGCTGGCTTTCAATAAATCTCTACGGCTTGCAAGAACAGACTCCAGATCATCTGTCCTCATTGCTTTGCTGAGTTGTATACTGTAAATCACCAGATCCTCCTGTCCAGTCACTCTGACCTATGAGCATCACAGGTATGGCAGTTCAGATCCTTCAAGGTTTTCTGGAAAGGAGGGGTGTCTGAGTTAATCACCGGGGTGCCTCAAGGTTCAGTGCTTGAACCTCTCCCTTTTCTTGATATACACAACCTCACTATGCTTGATCAAAAAGGCACACAGCTTTTCTTGTGGAAATGATATGTCTGTTGTTCCAACCCGACAACCCCAGTGTTCAGCTTCCATCTCTGTTTGCCCTTCAGACATCTCAGCCTGGATATAGAAAATTCACCTCCAGCTCAACCTTGCAATCCCAGCCAACCTGTTAGTCAACCACCACATCACCGTTCAATTGGATTCGCCAACACTAATGTCAACCAGGACAGCAAGGAACCTGGTGGTAGGTGGTATATGATGACCAATTTACTTTCCACATTTACAAAATGCCTGATCATGCAGGGTTAATGCTTTAAAACATTTTAAGACTGGACTACTACAATGATCTATTGGCCAGCCTCTCAAAGAGCACATACAAGCCTCTGCAAATGATCCAGAACATGGCAGTGCATCTAATCTTTTGGTCTCAAACCACTAACTGAAGCTGCCTAATTCAAATTCAAGGATTTGATTCTGGCCTTGAGGACTGCCACTGGACTGCAATCCTACAAGTGTATGTTCCCACCTGCAATTTGAATGAGTGGCGCAAAACAGTCCTTCACATCGAAGCACTTTCACTCCTCTTAGATGGAACGAACTGCCTACGTTCACCCAATTTGCTGAGACCATCACTACTTTCAAGAATCATTTAAGAAGTCATACCTTTTCTGCAACCACATACATAAAGACACTTACTATTTTAAAAGAGTTCTCCCTTTCTGCGTTTCACTTTTGTTCTAGCTTGTGTACTAATACATGTACATGCAAATATAGTTTATATTAATAAATGTAAATTTATATTATTTATATTAAAACTTGATATTCTGTACTGCAAATATTGTTGGATAAATATAATAAATAGAAACGTTAATCTAATTCTGTTAGATTTTTTATATGATTTGACACACTCAGCCAGTCCAGAACAAGCAAAAATTACCATCTTCTCACCTCATGATAAAGTCAGCTTGGTCAATTTCGTTTCCACAGCCACTGTGTTTCAGGACCCCTCCATTGCCCACAACCGAACACTTCTTTAGAGGAAGCTGCAATGGTGTATCCTAGCAACACAAAAACAGTGGGAGTTACACAAGTGGGTAGAAGAATAAAGAGTCACACACAAATTACATTTCCATTGGTTTCTTTTGATGAATACATATTCAAATCAAGGATATTTCAATATTCATATGCTTCAAAGAGTGGTGAACCTCTGAGTAAAACTGAATCGATGAAAAGACCCTTTGTAAGATCCCCTGCTGATCCATTTGCACCACAGGCCAGCATTTTCATCTCACACATACATAATTATACACTCCTCATCAGACATTTTTCTCCTAAATGAGTTATAGGATTTTTCTTGGTTAGAATCTACAAAACAAAACTAGATTCCTACATTTTCTGAAGAAAATTGGTTGTGCTTGCCAAGTTTTAGAGTGTTGTGGGTAGTTGGCGAGGTGTTGATACACTTGCTAAGGTGCCCCGAGTGGTTATTTGTGTATTGCTAGGGTTGCTAGGGTGTTTTGGGTAGTTTCCAGGGTATTGCTAAATAAATTAAAATCAATTATTATTATGAATAAATCAAGTACAAAGCTGGACACTTCAGTATATATACATAATATACATGACATTACCATTAAGCATATGGTATTTTGACTTGAGTGAGTCCATGTGATGAATTACACTTGTAAATCCACAAACAATCAATAAACCAACCAGCCAACCAACCAACAGCATTCACTTTGAAACCAGCAAGTGAAAATTCATGCAGAAATCTCTCAAAAAAATTAAGCTCTTGTATGATCATTTTAGCGCTCTCGTATCTGGCATGAATGATACACAGTGCTCTGATAAACATATTACATGTTTTATTTTTTTCTGCAGATGGATAAATTTAATTACTGTAAGTCTGCTGTATGCTGACACTGTTGTCCTTCTGAAATCTAATACTAGGATTGACAGTAAGCATCCTTTAAGACTATGTGTGTAAACGTAAATCTTTTTAATGCCTTTTCTGGACACAAAAGACCCATTTAGAACTAACTCTACTATAAATATATTAAAAGAAAAAAAAAAAAAAAAAAGACACTGTGTCCATATGGTCTCATTGAGATCCCACTGAATAAACTTACAAATCACAGTGTAACTAGATTAGAATGATGTGTGGGTGTTTGTGAGTGTGTGTAGGATATTGTGTTGCGCATTTATGTGTCCATCAATAATGAGCGTGGGCTCTGAGACCGTGTAGGAGGAACATTGCGACTGAAAGCGGCATGGTGCCCAGTACAGGACAATCAGGACCCATGCGGGTGTCTCTCCCATGCCTGTTTATTTTTAGAAGGCAGAGTGCTGCACTGATCCTCATGGAGAAAAAAAAAATCTGGACCAACTGTTACTCTTCCAAACACTTCCACATTCATAACTACATTTTATAGCAAAAACTTAATTCAGGTTACTGTTAGAAGCTATGTGGGACTTTAATCTAAAACATCATGAGTAGAAGTGTGCCATTACTTTTTTAAGAAAGCAATTTTCACTTGGCGGACTACTAAAATGGACAACAAAAAATCTGATTTGGACTTAAATGGAGGATATCTAGATTAGAGACCAGAATAGAGAGCACAGACGTGAGCACAGCAACCACCCAAAACACCAGAGCAACACTCTAAAATTAAAATTGTAAGGTAGTGACATGATTGAAATAGCTAGATTTTAGTCCATTAAACATTTTATGACCGGTTGTTTTAAGATAGTTGTGTTGAAATCTTTTGTTTAGACAGATTTCAATTTTAGCTACAGAATAAAATATGAAATGGTTGGAAAGATTTTCAGAAATGACATTTTCTTCAACTCTCAAATTCAGGTTTCACACTTTAACTAGAAATGATGCCGTAATATTAAGGAGGAAACCAACAATTATTTGCTTTCTAAGGATTCAACCTAAGGGTTGAGCATATCATTTCGAAACCATCTGCATTAACATGAAGTTGGTCCTTCAGCTTCAATTCTTTTTTACCGTTTCAATTCTTCTGTCATGCATTAAAGACTGTAGCAGGCATAAAATAGAAGTGATGGAAAGTAAGGGTGGGCAGAATGATGGTTTATAATGAATGACAATAGAAATGCATGAAAGCAAACATAGATTAAGTTGAAAATACAGAGATATGCATCAAAGAATTCCACAAAAGGAAGAATTATCCGTTTAATATTAGTTTACTGTTTTGAGTTTTGTGTTACAAAATGTAAAGCTGATGCAAGACTTATTAGTTATTCATTATGATCTTATCTTTTAGGGCTCATTTACACAACACCGTTTTCAACTAAAAAGTGGTAAACTTTTCATGCATTTTGGCCATTCATTTACACAACAGCGTTTTGGGGGCCTGAAAATGCTAATTTTTGAAAACGTCTTTCAAAGTGCAAGTTTTTGAAAACAATACCATTATCATCTCTGTATAAATTACAAAAACACGAATTTGTAAAAATGGTGACGTCATGTGCATGCGTATTATGTGTATAGGCGCATAATGTTTCTTTACAAAGTGACATCGCCAACTACTGGCCTGGCAGCATAATACAGCGTTTTTCCTTTGTTTTCGTGGATCCGTGTAAACTTTTTGACAATATTGTTGTCTGTACGTGAAACACACAAAGGAAAAACTTTTCCATTTTTAGTACGTCGCTGTCGTGTAAATGTACTCTTAGGGCTCGTTCACACAGAACGAGTTTTTGCTTTGAAAAATGCGAGACACGGGCAGTAGAATGGGGAAAAAACGCAAGGTCTTGAGACGAATTTTTTAAAAGTTGAACTGATTTTAACTTGAGCGCCATGTTTTTAGAACGTCGTGTCATGCACGAGATGCTGTAAAAGACGCAAGACGCGAGCGCAACGGTTTTGCACGTCCGTCTAGCGCGTTTACATAGAAAAACAATAGAAAAGAAGCGCTTTGGAATGGAAAAACGCATTCTGTGTGAACGGCCCCTTAGTTTGCACCCATCAAGTTCCAAGAAAAAAGGTAAAGTAATCATATGACATGAAGTATGTTTCATTTGTAAATTTGTAAGTGTTAAATACTAGTCTATTTTCATTATATTGAAATCCCCCTTTCACTGGAATTCCAGCAAAAAAAATAACTATATTTTGAGAAATAAAATATATGAGTGAATGTGGCATCTCTTCAGTCCTCATTTAACAGAATTGTAGGATTTAATGTTTTAAAGTAGTGCCATTTTACACCTCAAAAACTGAGTAGATGTTCAGGAAATTCAAAAAGCTGTTTGAAAACTGCTGCCCTACCATGAGTCAAGGAAAATATGTTAACAGATATTTCCCCTCCAAATCACCATCTGTTTGTTTCCAAGGTTTTATGTAAATTGTGTAGGTTTTTGTAATCTATTTTCATGAAATTTAATGGAGACAGATTAGTTATATTGGAATCAGATAAATAATTACATTTCACAAGAATCCTGGAATTCTCCAGCCACTCATTTTCAAGCTGTGAAAACATTTATTACATATTAAAAATCTGTATAAGCACACATTTTTGTGGTATATACTGCTGCCACTTAAGACCTATATCTCAGTATAAACATGTAACAGCAAAATCTATTATCCAGTATTTTGGGCTCATTGACTTCTATGAAAGATAGTACCTGAACAAAGAAAGGGTAGGTTTCATTGTTGACCGTGTGGTAATGGTAGATCTCCCCATCATACCACAAGACTTTGCCTATTGGCGAGTTCTCCTTAGTAACAGCAAACATCCTCTTTGGATCACAGCATTCTGTCAGCAGCTTCCTGCCAAACAAGAAAAAAATGGGATTGTGAAAATGTCCTTTCTAATTGATGGAGAACAAGCACACATTGTTGAAGTCTTTTATTTAGCAAATATTTTCCTGTGCAATTACACAAACTAATTTTATGACAAAAATTAAAGCAGGCATAAATGGAAAGCATGTAAGCAAAAGAATATTCAAATAAAACATCTCGGCGTCCACTGTCCAAACAGGTTCCTTCAAGTAATGTTTCATGACACTCTCTCTCTCTCTCACATACATACATACATACATACATATACATTATAATATATATATAGGCCTCAATTTGATTGGGTGGGGGGAGTGAGGGATGGAATCCCCCTTGTTAAAAAAAAAAAAATTACAAAAAAACACCCCCTCTGTAAAACCATCATCCCCCTTCCCATCCCCATTATATTAACAGTGCTTTGTATTATGTGTATTCTGTAAAACTTATCTAAATAAAATTCAAATTATTTTGCCATGTTAAAAATGGCCAAGAGAACGGTTCAAACGCATCTTTTGATTTTCTTTAAAAAGAAGAGAACGGGAGGCATGATATTTCTTTGATTAGTTTTTAAGGATATTCCCCTGACATAACATTAGAAAGAATAACTAACATAGCTTAAGTGCATTGATTCAGTAAGAGATCACTGTCAAATTTGCTTTGAATTATTGAAAGTGAATGCAATCCTCGAGGTGAAAATGCACACATGCATATGTTAGCTAAATGTAGGTGTTTATTAATTTATGCATTTAATAAAAGCTTTGTTCCTAAAACATTTATTTAAATCTGCACAGAAACCATTCAAGCCACAAGCTACATAACACAGCTCGACACAAGCCACATGCCGCTAAAGCTCGAAAGCGGCATTTTTGAGTTTCTGGCCGTTTCTATCTAGTTATTTAGAATAGAAAGGATGGGTGCGGTACGTGTGACTGTGAGGGACTAAGAGACGATTCCATCCATTGTTAGAGCTTTGGAGCATGAAAAAGTGTGGGGCTCAAAATAATTATTAGATCATAAACACTTCAGTGCCCTCTGAAGGCATCATTTTAGGTAGTCTGGCACGAATGGATGTGTGTGTGTGTGTGTAAGAGAGAAAGAGAGAAATAAATAAGAGATAATAAGAGTCTGATAAATAATTTATAGGATATATATACATATATTTATTGGGGCTGCACGATTTATCGTGATTAAACCGCATGCGATTTGGCAAAGGCTGCGATTATTTTATGCACAGCTTATCAGAGCTGTACGACTCTGTGATCAGTAGTAAATGCTTCTCTATCTGAAAGCCAGAGGGCGCTCTTGCGCAGAAACTCCAAATATTCCCTGCTGCAGAAGAAGATAACACGCGTCATAACCAAGCGGCAACCTCCCCCAGTTTCTCTTGAAGCAAATACGGAAGTGACTTAAACTGCAATTCATCGACAGGCCGCTAGGAACAGGTTCCAAAAGAGAGCAGAATCTCATTGATCCCCATGTTAAAATGCCCAACTTTACAGCAGAAAGAAACATGTTTACAGGCTGGTACAAATTGTGGTTTTGGTCTATACAGCTAATTTTGCCCTTCATGACAACTCTGAGGGGGGTGAATTTTTTTTTATAACTGATCCATTTAAAATTTATTAAGCCTTAAAGTCCTGCATAATTAAGGGCGTGGCCACTTGAGTGACATTTGGATTGCCGCTGCTGTTTGTGAGCCGTCACGTTATCTCAGCTAATTCCAGCCGCTGAATTTGGCATCTCTGCCGTGTTTGTGCTTTTTTTTGGGATTATTTCATACAGTTATCAAATAATATGGCTTGCGGTGCGGTTTATGGTCGAGACAGATGTGCGTCTGTGTACATGTGCACACATGCGGAAGATAAACAGAACACATCGTCTTGGCATTGGCTAAAAGTTTTGTTCGTCAGATTTACTACAATGACAATGGCTGGAGAATATGCCTCTCAAGACACCACTGCTTGGATATTATAACTAAAACTGCTGCACTATTTTGAAAAATTATACTTTGGACGCAGGCTCATTTGTTTGTGAGAGTCTTATACGATCGTATACAGTTTTACAACATAAACGCTGCTCAAATTGCATAATTTCTTCAAGAACGATGATGGAGAGCAGATCATTCAGAAGAAATGTGATGCAAACAATGGGCAAATATTTTAGATGGTGTCTAAGATAGATATATAGCTCCTTAGCCTGCTAACATGATCACGTTGCGTTAGGCGGGCATGGTTTCAGCAACCAGGCACCTCAGTTCCAACCACGTCCCGCCTCTTTGCCCATTTTCAGTTATCCGGGAGTGACGCGGTGCCAAGATGGCAATGACCGCTTTTTGGCTTCATAAATGCTCTTCAGAAATCTAGGGGTGACGTCACTGACACTACGTCCATATTTTTTTTTTACTGTCTATGGTCATATCGCTGTTGCTGAATAAACAGAAGATTGAAACACTTTGATTGATTAAACGTATAATAAACACGACTGCCTTATTCTGTGTAAGAAGCCACATCATCTCACAGAAGGAAGCTCAGTAAAAACATGTTATTAGGGCCCGAGCACCGATGGTGTGAGGACCCTATTGGAATTGCTCAGTCAATTATTCTTCTTCTCCGAAATAAATCGCATTTTTGAGAGCCTAAACATGCTATAAAACTTTGCACACGCATCAGAAGTGGTGAAAATGTACGTCTAATATGGGTTTCAGAATTAGGTGTGGAAAAATGTCTCGTTAGCGCCACCTACAAAATTTCAATAAAGCGCCCTTCGCGCTATGTTTCACGTACAGGTATGAAATTTGGTAGACAGATGTAACAGCTAAATACCTACAAAAAAGTCCCTGGGTGCAAAATCTGAAAACCAACAGGAAGTGAGATATTTTGAATTTTCTCTGCAAATTTTTTTGCGGTTTTTGCCATTTCCAGACGTTGTATTTTAACGAACTCCTCCTAGAGCTTTAATCAGATCAACGTCATATTTGGCAAGTCTAATCTAAAGGCCTTTGCGACGTTAAATTGCAAAGATCTTAAGTTTTCGCTGAAGGGCGTGTCCATGGCGGCCTGACAAAATTCGATGTTTCGCCATGAAACACGAAGTTGTTGTAACTTGGGTATACAATGTCCGATCTGCCCCAAACTTCACTTGTTTTATTAGAGTCCTGACCCGAAGACATCTACATGCCAGTATTCGTGTCTGGAAAGATGTTTGCCGCGTGTTGCTTTTACAAATGTACATTATAAGCGACTGAAACTCGCAGTGCTTTCAGATGGATTAGCATTTGGAGCCATACTTTGTGATTTCTTAATCGCACTAAGAATTTAAGCAATAATCGCGTTTAAGTTCAATTTTATTTTTCGTATTGTGTGATAAATCGTCCAGCCCTAATACACTTTTGATTCTAATGGTGTTTCTATTTATTTATTGTAAATAACAATCAATAAATAAATTGAATAAAATAATCAAACTAGGAAGCACAACAAATACTATTTTCATATAAAAACTTTACATTTAAAAATGTTACAGTTAAAATCTCAACTTTTTAACATGTTTCGCATTCTGTTATTTTTTTTTATTTTGTGCATTACGGTAATAAGAATTTGGGGGGAAAATGTGGTTAATTGTTATAAAAATGAATGCCACACTGCAAAACAACCCTAACGTTCAAGGCTTCGCTTTCTTTGTAAAATATAATTTAATACACCAAACATGAGATTCACCGAACAAAATCAAACTCTTTATGTCGTCACAATGGCCAGCCTTTCTGGGAGTTCAGAGCGGGGACAGATAGCGTTTCAAACGAATCTGCCCCTCTGCGCATGCGCGTTCTCCTAATCGGTTTTTCGGGGAGATGTCTGTACTCTGCAATACTCATATATCAGCATGAGAGCCAGATTACATGGACGAGATATCGATAGCAACCAACCTTCTGACTACTGAGACTAAAATGTCATTTAAAATTGCATCACAGAACTAATTTATCTTGCATACGTGGCCTTGCACATCATCTCCCAATGACTGAATAAATGAATGTGATACTAAACGAATGGAAATACCTGTACAGTTCTACTCCCGTTTGGTTTCTGCTCCATGTTTGTCCCTGCCGCAGAACCTCATCCACCATTTCCTTGTCACTGGGTATCCTGTACACGGGGAAGATATAGAGCCACAACAACGCCAGCACACCCAGAGTGGCCCATATATACTTACTCCTGTGACATCTCAAAGTCACCATTCCGCCGGTCTGATCAGACAAACGCCTAGTTTAAAAACACGTGCTCACGACCGACAAGTTTATTTTGGTGCCGCTGCCATTGGGAGCAAAAAGCAGCTTGAATACCGTTATCCTGCTATTTCCATAACGCGGCGTTAAAGAGGCCAACAGTGGTGCATCAGTGTCAGATTTTCATGCATGCATGCATCAAATTCCTCCTCATTCCCTGCTGGTTTGCTGATGGATGAGCTCACAATCACGGGCGGGATGTGGTGGATGCGGTCGAATCTCCTTCACCGGTTTCGTCTGGCCAAACAGTAGGAATCTCACGGCGTTTTATACGGGATCCAGATATCTTCTCCCCCCATCACTTCTAATGCAACCCGTCTTGAACTCTACAACAAATCTGATCCCTGCGTTATCCGGCTTCATATCGCCTTTATCACCGCATCACGGCATTTTTCTTTGTCCCGCTATACAAATTAATTTTTTAAGGCCTTCCCTCCCAATCTGGCCGTCTCGGAGGTAATCTTTTGAATAAATGACAGACAAAGCTCAGTTTGTTGCGAGTGCTTTAGCACGCATCATTGCCCTCATTATTTGTTATCGTGCTGCCCCCTTCTGGTTAATCTAGTCACATGACAACGGATATAGCGTAAGTGGAAAAGCCTACTAGCGAAATGGTTCTTCTCTGTCATCATGGTGTAAACACGTTTTCCGTTAAGTTTAATATGCTGATTTGCTGCTCAAGAAACATTTATTATTATTATTATTTTCAATGTTGAAAACAGTTGTACAATTTTTTTTCAGGATTCTTTGATGAATAGAACGTTCAAAAGTATTACATTTCACAATGTAGGCTACTAGCTATGTAAAGAACAATAGGTAGGAGTAAGTGTGGGTCACTTTAAGTGTTTTTATTTGAAGAGAAAGAAAACAACATAAACAAACAAACATCCCCTTCCATTTTCAATTTCCTTTAAACAATCAAACCCCTACAGAGGCACCTAGGGAAAAGGTGATGGAAAAAATATGGGAGAGAGATAATGTTTGAATGCTTTTGCTTTCTCTTGCAAAAGTTTTGTGTTCCCCAAGAAATTTTGTGTTCATTCGCAAAGAACTCAAAAGTTTTCTCAAAAGTTTCTTAGGGAACACAGTACATTTGCAAGAGAATGCAAAAGCATTAAAATTCCATTTTCCTCAAATTCCGTAGCCCCTCATGTAAACCACAAACAATTATTAAATTAATTAATTTTAAAAAATGCAATAAGGGATGCAATTGTTAAAAAAAATGTTTGCGTTTTTGTGCAAATAGTTTATATAAGATCACTGAGTTTATAGTAAGACAGTTTTGAAACCGAGTGCATGCAGGCACGCCCTTCCAGCTTTCATTGGTCAGCCAAACCAATGAAACCCAAAACCAGCGCAGCATTAGTTAAGCCATTGTTTCTGTGTTGGTTTGTTAAAACACATGATTTAATATAAATGTTTTATTTATAGTAGTTCAGTTGTTGCATATTAAGCTGGTAGAAAGTACAATAAAAATCCAACCCATTTCAAACTTTTGAACAGTTTTTTGAAACGTATGCTTACAAAACTACAGGTAAAACAGTAATATTGTGAATTATTATTATTATTATTTCATATTTGCATGCAATGCAGGGATTCCTCAACTTTTTTGTCAGCTAAACCTCTTTGACCTAATATATTTACTTCAAGTAAACCCTATGAGATTTTAAGATAATAAGTTAATAATAAAATTAAATCAATAATAATAATAATAATAATAATAATAATAATAATAATAAAATTATGTTCACGGTTCTCTGATGTTGTTTAATGGTCACATGACATGCAGGTAAACAAATAATAATAATAATAATAATAATAATAATAATTATATATATATATATATATATATATATATATGAACCCCTGCAGTTCCATCACGAACCCCAGCCTGGGAAACCCTGACGTAATGTAATATTTAATGCACTTCATGTTGTTGATAACAAAGAATGGAAAATATTTTCTTTCTCTTTGTATTTTTATATGATTTTTATATTTTTATATTCTTAATTAGCCTATTTTATTTGTATATCAGTATGGTACAAGATTATCCTATTCAAAGCAACTTGATAAATTATAAATTATATTAAATTAAATGTGTAAAGTAATGGATTATGTTACTAACTACCAGTGTTGGGGTAACTTGAGTTATGTAATCAGATTACTTTTTCAAGTAACTAGTAAAGTAACGCATTACTTTTTCAATTTACAATAAAATAACTAAGTTACTTTTTCAAATAAGTAACGCAAGTTACTTTTTTTTCACATTTATTGACTGACAGCTCTCCTGTACCCATGTTGAGAGAAATAAAGTGCAGAGGTGTTGTGTGTGCTGTGTGAACATGATGGTTATTGTAGTTCTAGACTAAATGTGAACATGCAAATGTGAACACTTGCATGAAAACATTCAGTACTCCTCAAAATGAATAAAAACAGTGAAATGCAAATATGTAATAATCAACTATATTAAATTACACAAATATACATTATGTATTTAATCTCACTTTATTAACCAATGTCTTTGCTGCTGACCTTCAATGATCTAATTCAACCATACTAATAAGCAAAAATTACTTTAGATTAAATTTAGAAATGAGAGTGTTGAACTTCCTTTTCCTATATCCTATTCTTCTTTAATCCAGAAAGGCAGAAAGGTTTGTTTGAACTGCGCCCTCTACTGTACAAGTATAAATATGCATTTCCTTCAGACTGAGGTTTATTCATTTAATTTGCTGGTCTCAAACTCAATTCCTGGAGGGTCACACCTCTGCACAGTTTTGCTCCAACCCTAATCAAACACACCTGATCCAGCTAATCAAGATATTCAGGATTACTAAACTTCCAAGCAAGTGTGAGTTGGAGCTGGTTGGAAACTCTGCAGGGCTGTGTCCCTCCAGGAACTGAGTTTGAGACCACTGAATTTCACTTTTGGTGTGAAAGGGCTGAAAAACATTTGCCAAAATGTTGATGTTATTAAAAACAAACATGCAAGCCCAGCCCAGGTGAGAAAAAGTAACGCAAAAGTAATGTAACACATTAAAAGTAATGTAACACATTACTTTTCATAAAAAGTAACTAAATAACACAATTAGTTACTTTTTTAGGGAGTAACGCAATATTGTAATGCATTACTTTTAAAAGTAGCTTTCCCCAACACTGTAAACTAAAATTTTTGTCATGTATTTGTAAGTAATCTACCAAGCAAAGCTCTAAGACTAGCACAATTTTATGTGCATTTTCAGTAGACTAGCCTACATACTATATGCATATTCAAGATACACGAGAAGATACACAAGTTTTACATTTATGTTTTATTTTATATTTGTATATCAAATATGGCACATCAGGACGTATTACTCCAGGATTTATGTATCTTGATGTGACGTATTTGAAATATAGCCTAAAGAGGCTAAATAAATATGGAGTGTCTATTTACATCCTGCAAATAGCTCACTTTGTTGGCAGAGTCTATTTGCAATAACTCCACCCAATATTATCTGATTGAATCAGGCAAAAGTATAAAAGAAATGGTGAAGAAGGCAAGGCAGGTGGCGTTAACTTTTGACCCAAGTTTGAATCCTCCTTATTCTGAAATCATTCTTCTCCCTTTTCCCTGCATATCAGCTCAAAGATGTGTTTATTTTAAATAAAAGTTAAGAAAAATATTTGAAAGTGGAAATAAAGTGCCTATAACGTCATTGCTGTGGCACGAAATGCAGCTGGAGGGCAGGAAGTGATTTTTCTATATAGGAATCGCTATAAATTCCTATGTTTTGCGTTGTTTATGGTTGCTCAAATCAATCAAGCCAAAAAAACACAAGGAGCTTTAACTTTTTTTGTTTTTTTTAACTTTAAAAGTTGTCGTCTATAATGTTTTGTGTCTGCTGATACTGAAATTAATATGGATACCTGCTTACCAGGGGCGTTTCCTCCGAGAAGGCAAGGAAGGCAGTGCCTCCTCAAAAAAAACTGGATGAGAAAATAATCGATATTACAAAAATAAAACAACACAAATTTTACAGAATTTGACATTAAAAAGTGTAAAAGTCACTCGTTTTTCTAAAGAAACACTGTCAAACAGCGACACCCGCAGGTGAAGTTAGAGCGGGGAGTCCGCGTCTCTTGTGCCTCCCTTCAGCTAATAGAAACAAAGCAGAACCCCAAAGCGTGCGGCTATGATTGGATATGATCTGTTACGGTTGGACATGATTGGTTCGTGCGATAAATCCCGCCTCTTGTTTTCGTGCGCGTTCTCGTTGAATCGGCCTGAATGAAGACAGTGATGGTGCTAATGGGAAGACTAATTAAAAAGTAAGTAAACAACTGTCACTTAGATATCACCGATGATTTCATGTCAAAATCAAACTCGAAATGGCCTGAAAACATGATGACTGCGGGGGTTTTTAAGTGAGCAATCAGCGTGGTGAAATTAAAGGTACATCTTTGTGTCTGTGAGTGAGTGACCAGTGTGTACAAGCTTGATGACTGCTGAAAATAAATTGACAATTAAAAAGAAAAGCTGAATTTTAGTTTATAAATAATATATATTGTTTAAATTGTTACTGCCTTTAGTTATTATTTTGGAATAAATGTAAAAATGCGTAAAAACACTAACTTGATGAAATTTATACTTGGTTTTAATAAATAGAACATTACATAGTGTAAAAATACAAAATAGAATTGTATTTGGTCTCTCTTTTTATGTAATGTTAACTTAACCAGGAAAATTGTGTAACGGACATAAATGAGGATGTTGCCTCCTCATTTTAAAACACCACCGCACCACTGCTGCTTACCTTTTTTGTTTTTGACTTGGTTAAAGCTGCAGTCTGTAAGTTTTTCCTCTTTGTTGCCCCCTGCTGAAAAAAACAATAGAAACCATTACAGGAATTGTAATGGTTTTTAAAGGGAACTGTATTGGTTTTAATGGAAAATGTAATGGTCCAAGTGGGTTTCTATTGGTAATTTGCTTTCTTCTATTGGTGGCATGTTTTGCCTATTGGATACCATTAAGGACCAATAGAACATCTTTGGCAACCTATAGATTACACGTTGGTATCTACTGGACACCAGTATGAACCATTAGGACTCCAATAAATTTAGTGGTTTCCTTGGTTTGATTTAATGATGTACACATACACATAATTTATAGGTTAGATGCAGATTTATTTATTTATTTATTTTTACAATTATTACAACACAACAAAATAGATTAAAAATGACACACAAACTAAATCTTAGCTCATTTTTCAATTGTTTAATGGTATTAGGCTTATCCTTATGTAATATGTATAGAAATTATGCTGTTAAATATATGTATTGTTTAGTAGAATTCACACAAAATTGTTCATTCATATAGGTCATGGGTCAACATAACTTTCCGTTTTGTCCCATTTTCTCTTTTGCAGTGTAACCGCATGGGAGAGTATAAAAACCATTATGTATATGGAAAGTCCCCATAAAACATGAAAACACAACGTGTTTGTTTGTGTGTGTACAAAAATAACATGATGTCCAGAAATCAATTTTAATTTATCGACATAGAACTCATGTTTAATGTGATTTTATCCTTCACCCACTAAGTGTGGGTTTTCTGTGGGACAGAGTGGGCAAGAGCAAACTCTTTGGGGCCCCATGAAAACCCACACAGGCCCCCAGTTGGTTAGCTCCGGGGCCCATAGCAGGTTTACTGTGGGCAACCCCCCATGTTCACAGTGCAAGTTAAATCATTGTTTTACGATTAAATGCTCAAGGCCCAGGGTTAATCAAACTATTTTTAACAATCTAGTAAAATGTCACCAATGTCATTACATTCAATTGCCCATCCCATAACTAAAACTGCACACAGTCAACAAGATGGCAAGACAAGTACTGTCTTTACCTGTTTGTTTGTAGCTGCTCCCAGACCGATAAAGTCAGACTGAGACAATTGTGTATATATATATATATATATATATATATATATATTATACACACACACACACACACAATATTAATATATTATTTTTCTGAAATGGTAAAAAATAAATAAATATAAATTATTAGTAATATAACATCACGTGATTAATTCTAACCAATGAGACTGCTGGAACAGCATCAATGAACTGTCATTCCGGATTCGACTGGTACCGCAAACAGGTAAGCTTTTTGAATTTCTATAGTAATTTCTGAGTTTTCTATTAAAATTAGTGTAACAGGTCAAAATGGTAATGAATTAATTAATTGGAATTAAATTACACCCACTTTAGTGGTTTATCTGATGAGTATATTAAATACAATACCTAAGCTGCACACCCCTATTAAATCTCGTTACATATGATTAATGTACAATTGATCGATAAACACTGCGTGCTGACAGCAAATCATATATTTACATGTGGTTTGTATTTTTACAAAGCTACGGTCATATTACTATCATGTTATCGTGACCTAAAAATACCAGATTTTACAATTATAACTTTGTATGCGTTGTCTCACGCACAAGCTGGCGCGTGCACGGGGAGAGAGAGTGAGGACTCGTTAGCCTATATATTCACCCAAAAAGATAACTTTCAGATGAAATCAACCATCTGTAATATTTAATTAATTATGAAAAGATATAACTGAAAACATTTAGGCCATGAAATAAATCACATTAAATATTAATGTAATAATTTCTCTTGAATGTGTACATTTCATCAACACATTCATCCATACAGAGCAATATTTGACTGATATATTAATTTTTGTTTGTTTTTCTCCCTCTTCTTTGTGTGTAATCAGATCATTGGTTCTGCTCTGTAAGTACTATTTGACTCAGTCACACATTCTCAGTTTTTGGATTGTAGATTTGTCATAGACATTTACAAAAACTTTCTTTGCACCATATAACTGTATTTTCATGAACATTTTGCTTATGTTATCTGTTAATATTTCTGGTGTCGTTTTTTTTTTTTTTTTTTAAATGAGATGATCCTCACTTACTTGACAAATACTGTATTTGTCAGTACAGTGGTGTCATATGTACATTCTCAGATGTTATTATACATATTCATGAATAAATTTTTAAACTGGCTTTATACCATTAAATGTTGTCTGTCCTCTCTCTTTTCAGTATTTATTGCCATCTAGTCCTGTTTGCAGAATTAACTGTGGCTCCAGCCTTTAAGCAGACCTGACCAGTTGATGAAGGTCTTCAGGATCACCAGAAACTACAGCCAGGTGTGTGAGCAAGTTGGAGCTACATACTGCAGGACGTTGGTCCTCCATGACCAGGACTGGACACCACTGTTGTAAGTGATCGATCTAGCAGTCATTCTGGATCTCTGAATTGTCATGTTCAGAACATATTGCAGGGGATCTCAGCTCTGGCCCTTGAGAACCACTGTCCTTCAGACTTTAGCACCAAACCTGGTCCAATATACCTGGGGCCGTATTCACAAAATGTTTTATCTTACCACTAAAAGTTCTCCTAAATAGCAGTAAAAATTTTTAGGTAAGAGTTTTCACTTAAAACCTATTCACAAAGCTGCTGAGACCAACTTTTACTAACAGAGAGAAATCTTAAGCAAAGAGAAAGGGTGGAGTTGACCTCGTTGCTATGGATGATGTCATCACGCTTCTATGCACTAGTTGAACTGACTAGTCGACTTTAATGCTCTGCCGTGACACTTTAAAGTCCCTGTAAAGTCAATTCTGAGAACTGTTTCTAAACACATTATAAATGTTACAAATGACTCAAAGACTGAACTATGTAGTACTGAATTGTGAAGTTAGAGCGTTAAACAGTTTTTCACCAATTCTGTGCTCAGAATTTTTTGGGCGGAGCTAAAATGGGGGCTCGATGACGCACTGGAGCCCCCGAGCATGGCCCCGCCCCTAACACTATATAACTGTCGATGACGCACTAGAGCAACCGAGCATAGCACCGCCCCTAACGCTACAGCAGCTCACCCGCTCAATCTTGAGTGTCATTACCATTAGTTATACAGCCTACATTTTGCTAGCTAGTAATGCCTTCATCACGCAAATGCATATTACCTGGTTGCGATAATACACAAAACAGCTCGGTCTCCTTATTTAAATTTAAAAAACGATGATATGAAGAAGGGGTGGATTAAATTAGTCTCTGCAGTGATAATTTTACACCAGAAAGTTTTACAAACTTTCATCAGACAGCTGGGATTCACTGATAATCCGCTGTTATTGGTAAATGGGGCTGAACAGACTATCTTCCGCCTCAGCCTTTATCCTCCCGTCCCACCGACAACCAATGAAATGGGGCCGGACAGAATCTCTCCCATCCTGGCCTTCATCCTCCCGTCTCGCGGCACCGACATCTGTTGACAGTCTGTAGTACGTGCCCACCAATGAGTGTATGTTGCCTTGTGTGCTTATGTTATAATTAGTAGGTAGTCCACAGTAACTCTACTAAATTTTGCAACCCTCTAACGTGATTCTTTTGTTTATATGCATCAGTGTGTTTGACTGATTAGACAAATAAGTTGTCTAATCAACGTAACAACAAGCAGATAACATTTTCCCTTATAACAGAGTTAAGGTGCAGTAAAGTTTGCTGCTGTTTGGCAAATGAATTCCAGTCATTTCAATACAAATCCACACGATCATTAATTTTGTGTGTGGTCAAAAATTTCACTATGGGTCCAAGTTGGTCACTCAAATTCGGCAGATTTGACCAACAGAAAGCTGCTTGAAAGTGACTCATATGTGACCTGCTTCATATAATACATTGCTGATAGGGCTGGACCAGAATATTCGAATATTCGTTTGGTAGGTTGGTATTCGATTTTCAATTTTGGGATTCGAATATTCGTTTTTTGGGTTTTTTTGCACATCTGGCATACCCCTTGCGAAATGGTTCTCATTCGCGCTTGAATATGTTTACACTACAAAATATTGCGAAATACAATACTCTTTTTTACAATTATCTTATATAGCCTAGCCGTTTTTAATATGATGGACAGTTTAATTAACCCAACCTTGTTATACTTAATAAATATAAATTGTCGTCTTAGCCCTCTAATGTGTTCCCTGCAACTGGAGTAGGCTATTCTCTGTCTGAAGCACACAACTGCATGAGCTCGTATTTTGGGTTAAGCTGCGCTGCTTTGACATTGTGGAAAATAGAATAGAAACAAAATGTAATAGCCTTTTTACCCGTTATTATCAGTTTAAATGAATCTACTGCGAAATATAGGAGCTTGTTAAAACTCAAACGTGAGATTTTACCGGGACGGCGTGTTCATTATTTTTTACCGTTCGTTCATTTATTTTTCGTTCGTCTTTTATTTAAATAGCCTACCCTTTACTGTGTCAGTAATTACTGTGCTGCTAATTTCTGATTTGGGAGCGATTTATTTGTCAGAAAAATGTTAGGCTACCTTTTTAAAAGTATTGCTCTTAACAGACCTGTGTTTTATATCACTAGTCCACTAGTGTCCGATCTCGTAGCATTAAGGGGGTCGCACACCGGACGAGAAGCTCAGCGCCGCACCGCGTCGCGTCTCGGACAACTCACAGGTATCGCACACCGGCCGCGCACATTATATACGCGCGAGCTCAATTTTGAATCAACTCCTGATAGAAGAGCTGCACGATGGGTGAGCTTCGCGTCCGGTGTGCGACCCCCTTTAAGCCCTGCCCCAGTGAGGCGCGCCGCTTCCGGCTTGCGCTGTTCTGTAGTTTATTAAAAGTTTATTAATTCTGGACGTGTTCTCGACATAATCAAAATGCAAACAGGCAGACAGACACACAGAGATTCCTGCTGTAACGCGTTGTCTACGGAGCAAATAGGGATAACGTTAGCTCACTTAGCTTGATTTATTGATACCACACAGACTTAACAGAGGCCATTGACATTTCACAACTGGCGCTTTATTTCCCATGAAACACGTGTAACTGTCAGTCGCAAATGTTATGCCATCTACAGCGTTACTTAATAAAGAAAATAACTTTAAATGAGCAACAGAAAAATAGAAATAACCCGCATACATGCGGTGCTCGAGTCGTTCGACACATTTCAACCGGGAGCGCGCAGCTCTTAAAGGGGCCACACCATATTTCTACTCGTTACACATGCCTTTATTACAGAGAAGAATGTCTTCAGCCTCCTCCCGCCGAAGCTTCGAATATTCGGTGCTGATTACTACCGAGCTTCGAAGTTCAAAAAATGGTATTCGGATCAGCCCTAATTGCTGATAATGGTCAATGGACCTTTTTGCTTGCGTGATTTCACAGAAATGTCACAAATGTGACAGCACTTTTACTAGTGTCACATGTCTGTCTGTTTTGCACTATGTTCTGTTAGTCACATGTCTTCCTTTGTTCAGTTTCCGGCCACTTGTCTGTTTCCATGGTTACCTTCATTTGTACCAACTGTGTCTTGTTAATTAGTCTTGTTTGCCCCTGTTTCCTTTGTATATAAGCACTCTGTTTCAGTTCAGTCTTCGTCCTGTATTGTTTGTTACATGGTGTTGTATTTCCCCTGTTCCTTGTTCCTAGTGTTCCATTAAATATCTTTGAAGATATCTCCTTTGTCGTGCATTGAATACTACACCACCTAATCGTGACAGAATACAGGACCATTACAGAAGGTATGGATCTAACCGCACTGCCAATGCAAATGGTCACAGTGTCACCAGATCCAGTGAGGGCAGCAAGGGATATGGACTTGGCTGGCTGTGATCTGACTGATTACCTCATAAGGACCCTGATGGATCAGATACACCATCATATCCTCGGTTCCGGTGAGTGAAAGTCACCTGTGTCATCCCATCATGGCCACCAGTCCAGTATCCTGTCCTGAGATGGCCGCCATCCCTGAGCCTCGTCGCAAGATGGCAGCTATTCCTGAGCTTTGTCCTAAGATGGCCACCGCTCCTGAGCCTCGACCCAAGATGGTCGCCACGCCTGAGCCCTCGGTCAAGATGGCCGCTGCCACGCCTGAGCCCTCAGCCGTAATGGTCTCCACACTTATGCCCTCAGTCGTAATGGTCTCCACACTTGAGCCCTTAGGCTTTTTGTGGAGTATGAGGGGATGTCCTGGAACCCAGAGTTGGTTCCAGCCCCTGAGTCCGCTCCAGTGTCTTCTCCAACCTCTGAATCCGCTCCAGTGTCTTCTCCAGCCCGAGTTCGCTCCAGTGTCTTCGCCAACCCCTGAACCTGCTCCAGTGTTTGCTTCAGCCCGTGACCAGAGTCCAATGATGGCTTCAGCCCGTGACCAGAGTCCAATGATGGCTTCAGCCCGTGACCGGAGTCCAGTGATGGCTTCAGCCCCTGACCGGAGTCCAGACTCCAGTCCCCGAGTCAGCTCCAGACTCCGCTCTAGTCCCCGAGTCAGCTCCAGACTCCGCTCCAGCCCGTGAGCCCGCTCCAGCCCATGAGCCCGCTCCAGTCCCTGAGCCCACTCCAGCCCGTGAGCCCGCTTCAGACTCCACTCCAGCCCAGAAACCCATAGCTCCTCATTCATGAATCAATTCTTATGTACACACGTCTCGTTCAAGTCAATGCATAAATGTAAATGTAAAAATGGATAAATATTCTAAGCTCCAAAAAAGAAAAGATCCTAAAAATTATCATATCATACGAGTCCACAACTCATGTCTTCTGAAGCCATATACAATATGAAGTTATAATTCAGAGTTCAAATGTTGTATATTCAAATGCAAATAATTAAGGCATAAGAAAAAAAAGGCATCTAACATCATTGATGCCAAACCTGTCATATTATTTATCTGAGTAACGTGAATGAGATTTGAGAGCACGAAGGAAGATTTTCAGAGAATAATGGATTAAATTTTTGCCTGTTCATCACAAAAAGCTATTTTATGGCTTCTAAAAGCTAGGAATATAGTGTATGGATGATTTTAAGTTAATTTTGAAGTTTTCTATACCCATTCACTTTTGATAAATGGAAAAGAGCAGCTTAAAATTTCATTTATATCCTTAACCCTTACTTCTAAGTCTCACCACATTACAGCACCTTGTTTACCTTGATCAGTGAATATCTCCCAAACTGTCATTGAAATTAGATTTACAGTAGGTAGGTAAAGAGGATACATTAAAAAAACAAGTACACAGTCAAACAATAGGCTACAATTTCACACAGAAAATAGTAATACAGTACTTATATGTGGTGCAGGTAGCGTTACTTTAATTCATTAAAGTCTCTGAAATTTCGAGATTATTTCAGAAATAGTTGTTCTGGGGGAACAAAAGAACAAAGCTGATTATATCCATGCACAACATTAAAAGATAAAAATGTATTGGCCAGTAAAAGGCTTTAAAATGGTACTATTTGAGAGAATCTGTAGTAAACAAAAAGAGACCAAACTATATTAACCCCTTGTGTTATTCTGTATGTCTAATAACAAAAGCCAATGACAACAGGTATCAGCTAAAATAGTAATGTTGGCAATTTGAAAACAATTAGTCATTCAATTACGTTGAATGACTAAAAAAAATGACAATAAGTTAATGAATTCCATTTGTAGCGTAAAGTTCATTAGATTCATTAGCATCGCAGCTAAAACGGCTAAATCATTCTTAACGACATACTGAGTGGTAAATACTGTAAAACCGTAGTAATACATAATAAATTAAGATAATGTATGCATTTGCACATATACTGAGTAGATAGTTTATATTTTTTGGCGAGTTTACAAACCTTATAATGGATAGCCGAACAAACCTTATAATGGATAGCCGAACAAACCGCGGAAGCGGCGGCAGGCTTTGATGAGAGGAGCCGTTACTTTCAAATCCGATGATGATGATGATGATGAAGTGAGCTTTTTTGCGCGTGAGCAGCACGAGGATCACTGAAGTGATGACAGCAGAGGAATAGCAGCAGTTCCGTGACAGCATAAAACTTTTCTCCTCCTCCTGTTTCTTCTTCATATAATAATAATACTTATTATTATTATTATTATTATTATATTAAAGGTTTAAATGAATCTAAATGTAGGCCTGTGTATACTTAATGAAACTTAAGTATAATAAATGTGAGGCCACAATAAGATGTAAAGTTGAACATTTCTGAGGAGGCGTGAAGAGAAGCACACAACAAAGCGAATCCGTTTTAGGAACTTAACTTACAATAGCGGGGGTTTATGCTCTTGCCCAGCGCTGATGGGTTTATATACAACCATCCGCACCGAAGCCTGCGAGCATACTGACGCTAAACATAAAACAAAAAGTGAACTAATCCCCGCGTGATGACGTAGCCACATCTGATTGGCTAATACAGAACTTATTATGAATACATGAAATAACTGTAACACAAACAACTTATATTAATTAACTAACACTATAACCATACCCCCCCCCCCCTTTTTTTTTTTTTAGCTCTGCAGAGTCCCTTCTGCACCACTGAAAGTGAACAGTTAACTTTTTCTTTTCTTCTATTCTATATATTTATTTATTTTTCAGTCCATATAACAACTTGGGGCTCGAACAAGTCGCCCCCTTTTTGTCTTCACCCCCTCATTTCCACAGGGACTAGGTTCACAGTTAGAATTCGTTACAAGAAGGGTTGGAGGCTCTTTCGACACAGTGTTGTCAGAGGATGTAGGGTTTGGCGCTTCTGCCTCTGTGGCTACAGGTTCCTGAGCAGTTATTGGAACCTGGGAGTCTTCCTCTGTGCAGGTGTATTTGCGTCACAGACGCTGCATCCTGGCAGGTCAGTGGTCACTTAGATAGGGTGCAGTACTTTCTCACTTCGTCTGTCCCTGACTCGGTAGAGCACTGGTCCAAGGCATGCTGTGACTACGAATGGCCCTTGCCATGGGGCTTGGAGTTTTGGACTGTAGCCCTTTTTCCTGCTACTGACCCTCACTAACACAAGATCACCTACTTGATAGGATTTCTCTCTGGCTCGTAAGTCATAGACCTTCTTCTGGCTAGTCTGAGCAGAGTGTAAGTTCTGGCGCGCCACTTGATGAGCCTGCTGCAGGTTAGCTTGCAGTTTCTGGACAAACTCAGATGTATCTTTAGCTCCCCTGGTAACCTCAGCCATCCTTAACCAGATGTCGTGTGGCTAGAAAACTTCTCGCCCCAGCATCAGCTGATTTGGTGTGAAACCTGTTGCTGAATGCACAGTGCTCCTGTATGCTGCAGTGAGTAAGGGAAGATGTTCGTCCCAATTACACTGACTTTGGTCCATGTAGCGTTCTATTGAATCTTTCCACTTGCCCGTTCGAACCTGGATGATGTAGTCTGTAGTCTGGGTCTTGGTTATTTGTAACAGGCGACAAACCTCTGTGAACAGCGAACTCTCAAAGTTCCGTCCTTGGTCAGTGTGAATCTCAAGGGGATCACCAAAGCGTGAGATGAAGTCAAACACCAACCTCTTTGCTGTTGTCTCAGCTCTTTGTTCAGGGACAGGGAACGCCTCTACCCAGCATGTAAACTGGTCAATTATAACGAGGATGTACCTGTTGCCTGACTTGGATTCTGGGAATGGTCCTAGGACATCAAGGTGGAGTCGATCCATAGGCGCTCCAGCCTGGTAGTTCTGGATCTTGGCCCTTCCCATTGGACTGGTTGTCTTACAGCAGTGGTTCCCAACCTTTTTTAGGCCAAGGCCCCCCTCCTCCTCCCTTTTTTTTAATTCACAAAAACATTTGTATTGTAGTGTTATTACTTTTCAACCCCATGTTATTTCTTTAAAGAAGAAACTCAAGATCGATTTAAACTTTCAGTTATTTTTTGCAAACATACTTTGCAGACATTCTTTACAACTTAAAAGTACTTACTCTGGTCAGTAATACAGTAACTTGAACAAATAAGCACAAGTCAACCTGCCATACCAAACAAGACCACAGGGGGATACCAAAGGACTGAATTTAAATACTATGCAGATCCATTCAAAATTATTAAACACATATAACACCACTGATCCTCTCAAACTTCTCCAAAACACGCTTGTTCGGCGAGCATCCATTATAAAACACCCACAGTACATTAATTACTTTAACTACACAAATATATTGAACTGTGTTCATGCAGAGATGTTAAAGCGATCAGTGAGTCGAGAGCGCACGTGCGGTTTGTTTGCGCATAATAACGGACTCACGCATGCCTTATGTAAGACTCCTGTGTGTCACTGTAATCGTCTTTACCTTCGTTACAATCGTCATCCATCAAAACCTTTTTAGCGACACTGGTTTTCTTTTTCCAACTGAGAGAGTTTGTGTTTTGAGCCACCGTTCAGCCAGTATTTCACAGCAGCACGATGAGAAACAGACTGGGCTGATCCGAAACAATCACAGAATACGTATGAGAGAGGTGGTGCCTTGTTTTAAATATATTTTTTAATTAATTTAATTTAGTTTTTTTTAATGTAACGTATTAATAATTAAATTAATGAATTATATTTATATATTTAAATTAATTTTAAGTTTAATCACTGAGGACCCCTAGTGGGCCGCGGCCCACAGGTTGAAAACCACTGTCTTACAGGAACTACACTGTGGGCACTTCTTGACGAAAAGGCATACATCGCTCCCCATATTGTACCAGTGGTAACGCCTGCGGAGGCGCATAAGCATATTTTCCTCCCCTACATGACCTGCTTGTGCTGGATTGTGACAGGCTTGGAGAACCTCATTCTTTAGGGAAACCGGAACAAGTAAGCATAAAGATGACATACCTCCAGTGACATCATCCCAACGGTAATAGAGGACCCCATCTTGCATCTCCACTTGAGACCAACACAGCCAGTACTTGCGAACCGCTGGGCTCTGCATCATGACCTCTTCCTTAGCAGGCAAGAAACCATCAGACATCCATTTATGGAGAACAGAAAGGCCTGGGTCAGCTAATTGTTCTTCCCTGAGACTTTCGAGGCTCAGCGGTTGCAACCAGTTTGACGAAGGACCTGGGTTGTTATCACTTGCTTCATTAACAAGACTGGGAGTGTTAGTGCAACTACTCTCAGCTCTCAACTACTTTGACAGTTAAGAGAGTGTGTGCGTCTTACCGCCAAGGGGATAACATCATCAACATCTTCCTCGAATCTGGCCCATTGATGGTGGAGCTTTCGACAGAAGGGACAGCCCTTGCATGGCAAGCTATCTAGCTCTCTTCCTGCTTGATAACAGTCACAAGGTTCCTCATCCAGAGTCCTTCGGGACAATGCGTCAGCGTTGGCATGGTGTGTCCCCGGGCCTATGCTTGATGACAAAGTTGTACTGGCTTAGTTCTTCAAGCCATCTAGCAAGTTGGCCTTCTGGTCGCTTAAACCTGTATAGCCATGTTAGACTGCTGTGATACTGCCTGAAGACACTCCATCAGCCAGGCTAACAGGCTCTAGAACAGCAGAGAGTTCTGGTTTTGGGTCGTCTACCACACCCCAAACTAGACATTCACACTCTGGCGGCACAGTGACATCACTCTCTAACATCACTCTCGAAATGGCATAGTCTGGCCTCTTGCCTTCAGATATATAGGCTGGGATGAGTTCAGAGCCCATGAAAACTTTACCAGAAGCATGTATGGTGAAATCAGCAGCTTTTAGGAAATCTAAGCCCAGGAGCAGGGCATCCCGAATTGGTGCAATGCAAACTGTCCACTCCAACACTTTTGTGCCAATTCTGAATTCCACTTTCACTCTGCCTGTTGCTGACATCTCTCTTCCAGTTTCTGCATTACGAAGACACACATTTTTCAGTCCTGAAGATGATTTACTGGGTAATTTGCTGTATGTCTCTTCAGACATGATTGTAGCCTCAGCACCCTTGTCAATAACTGCATTAACTGGTACGCCATCAACAGTCAGCAAGATTATTAAGCTGGGCCCTCGACTCTCAGCTCTGCTCACATGTACAATAGATGGACTCTGCTCTCCATGTTCAGAGTTATTTTGACTTGGGGGCTCCATTTTGGACACAGTATTCGCAGAGGGACTTGTAGATGGACTGGGGGACCGTGAGCAGTTTCGTTTGTAATGTCCCTCCTCCCCACACTGGAAACATTGCCCGCTAGAAGCTCTGGTGGGGCTATTTGGCTGTCTGTATTTGTTTGACTTGAAAGAGGTCTGAGCTGCACGTCCCCTTTCTGACTGGACTGCCATGCTGGAATTTATTTGTTGGGTGGGTCTTACAGTAGAAGGAAGAGCAACAGAAGAGGGAGGAGGCAGATGGTCTATGGCTAGTTGGAGCTTATCAACTTTATCGATAAGTGTTTGCAACTGGTGCTGTGTAACATAGCCCTGTGACTGCACTCTATGTTATTGCAACGCCTATGGCTCCTCATCAGAGTCCATGTCTTGATCAGCCCAGGATACTCGACGTGTCCTCCCCCTCTGATCAAAGTCTCGTCTGAGTGTGGCTTTAAAGTTGTGTTCATAAGATGATACTAGCCGTTGTGCCTCATCCAGTGATACAGGGTCACGGTTCATAACCTCGTATGCCACTTTCTGGTTGCGCAGCCCTTTGAGAAAAGCATGAGCAGCAATTTGCTCCCTGAGCTCAGTGTCAACCCCAGGATAAGCCAAAATGACCAGCCTGTGAACCTCCTCAGCAAACTCTGAAACGGTTTCTTTAGACTGGCGCAGTTCTCCAAGTCTCCTCCGTGCTGTGGTGGGAGGCTCTTTTTGGCCAAATCGGAAAGCCAGCTGTTCTTTAAGCAGAAAGTAATCTTCACGTATGTGTTCGGGTAATGAGCATAGATATCTGACAGCAGTTCCCCATAGACATTCATGGAGTTTATCCACTCTTTCTACTGCACTCCATCTGTAAATGACAGCTCTGCACTCAAAAGGAATGATGAAAGAGTCCCAGTCATCTTTACCATCATAAGTGTCAAGTTTAGCTTTAGGTCCACCTCTCTACCACGAGGGGTTGTGAGGTGATGGGTGGGCGCTGAAGCAGTTAAAGGTGTGTGCATGTTTGGGCCCAAATTGAAAGAACCATTATAATGGCTGGGTCCCTGTGCATGGCTTCTGGGTCTTACATCAGGGACAGGTGTGGAGGAAGTTGGACTAGTTGGGCTCTGTGCATGTCTATCGATGACTGTGAGCTCAGCAGCAAAAAGCCGTTCAGCATCTGAAGGCCCTGTGGCATCTCTGTCTGTCACAAGGGTTTTATCAGGGGCAGCTGCAAGTGTGGTAGTGTCTTCATGTGGGTGGTGACCACGGGTTACTTTGCTGGCATCAGGCTGCTGCATGAGAGCAAACAAATTGGCCTCTGTTGCTTCCAGTCTTTGGAGCAGAGGTGAAATGGCATGTTGGAGTTGCTTATTTTGTTGTGACAGCACAGCCTGTAGCCATTGTGGGGGGTCTGGAGCAGCTGATGCACCAAGTTGGACTTCTGGCTCACTCAGATCCATTTTTATTACAATTTTTATTACAATTTACAATTTAACTTTTCTTTTGTTTCTTTTTTGATTTTTTTTTGTTTGTTTTTTTTTTTTTTTTTTTGTCGATTTCTTTTTTTTTCTTGTTTTCTTTCTTTTTTCTTTCATTTTCTTTTTTTTTAATTATTTATTAATTCAGAAATATATTCTGTGGCTTGTGAGTTTCAATGTAGATTCGCAAGGCTGTTTGGTATAGTATCCATAGATATACATAATAAAGGCTAGATGTCTCGTCCGCGCTGCTGGCCAATGGAGGTCGACGTCCGCACCTGGCGGCCATCTTGTCACAGTCAGCTCGCTCACTCGTAACATTGTGTTTTAATGGTGCATGTACTTTTTAAATAATCATAACTTGCTCAATTTTCTACCAATTTTCAAACTGTTTGGTTTGTTATAAACATCAGAGATGTACTTATGACACTGCATACTTATGAATAATTATAACCATGGAATTCCATATGAAAATAACATTGAACAGAACAGATAGGTGCAATGAATATACACACGCACAAGGTATTTATGTTAAATCAATATATAGGCTACTAAAACTCAGTGTACAGAATGGCAACATGATATATATATATATATATATATATATATATATATACACACACACACACACTTTTATAATATGAATATTACTATTATAATAAAATAATTTGAATTATTACATGTTTATTTTAACTTCTTCAGGGTTGGGCCATTTACTAGGCTGCGCAAAAGTATGGCATCTTCTCCTATAAAGCCAGCAATTTCCTGTATCATAATGTAAGATGTTTTTAACAAACCAAACCGATTGGAAATCATGTGCAATTTAAGTTATATTGAAAAGAAAGAGCAATTCTGCCTCTCCCACTGATGTAAAATTGCTGGGTAGCAGCTAAACTGTAACTACTAGGTCTCACTCAAAGCTTCTTGTTATTAGCCAGCTAATAACTACAACCACATCCACAAAGATTGTAATTTAGACAAAAGATTAGTTGTCATGAAATCGTTATTGGTGTCAGTAAAACCTGTATAATTGAACAGCTCGATTGTGGTCTCAGCCTTGATAACTTGCGCAAGTAGCCGTGATACACAACTATGCTGCACGATTAAGTCGTTTTTCGAAAAGAAAAGCTGCAATTTCAACATGTTCAAGCATCCAGAATTATAGCCACGTTAATAACGTTTGTAAGAAACCAATCCATTTGTAAATCCGTCAAGATTTCAGCGAGATAAGAGTATTTGTGTTCGTGCAGATCGCTCACCTTACATCAGGTACCACAGAGGCCGACAGAAAGCTTGCCTGTGACAAGATGGCCGCCGGTGATGACGTTAGAGACTCCGCCATAAGACATCTATTACAGCCTTTATTATGTATATCTATGATAGTATCCGTGAAACTTGGCAGGCAGCCAACAGCAGCGCTGGATTTGGCAGACTGCCAGCGCCACACCTCTCCGCCGGGGGAAGGGAAACTCCGTGCTGCTCTTATCTCCGTGCAACGATTAAACGTGGTCAGTTATGGACGACCACGAGTGTCACGGAAATAGTAATAAAGCATATCATTAATTAATAACTAATTGTACAATAAAAATGTGCATTAGTAAATGTGTTTACAAATTAATTAATTAATCTAAAAATAAATAGATTAAATTGCAAAGTAATTCATAGTTTTATTTTTTAATGGGCAATAAAAGCAGTAATTATAAAAAAAAATTATAAATGAAATATTAATCCATCAATAAATGGTTCAAATTAAAAATGGATTTACTAAAACAACAAAACACTCAATAAATACATCATTTAAAAATACATTTATGAATTCATAAATAAATAGTGGAATTTCAAATTTTATTTGAAAATGCAATTTAAAAAGAGAAATAATTCATTGGATTCAGAAATTGAATTACAAATATAGGTTCTAATTATCCATTAAAAAAGGGAAATTCAATTAACCATTTGCATTTGCCCGAATCACAAAGGATGTCCCAGCAGTTTACCACACTCACAATTCGCTGATGAATGTCAATCGCGCTCCGCTTCTGACACCACTTGCTGTGCTTTAGTCTTTCGTTTAACAGGGTCCGAGGAGGCGTGAAGAGAAGCACACAACAAAGCGAATCTGTTTTAGGAACTTTACTTAAAGGATTAGTCCACTTTAAAATAAAAAATTTCCTGATAATTTACTCACCCCCATGTCATCCAAGATGTCCATGTCCTTCTTTCTTCAGTCGAAAAGAAATTAAGGTTTTTGATGAAAACATTCCAGGATTATTCTCCTTATAGTGGACTTCAATGGACTCCAAACGGTTGAAGGTCAAAATTAGTTTTAGTGCAGCTTCAAAGGGCTTTAAACGATACCAGACGAGGAATAAGGGTCTTATCTAGCGAAACGATTGGTCATTTTCTTAAAAAAAAGCTTACGTTGTATGTCCTACGCCTTCCCTATTCTACTTACGGAAAAAACAGAACTAGCGCCGCGTTCGTTCCGTAAGTTGAATAGGGAAGGCGTAGGACATACAGCGTAAGCTTTTTGAAGAATACGGAAGGCGGAATGACGAAGCACTTGCAAGGCGATCATTTGTGTTTATAAAGCATATACATTTGTATTTTTTTTAAGACTGAAGAAAGAAGTATTTTTCAACTGAAGAAAGAAGGACATGGACATCTTGGATGACATGGGGGTGAGTAAATTATCAGGAAATTTTTATTTGAAAGTGGACTAATCCTTTAACTTATTAAATCACAACTTTACAATAGCGGGGGTTTATGCTCTTGCCCAGCGCTGATGGGTTTATATACAACCATCCGCACCGGAGCCTGCGAGCATACTGACGCTAAACGTAAAACAAACAGTGAACTAATCCCCACGTCATGAGGTAGCCACATCTGATTGGCTAATACAGAACTTATTGTGAATACATGAAATAACTGTAACACAAACAACTTATATTAATTAACTAACACTATAACATTATTATTATTGTTATTATAATAATAATAGTAATAATAATAAATGTTTACATCTTATTGTGGCCTCAGAACTTTTGGGTTCATCCAGATGCTGGCTTGTAAAAAAGAGATCTTCCATGTAAATGTTTACAGATCTTACAAGAACCCTTTTATAGAATTTGAGTTCCTCAAACTTTCCCCAAAGCACTTTGAGGTCTCATGGTATTAAAAGGTGACTCCAGAACCTCAGAACTGAATACAAAGTGCTTAAAGGATCCTATAAGTTCCTGCAAGAACCATAAAGACTTTTCCACCAGTAACCCCACTATAGGAGAAAGAGCTTTGAGGCACTTAAAATACATTTTGTAGTTACTTGAGAATCCAAAAGGATATTTGAGGCACCTTTAGTTTTTAAAGTGACCACATTCCACAAAGCACTATTTCTTACTAATTTGTTAATCAGAGTTTCTTGTTAGATTAAAATAGTAGATACTAGAGTTAATATTGCATTACTCATTTGTTCCTGTGTAGTTATTAATTAATGATGGAAAGGTATTCTAAAGTGTTACCCAATCACTGCTGTAGAACTGGTCAGTCCTGTTAAACAATGTGTATGGGAAGCGCACACATTTAGAAGTTTATGTTTAGCAAATGATGGATGGATCATGCATGACAGGATTTTGTGAAAAAGATTGTCACAGCTGAGTGAGAATCTTAAGATTGTTTTGTTTTTTAGAGGCATTTCAACTTTGAATGTTGGTCATAATAGCTCAGTTCGTTAGTAACTCAGGTATATATATATATACAGTGCTCAGCGTAAATGAGCACACCCCTTTTGAAAAGCAACATTTTAAACAATATCTCAATGAACACAAAAACAATTGCCAAAATGTTGACAAGACTAAGTTTTATATAACATTTGTTTAACTTATAACATGAAAGTAAGGTTAATAATATAACTTAGAGAACAAAATTTTCAGTTTTACTCAAATTAGGGTGATGCAAAAATGATTACACCCCATTGAAAGTCTCTGGAGCAAAGCTAAATTTTAGACTACAAATGTCTTATTTAACAAGAATTCATCCACAGGTGAGTCTAATTATTCATTACACAGGTGTCCAGCAGACAGTTGACTATAAAAGGGTGTTAAAACCCCTTCCCATTTCATGATGTCAGCAATGGCACCACATGGAAGAGAAATGTCACAAGACCTGAGAAAGAAAATAATTTCCTTACTCCAGAAAGGTGAAGGCCACAAGAAGATCAGCAAAGCTTTACTTATCAGTCAGAATACTGTAGCAAATGTGGTACAAAAATTTAAAAAAGATGGAACTGCAACCATCTCACAGAGACGTCCAGTTTGTCCACGGAAGTTAACACCTCGACAGGAGCCTTTCCTAAAGCCCAGGCACAAAAAAGCCCGCCTAGAGTTTGCCAGGGCCCATGCTGACAAAGATGAAGACTACTGGGACTCTATACTCTGGAGTGATGAGACCAAGATAAATGTTTTTGGAACTGATGGCTTCAAAACTGTATGGCGTCGCAAAGGTGAGGAATACAAAGAAAAATGCATGGTGTCTACAGTAAAACATGGTGGTGGCAGTGTCCTTATGTGGGGCTGCAGGAGTGCTGCTGGTGTCGGGGAGCTGCATTTCATTGATGGCATCATGAATTCACAGATCTACTGCTCTATACTGAAAGAGAAGATGCTACCATCACTCCGTGCCCTTGGTCGTTGTGCACTTTTCCAACATGACAATGATCCTAAACACACATCTAAGGCCACTGTTGGATTTCTTATGCAGTACTGCTATAGGGGGGTTTAACTCGGAGCTCGAGCCGAGCCTCGGGTTCAAGCCTCCTTTGAGGACAGCAAACCAAGTTTGTTTTACCATTAAACATTCAGACTGAATGGGCAGGCAAACTTGTGAAATGTAAATATGCATCTGTCAATGTGTTTTCTTAGGCATAAAACTAATAACTTATGGGATGGATTTCTCACATATATGATTTTACATTATATACTGTCATTATAAACATTTCATACATCATATGATTTTTTATGTTTCTTTTAAACTCATTTCTGTCCACGTGAAATCCAAATATTTTAATGAGTGAATCTCCTCAGGTAAACATACCTTTGTAATTAGTACATCACAGTGCAATGGAATCACTTTTGTCCAGGCAAGAAGGAAAATAGATTAATTAAAATAAATTAATGCACAGTTAATTCAGATGAATCAAATGAAATAAATGATTTAAAATACACTATTTGAAAAAAAATCATTATAATTGATAAATATGAATAGTTATTGGATATTGCTTTTATACAACAGTTCTATGAAAAAGTAATATACCTGGATTTATTTAGCATATGAGACGATGAATAAACAATCGAATTTCATTTTGCATAGAAATTTTTTTAAATGACCATATCCAAAACTGCTTGAATAGCCATAAATCCTTCAAATCTTTGTGTGAAAGGTGTTGAAAGGCAGTGATGCATTGAGCCATCAGTGGCCGCTGAGACGGATACTATAATAACTGTGGTGAGTATGTTCTCCATAACTGTTGGGATCATGTTTCAGAATAAATAGCTAATGCACCTGCTCTGGAACAATTGCTGCATGTCAGCAAGGTCATTTGTCTGCTTCCTCCCATTGTTTTCTATTGCCATTACAAACTTGTGTGTTTGAAATGTCAAAATAAAGCTTACCAAGAACAGTGTCATAAATCATTGTTTCTACTAACGGTTTCTCACATTGACTGTGAAGTACAGTCATGTGTTTGTTGGTAGAGTAAATGAAATTCATGCTTATTATAAATGCAGGCATCTGACCTTTAAGTTGATCACTTCCTGCACAGGCAACTTTAGAAATGTGCGGAATGTAGAGTGTCTCTGGGGCTGATAATTTAGCAGGTGAAAACAGGCAAAAGTTAACTTTTTCTTTAATTGTGAATACAGTTTTTTTACTGCTTTTTGAGACAAGGACAAAATATGTACCATTGTTTTAACTGACATTAGTCTTGGATTTAGTGAAACATCAACAATTCACTACATGTAAATACCATTATACCAATTTAAATACCAAATACCAATTATTACAATACTCATCTCAGCACCACCTGTTCAATAACTCAGTATGTCATAATATATCAATAGTCCACTTTAGACTTTCTACTAACTATAAGTAACTTTGCAACTACATGTCAACTACCTGTCATTAGAGTATTAGTATGAGGGTTAGATGAGTTCCAGGTGTGCGTAGTTAGGTGCCACGGAAGATGATGGAAAATGCAGTCCATGACAACGATTCGTAGATGAAACATCAATATAAAGAGGTGTTAGCTGATCATACAAAAACGTACAAATGAGATTATATGAATTCATACGTAAGCGATAAGGTACGAGAGGCTGTGCTGTATCGTGAATAAGTCACGGCTGTAGGGCGTCGTGCCTGCAACCCCATCAGCCGTGACTTAATCACGATACAGCACTAGCTTCGAGTACCTTATTGCTTTTATAAAATGGTTATTACACAATACAAATATTAAAGCCAGAAATATGTATCAATGCAACTTTCATGAAGTAAACTTTTTCTAAAAGCCTTCCTTCCACTGGAAAAAATAGTCCATTCGATGGCAGCAAAGACTGTCTTTATGAGTGTGTCAGTCAGTAGCGAAGACTTTTACATTGAAAAGACTGAATTGTTTTGAAAACGGAACAAGACGCAACTGACAAATGCTTTGACTAGCACTGTCAGTCACGTGAAAACCCCTTAAATGTTAAAAGGACAAGATGATACATCAGACATTTAAACTGATTTTTTATTATGAACATAGGACTGACCTGAAGGAAAATACTAAATCTGAATGCAGATAATAAACTCGCTCACTCTATCTTTTTCTCACAACACTCTTCTACATAATACAGTAAGCTTCAATAAAGAATATGAATTGAGAACATACAGTTTATGTTGCTAAGAGTGGTTACTAAGGGTGTTGTGTACTGATACACAGAACCGTTGGGTGAAGCAGTTCTGTGTAACACAGCTATTGACCAATCAAAGACAGGAACTAACCGTTTTATAAAAATTCACAACCAACTCACCAAATTGTAAAATACTTACGAATTGCCATGAGACTGTTTAAATTTAACATATTCTTTTTATATATGACCCAAATAAGGTAAGAAAAAGCACATATTTCATGGAAGTAGCAGAAGCACCCAAACACAGGTCCAGAATATTTTTTTGAGACAAAGTTCCTTTTTGCCATTGGTACTCAAGAATCAGTGATTTGACCCTAATTATATTAAACATATGCCAAAATGATCATACCACGACTGATCAATGGACAGTGAATCTTGATATGAGGTTATTTATTCTCAATAACCTTGCTCCACTCAAAACCAGGACTGTCTCATTTACTCTCTCTACACCTTGGTTCCCTCCCACTCTTAGACAATTAAAAACAGAAGGATGACAACTCGAAAGACAGGAAAACCGTCTCACTGTGCACAAGGAAATGTATTCTTCTTTACAAAGACTGTATTTCTAAAGCCAAATCCACATATTCTGGTTTAATCAGTTCAAATGAAGGAAATTCAAAGGCCCTTTTCTTCATCATTACAATCTTCACAACACCCCTGGATTCACTTCCTTCTCACCTGTACTCCTCTGATTTCTATAACATTATATTATCATTTTTCTCTTTAAAAAACGAACACATCCACTAGCAACTTATGTCCACTTCTGCTCCGAACTCACCTGTCCTAGTTTCATTTGCCACCACCCATTCACTCTCAGCATTTACTTTACCCTCAGTAAATGAAATTTCCAAACTCATATTCAAAAATCTTCTTCTATTGGTATCACTAACACACCTCTTAACTGGTTCCATTCATATCTCTCAGGCCGCACCTTCAGTTAAAATCATTCACCTTCCATCCAGTCCCTGTCAACACAGGTGTGCCCAGGGCTCTGTCCTACATCAGATTCACTTCCATCGCTACACAGATGACACCCAGCTCTATCTTTCAACCAAACCCAACTCAAAACTCATACCATCTTCCTTTACCTATTGCCTCCTTGACATAAAATCCTGGTTCACTTCAAACTTCCTCAAATTAAATTGTAATAAAACAGGACTTTTTATTATAGGTACAAGATCAACATTAAACAAACTCCATAATTTTACTATTCCCATTGATAACTCCTTCATCTCCCCCTCCCCTCAGGTTAAGAGTCTGGGTGTCATCTTCGATAGCACCTTTCACCTGCCACGTTAATAATGTTACCCGGTCTGTTTACTACCATCAACCGCCTACGTCCCTTCCTCACGCCTCACTCCACTGCCATTCTTGTTCACAGCCTAGTCACTAGGGCTGGGTAAAAAATATCAATTTCTCGATTTTAATCGATTCTCATTTTTATGAACCGATATCAATTCTTAAATCCCAAGAATCGATTAGTCTAGTCTGTTTTCAGTTGATGAATGAACAGAACGTAGCGCGCCTCTTACCAATAAATCGCAATAATCTTTGTGCTTTATTACTTTTGATATGAAGCAGAGTCTCAGATTTCAAATGACATCCATCTTATTATGAGATTCAAAAAATAAATACCATTTTGGCGCTCTTGAATGTGGCGTGACAGATCGCTGTCGCCTCAGTTAAAGAGAAGCGGCAGCACGGAGCGCATTTGAACATCCTCTCCTCCGCTTTAAAACCAGTTACAGCGTGAAATAAACATGAATAAACATCTGAAGGTATGTTAAAATATACAGTACAACTTACCGAAATCCATATCATGTCTTGTGTAATCACTCAATCAGTGTTTCAACCTCGGAAAGACGTCAATAAAACAGCTTGTAAACAATGTCACGTAATGTCACATTTAACGTTACCTCAGAAAAACTATATTCAGTGACCATAAACTCATTAGTCAGCTAGAAAAATGGACTCTAGAGAGCAGCATTCTGATAAATATATGCACCGTTACATATTCATTATAATTTGTAATGTTCTTCAATATTTAATGCATGTTTGAATAAATCAGTTATGACAGCCACGATTTAAATGTTTATATTAAAAAAAAAAAAAAAAAAAAAAAAACGAATTGGAGTAGAAATATGATTATGTAATTTTAAACTTTATTTATTATAAAAAACATCACTGAGTGTAATTTAAGTGTTTGTATATAAATAAGTTAATTTTAACCTTCAATATTATAGTAATGTAGTACCAACTGACTTCCATGTGTAGTTTACAGCATTAGTTGAGAGATTTTTTTCCTCTAGAAAATTTGCCATGTACTGTATCTGATATACTACATCCAAAATAATCGATATCGAATTGAATCGAATCAAAATCGGAATCGAATCGAATCGCAAGCATGTGAATTGAAATCAAATCGAATCGTGAAAGTTGTGTCAATACTCAGCCCTACTAGTCACCTCTCGTTTAGATTACTGCAATTCCCTTCTGTTTGGCCTCCCGCATAAAACCCTCCATAAACTACAACTGGTCCAAAACTCAACCACCCGTATTATCATTTGCACCCCCTCTATCCATCACATCACACCCATTTTACAACAGCTCCATTGGCTCCCCATCACTTACCATATCAACTTTAAAATACTTCTCACTTTTAAAGCCATTGATAATCTCGCCCCTTCATATCTTTTTGACCTCCTCCATATTGCCACACCCACTTGCACTCTCAGATCCTCTTCCTCCATCCATTTCACTGTTCCCCCTTTCCACCTTGTTACTATGGGGAGCAGAGCTTTCAGCCGCTCTGCTCGCTCTGGAACTCACTTCTACCTGACCTCCGTAATACTGTTACGTGTATGGTGCTGCAGAGATGAGGCGTTCACGGACTTCCACAATAAACGGGTATTTATTAATATTAAGGAGAGAAACAACAACCAAACACATGTAAACTAACAATAAGAACAGACAAGGAGTGCAGGGAGTGAGTCCATTATAAAGGGTGTGCAGATGATGAAGTCCAGGTGCAGGAGATCAGTGATGATGGGAAGATGACGAGGAAGTGAGTGCAGGTGATGAAACAGGAGGATCATGGGAAATGGAGTCCGGGAACAGAGGGAACTGTGACAGTACCTCTCCCTCCCGGTAGGCGTGGCCTCGCGCCGTGATGGAACAACCAGGGAGGGGGGGTGGGCGCCCTGGATCTAGGAGTTTGGGCGGCCATGGCGGGTCAGAGGCCGTGGGCGGCCATGGCGGGACTGGAGCCTCGGCAGGCCGTGGTGGATCAGGAGCCTCGGCAGGCCGTGGCGGGACTGGAGCCTTGGCAGGCCGTGGCGGGTCTGGAGCCTGGGAAGGCCATGGCGGGACTGGAGCCTCGGCAGGCCGTGGCGGATCTGGAGCCTGGGAAGGCCATGGCGACACTGAAACCCCACCCATGAGTCCCCCACCCACGGGTACATGGCCCCCCCCCAAAATTTTCTTGGGAGTTTCAGCGGTGGTAGAAAGGGGCCTATGGGCTGGAACTCGTTGGAGGGCTTGAGGGCCGGAGAGGGCTCGTCGAGGGCCAGAAAGGCGAGCTTGCAGGTTGCTAGAGCGGGCTCGTCGAAGGCTGGAGCGGGCTCGTCGAAGGCTGGGACTGCTGGTTCTGCCCAAAAGTCTACCAGCCATTCAGCCTCCTTTGGCGGCTCGTGGAAGGCTGGAACGGGCTCGAAGAAGGCTGGAGCGGGCTCGTGGAAGGCTGGGACTGCTGGTTCTGCCCAAAAGTCTATCAGCCATTCAGCCTCCTTTGGCGGCTCGTGGAGGGGTGGAGCGGGCTCATGACAGACTGGAGCGGGTTCGAGGACGGCTGGAGCGGGCTCGTGGAAGACTGGAGCGGGTTCGAGGAAGGCTGGCTTCACAGGAGGCTCAGGTGATGTAGCGACCACTCTCTTTGACCGCCTGGACCTCTTGGAGGATTTCCTCTTGGACAGCTTGGGCGTAGAATCAGGTAGGAGCCCCGGGGAATGCCCACTGGAGTGGTAGGTGGAGGAATTCGGCGGCTGGTGAACTGGCCAGGCCGCCTGTGTCTCTGAGAGGGCTGGACGAGGAGAATAAGACTCTTTATGAACCTCTTCAATTTCGAACTCGGAACCATTAAGAAAGAGAATTAGATTAATAGACTCGACTAGGGAAAAGAGGCATTCAGGTTCAATATAACGAATCGTCTCCTCGTCCAGACCCCTCAGAAAGCAGGAGTTAAGAATTGCATCTGGCCAGCTCACCTTAGAAGAAAGCTCAGCGAATTCCTCCACATACTTCTCCAGCGGGCGGCTGTCCTGTCTGGCAGTCCAGAGACGGTCCTCCACTGAGAGCTGATGTCCGCGGTTATTAGAGGGCACAGGAACCAGGAAAATACCCATTATCCTTTTTGTGGATGTCCAGCGGTTAGGTCTGTTCTTCTGTTACGTGTATGGTGCTGCAAAGATGTGTGACAAATACCAACTCTCTCCCACATTTTAAATTCAAACTCAAAACCCATCTGTTTAGAATAGCTTACTCCCTCTGATCACAACTGCATTGTCTTTTTTAAATTGTATTGTATCTCATTGTCTTTACTGTTTTTACTTAATTATTGTGATTGTCTTGTTAATGATGTATGGTGACCTTGAGTGTCAAGAAATGCGCCTATAAATAAAATGCATAATAATAATAATAATTTAAGAAATCAAATTATTTTGAGTACTGCCATCAAAAAGTACCATAGCAACAAATGCCAAAAATGATATACCATGTACTGGTTTTGCTACAGGTCCCAGACTTTACATTTTGTGGTGACCCAACACAGTATCAAAACTGTACTATTGTTTTACAAAAGGAAGATACTACCATAAACTGGAAAATAACAAGACAGTGAATAAGACAATGGGCATTTAACACATAAAAACATAAACAGTAGAACGTGCTACCAAAAACACTGGGCTACATACTACATATTGATTTACTATTACCAAATGACAGATGGATTTGCATCACTAAGTTTTATTGAACACACTGTCTTTTAATAGCAGCAAGTTTATATGGGAAGGCAACAAAATTAACAATATTAAGAGTCTGGGTGTCATCTTCGATAGCACCTTCTCTTTCACCTCCCACATTAATAATGTTACCCGGTCTGCTTACTACCACCTTCGAAACCTCAACTGCCTACGTCCCTTCCTCACACCTCACTCCACTGCCAAATTTAAATTAATATTAATGTTAATATAGTGTTACAATTTATTATTTGCATTTAGCATTGTCTTTCCTTGCTGTCCACAACCCAAGAGAACAGACCTGCGATACATTTTTGGGTCGCGTCCCATCAGGAACTGTTTTAAGAGGGTATATCAGCATGTGGATGATAAATATTGATGAGTTTGGTGTTTGTTTATGTGTGTGTTTATGAACTCAACTCTTGTCTAAAGAAAAGTCATTGTGTATTCTTACATATTGCTGTATTGTCACAGCTTTATGGTTGGTGATATTTCATTTCTAGAGCACTGCCAGGGCATTCCTGGCGACAGACACTATATCTGCCAGCCAGTGGCAGCTGGGCTATAAAATCCCTTTGTCTCAACACCCTGTTGTTCTGCCTCTTGTCCATGACCATCAACCAGACAGAAACCAGGTACAGCATCCATGCTTACTTTAAAGAACTGAATATGTCTTAAAAATATTTTGAGTTTATTTTTTTCCTTATGGTGTAAGTTACATCTGAAATCTCTGGTTGAATTTCTTTTTTAGTTGTTCAGCAAAACATCACAATGGGCGAGTAAGTACAATTATTTATTTTTTTTAAGGTTATTTATTATTTATGATACACATTAGCATGTTAACATAAAGAATTTCATTATGTGATAGTGTGTGATATTGGTATGTGTAAGTATGTGATATTGGTGCTAGTTGTCACCTTTTTTTTTTTTTTTTTCATTTTAGTGAATGTTTAAGAGTGGCTATCAAACTTTTCTTCTAATATTGACCAGAAAAAAAAGATACACATCGATACTTTGTGACAGCAAGCCTAGCAAATTTTACACAAAATTATTATTTAAAAAAAAAAGAAATAAAGTCATGATCAGCTTAATTTGTCAGCACACATGTGGGGTGCTTGAGATTCCACAGCAAAGACATTCTAAGTTTAGTATGTGACTGCAGATGACATATCGAAAATGGAAGTGAACAAGCCACTTAAAATGCACTAGTGCATTTATTGATCATTTAGTGATCAATAAATGCTTCGAATTACTTCAAACAGTTTGATTACTCAAAATGCTTTAATAAATGCCTTACTGATGATTGTTTCCCTTTTTTGTTTCTTAACAAATGATACTGACAGTCAGGTAAGCATTTGATTTCCATACTGTTTTCCATATTTACATAAAAGTACTAGATATTGTTTTTAGTATTTACATAAATATCAAATTAATATGCTTGCTTTCAACTTTAAACAATGTTGCCTTAATTTATATTGTCATTTGGCAGATACGAAGACCCGGAAATCCAAAAGTGGACATCAAAGTATGTCTTGATCACGTAATAAATCATGCCATGCCAATCAATATTTTACCAATATTCTACCAATAACTAATTTCCCTTACCTTTTTAAACAGCCTAAGTCAAAGATTTCAGCATCACGGAAACTTTCTCTAAAGGTTAGATTTATTTTCATAACTTATTTCCTACTTTGTTGTGAAATTGTTATTAAAGCTCCTTTTCCATCTTCAATCAGATAATGCTTCTTAACAGAGCAGTGGAGGATTTGGAGAAAGAGAAACAGGACAGGGATGAAGAGAAAAATCGCTACCTCAAAGACAAACACCCTCCTTTGCAGCTTTCTGGACTCTCTCTGGGAGAGTTACAGGTGATTCATTCAGTCAGACAGAGTCAGCTGAAGTCAGTTGAAGACAAAACATGCTGTTTAGCTTCAATATTTCTCAAATCTTACACCAGTTGTATTTACTAATGTTGTATATTCATCTTCAGAATCTGTGTAAGCAACTCCATGCAAAAATCGATGTAGTAGATGAGGAGAGGTACGACTATGAGGATAAGGTCATCAAGCACAACAAAGATGTAAGTCTAAACCAACAGATAAGATACATTCAGTATAGACTATACCAGGGGTGAGCAACTCCCAGCCAACATTTCATGGTGAGGCCAATGTAGGCACAATATTTGTTTGAGGTATGAGCCCCAAATGGGTTTGTCCATGGATTCCATGCCATCCCTCTCTGAAATAGTCCATATGAATCTCATATAGAAGCTAACTGGGGCAAATTCAGATAGGACCAACATGGAATCCGTGGACATACCCATTTGAGGCCAATAACTCAAGCCCATATCGTGCCTACATTTGCCCCACCATGAGATGTTGCCTGGACTCTGGCCTTCAAGGTCTGCTGTACTGCAGAGTTGAACTCCAACCCAGATCAAACAAACCAGAACCAGCGTATCAAGGTCTTGAGGATTACTAGAATCAGGGGATCTATTGAATATAGTGGACCCTGAGGCCAGAGTTACCCACCCCAGACTATTCTCTATAGACCAGAGGTCTCCAAGGAGGTTCGCAGACCTGCATAATTTATCTCTAATTAAAAAAACTTGAACACCTGAAGCAGCTAATCAAAGTCTAATCAAAGAGCAATAAACTTCCAGTCTTGTGTAGCCAGGCTTCCAGGCTACTAGGAACTTTCAGGCAGGTGTATTAGAAGGTTGGAGCTAAACTTTGCAGAATGTCAACCCCTTCAGGAGCAGGATTAGCTACCCCTGAATCTAGACCAGGGATGGAAAACTTCAGTCCTGGAGGGCCACTGTCCTGCAGAGTTTAGCTCCAACCCTAATCAAGCACACCTGAACAAGCTAATCTAGGTCTTCAGGATTAGTAGAAAGGTATTGGCATGTGAGTTTTTTTTTAAAAAAAAAAATATATATATTTTTTTTATTAGGGTTGGAGCTAAACTCTGCAGGACAGTGGCCTTCCAGGACCAAAGTTGTCCATCCCTGGTCTAGAAGCTTTATTAGGATTCTTGGATATTCATTAGAGCAGGGTTCTCAACCCTGCTCCCGGAGAGCTACCATCCAGTAGAATTCAGCTCCAACCCAAATCAAACACACCTGAACCAGATCAATGTGTTCAGAGTTACTTGAAAATTACAGACAGGTGTGTTGAAGCAGGGTTGAAACCAAAGTCTGCAGGAAGGTAGCTCTTCAGAAGCAGGGTTGGAAACCACTGAATTAGAGACGCAGCTTCTTTTTGTCTGTAGGTTCTTAATTAGTGATTTCAACTTTTGCAGATATTGATCTAGAATGCTTTCATGTGATTAGGTAATCCCTAAGGCAGGGGTGTCCAATCCTGCTCCTGGAGGGCCAGTGTCCTGCATAATTTAGCTCCTTACCTGGAAGTTTCTAGAGAGATGAAGACCTTGATTAGCTGGTTCAGGTGTTTAATTAGGGTTGGACCTAAACTCTTCAGGAGCAAATCCGGCCTAAAGCCCGGGATACACTGCACGATTTTTGCAATCCTTTAAGATCATTACAAATCACACTGTGCGATGGATCTATTAAACTTGGGCACGACATGCATGTGAACTGTACGATGATGACACCTATTGATTCGTAGGCTACGATGCAAGTTTCTATAGAAGAATAAAACGTCATCAGCATGCGCTAGTGGTTAACAAAAATACCATGTTGAATCACACTTTGGCAGTTGTAGTTTTTATGTGTGCTGAAAATAAAAAGGAAGCGGCAAAATAAGAAGGGACAAGAACTTGAGGTAAGCGGTTTTAAGTTTCATGTCACATTTTTATTGGCTGGTCAGTAGACGTAGGTCGTAGCAGCAAACACACTGTGCGTTGATCAAGTCAAGTCAAGTCACCTTTATTTATATAGCGCTTTTTACAATGTAGATTGTGTCAAAGCAGCTTTACATTGATAACTGGTACATTATTTGGCTGCACAGCAGCTCTTAAAGAATAGTGTCAATGCAGGCAGATCAAAGCACTGTTGAATATCAAATGTCAAGTCAAATGTCAAGTCATGTTGAATTACTGACACTGTCAGAAAATGATCGTAGGCTATCTTTGGTCGCAAGACCAGGAAAACGGCCAACTTTGAACCTCTCTCACTGTATGACATAAGACCACTGATTAAGAGCCACGATCACAGAAATTGCCACGATTGTTTCACGATGGCAATCTTTCGTCTGGGACAGCCAAAAATCGTGCAGTGTATCCCGGGCTTAAGGGATCTAGGTTTAACTGGATAGCCAATGTGCATCACATCGTGTGGCCAGAACTGAGTGTCCATGATCAAAGATGGATGTCAGATTCTGTATGGAGAAAGGAGCCAAGAGCAGAGTGATGCTGAATAGAAACTTTATTGAGAGCTAAGTGGTCCATAGAGTCCTGGTGCAAACAGCACATAGAGAATCTGAGGGTGAATCAGGATCAAAGTCAATGACAGGCAGGGGTCAATAACCAGGAAGCAGTCCACTCGAGCAACCAGATCTGATGATGAGCCAGAATTAGTAACTAAGGGTGCATTTCTCATACTACACTGTGATTTACTGCTTAACATCCATTGTACGATGCATCGTTGGAGAAATTAGCTAAATTGACATGACTGTTTCCCAAAACAGTAGAATCTTTGTTGGACATCGATTGTACAAACTACATTGGTTCATCTGTTCTGATTGAATTAATAGCAGATTATTGCTGTAAATAAGGAACATGGCATCTGAGGACTACTTTTTTTGTTTCTGTAGTTTACTTTATTTACAGATGTTTGATTCTTTTGGGGGTTCCCTCTTATGTTGTACTCCAGGTTTTTCCTGGAGTACTAGAGCGTATTTGCACATGCACAGTCTTCAAAAATGCTGCTTTCATTCTCTTGACAAGATGTACAGTAGAATGAAATTTGTATATATATGGAATGAAAGATATAGATTGTACTGCATTCTAGCTTTCTTATTTTGATTAGGAGTATGACTTTGTCCATGTCATATTAACAAGAAACTACACTTCTTACCACAGATTGAGAGCTATAATTCCGACCACACCTTTGCAGTTCTGTTTGCAAATGTTTGTTGGAATTACGGTTTTGGGAAATATCAAATGGTAGAAATATGTTGCTAACAGTGGAACTTAGAACAGTAATTGGCTGACAATGCCTTTGGGAAACGCACACTTGAACACTTGAAAAAAGCAGAGGATCAAACCAGGCAGAGCCCAGAAATTCACTAATGAGACTGACCGGTAAACACTGCATGAAAGAGAACAGAACAGAATTGACAGTACTGTCAAGACCAACAGGACAGAAGCAGGAGTGACAGTGAAGGTCACGAAACACTTTGGATCTGAAGACTCAGCGTAAGACTACTGATTGCCAATGCCATACAATCACCATGTGGAGCAAGAAAACAAAAACAAACAGGAGAGAACCCAAGTCCTGACAATGGGTTGCATGTAGCAACCAACAAACAGCCATTGAGATGAATTAGAATTCTAACGGATTGATATTATGCTAGGTATTAGATATTACTCTAGGTATTAAGCACCTCCTTGGTAATGGAAATTTTGTTTTCCCTTTATTTTAGATCAATGAGCTTAAGTTGAAAGTTCAGGATCTAGGGGGGAAGTTCAAGAAACCCGCCCTGAGGAAAGTGCGTGTGTCTGCCGATGAGATGATGAGGGCTTTGCTGGGCTCCAAACACAAAGGCTCCATGGACCTCCGTGCAAATCTGAAGTCGGTCAAAAAGGAGGATATAAAGCAAGAAAAGGTCAAAATAGATGCTTAAATTCATCTCCACGTTATAGAAATGAATTGAATGCCATGAATTTAACCATTTCAAATTTTACCTCTACAATCCAATGTTTCTTTCTGTCAAATAGGTCTTGACAAGTGAAGTAGGTGACTGGCGTAAGAATGTGGAAGCCATGTCTGGTATGGAGGGAAGAAAGAAGATGTTTGACGCTGCTGGGGGAGGCCAGTGAGCCCCTTCATGAAACCAAACTGACCTTCTGGATGGCCTTGGTCTTGACAGAGAAGATATAAAATGGATAGGACAAAACTGAAATGTTCTCTGGCTTTTGGCTCTGAGCTGCTTTCTTTTTAGCAAATTCATAGTAACTGCTAATCTTTTAAAGATATTAATTGACCCAAAATGTACATTCTGCGATTATTTACTCACCTTTATGTTGATCCAAACCTGAATTATGGTCTTATTTCTGTATAAGACAAAAGGATAATTTAGAAGAATGCTAATGTGGCTCTTTTTCCATTTAATGACAGGGGCGAGCTATTCCTTTAAAATATGATTGACATCCCTTCTCCAAAGAGTTGATATAGACATAAAATATGCCTTTGTAGTTTCAGGTGTTTTTGAGACCTGTATAGTCTGCATCCTATATAGTCTGCCGTCATTTCGTTCATTATGTATGCATGATGAATATAAATGTGTTGAATAAAAAAACGCCCAAAAAGTCAGATGGTATAAGTTATACTGGGATAGATGTATGTTTTTGTGTGCTACATTGAAGTCTTAAGTTGACATTAAAAGTTGCAGAATTAAGCAGAAATTGACTTTTTTCTATTCTTTCATTAATATAACTAATTTTGCTGAAGAGCCAGGAATGACGACATATATATATATATATAAAACGGTTATTTCCTGTCCTTGATTCTGATTGGTCAATAGCTGCGTTTTATTAACGATAAAACACAGCTATGACCGCTTCACCCAACGGTTCTGTGTATCACTACACAACACCCTTAGCAACCACTCTTAGCAATGTAAACTGTATGTTTTCAATTGATATTGTTCATTGAAGCTTACTGTATTATGTAGAAGAGTGTTGTGAGAAAGAGATCGAGTGAGCGAGTTTATTACCTGCATTCAGATTTAGCATTTTCCTTCAGGTCAGTCCTATGTTCATAATAAAAAATCTGTTTAAATGTTCGATATATTATCTTGTCCTTTTAACAGTTAAAGGGATAGTTCACCCAAAAATGAAAATTAGATTTTATCTGCTTACCCCCAGGACATCCAAGATGTAGGTGACTGTTTCTTCAGTAGAACACAAATGATGATTTTTAACTCCAACCGTTGCAGTCTGTCAGTCGTATAATGCATGTCAATGGTAACAAAATCTATGAGAGTAAAAGAAAAATGCACAGACAAATCCAAATTAAACCCTGGGGCTCGTGACGACACATTGATGTCCTAAGACACGAAACGATCGGTTTGTGTGAGAAACCGAACAGTATTTATATAATTTTTTAACTCTAATACACCACTATGTCCAACTGCCTTGAGCGCGCGCACGGCATCCGGTGCGTGAGGTGTGTACGCACTCTGCCGTAGTTTAAACATGGTGCCTGTAGTACAACAGTTGTTATACAAATGGAAGTAAACCACTAAAAAACATGGTTTTATTACATCAAAACTTCATTTTGTTTTGTTACTTTTCGTAAGGGCAGCTTTACAAATAAAAAGGACACATACAAAGATCCTGTTCACATACCTCAGTTGGATGTGGAAAAACCATAGGCACAGCTGATGGTTTAAGTCGTACGTGATCCTCTCGTGGGTATGTAAAATCATCAGGGGAAAAATGATCGCTGCAGACCCTCAACAACTTTAGTGCGTTAATGGGTGTGTTGATATCCAGCCGAAGAGAAATCAACCATAACTTCAGGCGAGCAGGCTCAGAAGTTGGGAATACATGGAAAGTCACCACTTCCGAATGAGTTCGCGCGAGAGAACGTAATCTTTTAGTTTTACGCCGGTTTGAACAATCCGGATAAGTGCAAGTAAGTACCATTTTGATTAGCTGTCGTACCTACAATGTTTGTGCACTGTGTAAACAATGAGTGACATATACGCGCGAGAGATCACTTCCGGCGCTTGCGTAAACTACGGCAGAGCGCGTACACACCTCACGCACCGGATGCCATTGCCCACGCTCAAGGCAGTTGGACATAGTGGTGTATTAGAGGTAAAAAATGATATAAATACTGTTCGGTTTCTCGCACAAACCGATCGTTCCGTGTCTTAGGACATCAGTGTGTCGTCACGAGCCGCAGGGTTTAATTTGGATTTGTCTGTTTTTTTTACTCTTTTTTTACTCTCATAAATTTTGTTACCATTGACATGCATTATACGACTGACAACGGTTGGAGTTAAAAATCATCATTTGTGTTCTACTGAAGAAACAAAGTCACCTACATCTTGGATGCCCTGGGGGTAAGCAGATAAACATCAAATTTTCATTCTTGGGTGAACTATCCCTTTAAGGGGTTTTCCCGTGACTGACAGTGCTAATCAAAGCATTTGTCAGTTGCGTCTTGTTCCGTGTTCACAACAATTCAGTCTCCACTTTGCGTCGTGCCTAACAACTCCCTTTAGCCTTGACTTATTCATGTTACAGCACAGCCTCTCATACCTTATTGCTTATATATAATTCAATGTCTTTTTAAGGAAGAGAACGAAAATAATGTGTAATTGTTAGGTTCTACATTTTTAATAACATTAAAATGCATGGAAATGCAAACACAATAGAACAATATGTAATGTAACTAATATTTAAACAGTAAAACATCTTTCTTTTTTCTTTACTTACAAATGATTATTTGTTTTGTTCAGTTAGTTACAATATGAGAATATGATTCATCATTATCCATACTTACTTTCTGACTTAAATATTATATTTCCTGGTGAATATGATAAGACCAGCTAAGCTAGCAGGTTAGGCGACAGGCCATCTTCTATTGTGACAGCAATAAATAAAGAGGTTAAGCTGGCCATTGTTTCAGTACTGCACAGTTCATGCTGTATTTTTAGTCCTGTTGTACCCTGTATCTAATCTGACTCAACCTTGAAGAGATGAACATTAGAAAGTGCACGTGTCATTGGGAACCTAAAGCATGCAGGACAAGAGAGCTTTCCTGTTGTCACCTACATTGTCTGCTTAAACAGTGAGGTATATGCTAAAAACAAACAATGACAAAATCTGTACTGATGTAGACTCCTATGTAGACTCCATTTGCTGAAATTAATCCACATTCTTGCAAATATAAACTGAAAAGATACTTTTTTTCAGAATGAGGGGATAAAATTGTATTGTCACTCAATCCTTTATTTTTATCATAGTCATAGTTTTCACATAATTATTTTTTTTGTAACTTCAGTCGATATTTCATGTCCATATATTTATTTCTGTCAAGTAGCCTTGTGATAAGCAGGATAATGTACAGTCACACGGTCATATTTGCATTTGTTCCACTTTATTCCTACCTAGTTTAAAAGTTGACAACACATAAGATAACTCATAAGATTGTATCAAACAGTGGTGAAAGATGCACATTTCCAAGTATGTTAGTTGACAAACTGGAACAATGGAAGTTTCAGTTTAAAAATTCTTTACATTTTTGTATTAGACTTCACAGTAATCCACTAAGTTTTTTGTTGTTGTTGTTGTTGTTTTTTTGCTGTCTGTTTGCATCATTGATCATTATTTTCCTGTTCATCGCTGTAAAGCTGCTTTTAAAGAATCTGAATTGTATAAAGAGCTATATAAATAAAGGTGACTTGATTTAAACTGCATCCTCTGCTTTTCTTTACAGGTGTGGTTTGTCCATGTTTGCATGTTACACATTCTCATTGAGATGTGAACACATAATGCACGTGTCTTTTGTAAAACACTTGGAAATAAAATACTTGTTATTAATTGATTGACTAATGCTAGTGCTAAAGTAACTAAATTGTGATTAGATACTAAAAGTCTTTGGTAGAAAGTTGAGAGGGTAGTGCCTAAATTTGGCATCATCTAAAGTGGTTCACACTATATTTTTAGACTATCTGTTCATTGCAACTAATCTCACTTAACCTTGAAGAACATTTGACACTGTGAACTCAACGGCAGAAGAGACAAAGCATGGCTATAGTAGACTGTGGGCCTTCATACATTAAGTACGCATACCACTCAACAATTTGGGGCCAGTAAAAAGTGACATTAACGACATTTATCATTTTACGAAAGATTTCTATTTTAATTAAATACTGTTCTTTTTAACATTCTGTTTATTAAAGAATCCTGAAAATAATTAATAATCCATTAATAATAAGAAGAAAACAATGTTTATTGAGCACCAAATTAGCATATTACAATGATTTCTGAAGAATCATGTGACACTGAAGACTGAAAATGCAGCTTTGCCATCACAGGAACAAATTACATTTTGAAAAATATTAAAATAGAAAGTAGTTATTTTGTTGTAATAATATTTTACAATATAACTGTTTTTATTGTATTTTTAATCAGAGACTTCCTTAAAAGACTAGGCCAGTAGCTAAACATACAACAAAACCACTTTTGAGTGTACAGCCCAAGCTGAATAAATAATAGATGATCTATCTGCTAACAAAGGAGATGTTTGTACATTGAATACTAGTAGGAATATTTTTCCAGAGTATGAGTAGGACTTACCGGTTTACACAGAACTCATTTTTGTTGTTAAAAACACAATACACAGGTCAGTGCAACAACAACAACAAAAAAAAAACAAACAAAAAAAAAAACACAAGGTCTAGAGACAAGATTTCAGTTGAATACATTTACATTGTATAAATATAAAACATTCAACCTCGTTCAAAGTTCAACCAGTTCACCAACTTCATTCAAAAGGCTGATTCTGCTTGTAAAAGATGAAGGTGTGGTGTTTTTTTTATTACCATGTTTGCACTTGACTGAATCATTTGCATTTAGGCTGGATTGTTGGCTACCCACATTCCACGTCTGGAGTGAAAATGGTGGAAAAAATTTTTCAGGTGCAGTCGTTCCACCTCTAACCCATTGCCTAAGATTCTAAAAGAGAAAAATAACAGGTTTAAAGAGATATTTTAAGAAAACAGTAAAAAAATATAAAGGTGCACTTTTTGTTGCTGTAACACCTAATAGCATGGATGGATGTTTATTGCCTGTTTAGTTATTTTTTTAATTCTGCCACTTCACAGTGAAGCTGTTTTGTTAGTTTTTGTTGTGTTTCTTGTCATCTGTTTTTCAGTACACACATCAGTCTTACAGTCCATTAAAATATGATATTCAATGAGTTTTTGCATGTTATTGGCATCTGTTGTGTATTATGTGTATTGTTTATTGTTATGTTTTGTTTTCTTATTTTTCAGTACATCTGTTTGTCCTTTGTAAAGTGTGTTGAGACACGTTCAGTGAGAGGAATGCACCCGAAGTCATCAAAGAGGTGGAGGAAATATTAGATAAGTTGTTAGATAAATGTTAGAGTGAATTCCTCACTCAAACTGAATTCCTCACACGCCACTGGTTCAACGAGTCACAGAGGAAAATTTGCTTTCTTTTTGGGAGAAACAAGATCGTTATTATTCCCACAGTTGCAACGCCTTGCTATGAGTATCTTGTGCATTCCTGTGCTGTGAGAGAACACTCATTTAGTGCAGCAGGCCACGTTATAGAGACGGCTTATCTGTAGGCTTTAGAAGCAAAGTTGTATAATATTCCAGATTGTACTGAACAGATAGGGCTAATAAATAAGCCTATAACGAGCCATTAATTGGGCTGTGTGTGTGTGTGTTCGTCTGTTCAGGAAGTGACAGAAACACTGACATTCCAGTTTAAGTTTCGAGAGAGTAAAGCCTGTGTTTATGGCATTAAGGAAATGAAATGTTGTCAAAGAATTTTTGTTTTAAAGAAATGTACATTTAAAAGCAGCATTCCTCAGTGTATTATGTTACCATTAGAGATGCATGCATCAGCTCTGGTGTCGCCGAGTCCACTGTTGAAGGTGATTATCCATTTACCATATCATCATGCTTAACACATAAGAATAATTGTAATTTGACGATCGGGTGCGGATATCTAAATCAGAGAAAATTATAGGTGCGGGTGGGTTGAGGGTGGATGATTTGTTTTTGGCTGCAGATTGGGGTGACATTGGAGCTGATCCATGCATCTCTAATGTGTATATAAAGTAAACATCTTGTTCTTCTCCTTCTTTTTATTACTACTACTAGTAGTAGTAGTACTAGTAATAAGCAATTGTATGACATGGTTAGTCGTGTGATTTCAAAATGGCGGTGCCCATGACGGGGCAACCCACTCCTTGAGGAATAAAATAGCTTTTGCTGGAAGACTGATTATTCATCTCATGTTGTTGTACATCATTGTAATGACATATCTCATAAGTACTATAATTTCTTTAACTGAAAAACTCTTTCAATTAGTGAAAAATTACTGAGGGCACAGGTGTAAACAACAAAACACTATAACTTTTTTGATAATGCCAAAGACAATAGGCTTTCATTACCTGTCTAATAACTCCCAGTCTTCACCCCCCCATTTATCTTTGAATTCTCTGGTGTTCATGCCACCAATACGGTCCATGTCTGACTTGTAGATTCCCATCAAGCCATAACCAGCTAACTCCCAAAAACCTATGGAAGAGCAAAGATATTTGAGCTTACTCCACCAATGCCACATTGAAAAACAAATAAAGAGTACATTAGCATTATTAGAATGAACTAGATTTGCATTTCCTGAAGGAAGTTCCAGTGCCTGCAAAGCAGGAAAAGTATAGTGTTAAAGGAACACTCCACTTTTTTTGAAAATAGGCTCATTTTACAACTCTTTGGTCATTTTTGAGCGAGATGCTAACGGTCTAATCAGATTCAATGAACTATGCTAAGCTATGCTAAAAGTGGTACCACCAGACCCGGAGATCGGCTGAATGGATTTGAAAACGGTAAAACTCAACTGTTTAACTCTAGGGGAGTTGGAAAATGAGGAATGTTCCTTTAATGTTTTAGGTAATACTAGGTTTTGGTTTGGCATAAGAGCCACTTTAAACTTCACTGTTGTCATGACACACTGCCTTGTAAAGACAAGTAAAGTTAGATTTAGTCCCTAAATCTATGAGTTTTTTCCACCTGTTTTATCGTCAACCTGGCAAAACTGTAAGTCTGATCACTTTAAAAAAATAATGAGGTTTGATAAGATTTGTTGAACCCTGGAAACTCTAATTAAAATTGGAGACCAGTACCATTTGGGGTTCTTGGGGAAGCACCACAATCTAGCCTCATCACAACTGGAGCATAGACCATTTTCCCCTCAATACAGTGTTTTCGTATACTGTTTATAATATTCACAGGATAGTAGAGGTGCAGGTCACAAAGGAACAAAATACTGTGTTCATCCTGAGGAGGAAGGACCAAAATGATAACATTCCATTCATTCATTCAAAAAAGTAGCTTCACAGGAGAAAGAAATCAGAAACATGAAGAACTTTGATCATTAAAATGAGGTTACCTACTTCAACAAGATCTATTCCAGCTTGAAGGCCACCTGTTCTTTGAAAATTACCCTCCATCTTCTTAAACTTGTAACTGTATATATGCAATGTGAAGGGCGACACCATTAGCCATTGATATTGTGCACTGACAAATACACTCATGTACAATACGTTTAAAACAGTGTTTTACCTTGGTAATTTTGCCTTTTTGAGTTTTTTCTCAATATCTATGTCAGTGCTGTTGTAGTCTACAATTATTACATTAAAGTTTTTGTCCCCAGTTGCCCTGTACACTTTTTCCATTTCCCTGATAAATTGTATGATCCATCTGGCCTGATCTTTCACTGTTTAGAGACAAATAAAGATTACATTTAGAATTTGAAGACATGCATGGACAATATCTGATAATTCAAATCAAAGTATTGTTGCATTCAGTTTAGAAATGGTGCATTCATGTTGTATTGTTGGCATAATTTTAGAATTTTGGTAATACTTTATTTCGATAGTCCACTTTAGACATTCTACTAACTATAAATAACTTTGCAACTGCATGTCAACTAGCAATCATTAGAGTATTAGCAGACTGTCTGCTTAATATCTGCTAAGACTTAATATTGATGGGCCCCAACAGACATTCTATAAGCAACTTTGTGACTACATGTCAACTTATTCTACTAATCTAAACCCTAACATCTAACCCTAACCTAACAGTCTACTAATAGTCTAATGAGAGTAAGTTGACATGTAGTTGCAAAGTTATGGTTAGTATGGTTGCATATAACTTATGGTTAGTAGAATGTCTAAAGCAGTGGTCTCAAACTACCGGCCCGCAGTTTGGCTGAGCTTTCGATGTGGTTAAGGAAAGGCCGAAGCTCATCGGTTGGTTCTTGTCACATGACCTGCGGTGCGCTTGCGGCATTCTGAAAAGTTGAGATGTTTTCATCTCGCCGCGGCATAGGCGCGCCTGAAAAAACGAGTATGCGCGTCGCGACCGCGTCGCTTCTATTATGAGCGCGCTTGCCTAAATTACAGTAAAAGCGCTCGCGCCGAAACGCGTCCGATGCTATCAATAAATGTTACCGATGCTCAAACGGCATCTTGGGCAAATGTGGCTCAGCTGTGTGAGCAGAAGCGCTGCCAGGTGTCTGGCAAGAAATAGAATAGTGTACAAAATGTATTCAGGGATTGCATTTGTTCAGTACAGTGTTGTTCAGAGCAAGATTTTGATGTTATTTAAGCTAAAATAAAGTAAGGGAAAAATATTTGCACTGTTGAAACTGTTGAAAACTAATAATGATAGAGACACTGCTGTTTACATTTTTTTAAGTAAGGTATAAGTATAAAAATATTTTAGTAGTCCTAATGAAATTTGAAGTAAATGAGAAATAATGCAAAAGAAAGTAAATTTTCAGAAATTTTGCACTTTCTTGTGTTTGAATGTTAAAATGGCCCTCCTATGAGGTGTCAATCACAGCAACGGCCCCCAGCCACTTTCAGTTTGAGACCACTGGTCTAAAGTAAACCATCAAAATAAAGTGTAATCAGAATTTTTGACTAGAAAAAACTTTCACTTTGTTGTCATTCTTGTAAATACAAGGTAATTACACAGTAATTATAAGCAAATTACAAGACTTTCGATCATTAAGGCATCATATAAAAACAACCAGAATAGCAGAATGTTTTTTTTTTTTTTTTTTGGTCAAAAATGTTCAAAAATGCTGCAAATCTACTGAGATGGTGATACATAGAGGATGTACATAGAGTTGTTCCATCATGTGAACTTTTAGTGCATTACACTTCTGCTTATGAATGAGAATTTCAGAGAGGTGTTTTTGGAAACAAAATTTCACATAGCCTATTGCACTTAATTCAAGCCTGAAAAGGATCTTTCCGCATGCACCCTCTCAACAAATCACATGCAAACACTCAGCTTTCTTAACACTTTTAGTGTTGAAAGTTGAAAAATCCAGTTTTTATCATTTTCATTCAGTTATTGGATCTCTACTTATTTTACTGCTAGATATAGCTTAATCTTGATGAATCTTGATTACTATAACCATGTATTTGGCTTTTAAGTGGATCCATTTTGGTGTGTTGAGCATTTGGAGTCTAAAGACATGAATAGCTCCTAGTCGAATATCAAATTTGTCATTTTGTAATTATTGTAAGTCCAACAAGACCTGAATGCAGTACAGTTAAAAGACAGATATTGATAAATCTGATTAGTTTCACCTGCCACAATTACATGAACAGTAGCAGATGGGTTCCAGTTGAATGCTTTTGGACTGCAGAGAAGCACTTCATTTGATGAATCAAGTGCATAAACATAACGTGAAACAAGAACTTTGTGACCCTGTGGGCCCACAAGTTCCAGTTCCACCAGATAACGATTGCCCACGTCCTTGTCTTCACGCCTTACAACATTCACCACATGCAACAAGGAGTAGCCACTGTGGATATGAAAAAAAAAACAAACATACTTTTTTAAAAATCATTTATAAAACACAAATATTGTAATACCAAAGGTATGTGGGGACACCACACCTGCTTGAGTATTGTCAACAAAAAAAGGGTCTCATTCTATTAAAAATATTTTATCCACCTGTTAGTAACAGGTGCAGCTGAAAAGGCGAAACATGCTAATTAGGAAGGGGTGTACATAAAAAAAGTGACACAACTTGCCTCACATTTTGGGGATAAGATGTGTCTTGTCAAGTTAAGGCACTGAGAAAAATGACTTGCATTTCATGTTGATATTCAAAACATCAACATAAATGAATGTTGTAAATTTATAAGATATTCATAAGCCAGTCAATAAAAGGTTTAATGTTTTGAATATGCAATGAAACAATCTTCATTTTTTTTTAATAATCTAAACAAAGAAAAGTTAAATTCTTCATAGAAAATTGAACCCCCCCCCCCCCCAAACTTACCGTGTCTCCTCTCTTGAATGCAGTGCTTTCAAAAAGGCTCTAACTATGGACATGGCATGACTTTGGGTCATCACAATGTTTCCAGCTGTTCTGCAGGAATTTGCCACAACAGCAGTTTGCTTTGAAGCAGCATTGAGGGGTTTCACGTCATAGACACGCTGCCAAAAAGGACCTTCACCTAGATTTTGTAAAATGTTTTAGAGTATTGAATTCAATAATTATTGCATTTGCACTATATTTAGTATATAAATGGAGCTAAAAAAATAATGGTTCTTCAAGTGTTCTTTGTATCACTCTAGGTCCAGAAAAAGAACTGTCAAGTTTACAAATAACTGTCTTCATAATAAGAACCATTTTATTGCTGTACTATAGGTAATGATATGGAAATCAAATGTCTCAAATGTCAGGTGTGCTTATATATATATGTGCTTTGTGAAGATGAAACGGTTTACATGTATTTCCTCTTTTTCTAAATTTTGTGTAATTGTTCTCTGGGATACAGCTTGTGGGTAGATAAAATCTTCCTGCTGTCAGCATGTATAGAACAAACACAACATGTGATATATGTGGATATATGTGGATATATGTGCCACATGGCACTGCCCACCCATTAAACACTTTTGGAAAGACGTCACTGAATCCCTATCCCGCCTCCTGGGCTACCGCATCCCATTATCCCCCTTACTCTGTCTACTGGGCGATCTATCAACTCTCAATCAGGAAATAACAAACAAAAGGATGCTCCTCGTAGCCTTAGCCATCGCCAAGAAAACTATCTTCTTGAACTAGAAATCCCAAAACACTATTCACATAACGCATTGGAAAAATTTGCTCACAGACTACATCTCCCTAGAATATTTTTCACCTCATTACAACTGTATATCGGAACCACAACACTCCAGATCAGACCTCATTCAACTCTTACAAATCTGACACACTCATCCTAATTAATCATGTATTCACTTATTATTATACATATTTATACAAGGTTTTAGTAATATTATGAGTATTTTCATTATTAATATTGTCAATATTGTTATTATTAATGTTATTAATATCATAGAAACATAGAGCAGTAATAAGATGATGTTGATGGGATGATATTTTGCTTAGTATAAGGACGGTAACGGTTTAATGAATATCTTTAATAATTTAAATAATTTAATATATATATATATATTTAAAATATATAAATACAACTAAATCAAATCTACACCCAACATATACCACACATGATTTTAATGCACCGAATGCTGATTTTAATGCACCACACCCTTCTTTTAATGCACCACCTCAGCTTAGGCATACATATATATACAAATAGTAATCATACTGTGAATGAGGGAAAAAAAATAAAATAAAAAAAATAAAAAAAATTATATATTATATATAAATAAATAAATAAATAAATAAACAGACATGCACACTGACACAGAAGCTAGGATAGGTGTGGTATGTGTTGGGTATGTGTCATTATTTCATTATTACATTATTATTATTACTATTGTTATTTTATTATCATTATTATTATTATTATTATTATTATTATTACTGTTATTATTATTGATCTTACTGTTGCCGTCATCACAAAATATTATCATCATCACCATCTTTATTACTGCTATTATTATTATTATTATTATTGTTATTAATGTTATTATATTATTATTGATATTACCGTTGCCATCACAAAATATTATCACCATCTTTAGTATTAGTATTACTATTGATATTATTATTAATATTATTGATATAAATATTATTATTATTGCCGTCATCACAAAATATTATCATCATCACCATCTTTAGTATTACTATTGATATTATTATTAATACTATTGATATAAATGTTGTTATTATTATTATTGATATTACTATTGCCGTCAACACAAAATATTATCATCACCATCTTTAGTATTACTATTGTTATTATTACTACTGTTATTACTGTTATTATTATTACTGATATTACTGTTGCCATCATCACAAAATATTATCATCGCCATCTTTAGTATTAGTATCACTATTGTTATTATTATTATTGTTATTAATGTTATTATTATTATTATTATTATTATTATTGATATTACTATTGCCGTCAACACAAATTATTATCATCACCATCTTTAGTATTACTATTATTATTATTGTTATTATTATTGATATTATTGTCATCACAAAATATTATTATCATTATTATTATACATGCTATTATTATACATTGCTATTGCTACGTATATACTTCTACTATTACCCGTTTGTCATTTCTGCTTGCTGTTACTATCATTGCTGTTTTATTGTTGTTTTTGTGTTTTGTGTTCACCGTATGTTGAATGTTTTGCACTCCTAATAAAAAAAACAAACAAAAAAAAACACAACATGTGATTGCCTAGTCGGTTATTTAGATTCTAGATTCTAAATTCTATATATACAGTCAAATCAAAATTTATTCAGACACCTTGAACATTTTATTCATTAAGACAGTTTATTCACTATAGTTTAAAAAAATGGTAATAAAATATGACAAGATCTCAGAGTTAAACTGTGTCAGAAAAAAATAATCTTAATTATGTCAGATAACAGCAAAACATGGTCAGGTCAAAGTGTCTGAATAATTTTTTGTTCCAAATTTTTATTAATTTTACAGGTAGGCCACTGTATGAAGAATTTTTGGGTATAATATGTCACAGTTTAATTTATTTTGCTATCCTCACTTACATAAATTAACTATAGTGTCCTGCACCCACTAGTAAAAATATATCAAAAATATCAAAAATGTCTGAATAATTTTTGGTTTGACAAGATGCAAAACAGTAGCCTAAAACAATGGCTAAATAGCAATTAGCTATTAACATTAACCAATTGTCTACGAGGCCTAGGTGACATCAACCAAAAAGGAAATTTCATGAGCAGAATCCTTCACAATAAGACAGGGATTTCATTTTTCCTATTACTTCAAGGTGTAAAACTCATTCTGGAACCTTTATTTTCAGGATTAATATCAGGATAAGAGTTTTACCTGTATCAATCTTTTGTGCATCAGGGTCTTCAACCTCGATCAGGTAAGCAGCAAGTCCTTTACTAAAAAAGTGAAGCATGTACAATACATGCACAAGTACCATACAGTTAGTTATAAACAAGAAATGCAGGTGAAACTTATCAACTAATGTGAAGACTACAGAACAAGACAATATCAAGGTGTATTCTGATTAATGCAATACTGTATGCTTCATACTCTGCCTGAAATGATGGATCTTGTTTGTAAAAGCACATCTCATCTCTGTGATCATTAGTTTGCCTTGTGAAGTCATTTGGGTACACTGAAGAAAACTTAATCTACAAGAAAAAGAAACAGGGCCAAAGATATTCATTAGCTTGACTGTTTACAAGATCTGTCTCTTTAGTGTGGCAAGTTGTCACAATGTATACAATTTATCAATTTAATTACAATATTTAGCAGAAAAAAGTCTAATTTGGTCTTTCGGTAACACTTTACAGTTCAATTGTTTTATTTCTTATTAATCTAGGTCAATATTTAAATATATTGTTCTTTATTAAATCATGTTAACATGTTTATACTTGAATAGTTATACAGTACTTGTATTGTCATGGGCAGGCATGTGTGTAATCCAAATAGAATATATTTAATAAACAAAGAGAGCTCAGACACAGGCAATAATACACAGAAATTTAACACGAGACAATGAACAGAAAGAACAGTGGGCTTAAATACACAGGGCAAGATGATTAACCAGACAAAGAACAGGTGGGTAACTAATTAACATCCATGGAAACTAACAACGATGGGAACACAGAAACAGAACAAAACCAAGCTAACATATCCGGTACATAACACGCCCTTGTCACGCAGTAACTGACTAACCAAGTTCAAACTGAGGAGGGAGGCTGTTTATAAAAGCTGTTTTTCTCATTGGGACTGAAATTTGGTCCCCACAATGTAGGGAATACCTGGACCACACACACACACACACACACACACACACACACACACACAAAATTTACTTACAGTAGCTATCTCAATGGGGACATTCCATAGACTTCTATAGTCTTTAAAAAAAAGCTAGTTATAAATACAATAAACTAACCCTAACAGAGAACTTTTTATACCATTTTTACAAATGAGGACGTCCAATTTATATGTGGTTCTTCATTTTTTTAATACATTCATTGAATTCAGACTGTAAATCTCATAAAATATTATTTCTTTTGCCAAGTAGTAATCATTAACATTAGCTCTAATATTAGCATGTTAAGGTTAGCAAATGTTAGCGGATATTAAAAAATGTTTAACTCACCAAATATACACCTTGATATCGTCCAACCTGTTCACTGAGTATGTAAGATGGTTTGTAATGGCATTCAGGAAACAAGTCTTTCAGGTAGGATTCATCTAGCATTTTGTCTGGTTAACAGAAAGACAACAATTAAAATGTCATTCAGGCAATTGTAATTATAAAATTTCCATGTAAATTGGAGATTATGTTTACATTTATAGATGTGATCCCGTGGGTCTTCTCTGACCTTGTCTCCTACTGGATGGGGTGACAAGGGAATTTGATCAAGAAGTCTATCGTAACTTGCTTTTGTTTGAGGTATGTGTTCAATATCTCCCAGTTGTAGAGAAGATTCATCTGGCAAAGAAATGAGTGCATATGTTATCATCATTTTCAATAGAAAATATATTAATATGGCTGGGGAGAGTGCACAGACAAAAAACGGTCCTTGTTAAGCCTGAATATCCTTTCTGTTGCCAAAGTACACATAACAGTTATATTTATTCTTGACAGATGCCTTCATAACATCACATTAACAAAATTTTGCATTTCTATCATCAGGCTCATAATTTTGTCATTTTGAGGCAAACATACCTTCATATAATGATAAAAACTCAGAGGTTATCACAGAAAATATGCCATCGTCATGGTTTAAACTCCACTGCAGAAGAAAAACAGAATCTGAGATCAACAAAATGTACCATGTTTAGTTCATTGTACAAGCTAAACTGTCTTTGTAACACACACACACATACAGTACACATACTGCTATTTCCAGATGATCAGCTCCGGTATCCTGTTTTAAAAGGACTTCAAAAAAATATTTCATGTCTTTCACTAACCTAGGGAAAAAAACAGCATCAGTTGGGTTCTACAGTCTTTTTTGAGTATGTTTTTGAAATAAATAATCCAAATGTAAATATCCCATACAAGACAGGTTTGGATATCTGGGATGCAAATTTCCAATACTCGCCTGGAGCAGTCCATTCATATCCTGTCTGATTTGTGAAAAGAAACATGGCACAATCATAATCTAAGAGTCAAGTCACATTTTATGTCTCTATATAATTGCATATACCAACATTTTAAAACCAAACACTGCATAATCTGCAAACACATTATGCAATAGCTTGTTTCTATATATTTTCCCCCGGTTTCACAGACAAGCCTTAAGCTAGTCCTAGACTAAAATGCATGTTTGAGCTGTTTAAACTGAAAGTAATTTGCACTGACATGTCTTAAAATAAGTCAGAGCCATTGTTTTGTCTCAAGATGCACACCAGAAATGTTTTTTTCTAGGGTATGTTTATAAAAGCTTCTTAAATACCCTAATTGAAATAAGGCCTAATCCTGGCTTAGCCTAAGCCCTGTTTGTGAAACCGGGCCTTTATGATATATAGCATATTTGAGTATGTTTATATTTAATAATAAGAGTATCATTAACAGAAATGGCGCTTGGATTTATATACGGTACAACTAGTTATTAAAAATTAAAAATTAATCGGTATAGTTCACCCAAAACTAAAAATTCTGTCATCATTTACTCACCCTCATGTTATTTTAAACCTTTATGACTTTCTTTTTTTTATTTGGAACATAAAAGAAGATATTTTCAAAAACATTTTTGTCCAAGCAATGTAAGTCAAAGGACATCAATCCTGCTTGCCAACATTCATCAAAATATCTTCTTTTGTGTTCTGCAGAAGAAAAAAATAGGTATTCGAAAACAAAACATGACGCATGTTTAGACATGCACAGACAATTTACATGTTTTCAGACGTTTTAGTATGGACAAGCACCATTTGGAAACACCTGTGTCTGAATATGCCTACTTTCAAACTATATAGCAGCCAAGAAACAGTATGTAAAATGAGTAACATTTCCGAATTCACATTATTCATAAAACAGTACTTCAGGCAAAAAGTACCAATATGACCAGCTTCCGCAAAGATTCTGAAGTGCGCATCGGACCGACACTTTACTATTCTTTGACACCATGGGAGAAGAGTTGTGAATGGCAGCGAAGCAACACAACTGACACCGAAGGCCAAATGACAAAGCCAAGTAGATGTAGCACTTCCAGATTTCATTCATACTATGGTTTCACTTTATTTTGAAGGTCCCCTTAAGACTTTCAGTTGACTCTAAGTAACTCTGCACTTATATCTCAATTAACACTCATTAGAATATTAGTTGAGTATAGACTGCTAGGTTAGGGGTTGGGTTCGGGTTAGTAGAATAAGTTGACAAGTATTTGCAAAGTTACTTTTAGGCCCGGTTTCACAGACAGGGATTAGATTAAGCCAGGGTTAGGCCTTAGTTCAATTAGGCCATTTTATAAACGTACCCTGAAGAAAAACATTACTGGTGTGCCTCTTGAGACAAAACAATGGCACTGACATATTTTAAGATATGTCAGTACAAGTTTCTTTCAGTTAAAACAGCTCAAACATGCATTTTAGTCTGGGACTAGCTTAAGCCTTGTCTGGGAAACTGGGGGATAGTCAGTAGAATGCCTGTTGGGGGAACATCAAAATAAAGTTTTAGCAGATATAAATCACAGTCTACTAATTCTCTAATGAGAGTTAATTGACATGTAGTTGAAATGTTACTTGTAGTCAAAAGAATGTCTAAAGGGGACCAACAAAATAAAGTGTTACTAAAAATATTTATACTATATAGAACAGTTTTTTAACAGTCAAAAATATTGTTCCACATCAAATGTAGTACATACTCAGATGCATAGATGCACCTGCTATTTTTTTTATTTTTCATGCGATCGTATAGCCAACAGAACAAAGACCAATGGATATCTTCCACACCTGTTCTCAGCAATCAGTAGTGTGTATTTAATTTCTTTAGTTAATTCAGTCCTTTGTCAAGACTTGTTTGTGTAACTCTTAGAAGAAAAGGTTCTATATAGAACCGTAAAGAGTTCTGTCAGGCTCTTCATATATAGAACCTTTTAGGGGTCCACATCATGGAATCTTTTTATGGAATTAGTTTTAATTAAATATTTTTTATTTTTTTTTTATTTTAATTAAATGTTATGAATTAAACAGCTCATAAACATACTTTATCACTAGAAAAAAAATTCCCATTAAACATACTTTCACTGTTCATTTTATTGCTCTATCATATTTTATATCTTATTTAGAGCTGCTTCAGCAGGGCTCAGTGCTAAGGATTTTTTTTCTACTGGCCTGGTTTGGTCAGTGGTTTAAAAGTTTGAAATATCACAATTCTCTATTACAATTTTGATACTACAGCAAAAACTATTAGACTAATTAAGGTAAATTGAAAACATTATTAAAGACAAGTAAACTCACACGTATTCAGTTTTGTTTGTTCATAGATCCGTTTTCATGGACTTTTTGTATGTTTTACCTAGCTTGTTTAATTACATTTACTTCATAGACATCCTTCTCTGATATATCTATTCTGCTCTCTGTTTGCTCTGTTGTCAGTGTTTCTTCGTTACAAGCACTGCACTGTACGTGCTGCAGGGTATTGGTTGTTGGTATCTGAGCATTTTAATGAGTACAAGTACAAGTACATGAGCACAGTATCGGTGCATCCCTAGTTATTTTTTAAAGAGCCTGAAATATGGTGGTTTATGGTGGTTGCCTTTTAAATGGAACTCAACTGTGCGTCACGGTTCTGCGTGAGCCAGTGTCTGAAGCACATGTGGAAATGTTGATTGGCCAACAGCGTGGTCAAGTGACGTAATATTAGCACGTCACTGAGACCATAAATAAAAATGCATAACACCAGCTACTTTGTCTTCAGGAAGCTGTTTCTTTGTGTGTGTGGAAATTCTTGTGTGTTTGTGGGGAGCAGACATCCTATCTAGCAGGGGCTGAGGCCAGGAGATTGGAGACTCCACCTGGAGGTGGTGGAGTTGATTTGGCAGAGGTACAGCAGAGCGGAAGTGGACTTGTTTACCTCAGCAGACTTGACCCCACTATTCACTCTGGTTCGTCCTCACATCTCCAGCTCCAATTGGCCTGGATGCCGTGGTACAGACATGGCCAAGGCTGCATCTGTACGCCTTTTCCCCTGATCGCTCTGCTTCATGTTGTCCTAGTGAAGCTTCGTCTCAAGGAAGGCTGTCCTTTGGAGATATCTGACCAGGAAGGACCTTCTGTCCCAGGCACAGGGGTCGATTCTCCACCCCTGGCCAGAGATCTGGGAACTGTGGGTCTGGCCCCTGAGAGGTGCCAGCTCATAGATTCTGGTCTCCCAACTGAGGTTGTTGAGACCAACCTAAATGCTAGCACTCCCTTCTGCACTCAGCACTACATTGACCCAGTCCACTACTTAGTGCTGGTGTTCTTGCAGGATTGTCTTCTGGCAGGATTATCACATGCTACTCTTAAAGTTTACTTGGCCACCATTCTGCTAGCTAAGTTCACTTTTGATGTAGCCTTTTTGGGCGGTATCCCCCTTTGTCTCATTTTATGCATGGTGCCAGATGGCTGAGACCTATTTGCACACTGCAATTTCCTTCCTGGGATCATTTCATAGTCCTGGAAGGCTTATCAGACGCTCTGTTTGATTTCCACACGCATTTATGGATGTTTATTGTTGAACTGGACTGACACCAGACTTTGACTCCTTTGGGTTAATCCGCTCCTTAGACCAAAAGGTATGTGTTTGTACATACTTCACAACCTTTTGTCATTTTTTCAGTATGGCGACGTGGGTATTAACGTTCCCATAGCATCAACGTCATGACACAGCATTGAGTTCCATTCGAAAGGGAATTAGCTGTGTTGCGAATGTCTTCTGTCAAACAATTAAAATATGGTTACATGCATTTCAGGAGTATATTTATGGTCTTGGTGTGTGACTCTACATCATGATTAACGTTTTCCACATGTTGGCTTACATCGGAATGACATCAGGGTGAGTAAAGACAGAATCTTCTTCCACCAGTGTGATAAACTGCATAATTTTATATTCACTTCCATAGTAAATCTCAACCACTTGAATCTCTAACAAACACACCCACATTTACAGCAGATATTACCTCACCAACATGGGCGAGAAGTTGAAGGTTTTCTGGACTTTCATTTAAACTGAGCCAGAACTCTGAGTTATCATCAGAGGCAACAGCAAAAATATATTCTTCTATAAAGAGAACAATATCAGTGCATTTGTTAATTGCCTCTATATGTGTATAATTACATTCAATATACAATAAAAAAAAAACTTTTATTCTCATGCTGGACCTACCAGTTTCTGAAGGATGAAGGTAGCCAAAGATTCTCAGACCATAATTTTTCCATTGAGGGGACACAGCAAGTCTGCTCACCGTAGTACGCACCTTTATAAAACACGATTATATTATATTATACATTGAGACTATCGTTGTTAATAGTATACGACTAAATGTGTAGAACTTACATTGGGAAATAACGGATAGAGCAGGTTATTCCTAAGTTGATCAAGGGATCCGCCACAACAGTCTTCAAAAACGTGCATGTTCACTCGACCCTGAGGGAAAGATAAAAAATAAAGGATCAAAGTGGTTCTCAATCTTTTTGACTTAGTGACACCCATAGTCCAAAACAATGTATTCCTGCTGTAATTATTACAAAGATGCTTGTTTTCCAAATTTTTATTTAACAGAAAGTGTTGACATATTAACATATTTAAAAAAAATATTAGGGGTGGGGGAAGAAAAAAAATGAAAAATTGAGTTTATATCTCGATTGTTTTTAGCATTTCAATGAAGCTATATTATTTTAATATTTTAATATTAATATTAATTATATTAACAATAATAAATAAATTTATTTTATTATTTTAATTTTGGGAGATCTTTTTCTTGAAGAAAAGTTGTATGGTAGTGTTACGTCCTGAGGACGTATTATTGTGTATAAATGTGTTTGTGCATTTTACTCTGTGTTGAGTATTATTTGTCTTGTGCTCTGTCTATCCCTGACTCTGCTTGCTTTGCAGTTAATTAGCCACACCTGTTGCTTGTTAGGAGTGTGCTGCAGAGCTACCACTATAAGAGAGCAGAGTGAACACTGCTTGGAGAGGTTCACTTCTCCCCTGCACCAGACTTGTGTGTTTTCTGTGTAACTGAGTGTAAAACCAGTGTGCTGACTTTTGAGCTGAAGTTACTTTGCACACCCTGATGTGGTTTGTGTGTGCTCTGGTGATAAAACAGTGTTGCAGGCCTATCGTTACCAGGTAGTGATTTCTTTTCTTTTCTTTTCTTTTCTTTTCTTTATAACATTGTTTCGGTAATTAAAAAGGTATTGTATTTTTCTTATATTAATTGTTTTTATGTTAAAGGAAGCTGTAGGGAGGAGGTGCCACTTTTTCTTTTGTAATGTTTATCCCTGTTTTTTGTTAGCCAGGAAGTGGAGGGAAGCCTATATTGTTTATTTCTTTTCTTTTATCTGCATAGGTCATTTAGTTCTCCTTCTAACAGTTAGTAATTCTTTTGTTTGTTGTTTTGGCAAGCCCCTCTCCTGAAGACTGTTTGCTTTCATTTTTCCCTGCCTAATTAAAATAATTTTATTTTGTATCATTGAGTGGCTCATTCACATTTCTGGGGCAGAGGACTGAAGGGAATCCTCCACGTTCTTTGGTTTTGTTTCTCCTTTTGGTTTAATTTAACCCTGTTACTGTCTCCCAACCCTAGACTGGGAGAGCTTGTAACAGTAGAATGCTTAAACACTTCCTCAGGAGTCTCTTAGTAGATCTGTTTAATATGTGTATATATAAGGTTATTAGAAATGTTTTGGTTTTGAATTATTTAGTGTTTTATGAATCGGTTGAGTAAATTATTGAAAGTCTCAATTCCCCAGATGTGGCACAAAAATAACATCATAAGTGGTTGTCGCCACCTAGTACTGTCAGGAAATACCAGGTTTGAAAACGGCAATATGGTGAGAATAACAGGTTTTATTTGCAGAGCTGCAGATACTGGACAAGCAGGTAAGTAAACTTAATAAATCAGATGAAAATTAAAACACAGAATGGATAACCAGAGTCTTTTACTTTGTTACTGGTTATTTTCCAATTATCACTGTGAAGCTGCTTTGAAACAATCTGTATTGTAAAACGCGCTATGTAAATGAAGATGACTGGTGGTGTTGGATCCTGAAAGATGACGGTGGAGAGTACACACTTAGAATCACCAAGGAGGTGAGGAAGACAGATCGGTGGAGAAAAATGAAGACTCGAGCAGGTAGGAAATTGTAGTAGAATCACTAGAGGTAAGCATTCAGGTAAGTGAGAAGTGGAGTGAGAAGTGTGTGCTCTTATAGTGCTCTTGATGAGTGCACTGATTAAAGACTGGTGCTGGTGCTCAGTACTCAAGTGATAATGATCGTTGTGAGGGAATGACGATGGAGCCTGGTGTATCCATGACAGTGTATAAGGAGCGGTGCTTGGGTAAATGCCTTCTTGAGTTAATTCATGGCCTGTGTGGCAGTGGAATTCCAGGACAGAGACTTGGGCCTTTTCTTGAGGACATCCTTCTTGAGGATCAAGGACCCCGACGTTGTGGAGGCCGCCCTCCGCTCCGAGGTGCTGGATGATCTGGATGTGTAACATGGAAAGCAGTGAGAAAAGCAGGATCAAGGATATCATCTCTTGGGACCCAGGATCTTTCTTCTGGTCTATACCCTTCCTAATCCACTAGATATTCTAGATGGCCACCACGGCGCTGGGAGTCCAAGATCTATTGTACCGCATACACAGCTCCATTATCCAGGATCATCAGTAGGAGGCCTTGTCTACGGGACAAGGCTCTGTGGGGTAATCAGACACAGGATAGTGGTAAGGTTTTAGCAGAGACACATGGAACGTGGAGTGAATACGGTAGTGAGCATGTAACTGGAGCTGGTAGGATACTGGGTTGACTTGGCGGATGATGGGGAAGGGGCCAATGAACCTGGGATTTAATTTCTTGCAGAGCAGGCACAGCTTGATGTCCCTTGTGGAGAGCCATACCTTGTGGAGAGCCATACCTTCTGCCTGGGCTGAAATGAAGGAGTGTTGGTCCACTGGGCATTGGCATAGCTCTTCTGGCGGTGCACTGCCCTCTGAAGGTGGTGATGTGCAGCATCCCAGATCCTCTTACTTTCCTGGAACCAGTTTTCTACTGATGGAACATCCGACGGTTCCCCGGACAGTTCTGGTGGCCATGGCAGAAGTTTCTCTTTGGTCTGGAGCGTGGAGTCGAGAAAGTGCTTCAGCCTTCACATTCTTTGTGCCTTGGGAAATATAGGGAAACTTGAAATCAAGACGAGTGAAGAAAAGTGCCCAACAAGATTGACAAAGGTTCAGATGTTTGGCATCTCTCAAATATTCAAAGTTCTTGTGGTCAGTAAGAACAGTAAATGGAGGCCTGGTGCCCTCCAGCCAATGCCTCCACTCCTCAAGAGCCAGTTTGATTGCTAGGAGTTCACAGTTGCCGATGTCATAGTTCCTCTCTGCCGGGGTGAGTTTCTTGGAGAAGAGGGAACATGGATGGAGTTTGGCTGGAGTCCCCTGCTGCTGAGAAAGCACTTCTCCAACTCCTGTAGAAGCATCTACCTCAACGATGAAGGGTTTGACAAGATCGGGGTGTACAAGGAACGGTGCTTGGGTAAACGCCTTCTTGAGCTATAGCCTGTGTGGCGGTGGAATTCCAGGACAGAGACTTGGGCTTTTTCTTGAGGAGATCGGTGAGAGGACTGGTTAATGTACTTAAGTACTTGATGAAGTGACAGTAAAAATTGGCAAATGCTAGGATTTTTTTTTTTTTTTTTTTTTTTTTTAACTGAAGTTGGAATGGACCAGTTGTGTACTGGTTCTACCTTCCCCTTGTCCATTTGAATTCCATTCTTGCTGATGTTGTATCCTAGGAACTATCCAAACCTCCGTCCTTCTTGGCCACAAAGAAGAAACTCGAAGCAGCAGGGGACACTGAAGGTCAAATGTACCCTTGGCATAGAGCTTCCTCGATGAACTCCTCCATGGCCTTCTGCTCAGGGATGGATGGTGGATAGATCTTTCCATGGGGCACTGGCTCACACAGAAGAAGGTCTATGGCACAGTTCCATGCCCAATGTGGAGGCAGTTTTGGGACAGAAGACGTTGCTGAAGTGGGCATAACAGGGAGGAATTTCCACTGGTTGCTGATCAATGTGGCTTTTGAGGAGGTAGAATTGACAGACAGCACCTTTTCTCAATGTGGAAGGATACATGGAAGGTCAGGGAAACATTTGGGAAAAGACTTCTCCACCCTTCAGGACTTCTCCTGTCGACCAAGACAAAACTAGATTATGTCTGATGATCCAGGGATGCCCTAGAACAGTGGTTTTCAAACCGGTCCTGCAAGCACCCCCTTCACTGCACATTTTGTATGTCTCCCTCATCTATCACACCTGATTCATTAGTAGACACTGCAAGACCTGAAATGGGTGTGTCAGATAAGAGAGACTTACAAAATGTGCAGTGCTGGGGGTGCTCGCAGGACTGGTTTGAAAACCACTGCCCTAGAATAATGCCAGTGATGGATTGCTGCAGAATCAGGAAGTTGATGGATTCATGATGTAAATGGCCGACTTGGAGATATACTGGACCCACACGAGGACTGCTGGCCCTCTTGGTCTTTCATACAGCTCCGCACATGATAGGCGACTCGGATGGAGAGTTGGATAAATCGCTCGAGGCCGATGGTATCATCGTATGCAGAGAGATGCCGCTGTAGGTTTGGCTCCAGTCCTTGCCGGTAGGTGGTGAGGAGCGAGCATTCATTCCATTTGCTGGCTGCCGCTAAGGTGTGAAATTTAAGGGCATAATCATTGATAGACATTCTTCCTTGTTTCAAATGATACAATTGCTCACCGACTGATGAATCACTAGGTGGTTAACCAAACACTTCCCAGAAATGGACCACGAAACTGTCCAGAGATTGTGTAACAGGACTGGCTTGCTGCCAAATTGTCTCTGCCCACTGGAGACTCTTGAGACTCTTGGTTCGCTCGGTGTGAAAAAATGGTTCAGCTGCATCAGGGCCAGTGAACACTGAAGCAGTAATCCATTGCAGTTCTCAGTCAACCCAGGGCACTGGGTTGGTCATGGGACTGGCAGCATACATGGCAGGAGAAGAAGTGTTGGGTGTGGTGACAGAAGTGGTGGTGGTGAGAACACGGCGAAGAGAATCTGCTGTTGTTGTTGCTGTTGTTGTTGTTGTTTTGTGCTGTTAGCGGTGTCTGACTAGGGTCGACACGTGGGGTGATGACATCATCGTTTCACAAAATATATGGATAGGCTGTACACACGAAAACGCAAGGGCGTCGTTTTCAGATTTATCCACTCTGGGACCCGGTTTTAAAAAATATCGGTTTCACCTTCTGAAAACGCCGGATCCATCTGGACGAAATGCCTATATGATACAAATGTTTTGCGTATACAGCTAAACTCGTCTCCATGTGGACGGGCCCTGAGATGTCTCATACCCCCTACCAATCGCAAGCACACACGATTTTGCTGCAGACTTCAATTGTTAATTTTCTGCAATATGAGACCTTTCTGAAACTATCTAATCTTTAATCTGTGTATACAGTTAGTTGTTCCTTTCATTTACCTTTTATTGACTTGCTTATTTACTTTATTTACAATGTTCAATTACAAACTGAGCACTTTTTATACCCCTATACCCATAATTAACTTTCAAAAGTAATAATAGTGAAATATATGATATTTATTACTCATAAAGGGATGGTGTAACATGCAATTAATGTTGGATTCAGATATAATAACTGATAGCTTTGTACAAAATGATATTGAGGATTTTATACAAATAATTGTTTTGGATTAAAAGAAAGTACTGTATTGTTTCTTACTTTGTCAAGAAAACATTTTTCAAAATTTAACAGATTATTTGAAAAATAATTCAGAAACCGTCTTTCAAATTCAAATCACAATTCACTTAATAAAAGTAATCTTATACACACCTTAAGTGTTTTGATTGGCTGTTGGTCATCAGCAATCATCTTTTAGGAAAGTCCCAGGAAAAAGAAAATATTTATTTTAAATCAGGGAAATGGGACAAAAATTGTCTTGACTCTGGTTCAGGTACTGTACATAAATCATGATGATGACAAACCTACAAGTCAAAAATCTTACCTCAATCTCCTGTGCCTCAGGAGGTTCATTTTCTGTCCTCCTGTCGATATCTTAATTTACATTTGTTATTGCAGGCCGTTGAGGAAGCAAAAATATACAAAGCAAAAGTATGTAAATGCATCAAGATTTGAATGGTTCACATACTGGATTCACAGAGCCAAGATTGACCCCTTTCATGATTTTCAAATGTATGAAATAGCAACTAAATTTGCAAATGTTTCCATTTATTTTCTTTAATAATATATTGGATGGTGATTTATCATCCAGTACATGCTAAAGCCATCTTCAACCACTATAAAACTAAAGTCATCTATAAACCACTACAGTTTGAAGGTGAAATGTCCCCTGGATGGCGCCATAACGAGTTTTATTTTCTTCAATACAGAGGATGCTTAAATAATGACAAAAAGATCAATACCTCTAAAATAATTTATATTTTAATATGAATTATAATTTATATATTAAAGATATGGTAACACTTTACAATAAGTTTCATTTGTTAACATTAGTTAATGTATTAACTAAAATGAACTAACCATGAGCAATACATTTGTTACTGTATTTGTTAATCTTTGTTAACCTTAGTTAATAAAAATACTGCTGTTCATTGTTTATGTTAGTTCACAGTGCATTTACTAATGTTAACAAATACAACTCCTGATTTTAATAATGTATTAGTAAATGTTGAAATTAACATTAACAAAGATTAATAAATGCTGTAAAAGTACAGTTTATTATTAGTTCATGTTAACTAATGAACCTTATTGTAAAGTGTTACCAAATATTTTAATTAATAAAATAATTAAATATTTTTAATATATTATTAAATGATGATTATACTAATAATTTATTTACTTTTAACTAAACCAAAACCCTAACCATAATCTTTTAATCTTTTAATGAGCAAATGCTCATTTTACATCCCTCAGTTTGTCTTTCTCTAAAGCCCGGGATACACGATTTTTGGCTGTCCCAGACGAAAGATTGCCATCGTGAAACAATCGTGGCGATTTCTGTGATCGTGGCTCTTAATCTGTGGTCCTATGTCGTACAGTGAGAGAGTTCATAGACAAACGTTTTCCCGGTCTTGCGACCAAAGATAGCCTACGATCATTTTCTGACAGCTGATTAACTGATCAACGCACAATGTGTTTGCTGCTACGACCTATGTCTACTGACCAGCCAATAAAAATGCGACATGAAATCAACGCGACATGGCGCTAAAACTTAAAACTGCTTACCTCAAGCTCTTTTCCCTTCTTCTTTCACCGCTTCCTTTTTATTTTCAGCACACATAACAACTACAACTGCCAAAGTGTGATTCAACATAGTGTTTTGTTTACCAGTAGCGCATGCTGATGACGTTTTATTCTTCTATAGAAACTTACATCGTAGCCTACGATTCAATAGGTGTCATCATCGTACAGTCTACATGCATGTCGTACCCAAGTTTAATAGATCCATGTCGCACAGTATGATAAAGTAATGATCTTATCCACCTTATTCCTGACTAGCCTACTGCATTTCGAATTATGGGTTCCACTTCCGGTTTGGGGAACTTCCATTTAAAAAGACTGAAACGAATCGTTTCAAATCATAAGGTTGCCCTACAAATAAAGCTTATCCGTCAGTTTGACTGAATGAGCTGTCAATTTTTCTTTCATGTTTTATTTTCAGACATCATGAGAATAATGTAACGCTTGGTATTTTAACGTAACATGTTATAACAAGAATATCTATGGCAAGAGCTCTTTTCAGTCGCTGCTTTCTATCCTCGTGATTATTTTCTTTTTTTCCCCTTTGCATACCGCTGTAATAGTATGAAAAAGGACAACATATACTGCACATTTGTGGTCTGTTCTCCCGATATAATTTACGATATATATCCCATTAATAATTCACTGGAATGCACGAAGAATCTCTTGTTTTTCTCCTCAAAGCCTCACGTCTCTTTCCAGGTTTGTTTTCACATGTAAATACAATTTATTATCTGTAAAAATAATGGAAATCACTTTGAAATAGTATCACGCAATGCTGAAGTTCATGAACATTTTTTATTAAGGCAACGTATATTACATAATACAGATATATATCACTATAGTTATATTTAACCCGTCCGTTATTGCTGTGGAAAGAATCGTGCTTTTTCATGGCCTGTTGAAAGTACCTTGTTGATGCTTTTACACTTTTAAATGTCCTTTTAATGTTCGTTGGTTGAAGGGTGAGTAGAATAATGTCATCTCATTGTACCCAGTTTAAAAATAAAATGTATAATTGCGTTCATAGAGTGAGCCTTTCACTGACTGTTTACAGCTTAACGGAAGTTACACCCATAATTCGCGCAAAGCATCATGGGGCTTAGGAATAAGGTGGATAGGATTGCTAAAATCAGTGTATCCAGGGCTTAAGACTTAGGCCAGGGGTGTCCAATCCTGCTTCTGGAGGGCCACCATCCTGCAGAGTTCAGCAACCTGACAATTAAATACACCTGAACCAGCTAATCAAGGTTTACTAGGCAAACTAGAAACCCCAGTCAGGTTTGTTGAGGCAAGTTGGAGCTAAACTTTGCAGGACAGTGGCGAAGTGAATCAGGTGATTTGTAACTTGTTCCTGATTGGAGAAATTGGAAATGTTACAACTAACCCGTGTTACAACCATCCCCAGTCTCCCCTACTAAAAACGGAAAACATGATCCCTGTTCACTTGGATCCATGAAAACAACTAAAAATGCTGCATTATACTGCCAGGCTAGTAGTTGGCGATGTCAGTGGCTTTCACATGGTTTTCAGGCCCCCAAAATGCAGTAATCATGTAAATGAACACCCAAAACGCATAAAAAAAAGTTTTAGCTGAAAAGTGTAAAGGGCCCCTCAGAGGGGACCATGCAAAGCATTTTCTGATGCACTGAAAGTATAGTCCATCAGTTTGTGCGTTCCTTCAGATTTCATACATGTGAGATCTGGGAGTGCTACAGGAACATCAACAAAACATTTGAATTAGGATAATTGACACCAAAGTAAAAAGGCTGTTATTTTCCATACATGCACACTATATTCCACATATTCTGAAACTGATTAACTGATAACCTGCAACCTTCCCTCTAATCTTTGTTTCAAAAGCCTAAGTGCTTTTAGTCGCACTTAGTGGATATTTTAATCTCTGAAAGTGGAAACACAACTAAATAAAGTATACAGTTAAATGAAGGGTGGAGTAGCAGGAAACGGCAAACCAAATGAAACATTACACCTTAGTCTTGCACATTTAATTCATGTATGGATCTGAAATTTTATGAATGGCTGTTTGAACAAGTCAATTATATTCCTCTTAGTTTCTTGCTTTCAAACTGTTTCTAAATTATCTGGCATCCTGATATAGATCTTAGGACATGAACTCATTATTACATAAATAAATCATTGACTTAGAGTATGAGAAAATTAACATTTAAGAAAGACTAAAAGCTTAAAAAATTAAAATAAAGTTGACTCACCAGCATGCAATTTTTTTTCTCTTGCGTACACATGATTTGCTCCCAAGGATATAAAAACATAAAATACAATACATATAATGAGTAGATAAAATAAATACCACATCACCTTGCGCTTGTTAATAGCTCTTACAACAAACATTTCGCTAGACACTGAGCCTGGTATGATGCACAGAATGTATTATGCTATTTTCTAGACACCACTGTCACACACAGAAAACCGGCTAAACAAGTTAGGAGGAACTTTGTGTGACAAGGATTAGTTAAATGCTCTGTTGGCTCTTTGATACATATCTACCGGCATTACTTTTATCATAGACAAAAGGGGTGGGAAAATGGGTAAAAAAAAAAAAAAAAAACATGTTCTACCTGAATGACTTACTGTAAAGATCACATGATATCTTGATCTCTTGTGTCCTTTGAAAATTCGAATTTCCTGTTCCCTTCTTCAAAAGCTTGTCATTGTATGAACAGAAATTAGATGCTAGTAAACTTAAAAAAAGTAGTAACTACATTGCATGTACATAGTAACTATAAGAAAGTCATTTAAATAGACATTTTCTTCTTCTTTTTTCCCCACTGTGAGACTATGGCAGCCCTATGAACCATATTGTATTCTATCTATGAACCATACATTCTATTGTACAGGTATGTTACATCATTATTATATTTTATCACTCCGTGAGTACACACAATGGATTATGTTATTTTTGGGCTCATTTTAATCATAAGAATCTGCTTTAAATGGTGATGTGATGATCTACGATCTGTGGAATTTTCATGAAGTTGTGAGCAAAAACGGCACATGAAATCTACATATTTGTTTTCAGTTATCGCCTGTGCGCTGTTTTTGTTGTAAACTCAATTTCATAAACAGAGGTCACAAAATAGCCTATAGTTTGCTAGGGGGGTTGGGGGTATGCTCCCCAGAGAAAATTTAGATTTCCCTGGTGTAAATATGTGCACTTTAAGACGTTTGAGGGCCAGAAATTGATGATAATAGCTTTAAAACCATATTGCAATGAATGATCCATAAACCATTTTTACAGTAGTTATTATTCTTTGTTAACATTAGTTAATAAAAATGCAACTGTTCATTGTATTTTGTGTCAGCTCAGGTCCATTAAATAATATTAACCGATACAACTTTTAACTAATGTTGAAATTAACAGCAACTAAGATAAACTCCGATGTTGAATGACCAAATAAGCTTATAAAATTCATACACCCTACATGGATGAGTGGCCTATATAGTGTATAAGTGCATAGTGTATAGTGCGTCATTTGGGACGCAACTCAACCTTCCCCACTTCGTTTTTTCCATTTAGTGCATCATCCAGATATTTAAAGTGCACTTTTTCTTTTTGGAATTTTCAGTGTGAACACACTACTTTATACTTTAAACGTCATAGAATAGTGGTTAAGTACGCACCCATGGGCATAGAAACGTAATAAAATGTAAATTCGTCCCCAGCACTTTTTTCGGGCAAGATAGTCTATGCAAGACCTGCCGTTTTATTCTTAACTAAAATGAAGCGATCTAAACATTATGGCCCTGTCCCAAATGGCACACTTCATGTGCACTTTCGGTCTTGTGGACTTACAATGGCCGCTGCGTGCGCGTGTTCATTAAGTCCACAAGACCGTAGGGTGCATAGACATTGTAATAAACACTAGACGCCCTATTGGCCTCTTTGGACTGTTGCTGCGATACGTCTGCGATAACGAGTCCGCCATATTGTGCGGGGCAAGACTGCGCTGTTAACAAATGCAAGTAAACGGGCGAGCTGCGGTTTTTCTGGATAAAAACAAAAATAACGTTTACATTTATCAACCGATTTCAGTGGTTTATAATGTACGTGGTGTACAAAAAGTTCTAGTTACTTAAAATCTCTATAGTTAGACATATAAAATATTTATTTTAATAAGAAATAGTCAAAGCTCAGGCTTGTCATGTATTTGGCTGCTTTATTCTTGCATAAGAATTGTGAAAACGCCCATACTGAGATATCATTTAATTTTCACATTAAATGAAATAAAGTTTTCTTATTGTGGAAAAGGCATTTTCTGTCTTTAACCCAATTTTAGCTTTTCTTGAGCTTAGAATTGACCACCATTGATAAAATGAAACAAATCATCAAATACAAATCACACAGGCTGCTTTCTGTATTTTTATAGCACTAAAATGATACAGATATTTACAAATAGATACTCCAAAAACATACAACAACAACAGCGATAACTGATGGATCCTTTATGGCAATACATATGACATGGTACAACTACAGTGCAATGCAAATAGTAAATATAAGAAAGTGAGAATAGTAAATAGTTTGTTATACACTATATATAAGAAATAGTTTATGTAGTATATAATATAATATAGTCAATAATAAAGTATATAATATTGTCAATAAACAAACAGTATACAGCAAATAAAATAGTAATGAATAGTACAATTATATAATAGTATAAGTACAATAATATAATATAATAATATATTGATAATAGCATATAGTATAATAATACTATAATAATAGCAATAGAATATGTAGTATCATTTACAGAATATAGACAATAATATAACAGCATAACTATAATAGATTGATAATCTCAAGTGGTATAATATAATAGTATTGGTATAATAATAATAATCGCAAATACAATGTAATATCAATTGCAGAATAATATAGACAATAATAAAAATAGTAAATTAAATAGTGACTAGTACAATAACAATATAGTATTGGTATAACAACAACAACAACAAAAGGCTATATATTTTCCATCAATCTTTTGGAAATGGTGAGAACAGTGCACTGACAGGCTCTCCTCAGCTTTCCTTGAGGCTTGTGTAGCCCTGGTTGCAACGGGCTAAAAAGGAAATAAAAATATAAACAAATCACCATTTAATGGCAAACTATTAAATAATCTAAAAAGACAAACCTACTCTTTGTAGATGAGTCGGGAAACTTCCCTTCTAGCTACTTCCCACTGTCTCCTCAACTCGTTGTCTTTGGGAAACCTTCAATGTGTGAGAAGCTAGCCAACTAACTAACGTTACAGTAAGATTCACAAAATGTCAGTCACCTAAGCCGAAACGAGTACTTGTCATAAAAGTCGGTTTTAAGAAAATAAAGATACATATTTAAACATCAGGAAATTTAGTTTATAAAATAAGATATAATATAAGCTAAAACTATATTAGAAATCATGTAAACTCATGTCTCAACTTTCACAGCTAACTAGCAACATCGCTAGCTATTTCAGTCTGACTGACTCCGGTGGCCAACTACTATCAATTTAATTATATAATGACCAAATACAACCAGAAACAAATGTTCAGTCTTACCTGTGAAAGGTCATTCCCCGAGACCTGTTTTCAATTGTGCAGCGACTTGTACAGCCCCAAGCAGCACACGAAGCAGGCATTTTTCTCAATTCCAGTTATTATGAGCGTTATGGGAATGTTGCCCCGCACAATATGGCGGCGCCGTTGACGTACGGTCCAGAGGCCAATAGAGTATGGGGGTAGGATTGTAGCTAAATTCCAAATAAATAGATTATGATCCACAAATAAATGTAAAGATATTCACAAAAAATAATCGTATCCACAAATGAATAGAATGAGATCCACAAATATATGTTAGGAGTTTCACAAAATTTAATTGAATTCACAAATATATAGCCTAAAATGAGATTTGCTAATAAGAAACATATTCACAAATATGTTTTTATGTCACAAGCACAACTCTGCCTGCATTTATTTGTGAATCACCACCTGTACATTTGTGAATTGCTTCCTGCGCATTTGTGAATCACTTCACGCATTTGTGGATTCTGAAACAGTTCTAGCGTCACTACTACAGACAAATCCACAAATAGGTCGACTCCACCCACCGACTACTCAAGCCAATCAGATAACGGCCACGTTGCGCTGACCAATCGCAGCACACTTTCGCTACAACCAATCACGTTTTGCTTTACAATCGGGGGCGGCCTTGTCCTGCATTGGCTTAGAAAGGCAGTAGAGGGTTCTTAAACAGTAAAAAGAGGTTTAAAATTAAAAACAGGCCCTTAAATAATATTTTAAACATTAATTAAACGTTTTAACGTTACCATTGTTTGTAGAGAAGATATAGACTTTTTAAATGTGACAGGTTATTGAATTACATAGCCTATAGATTAAGTAAAATGTCCAGCAGTCAAACACTTATCACGCAAATATTTCAGATGAATCAGACTTAATAGTTTTTTATTGTAAAAGTTATTTACAGCATCCAAAATAAATACAAAAAATGTATTTTTCAGGTTTATGTGCATTTTGTTTTGTGATTTCACCGGAACGACTAGAGTCTCCGGCCGCAACAGCGTTAACTGATAGATTGAAGCACTCGTCCGTGTGAAGACTGTGCAGTGTGGACGAGAGCCAAGAGAACACTGTTGCGCCACTGATAACAGCGGCTACGAGCACTCAACATGATTTCAAAAACAACACATCCCAGCGCCAGATCGCCTATTATTTAACACAAACGAATCAACTAGAGATGTTTCTTTTGTATTATTATACATCCGTGCCGCGAGGTGTTTCAAAAAGTGGTGGGGACAATATCGACCCTGGTAAAAAGTGGTGGGGACATGTCCCACCCGCCCCACCCGCAAATTACGCCTATGTAGCGGACCCCGTCCGAATGATGGTCGAAACTTTACTGATGAGTTTCATGAAGTTTTATTGTACATTAGCTACCATGAAATGTCCGTTTTCAACTCAAGATAATCACTGTAAGAGCTTATGCCTTTTCAGGGTTGCTTAACAAACTGGTAAACTTTCTATCCGTAAGAAAACTCTGATGAACCGTAATAATGTGCACGACACGTTCTCTTGTTCATTACTGCAGTGATCAGTAACACTCAGACCATAATACCCGTCAAAATAAGAGAGTCCCTCTTTGTAAGACGGATAATGCAGACCTTATATATAATTACACCCACAAAAATATGTACAAAACAAATTAAAAGATTAATCACAATAAAGTCTGTTACATTTTGTAAACGGGGTGTTTTTATCACACAAACAGCACTTCAGCTCAATTCGAACGATGCGCCCATGGTGGAATAGTACGGAGCTCCTTTCAGAGTCTGTTCCCGCCCCGATTGTAAAGCAAAACGTGATTGGTTGTAGCGAGAGTGTGCTGAGATTAGTCAGCGCCAGAGCCGTTGAAAAACAGCGCAACGTGGCCGTTATCTGATTGGCTTGAGTAGTCGGTGGGTGGAGTCGACCTATATGTGGATTTGTCTGCAGTGGTGACGCTAGAATTGTTTCAGAATCCACAAATGTGCAGGAAGAGATCCACTAATGCCTGCAGCAATCCACAAATGCACAGAAAGCAATTCACAAATGTACAGGTGGTGAGTCACAAATAAATGCAGGCAGAGTTGTGCTTGTGACATAAAAACATATTTGTGAATATGTTTTTTATTAGAAAATCTCATTTTATTTATTTGTGAATTCAATTAATTTTTGTGAAACTCCTAACATATATTTGTGGATCTCATTCTATTTCATTTGTGGATATGATTATTTTTTGTGAATATCTTTACATTTATTTGTGGATCATAATCTATTTATTTGGAATTTAGCTACAATCCTACCCCCATAATAGGGCGTCTAGTGTTTATTATAATGTCTATGGTAGGGTGTCCCATTCGTCATTTAAGCTTAAAGAAGGGTGCTCGTGAGCGCCCTCTTTGCGGCTGCTATGCGCCATCGAGAGCTACGCAGAGGACTTTACCCGGCAGTCAAAGCGGCATTACGTCGTGAAAGTGCGGACTCAGAGGAAGACCGTGAGGGTTTAGGGTGCCATTTGGGACAGGGCCTATGGAGCGCTCGCTCTTGTGTAATGTTTCATTCATACTGGAAGCCGGAGGGCGCTCTCTCGCAGAAAGTCCAAAACGGTTTCGTAGAAGTAATTCAGCTATTCGCTCTAGCAGCAGCTGAATAAAATGCAGAAACGAATCGACTGATGAAACGTGAAGACAATAAACACGCGAATGCGACAAGATATGGATTATTATGTGTGCTTTTCAAGCCATCTCAAGGTATTTATTGACAATAAAGTATATCAATAATGCAGTGCTAAATGACAACCTTTTTAATGTTTTTGAAAGAAGTCTCTATGCTTGCCAAGGCTGCATTTATTTAATAAAAAAATAGGCTACAGTAAAAACAGTAATATTGCGAAATATTATTAAAAATTAAAATAACTGTTTTCTATGTGAATATAAGCTACTTTAAAATGTAATTTATATCCTGTGATCAAAGCTGAATTTTCAGCATCGTTACTCCAGTCTTCAGTGTCACATGATCCTTCAGAAATCATTCTAATATGATGATTTGCTGCTCAAGAAACATTTATGATTATTATTTGTGTTGAAAACAGTTGCTTAAAATTATTGTGGATACCATCATACATTTAATTTTTCTGGATTCTTTGATGAATAGAAAGTTCAATCAATGTAATTTATTTGCATTTATTGTCACTGTCACTTTTGATAAATTTAATACATCCTTGATGAATAAAAGTATTAATTTCTCTCTTTTTAATCTTACCACAAATGTTTGAATTGTATCATGGTTTCCACACAAATATGAAGCAGCACAACTGTTTTCAACATTTATAATAATCAGAAATGTTTCTTGAGCAGCAAATCAGCATATTAGAAGACTGGAGTAATGATGCTGAAAGTTCAGCTTTGACCACATATATTGTACATTTTACAATATATTCACATAGTAAACAGCTATTTTAAATTGTAATACTATTTCTCAATATAACTGTTTTTACTGCATTTTTTGATTAAATAAATCCAGCCTTGGGGAGCAGAAGAGACATATTTCAATTGTACAATTGTAATGTTTCCAAACTTTTGATGGGTAGGCCTACTGTATGTTCTGCCTTATTCTGTGATCTTTTTTTTTTTACATTGTATAAAATTCATAAGGACTTAAAGCACAAGTGTTTGTAACACATAAACCAATCATAAAATTGTCATAAAATATAGGAAAAAATATTATAGATATTGTTTATTGTTCAGCAGTGTATTTGATTTCTTATTAAAAGCGAATTGATTTCAAATTATAAGCAAGAGATTAGATAGAAAAGAAATAAATAAAATCGATCAATTATTCAATGGTCAGATAAAAACTGGTATTACACCCAACATTTCTGTCCCCCTCACTTTTGAAATGATGGCTACGCCCCTGGACGCACCTATAGAGAAACAGAAAGTATGGCAGCTGCTTTGTTTACCAGGTAACCCTGTAAACAAAGCAGCTGCCATACTCTGTGTGCAGACCTCTGTGTGAATGTTGTGTGCAAAATATCCTCAGGTGAATGCCACTCTGCCCGCAAAGGTTGACGCCTAACTACTCCAACCACATAGCAGACACTCAAAAAAATGAATTGTTGGATGTACTTAAAAAAGAAGTGTCAAGTGGTTACACGCAACTATGATGAGTAATTTGTACAAATAACAATTTAGTTGTATGAACAAAAGAAATTCAAGTAAAGCTGACCAAATTTCTTTGAGTAAATACAAATCATTTGAATGTCACTGTTACATAATATTTATATGTGCAGTTTACTTAATAATGTTATGTTTATTACGTAAGGTGAACACATTTATTGACTTAATTTACCTTATTAAATGAACTATTTGCTCTACAAAATGCACTCAAAAAATAACTCATTGAACAGACTCAATTAAATTGAGAGCAGGAATTCTATCCTAAACATGCGTATATGAGGCTCACAGCCTAAACACAGGCAACACTCTTCTGCATAATGGTAACCACAAAATTCAAAAACATTACAGAAACTACTCTAAATGTCCAACATAACTGAACATTAAACACTAACATAAACTAACAACATCTTTCCCTTTACTGAAAAATACATAAAATAACACTTTAATCCCTAAATTTACTCTCCTAATGCAGTCCCTTGCAAAGCATGCTGGGAACTACAGATCAACTGCCCAGTTAGTTATGTCAACATTAATTTGTGCGTTTCACTCAGCAATGTTAAGTTGACTGAACAAACACTTACTAAGTAAAGCTGACAATACTCATTTTTAGTAGAAACAACGCAGTTAAATTACGTTCATGTAGTTACATGAGTTTTTTAAGTAATGTGAACAAGGGTGGTTTGAGTGAAACTAACAACAGTGAAAGTTCATTTTTTTGAGTGGAGGGTGAACCAAGGATAGATGCCATTCCTATATAAAAACACATTTAAACAGAATGTCATGAAATAGTTACGTGTCGCCTATCAGCAACCTATACATCCAAGCATAAACGCTCTTGTTATTAATGTGGTTCACAAACCAATATAATTTGAACAGGCAAGCATGGTTTTGGCATGACAGCCAGTTCGAATAATAAATAGCCTAACCATTGCCTTACCTAATGCAGCAAAAGATAAGTTATCTTCAAATTCTCAATGAATAGATCGCCTAGAAAGTGTGGATAAAAGCGCTACCATAACCACTAAGCTGTCACTCATCTTAATTCATTGCGATCTCACAAAGTTCTTCTAATCGATTAAGCTGACTGTACAATGGATAACTTATTTAGCCTACATAATATCTATACTTTTTTTTGTTGTTGTTAAAAGTTAAATTATAACGAGAGGATTTGAGTGTGCAGATCTCAGCACTGGACAAATAACCTAGGCTTTTTGGCCAATGCGTTCAAGAAATTCAACAAAACCTGTTTATATTAGTTTTGACGCTCTCAAGAGCACAATCACCAGATCTGTTTGTTTATAGTGTATGATGAGGCAGAGCATTAGCGAGAGTGCAGAATTCAATCCGAGTTCAGTTCGCGCACTGAACAAAACTCCAGCGTTTCAGCGATGACTAATCTGAACGCCTCTGATTGGCCATGGCAATTATAAGCTCAACAGAATCGTGTGTGATTGGTTATAGTGCGCAACGCTGTTAAACGCGTAAAAAGTATAACGCAACATGAGCAGATCTATATTTAATGCCGCAATGGACAGTTTTCATTTAATTTTCATTTTCACTTTATTACTAGATTTAGTTTAAATGTGCAGGTGTATTTTTGGCCAAGCCCCCGTTAATTTGTCTGACCGCATATGATGCCTAGTTACCTGACCGCAATCAGAACCCCGAGTCTCAGTCTGAGTCGAACGACGTCTCTTCCCCTTTTGAACACTATCACTTGGGAATAAGGTCTTTAGTGTTCTCTAACATGCTGCACAGCAAAAAACCAGGCAGACTCCAGACTATGCCTTAGAATATGCTTTAATCACGGACCTCATATCAATCACAGAGAATCCCCCCAGCAAAAAGAATACAACAGTTTATATAGGATATGAGCAATGGCAAAGCATTCTACTATATGATTGGTTCTTCATATGTCAAACCCTTCTGTTACTAGGTAAAGCAAGATCTGCCCAAATCATGTGTTTATTAGTTCGTTGGTTACTCAATATCATGGGGCTATTTAGATAGTTGTCTAGCAGAGGATGATTAAACAACTCCAAAAACAGAGATCTACAGCAGATGAGCATGGCAGGTGTGGGAAGAATTAACTTAAAGAAAATCTGTATGAATGAGTCTTCTGATTCCATATGATTGCACTGCAAGTGGCAAAAAATTACTTTTGTTTTGTTTGTTGACCTCCATTGTGTTAGATTCCACCGATCTATTGTTAAATGTAACTTCCTCCAGAAGATCTTTTCATACAATAAATAGAGTTGTGCAGGTATGACGTCAGAACCCAAAAGAGTATGAGGTTTTATAATGAGGTTTTTCAATTTATGAGTAAAATAAAGCCTGTGGTAAACAACTTGACAATATTTTATTATATGACGTTATGATGTTTTGTTCTACAATGTAAATGTAAATTACACACACCCATACCAAAAAATGTGAATTTTTAAGCAGTTAATGTTACATTTTTAATAATTGTATTAGACTGTTAGGGGTGTGAGTGTGTGCACCCCCATTGTGTGCACACACTCATAAAAATTTGTTTGTGTGCAAACCCCAATAAAATTGCATAGGAAAGTCTCGAAGGAACCAGTGGCAAATTACTCTGATGTCATAACTGCATCACTCTATTCATTGTGTACATTGTACGTTCAGAAAACAGATAAAAAAAGTCTAATATTTGTTGCTGGATTTATTCATTTTGCTATTGTGCAATTAATTTTACATATGCTCTCTGTACTTTTAGTTAACATCAATAAAAATCAGACATTATTTTTGTGTAATAAGTGTTCCCTATAATTCCTAAATGCATTGCTCAATTGCAAGCATGTCCACTGGGTCAACATTTTAAGTTGCATTGTCTGTTAAATGTGGCATTTTGACTGGTTTATTTATAGGGGAGGGTCATATTATAAATGTATATGAAATGAAAATATTTAGATATATGTGAAATATACTAAAAAGGAGCATTAATTGAATATTTGAATATATTTTCAAAATAGATTTACATATAACACTAATATGTTAACAAATATTAGAAATTAATATAAGCACATATATTGCAAATTAATGTATTTACATATATGGATATCTAAACATTACATATAAAGGAAATAAATATATGCAAATATTTCCAATAAAAATATATTTACACGTTTAATATATGTGAAAAATATTAAAAAAGTGGCCAAAATTGAATATTTAAATATATTTTTTTAATTATATTTGAAAATATATTTACATTTAAGAATATAATATAGTTTCTCTTATTTAGATTTAAGACATTTAAATGTATTAAAAATCCTGACTGAGGTTGTCATAATTCATGCACGAAATGGTTAATATAATATCACAGTTAAGTAAACCGCTTGTCCAGAGCATTTTATGTATACAACAGCCTGGCAAATCTGCATTTGGCATCTTATGACATCCACAGTTGCATTAAAAAAATGAAGTCTAATAGTTTCCCTATAGATTTACATAATATTTTGCATAATTCAAATGGGTCTGATAGGTGTTGTGGTCTGCGCCAACTCACGCATGTTCTGCTCTGTCCTGTCTCGCACCAGACTGAAGCACAATCTTTGGCTCTTCGCCTGACACTGACATGAAACCAGACTTTCTTGTTCCAATGGAAATTATATTTACACTTCTGTAAATAATTCCACCAAGTAGAACGTGTTCCTGGATCAACATCGTTTGTTGATCCTAGAGCAACATTCCTGTCCAAAACCATAATCCTTAACCTCAAACCCATGGTCATTAACTGTAAACTTACCCCTCAAATGTAGGTTGATTAGAGTATTGTTTCAGGAACATGTATAGTGCACTATAAAGGGAACAGAGAGTGAAAAAAAAAAATACATTGTGGTACAGTAATACCTTTTGAAGCATGGTCTTCTAAACACTTTAAACAAGACTGGCATTTTCAAGGAAATACAAGTGCAAGTTTGTTAGGAAAAATAATAGTTTAAAATATATGTAAAAATATGTTAAAGGTAAAAAAATGTTTAATATAAACAAACATAGACAAGAGAGAAGAGTGAAATTAGTAAGGGCAATTTAAAAATGCAGTTTTAAAGCTGCTATTGTAAAAAGCTGTTAAAGATTTCAATAGCTCTAAACTTTTTATTGACAATCACAGTCAATTTGAACTTAATTGAGTGGGAAATACATACAGTACACTCACGTAAAGCGATATATATAGTAGTCAACATTTGAAGTGGATCAAAAAAGTTAATAAAAGTTGTCCTAAGAACTAAGTTGTCCTAAGAAGGTTTTAGGACAACTTTGATGAAAGGTTTTGATCCACTTCAAATGTTGACTACTGTACTATATAGCTGTAACACTTGTGTTCAGGCAGGAAGATGATGACAGACGAATAGATCTAAATACTCCAAGTTTAATTACAATAATACAAACAGGCAGGGTAAACATAATTCAGACAGGACCACTTTGGCAAGTTACTTTGAGTTTATTGAAACACAAGTTATCTTTGGCGGTATGGTTCCTTATGGGGATTCTTGCTCTGAAATTAATTGAACATACAAGAGCTTTAGCATTAACCCCCCATGGAACCATCAGCTTGGGAAATATACAGACGATTTAGGCTACATCCACACGAAGCCAGAGCTTTCCCTATCCGATCTTTTTTTTCCCCTCGTCTCAAAAAAATATCTGCGTACACACGAAACCACTGAAACAACTCAAAACGATGTAGTATACATGCCAGATCAGTATGTGGCGCTGTAATTCTGCAATAGAGATACACTAAAAACAAAGAATAAGAATTGGAGCATGCGCATAAACCTTGCGCGCTGTATACAAACTTTAGTAAAGCTTAGTAATAAAGCTTTATTTTAGTAAAGGTTTAGGCTCGGTAGCTTCTGCGGCACGAACACAAGCATGTAGTACGCTACTGTTGTTGCTGCTGTTTTGTGCTGTTAGCGGTGTCTGACTAGAGTTGACATTTGGGGTGATGACATCATCGTTTCACAAAATATACGGATAGGCTGTACACACGAAAACGCAAGGGCGTCGTTTTCAGATTTATCCACTCTGGGACCCGGTGTTGTGCCGAATTCCTACCCCCACCAAATTATTACCCCCCTAGTATTGGTAGGTTTAGGATTAGGTGTGGAGGAGGGGTTAGGATTAGGCAATCAGGTAGCGACTTCAATGAGGGGGGTAATAATTTGGCAGGGAGTCAAAATTCGGCACAACACCGGCATGGACCTTACTGCTAAGAGACACTCATCCTCATAGCCAAGCTACAGTATAGATGTCCCACTGCCACGTTTACACGTTACCACTGTTTCGCTTTTAAAGACATTAGGCCCCGTCCACACGGAGACGCGTTTAGGTGTATACGCAAAAATTTTGTATCGTATAGGCGTTTCGTCCAGACGGATCTGGCGTTTTCAGAATGTGAATCCGATATTTTTTTGAAACCGGTGGTGCCGAATTTTGACTCCCTGCCAAATTATTACCCCCCTCGTTGAAGTCGCTACCTGATTGCCTAATCCTAACCCCACCCCTAATCCTAACCCCTCCTCCACACCTAATCCTAAACCTACCAATACTAGGGGGGTAATAATTTGGCGGGGGTAGGAATTCGGCACAACACCGGCTCGGCCTTGGTAATCTGAAACAAAAAGAAGACGACAGCCGGAAGGTGCACAATAATATGCCAATGCTTATAGTGGGGAGGAAGGGAGGGTTGCGAGCAGTTTGAGCTAGTGATGTGATGTGAACCGAGGCTTGTGTTGGTAACGTAGAAATCACGTGACCAATGACAAACGAAGCCTCACTTTCTGTCCAATCACGTGCGCGATTCACTTTGCGTGTCGGAATGTTCGAACACCCAGATCTGACTTTACGAGTAGGTTTTCATTCAGACTTATTCAATTACATTTTTTAAATACAAGTAATATGAAGAATACAACTCATTTTAGGAAAATAAAATATTTGCCATATTCAATTCATATGTGTACATAATTTGTCCGACGAAGCTTCTTTCAGAGGGTTTTGGCGTTTTTTTTTTTGTTTGTTTTTTTACTAAATGCCAGGGGCCTCGTGTATAAAACTTTACGTAGATTTTATCCTAAAAGTGTGCATACGCGTAAAAGACAAATTTTCCGTACGCACAAAAGTTTTCAGATTTATAAAACCATGCGTAGCCTACGCCAGAAACGCCATAAATCCCTTTCACTGTGTCACTGACAAAACATTTTAAAAATAAAACGTGCATATCTTACCGTTTCCTTCCAAATCTATCCTTCAAATACAAAGGTATTTTTCATAATATTGGGAAGACCACAAAAGGTGTTATCTTTAGGAAACTGTCTGTCTGTGCACGACACCAACAGCACAACTGCGTTCAGCAGAGGTTGTACAGCAGTGTACAGTACTGTGTACAGTAGCTACTCGTCGGACAATCACAGAGCGATTCCTTCAGTGTCTGTCATTATGCCATTATGTTGCTAAGCCATCTGCTTAGACGAAGTGCGTATGATTGATCATTATTCGCGCGAAAATATTTTCTGTGTCTGCTATTGAGTTCTACATGAGTTCTGCTCTTTAGAACACAATTTAAAGCTTTATCATGCACCAAGCAATCCTCGCTGTAGTTAAAACATTAAAACACAGCATGCCATTAAGGAGAGTGGCACATTTTTAATCTAAATGTGGAAATTGAAATGTTCAAATGGAAAACAGTTTAAAATCATTCTGTTTTCTTCATTACTTCGCTCACTCCAGTAAAAGAGTGCGTACGCAAAATTGAGTATGCACATTTCAGTGCCTTTTTTTGCGTACGCAACGTTTATACATCAGGCCCCAGATGGCTCTGTTTTCGACACTCTCAAAGCTTTGAATCTTTGGAACAATGAGGGGAAAGCCTCAGTGCTTCATGAGGCTTTATTTGCCCATCACTAACTACGTGGCCTGACTGAACTAACGCTGCGCTTGATAATAACGTAATGTAGATCGGACAGAGACTGAATGTGAAGATACAACTTAAGTAGTGGACATAATGAGGATAATGACTAACACACACCTGACACATGAACTAATAACGAGGGGGCTAACGGAAGAAAGGAACATGTGACAGTTAAAAATCAAACTGAAACTAAACAGTACTGAACGTGACAACAGCACTATACTGGGGTGCGTTTCTCAAAGCGAACTATGGTCGCAAGTTCCGTCGTTACCAATAGAGTTCAATGGGACTTACGACCATAGTTGGCTAACAATGCTTTCGGGAAACGCACCCCTGCTTGATTATTAGCCCATAGTCACATTTTTGTAAATGTGTTCTTCATTTAAAAGAAAACCACACTGTGATATTAGACTTTTGGAGAGCTGAGGGACTCAAAATAGTTCCTGCACATGTATGAACCAGTACTATCAGACTTAAGAGAATGGTTTGTTATATAAATTAATTATAAGCAACTGATTTCCCAGTTTTCAATTTCAGTATAGACACACCTTAAAGTCTTTAGACATTTCCACTATTATTGGCCAGGAAACAAGATACAGTTCAAAGAACTTGATCACCTTTTGTGGCAAAAACGGGGACAGTGTTGTCATACTATATGACTGAATTGGTCACAAAGGGAAATTATACAGGCTTTGTAGGCCTTTAAACAGTAAACTAGGTCACAACAAGCAAGGTAAAAATCCCTTAGTATTTTGAATGGGAATTCGGTAAATTCATCTTCCCATTCCTATTCAATTTTCAGCTCTACATCCTAAACAACTCAACTCATGAACTGAAAAACAGTTAATTAAATTCTGAAATTCTGAATTTTTAAGAAAAAGTTCAGATAACAGATAAAAAAAAGTCACTGTTTACTTTTTAATTTGTTTCTAAAGACTGGTCAGAAATCATGATAATAATTCCCAATTTTATTTTATTTTATTTTTATTTTATTTATTTTTTTTTTTTTACAGTATAAATCTGTCTTTATACTGTCTTTATATGTATTTATTGGGGGGCTTGTGTTTTGATAAGAAATACAAGACTACTTATATAAGTATATAAACCACTACTGTAGATGCTAGTTAGATTTCCTACTGGGCCCATCTAGGGGCCAATAAACCTTATTACAGTTTACTACAATATATATTCAAAATTTGAGAAGCAAGGTGAATCTGCTATAATAAGATAAATTCATTTTTATGCAGTTGTTTGAATAGCTAATTCAAGCTCTAAAGACAAGAAAAACACTGCTAAACAAAAGGATGTTGCCATTTGCCAAGCTATCTCCATGGAAACAAGAAAGATGGTTTGGGAAAGCCTGCTTCAGAGCATCCTTTTCATTTTTGTGATCTGGACCCTCGTTACAAATGAGCCTGACTGAAACTAAATTAACAATTAATAAATAGTAATAATAATAATAAAAAGACGAAGGCATGATCTGTAACTACAACACTTCAGAGGAGCTGCAAGTGATAAGGCAGTCATTTTTCTTTGGTGTTCCCGAGACAGCCTGGAAAACGTAAATTTCATCTGAGGTCTACGAAGGGAGGAAGAGGGGCCTGACAGTAGCATCTCTTTGTGTGGCCTCAGTTCATTTCACCCTTGGAGTCACCAGCATGTAATGAAAAATGAGAGGTTTACACAGCAGGATGACAGCCACATCATCATTCTTTTGTGTGTGCCTGGGTTTGGGCATGTAGAGAGACTGTCATTCAATAAAGACTGTCATGGAATGACAATGAGAAACCGGGCTCTCAGAATAATATAAGAGTATAACAGAGCGATGTCAACTTCTTTTCTTTATATGAAGGTCACATTAACAAATAACCCCCTAATGCAAATTATGTATTGTTTTTATCATTTTATCCTTGTCCCAGACAATATGTGTATATATATATATATATATATATATATATATATATAATATATTTTTATATGTATATGGGTCAATGACGTGACGGGTCATTTTTTTGTCCAAAGGCCTTAATAATAATAAAAAACAAAATTATGACATCCAAAGTATGTAAGGTAGTACAAGTAGATCTCTTTTATTTAATCCAAAAGGTTTTAATTATATTTTGCTACATGTAAAGGTATTTCAAAGACTTTGAAGTGTCAAAAGGTCATTCAGTTTAACCATCCAAAGGCCAATATAGCCATTTTATTTGTGATTAAAATATCTAAAAATGTAATAAATGTATATATTTTTTATTCTGGCATGATTTTATACCATCATATATTAACATAGTGCAAAATGGTATTAAAATTATGTATAGAAGTCGTTGTTTTGTTATGAGAAAGAATGTCCGGAAAAATTAATTTTATTGATGTCATTCGGAGTAACCAATAGGCTTGTTCGAGATGCGTCGGCGCTGCGCAGACCGATCGGCATATGACATCAAAGTACCGTGAGAGCGTTTGGAGAGCATATGATTCCTTATGCTTTTGAATCACTTTCGCGGTAGTTTGATGTCATACGCCGATCGTTCTGCGCAGCGCCGATGCATCTCGAACAAGTCTAGTATAAAGGGACAATTTTGGATCAAGTCATGCGGTCAGTATCATGTGACAGGATGTGACATCATTCAGACACCTGCAAAGGACCACATGATTGTGAAGCAAAGTAACTAACTCTCTTTTAACTATTTGAAAAATTCATGTTTTCACTTGCTCATACACATGTCCCGAAACATCCGGTCATTCGGTACAACCGCTATAAAACATGGAAAATGTTGTAATATTTTAAAAACTTGTACTAAATATAAAATGTTTGATTTTTCTAGATATCAGCCTGTTAGCAGTGTTTGAAAATATCATCATTAGGTATAACCAAAAGTGTCATTCGGTAAAACCGAAATTTAGGTTAAACCGAATGACTTTTTTAGTGACAAATTTTGTCCATATTGTAAAAACTGACAAAAGCAGTGTTAATTGATTATAAAAACCACATAATCTCATTGTTAACACTTAATAAAACTTAATTAAAAAATTAACTATATCTCCATTATGGTTTTTTTTTACACTTTTAAAAACCTTATTTGTCAATGACCCATAAATGCCTATATATAAAGAGAGAGAGAGCCATCAAAGGATTAGTTCACTTCTGAATGAAAATTTCCTGATAATTTACTCACCCCCATGTCATCCAAGATGTTCATGCCTTTCTGTCTTAAGTCAGAAAGAAATTAAGGTTTTTGAGGAAAACATTCCAGGATTCTTCTCCATATAGTGGACTTCAGTGGGGTTCACTGGGTTGAAGGTCCAAATTGCAGTTTCAGTGCAGCTTCAAAGGGCTCTACGTGATCCCAGCCAAGGAATAAGGGTCTAATCTAGCAAAATGATCAGTCATTTTCTAAAAAAAAAATAAAAATTTTATACTTTATATATATATACTTTATATCGGACGATTTTGAAAAGAAAATTAGATGAAGTTTTTCGCCCTACCACGGTATTTCCGCCTACGTCAAGCGTGACCTTTCATTGTAATGCGTGGTGCATCACAGAGCAGTGCAAGACGAGCATTTGTGGGTAAAGGCCCAGTGAATTGCCATGGAATTGCATTATTCAATGTGTTGACGTAACTTCAACTGAAACAGAAAGACAGGGCAGGACATATGTCATGAAAATCCATGATCCATTTTAGTGGAAGTGAGAGACTGTAAGTTTTGAATGCTTATATCTCCTAAATGCTAATTTTGTCATTGTTTTGGAACACACCAGCTTATTCATAACCTTAAAGGTGCAGTATGTAGGATTTCTGTCTGCTAGAGGTCGCTAGAGGCCTATTCAAAACAAAGGCGTAGCTTGATGACGCCAAATTTGAGCACGGAATCTTGGGACATGTGGTCTTTCACCTCAACGGACGGTGCAAAAGAATAGGGATAGGACTCGGGAAGAAATCATGTTCATGGATGCGATTATTAATGTTATTGTAGTATGAAGCAGAGCAGGACCGAGTGTTGTGGGAGCTGAACGAGGCTGCTGGAGCAATTGCGCAACACACGCCTCGCGAGCAGCGGAACTTTTATTATGCCACAGTCGCTGGCGCCACTTCCGCTTTTCCGGTCATGAGTATGAGGTAACACAGCTCTGTTTATCATATTAGATACATTTGAGAGTGTTGAAAATGATGTTATAACGTTACTCTTGTGCGTTTGCTCGGCGGCTGCTGTGAGACACTTGTTTGAGACACACTGCATTAAGCTAGATCGATTTTAGAATATCATATTAATAAATGCTGGATGGCTTGTGTTGATAAATGGCATGCAATTCATTTTAAAACGTATTGTATGATGGAGAAAATTCTGTATTACTGTTACTAAAAATAAAGCTGCATCTGATTATGCTATGTTAGCTACTTGACAAAATAGTGTTTTTCTCTGAGGCATGGTAAAGCATGGTACTCGCAAAAAATCAAGAAAATTAGATTTAAACAATAAGACTAAACGTGTTGAGCTATGTAACAATTAGTTTTCTGTCTATAAATATATCAAAACAGTTGTTCCCTTGTCTATTAAAACGTGTAATATATTAAAGCGTCTTTAGTGTTTCCATGGTTTCTACAAAATAAAACCGGAAACCGAGGGTAACGCGGGTATGACGCAATTGAGAAGCGACTCCTCACATGTCCCGGAGCCTTGGTTAAAATTGCAAATTTCTCACAATTTACAAATAGTTGGCAACATTTGGGATATTGTAAGTATTCAAGTAAACAAAATATATAACACTGGCCTAGTGGTTTTTGGATATTTTACTGCAAAAACATTACATATTGCACCTTTAAGGCTAACATATTCATAATAAAAGCTTTGATTTCAGGGGGACTTTAAAAAGTATATACATTTTTATTTTTTTAAAAAAATGACCAATCGTTTCGCTAGACAAGACCCTTATTCCTTTCCTGGGATCACTTAGAGCCCTTTGAAGCTGCACTGAAACTGCAATCTGGACCTTCAACCCGGTGAACCCCACTATATGGAGAAGAATCCTGGAATGTTTTCCTCAAAAACCTTAATTTTTTTTCGACTGAAGAAATAAAGACATGAACATCTTGGATGACATGGGGGTGAGTAAATTATCAGGAAATTTTCATTCAAATAGCTGAAGCCCTATGCAGGGGCAGTCGTGGCCTAATGGTTAGAGAGTCAGACTGGTAACCTGAAAGTTGCCGGTTCAATTCTCAATACCGGCAGAAAAATGTAGTTATTGAAAATGCATCACAGCAAATGGCTGCCCACAGCTCGGGGTGTGTGCATCCACGATTTGCAGTGTGTGTGTGTGTGTGTGTGTGTTCACTTCTCACTGCTCCTAATGTTTGTGCACTAACTTGGATGGGTTAAATGCAGAGGACTTGGCCTTCACGTCACTTCTAATACAACAGCTCAGTGTTATTCACTCAGAACCAAAAGTAAAAGTGTTGCAATTCACTGAAAAAAGAGCTCAAGATCAAAAAATGACGTATATCTCGTTATCTTGAAGAGGAGGGTTAGGCAAGATGGTTGTTCTTCTATAACTACGGTTCAGAAGCTTCTGTGATGTTACGGCAAGGACGAGGTTGTGTCTGAGTTTGCTTTGAAGTGAAGCAGCATAAGAGGTTGTAGGGGAATGCTTGTGTGTGTGGGTTGGGGTTCTCATTAAGACGGATAGATTCACAGGAAGCTGCTGAGCCTTGATTATAGGATTGGGGGAGTCATGTCATTTGGGTGCTTAGTACTTCCCTTGCATCTCCAGGCAGCCGCCACACTTCAAATACAAATGCATTTGTGTGTCATCACCCACGTACCAGGCTTTCTTAGGACTCTGTGTTGCTAATCAAACCAGTAATACACAGAATCTGAGATTATATGATGGAATGCTGGGAAAAGAGATTTGATTGGTATAACGACAGAGTGATCTCATTCATATTCGTAGATATTTCAAAAGTACAGACAACACAATCTCAAGGCATCTGTTTTATGTTTTGTTGAGTTGGTGGCTAATTCATATGAATTCGTACGATCTCATCTATTTATGGCCGACTGATGGTTAGGCATATATATTTTAAAAAATAATAAACTTCATTCAAATCACATCATCAATTTATATGAAATCGCTACCTAAATAGACACTAAAATGTATAAGCAGCATAAATTTGCATTTAAGGGTAGTAAACGTAAGGGTTAAAGTTTACATTTTAGGGTTACGGCGTGTTTACATATTCATAAAAGTGTATACAATACGTAAATAATATGGAAGTCCTTGTAATACATTTACAGTATGTAATACAGTATGTTTTTTTCGCCGCTAGGGGTCGCTAAACTCTTCAAAACAATAACAAAGGCGTAGATTGATGACGCAGTGAATGAGCGTGAACTCATGGAACTTGTCATTCCAATGTATCTAATAATGTTTATGGCAAAATAATGTTTATGGATGAGTGATTGCATTCATGTTTTTAACAGGACTGTGGTATAAAGCAGGGCGCGGCCAAGAATCGCGGGCGCGATTGCTAATGAGAGACAGATATCTGTGCCACACGAGTCCTAGGGGATATAAAGGAATGAGGATATTTCATTCTACCGAACTACTCGCAAAGCTGAAATACTACTAATACAGGTCAGTTTATTTGAATTAAAATTGTGAGGTAACGCAACACTCACGTTACACTATCATACTAAACTGCATTTGAGTGTGGTTTTTTTTTTTTTTTTTTTTTTTATTATTTGTGTGTGTTGAAAGTTGTATTGTTATTCTATGTATTAGTTTGTTGGCTGTATGAGACTAACAGTAAGCTAGATCAACATTAGAATATCATACTGATGATATTCTAACATTTCATCGTGTTGAGCTATATAACATTGATTAGTCTTATCTAGCTTACATTTGCTTGTCTAATAACGTGCAAGAGCGGTGTCCAGCTCTGTCAAGTCAAAGTTGTCGCAAAGCTCCCACCATCTCAAAAACGCCACGCCTATATTGATCCTCGTTTTATTTCTCCTTTTGTGCCAAAGTTTGCTTGCCATGGTCCATAATGTTTGAAAGAAATAACAACAGCGCAGCTGTCTGCGTCTATTGCCATGGTTACTATGCAGTACAAGAAAACCAGGGATAACGCAGATATTGAATTTCTCTGAATTTACAAATTCTTGGAAACATTTAGGATAATGTAAGTACACAGCTGAACGAAATATATAACAAGTGGTTATATCTGTTATATCTGTGCAAGTGGTTTTTGGATATTTTAATATAAAAATATTACATATTGTACCTTTAATTCAAATATACTTGTATGAAATTAAATTATATATAGCCTATAAAAAAACACTTTTAGGATTTCAAGTACAGTTATTACAATTCTGTGCACTTTTTTCACAAGTATTCAAAGTATAGCAGCAAAAAGGATCAGAAAAGCAAACAAACTATATACATGAAACAGCTTCTTTTAAAATGTTATAAAACAATGCTCCATTATCATGACAAGCATATCATATTTCCTATTTCTTGTCAAATTCAAAGCAAACCAGACTGGTTTGTGTTGGGAGTGGGATTAATTACAAATGTATCATCTTGCACAGCAAACAAAACAGTAAAACATATCTTTGGAGTGGAGATTTGTGTTTATATGTCATGCATAAAATGGATATGGTAACGTAGACGGGTGTGGCTTTAGTAATTGTTGAAAAAAGGGAGGGTATAGGATGTGAAAGAAGTTTTGTTACAATATGAGCTGCCTAAAATGGCGCATATGATTTGTGATGTAAATATACACCCAACATCCGGGATTTTGTTTTCCACTTGTTTTCTCATAATGCACTGCGATAAGCTCAGTGAAAAATAAGTAAGGTGAGAATGATTTGATGGAAATTGCTGATTAGAAATATAATTTGTTTGTTAAGCACTGAAAAATATCCATAAAAATAATTTAAAATAATACAAATCTGAAAATTAATTTAAAGAACAGTTAATATTGTAACATTGCGAAATATTGCTGTACACTGTGTATTGTAAGATGTCAATTATTCCTATGATGGCAATGCTGAATTTTCAGCAGCCATTTCTCCAGTTTTTAGTGTCACATGCTCCTTCACAAAACATTCTAATATGCTGATTTGGTGCTTAAGAAACATGTTGAAAACAGCTGTGCTGCTTAACTTTTTTTGTTGAAACTGATATTTTTTTTTTTCAGGATTCTTTGATGAATAGAAAGTTAAAAAAAAACAGCATTTCTTTGAATTATTTGTAACATTATAGATGTCTTTACCGTCACTTTTGAACAATTTAATGCATCCTTGCTGAACAAAAATGTTCATTTTTAGCAGGTGACAGCTGACCACATTGTAAACAAACTGCTTGACTGACTGAGATGCAATGACTTTGATTTTGGCTAATTTATATTCATTATTTGCATACGTTGTAAAAATAAATGAATGATCACAAGGCTCATCTAAGCTCTTCTGGAGATCTGAGATCAGAGACAGCCTCCAGTCAATATTTCCAAATGTCTTTGTTGCTCATAGGACTTTTCACAGATGGCTATAAACTCAGGACCACAATGGGGCAGCATTTACTCATCTACCTTACTTTGTTGGCTATAGACGCTGAGCTTGTACAATCTGAGCTTGTCATGCAAATGGATATTAATGACATAAATTGATGAGTGTGCAAGGACAGGGAAGAAGCTTTTATCATTCATTCATTCATTCATTCATTCATTCATCATAACATTATAATATGTGTGTGTGTGTGTGTGTGTGTGTGCACTCATATACACTTGTTTAAGATTTTGAGGTAACTATTATTTTATCTACCAGTAAGTAAGATGAAAAGATATTTGAGATATCATTTGAGATTTTCATTTCATGCTCATTTTTAATAAAATACCTAAATTAAAGGAGACCAGAGAAGATATTTTGCTACTTGTGTTAAGCTGAAAAACTTGGAATGTGTAAATAAAATCAATATGAAAAATATTAAAGTAAGGCTTAGACAATACATCGTTTCTCGATTCGCGATATTATGATTCTGGATTGATTCTGATATTTTCTCTCTCGAATCGATTCTGAGCTTAGTTTTAACAGCAGATGGCGCTCTAGGCTAGTTTTTAACCACACACTCAAATGCTCATGAAGAAGTGTACTGGACAGAGATCATGCATTCGATTCATGTAGGTGGTTAAATATACTTGGACCTCACCTCAGAATGCTTTTATGACGCGAGATTAATGTAAACACAGCCCTCTGCGAACACCCTTGTAATTCGCTTCAACCTTTTCAAACTTTATGGCTGATTATTTTAGGTTTAAGTGGTGTGTGTAAAGGAACTGGAAGCATGCAGAGTACGGGTGTTTCTAAAGCACGTATCTGCTGTTAAAAACTAAGCTTCTATACCTTCTAAGGATCTATGCAAGAGATGTATTTATTTAATTGAGAAAAAACACTCTAGAATTAGGAAACACAGGAAACCGAAGGAGCACAGACAACCAAACTATATGTAAACAAGATTGGGCAAATAACAACTGAAACTGAGGGCTAGATATACACAGACTAAGGGGCTGTTTACATGATGTCACAGACACGCCAGGCTCCAACACCCACCAATCACAGCGCACTCCATCTCCCGAGTACTGATCACACGCACCTGCACCTCATCAGCACGCTCATCACCCTCAGTACTTAAGACACTCACACACACTCAGTCACTGTCCGGTCTCGTTCGCATCTAGACGTACATACATGCTTACCTCAAGGACTCCCAGCGATCTACTTACCTGTCTCCAGCGTCTTCAAGTCTCTCCTCGTGTTCCCAGTCTGTGTGTGAGTGTCTCTAGTCTCCAGCGTTGTTCATCCTCCATCGTCTTCCAGGATTTCCACCTATTCAACACAAAGGACAGTATCATCCATCTTCATCTTACCATTCACCTGCCAAGTCACGTTATACTCACCTGCACGTCTGTTTACTCTGCTGTTTGTCTAATAAACTACCATCTCTGCCATCTTCAGTCTCCGTCCCTTCTGTACTGTAACAGAAGACCGGACCCAGACCGTAAGACAACAGCATGAGTCATCCAGACCCGTTTCAAGAACTCGTTGACGCTTTGCGCCGAGCACTCACCGTCAACCCTCCTTCACCACCACCAGCGATCACGTCCGTCAACACAACCACCACTCCTTTACCGCCCATGCACGCCAGTCCCATGGCCAAACCAGCGCCCTACTCTGGATCGGCGGAGGATTGCAGCGGATTCCTCCTGCAATGTGCGCTGGTCCTGGAGATGCAACCGCACTATTATCCCACTGATAAATTCAAGGTAGCGTTCATAATTTCACAGTTACAAGGCAAAGCACTACAATGGGCCGATTCCATTTGGTCCCAGAATAATCCTGTCATCCAGTCTTACTCTGGCTTCGTTGCTCATTTCCGGGAGGTCTTCGGGAAGCCTGCCACTGACTCTTCCATTGGTGAGAAACTGTATAATTTGGAACAGGGCTCAATGTCTGTGAATGATTATGCTTTGCAATTCAGAACGCTAGCAGCTTCAAGTGGCTGGAACGAACAGGCTCTGATAACCACCTACCGTCAAGGTCTGGACCCTCGAGTGCGGTTGCATCTCGCTGCATACGAGGATTCCATCGGGCTCGAACGGTTTATCCAACTCTCCATCCGCCTCGCCACTCGTATGCAGTCGTGTCTCGAAGAACACCAGGTCCAGCCACTGTTCAACATCGCTCCCCGCCGACCAGAATCCGTCAGCCCTCCAGAACCAGCCCACGAACCCATGCTCTTGGAAAACTCCCGGCTCACTGCTTCTGAACGGCAGAGGCGGCTGACCCAGAATCTGTGCATTTACTGTGCTTCTCCTGGGCATGTAATCTCCACATGCCCAATTCGTCCTCCTCGTCCCATGGTGAGTGCCATCATTCCCACAATAAATAAGATGAAACCTCTCACAACTGTTGTAAACCTTACTGCTGCTGACATTTCCCTTCCAGTGGTCGCACTCCTCGATTCTGGGTCAGCAGGCAACTTCATCTCCGGCGCCCTCTGCCGTCAACTCAAGCTCAAGACCACGGCCACGCCGTCTACCTACCAGATCCACTCAGTGACTGGAAAGCCTCTCAGCAGGAAATCTGTACGTTGGTGCGTCGGGCCCATCCAGTTGCAAGTGGGAATCCTCCACGTGGAGCAATTACATCTGCTGGTTCTGGAGAAATCCACCGCTGACGTGATACTAGGGCATCCCTGGTTGGAGCAGCACAATCCAGTCATCTCCTGGAAGACCGGCGAGATCCTGAAGTGGGGCGACACCTGTTTCTCCAGCTGTTTCTCGGAGCTCCCAGTTCCTCCGTCTCCTCATCCTGAACACCTCTCTGTCTGTGCCATATCCATCGAGAGCCCTATCGAGAAATGCTCTGTGGATGTACCACCGTGTTACGCCCCCTTCAGCGACGTCTTCTGCCCTCAGCGAGCTTCCAAGCTGCCTCCACACCGGCCATGGGACTGCGCCATCGACCTGCTTCCGGGTGAGTCAGTGCCCAGGGGAAAGACCTATCCCCTGTCAATCCCGGAGGAGAAGGCCATGGAGGAATACATCAAGGAGGCCCTGGCGCAAGGTTACATCCGCCCATCTACTTCCCCTGCTGCTTCGAGTTTCTTCTTTGTGGCAAAAAAGGACGGAGGCTTGCGGCCTTGCATCGATTACAGAGCCCTTAACAACATCACAGTTAAATTCCGTTACCCCCTTCCTCTCGTCCCAGCTGCCCTGGAACATCTCCGTGGTGCCACTGTCTTCACCAAGTTGGACCTCCGCAGTGCCTACAACCTCATCCGGATACGTGAGGGGGACGAGTGGAAGACCGCCTTCGTGACACCCACCGGCCACTACGAGTACCTCGTTATGCCGTATGGCCTGGTCAACGCCCCCTCCGTATTCCAGGACTTCATCCACGAGGTGCTCCGGGAGTTTCTCCACAAGTTCGTCTTGGTGTACATTGATGATATCCTCATCTACTCCCGGAGCTTGGCCGAACATCGCCACCACGTTGCAGAGGTCCTGAAACGCCTGAGGGAATTCCATCTCTTCCTCAAAGCTGAAAAGTGCTCCTTCCACCAGCCCTCAGTGCAGTTCCTTGGTTACAACATCGACAGCAGTGGCATCCGGATGGACGAGAGGAAGGTGGATGGCATCCGGAACTGGCCTACCCCATCAACCATCAAAGAACTCCAACATTTCCTCGGCTTTGCCAATTTCTACCGCCGCTTCATCCAGAACTACAGCTCCATCACCAGTCCACTCACCAACCTACTCCGCCACAAGCCCAAGTCTCTGTCCTGGACTCCAGCTGCCACCACCGCGTTTAACACCCTGAAGGAAGCCTTCACTACCGCTCCACTCCTCGTCCACCCTGATCCTGACCTGCCCTTCGTTGTGGAAGTGGACGCTTCCACCACCGGAGTTGGAGCGGTGTTGTCTCAGCAGCAGGGGACCCCAAGTAGACTCCATCCATGCGCCTTCTTCTCCCGCAAGCTCAACCCGGCGGAGGTCAACTACGACATCGGCAACAGGGAGCTACTCGCCATCAAGCTGGCCCTAGAAGAGTGGAGGCATTGGTTGGAGGGAGCCAAACACCCCTTCCTCGTACTCACCAACCATAAAAACCTCGAGTACCTTCGAGCAGCAAAGAGGCTAAACCCCAGGCAAGCACGCTGGGCGTTGTTCTTCACCCGCTTTAATTTCACAATCTCCTACCGTCCCGGTGTCAAGAACGTCAAAGCCGATGCCCTGTCTCGTTTGCACGCTCCAGAGGAAAGACCCGAAGAACCAGAATCCATCATTCCGGAAACCCTCATCGTCAGCCCTATCTCCTGGTCTGAGGAAACCATGCCCTCCTCCAATGCCTCCGCCAACACTCCGTCGGGTTGTCCACCAGGCTTGCAATACACCACCAGAGCACAGCGCACTCCACTCATCCACACTGCCCACACGTCACTAGGCACTGGCCACCCGGGGGTCAATGAAACCCTCTCGTTGCTGAAGGAACGCTTCTGGTGGCCGAACATGGCATCCGACGTCAGAAGGTACGTGCAGGGGTGCAAGGAATGCGCCATCTCGAAGAGCCCTCGGCACCTTCCAGCCGGCAAGGTCCTTCCTCTGCCCGTTCCAAACCGACCCTGGTCACACCTGGGAGTCGACTTCATCACCGACCTTCCAGCCTCCAATAATTGTACCTGCATCCTCGTCATTGTGGACAGATTCTCCAAGTCCGTGCGACTGATCCCCCTAACTGGACTACCCACTGCTATGCAAACCGCTGAACTCATGTTTAACCACGTATTTAGATACTACGGTATCCCCGAAGACATCGTCTCAGATAGAGGACCTCAATTCATTTCCCGAGTATGGAGAGCATTCTTCTCGCTCCTAGGTGTGACCGTCAGTCTGACATCCGGCTACCATCCACAGTCAAACGGGCAGACGGAAAGGAAGATCCAGGAGATCGGTCGCTTCCACCGTACCTTCTGTCACGGCCACCAGGACTCTTGGAACCAGTACCTGGATTGTGCCGAGTACGCACAAAACTCCCTGCGCCAACCATCTACTGGACTCACCCCGTTCCAGTGCGTGCTCGGCTACCAACCCCCACTGTTCCCCTGGTCCGGGGAACCATCGGACGTACCATCGGTAGATTACTGGTTCCGAGAGAGCGAGAGGGTCTGGGACTCAGCACACCATCAGCTACAACGGGCCCTGCGCAGACGCAGAATGGCAGCCGACCTTCGACGTTCCAACGCCCCTGCCTACCAACCTGGACAGAAGGTCTGGCTGTCAACCAGGGACATCAGGCTGCGTCTGCCCTGCCGGAAGCTGAGTCCCAGGTTCATTGGCCCGTTCACCATCACCAAGCAGGTCAACCCGGTCACGTACCAACTCCAGCTCCCACCTCAGTACCGCATTCACCCCACATTCCACGTGTCTCTCCTGAAACCTCACCACCCTTCTGTTCCTCTCTCCACAGAGCCTGGCGTAGCAGCAGCTGAACCCCCCCTTCCACTCATCCTGGACGACGGTGCAGCCTACGAGGAGCGCTCTTGGGTCCCTAGAAACGACATACTCGATCCCAACCTGCTTCACACCTTCCACGCAGCCCATCCCGACAGACCTGCCCCACGTGGAAGTGGACAGCCACCACGACGCCGGGGTCCTCGGCCCTCAGGAGCGGGCCGTGGAGGGGGGGGTACTGTCACAGACACGCCAAGCTCCAACACCCACCAATCACAGCGCACTCCATCTCCCGAGTACTGATCACATGCACCTGCACCTCATCAGCACGCTCATCACCCTCAGTACTTAAGACACTCACACACACTCTCACTGTCTGGTCTCGTTCGCATCTAGACGTACCTACATGCTTATCTCAAGGACTCCCAGCGATCTCCTTACCTGTCTCCAGCGTCTTCAAGTCTCTCCTCATGTTCCCAGTCTGTGTGTGAGTGTCTCTAGTCTCCAGCGTTGTTCATCCTCCATCGTCTTCCAGGATTTCCACCTATTCAACACAAAGGACAGTATCATCCATCTTCATCTTACCATTCACCTGCCAAGTCACGTTATACTCACCTGCACGTCTGTTTACTCTGCTGTTTGTCTAATAAACTACCATCTCTGCCATCTTCAGTCTCCGTCCCTTCTGTACTGTAACACATGACACCGTTTTCAACTAAAAACGGCTGTTCATTTACACGACAACAGCGTTTTGGTGGCCTTAAAACGCAAGTTTTTGAAAACGGTCTCTGTGTAAACAACAAAAATGCCCATCTGTGAAAATGATGACGTCATGCACATGCGCATTACATGTTCAGTCTATAGCGTTTCATTGCCATCTAATGGCCTGCCAGCAGAATACAGCGTTTTTAGTCATTTTCACAGATTCGTATGAATGGGGATCGTTTTGACAATGGTGTCGTCTGTATGCTGAAAACTCAAAGGAAAAACTTCTCCGTTTTAACCATATTGTTGTCCTGTAAACATACCCTAAATAAGGAACTAAACAAGACACAGGTGAACATAATCAGTTGCTACAGAAACAAATCATGACATATGCTGCGTTCACGCCATGTCATCATTACTGTAATTACGAGATGACAACCCGTGATGTTCTGAACCCGTAACGTTCTGAAAATTCTGAGTTTACAAGTTGGAATTACGAGTTCTATGAGGACTTGAACGCTTTTTACAAGTTGGAATCTCATTATTACAGTAATTCCGACATGTCATGAAACTTATATTCAGAAATCAAAGCAAAGGAAACAGGAACTAAACACAGGAAATGAGAAAACAGGAATAATGGAACTGAATGTCAAAATAAGTGTCTCTGGAACATAACACAGGAAATAGGTGACAAACGACACACTGCAGCTAAATTATCAGTCCTCTTTTCCAACCTTCCTTTGCTTACAACCATACTGTACAACTGCAACCATTACCAAAAATTTAAGTAGCGACAATTTACCTTAATTCTGTGTGCATAAAATAGGATGAAAGTTCAACTGAGCAACTGAGATGTTAGCCATGTTCTACACACTCTGGCCCTCATTTATCAAACGATCGTACACCAGAAAACTGTGCGTACACTCGTTTCCATGCAAAATTTGGCATTTATCAATATGAGCGTGAGCGGTGACTACGATCAAATGATCAAAAAGTGATATCACAAACTAAAAAGCACCAAACATGCTAGAAAGTTGTAAGACGTGCAAAAAAAAAAAAAATTCCTGATGAAAATGCATCTTATTTACTGACCACTTGAGCCCGGTTTAACCAGGTGCTCTAAATTAGCACTGCGCTAAGTCATTAGTATTCTTTTCAGTAGTTTACTCTTGGCTCACAGTGTTTTCTTTAAGCAACATCAGTGACTGAAGCCAAAGTGTATTTTAAATGGTCATTGCCTGAGAGTAGACATAACTTAATCACAACTCAATTTAGATGTAATTTGTCATGTCCAGTTAGATGCCCTATTCTCCAGTGGCACTGCAAAAAGCATTTTTGGCCCAATATGTTAAAAAATGATAGCCTTTTGGCTGGATAACTCTGTAATTTCTCTTTATGAGTCTGCAGCGATGATCACAGAGAAACAGGCCTGGTTAGTTTCAAGTTTCAAGGTCGGTGAGCATCTATGATTCAGCTCTTTTGGATGTCAGTCAGTGTTTACCATTATTTCCAGAGATCTGACATGGAAAACAAAAACAAGTGTTTTATTAAAAGAGGGTATTTCAAGGTATTCGTAAGTATTTGTACAGTTCCATAGGACGCATAAAAGAGTATGAGGCACATTCAGTGAATAGGGTACCAAACAGGGCCAGAAAAGAGGTTTTTAACCTTCAGAAAATACTGATTATCCACTTTGGGAGATCAATCTAAATATTATGAGCTGTTTTAGTGTCCTTGTGGTTTGCAATTTTTGCAATCCTGTTACCAAAATTTGGGACATTAAATTAACATCAATATCAAATAGACCATTAAAATAAGTCAGATTAGGTAACAGGGTTGAAAATATAGCCTAAATCTAGCTAGTATTTATTAAAGGCTACAGTATATAGCTAGTTTGGGACCAAATGTTTGTTTGCATCTACTAACTTCTATTTCTTAAAAAAATAAAGAAACTATGTTTGATAATTTTTTTTCTTACAATTACTTGGGTAACAGGGCTGAATGGTTGAGTTTGACAAGTATTTGTAAAATTTTAGAAAATGAAATAAAATTACTTACAGTATTTTTTTTGTCCACCATGCAACAGAAAGGGTCCTAATAATCTTAATTCTTTGGTGTCATATAAAGAATGTTACTTTTTTTTTTCAATAAAAAATTGTCAGCCCAAATTGTTACTCTTTCACAAAGGCAATAAACAAACAAATTAATATATACATCTAATTTCAAGCACTAAATTGTGGTTCCTACAGTTCGCCTGTTGTTTGTGCAGGTATGCAGGTATCAATTCCCTATAGTAGAACGCAAATATTTCTGTTAAGAACATTTTAATTAGTTAAGGGGCACATGGAGTCTGTGTTCTCTCTCTCTCTCTCTCTCTCTCTCTCTCTCTCTCTCTCTCTCTCTCTCTCTCTCTCTCTCTCTCTCTCTCTCTCTCTCAGTTGTGCCTCATTATTTAGACCATCATAACATATGTTATATTGAATTGTATTTGTTGACAAAATAACTCTGTGAATACTCTGTAAATAATGAATTTAATTTTCTTGCTCAGTATTTTATGTTGTATGGGAATTTACAGTTAAAGACCCAAGGACTAGATATGATGAATGAAGACCCGGAGTCAAAGTTAAAAAAATAAATTGAAGAAAAATGTACTGAAGAGAATAGTTTGCAGTTTCATCAGCAGGAGTCAGCTTCAACACTCACAAGGAGTTCGTAGGCTGCTGTTGCGTACATTCACGAAACCACAGCAATTATACTTTAAACAGGTCACTAAGCTACGTCATTACTTCAGGTTGAATGATTCTGATTGGTTAAGAAATAGATAAACTATTGCCAGTTGTTCACAAAGTCAGGACCTGTAACTATGGATTCTGACACACGCACACACACACAGCGTCTTCAAGGTCTGATTTGGTAGAGCTCTAGCTCTGACTAGGAAACTTTCAAACTTTCTTCTCACAGAAACATGGTATCATATGTTTTTGATAGATGTAGCTGCCTGCTATCTATTAAATTATAATATTAAAATGAATACTTTCTGTCAGTAGTCATAGCAACTATTTTGAATTGTAATACAGCCAGTTAGCTAACTTCTACTGTAACTCTTCTTATGTTGATATGACAAGAAAGAGAGTGTATATGTAATATACAGTAGATGTGTAATACAAGAGATATCAAGTGAACTTAATGGCAACGGTGAAATATCTAGTACTCATTATAAAAATAATCAACCACTCAATGGTGCAATTGGCCAATCAGAATTATGTATTCAGAGCCATGTAATATAAAGACATATGTCACAGTAATAATGCGTGCAATGTCATTCACACTGATAATAACATGATTCATAATGCTGGACCTCATTATCAAACAGCAGCTGGTAGAGTCAGTGACTCACATCTAAGCTGTGGAAGAAAACAGAAATGTGGCGGACAGCCTGATTCATATATTTAAACTGTTAACAAGGAGAGGGAAGATAATCATAGTGTTGGGTCCGAGTCCACCTTGTCGAGTCTGAGTCGAGTCCAAGTCCTTAACCAATTGAGTTTGAGTGGGAGATATTAATTAATGTCTTGCCATCTTAATTTTATGTTGTTACTTATTGTCCGAGTCTGTCAAGTTCGAGTACAAGTCCACCCGAGTGTGTCAGAGTACAAGCACCCCAATTAAAAAAAAAAAGGCAACATAAAAATTAGAAAAAAACAATACATTCATTTTTTTAGGTTTTCATTTTAAAAGTTACCCTTGTAAAAAATGTCACGTTTGGTTTATTTGTTCATGTTTAGAGTTTGTTCTTTGATCTGTTTTCTTGTTCTGTTCATGTCTGAGTTTCTAGGTTTGTTTTGAGTTTGTTAATTAGTTGAGTTCCCCTTTGTTCTTTCCCTGTTTGTCTCCATAGTTACTAATTGATTAGGTTCCTTGTTTCAGGTGTGTTGTATTAATTATCTAGTTAGTATCTCCCTCTGTTTGCTCTATTTAAGCCCTCTGTTTCAGTTAGTCCCTTATCTTGCATTGTTGAATGTTTATGTTTAATGTGTTTTGACTGTTAATTTCTCCTGGTTATTCTCCTGTTCGAGTTGTTTACTGAACTAAAAGTTCTCTTTAAAGATTTCCTTCGTTGCGCACTCCTTATCAGCTACACACCATCACAGAACGCAAGGCCTAAACAAAGATTCAACAGTGGACCTGGCCAGCCGTGACCTGACTGACTACCTCATGTAGATCATGACTGAGAGAGGATTCAGCTTTATCATCACAGTATCAGTTCCAGTGAGTGAAAGTCTCGAGTCATGGCCGCCATTCCAGAGTCTCACCCTGACATGGTCGCAGCCATTCCAGAGTCTCGTCCCGACATGGCCGTCAATCCAGAGTCTCGTCCCGTCATGGCCACCAAGCATGTGTCCCTAGGAGTATTGGTGTATGAGGGGATGTCTTGGAGCCCAGATATGGCTCCAGCCCTTGGACAGAGTCCAGTCCAGTATGTTCTCTAGAGTCCGGTCCAGTATGTTCTCCAGAGTCCAGTCCAGTATGTTCTCCAGAGTCCAGTCCACTATGTTCTCCAGAGTCCGCTCCAGTGTCGGCTCCAGCCCTTGAGTCTGCTCCAGAGTCCGCTCTAGCCCATGAGCCTGTACCAGAGTCTGCTCCAGCCCAAGAGCCTGCTCCACTTCATAACCCCAAAAAATTTGGAAAATTTCGGGGCTATACGTCCTCGGCCATAGTGGCCGAGCCAAGCTCCAAGCTCAAGGCCACGGAGGCTGATCCGCCCTGGTTTCCTGGTTTGCCAGCATCGCCATGGCTTCCTGAGCTGCCAAGCGCCGCCATGGTCCCCTGAACTGCTGGCTTCGCCCTGGCCCCCTGATCTGCCTCCAAGGCGCCCACCCCTCTGATGTATTCTGGGAGGGGGAGTGTACTGTCACATGTTTGCCTATTTACGCCTATTTACTCACCCTCAAGTTGTCCCACACCTATGAATTTCTTTCTTCTGCAGAACACAAAAGAAGATATTTTAAAGAATGTCAGTAACCAAACAGTTGATGGGCCCCACTGACTTCCATATCCATATCGTGAGGCCATGTTATTGCAATACAGTACATAACACAAATGCAATAGCATGTCATAAAAGCAAGATGACAACATAAGTTATAACCGTAATTAAACTAAACTATACCTGTTCTATCTTCATTACAACAGTTCCCACATGATCAATTTATAGATTATCATGACAGAATATGCTAATCAATGACTTTAAGATAGTTAACTCCAGATCAGCTACATAAATTCATCAACGAACCATTCAGAAACGTCCTGTTGTATTCTACATGTTGTCACTTCCTCTTGACTCTCCCTCATTGTCAGACTCCGGTTTGAACATAAAAGTCTGAACAAGTTTCTGACATTTTCAGTGAGTCTGTGTGAGGTAATCAGAGCTGAGCTCTTGAAACTCCGCCCTCTTCTTGGGAGCAGCAGCTCATTTGCATTTAAAGGGACACACAAAAAAACAGAGTTTTTTGCTCACCCTCATAAAGTGACAAATTTAACATGCTATAAAAAAATGATCTGTGGGGTATTTTAAACTAAAACTTTACATACATACTCTGGGTACATCAGAGACTTGGCATTAGACCCCTTAAAAGCACAATTTAAATAATTGTGTTTTAATAATCTTTTGCCGTGCATTAAAAATATGACACTTATTTTGATGTGTTGGGAAACATAGGCCTACTAAATCACATGTAAAGTACTTGATTAGCTATCATTTTAACTGTAGTGTGTTATTTGATATTACATTTAAAGGTAATACATTTTAAATGTACTGAATTGCAACTTCATTACAAATATGTAATTATAAATATATATAAATACATGGCATACAAGATTCAATAGAAATTACTTTAAAGTATATTTTAGTGTACCATAAATGCTATTCTTTGACCATCAAAAAGTACTCTTAAAGGGTTAGTTCACCCAAAAATGAAAATTCTGTCATTAATTACTGATCCTCATGTCGTTCCACACTGTAAGACCTTTGTTCATCTTCGGAACACAAATTAAGATAATTTTGATAAAATCTGATGGCTCAGTAAGGCCGTGTGTCCACCAAAGCGTTTTTAGCCAGCTGAAAATGCTAGGTGCTCTGCTTAAAACGCCTATCTGTGAGCGCTTGAGATTTTTTTTTTTTTTCAGTTGAGACGCTTTGTTGCTATGATATGGAATATCTGCGGCACTGTTACTTATAACTGATTTTGCAGGTAATTTGTTTCAGACTAAAAATGTCGACACAATGTGGAATACTTGCTATGTATGTTCGGAGACCAGCAATATTAAATTATCATCCATTTTGTTCCGTTCTCTGCTTGTTGATGTTGTTGTACAGCAAGAATGTTGTGACAGTGGCCGTGTTGTATTTATCCCGCCCCTCCTCCACTCTGATTGGACGGCTGGCTAAAAAGTGACAATGATGAGTGCAGCGTTTTACTCAAAGTTGAACATTCTTCAACTCGAGGCGACCAGTAAAAAACGCCGAGCTTTCAGCGCTTGAGTGTGAAAAAGATGCTCAGCGCCTCGTTACGCTCCTGGCGTTTAAAAAACGCGGCGCTTCCAACAATTGGAAAAGTACGCTAGCAGCTGGAAAAAACGCTTTGGTGGACACGGGGCCTAAGGCTTGCATTGAGCGTGTATCAAACTGCCAAAGTCACGTGAACCATTGAAATTTCGAAACGTTTATGACATAACGAAGCCTCGTTTACTGAAATCACACGACTTTGGCAGTTGATACACACTCTGAACCACAGATTTGAAACAAGATTCGTAAAGCTTCGAAGATTCATGAAGCAGTGTTTTGAAATCGCCCATCACTAGATATTGTTGAATAAAGTCGTTATTTTGTTTTTTTTGGCGCACAAATAGTATTCTCATCCCTTCATAACATTAAGGTTGAACCACTGTAGTCACATGAACTGTTTTAAATATGTCTTTAGTAACTTTCTGGGCATTTGAAAGTGTTAATTGTCTTGCTGTCAATGGAGGCCTCACTGAGCCATCGGATTTTATCAAAAAATATCTTAATTGGCTGTGTCTGTCCAGCTTTCGAACAGTAGTGTACATATTTGATTAAAAACTATATTTTATAATAAATATTAAATTATAATATTAAATTTATTGTAAATATTTAATATTATATATATTTAACTTTAGTTCTACATTTAATAGCTTATTCATTAAAAACGTTCTTAAATCTCTTTTCAATCAATATAAGTATATAAATACTAACCAATGCCAGTATTGGCTCCCACCACCAGCATGGCAAAGTCTGGACAGTAGCTTGTCAAGCCAAATATGGTGGTCTTCAAGTACTTATAATGACCAGCAAGATCAATAAACGTGATCATCTTAGAAAAGCTCTCACAGATCTCCTCTGCTGTACGGGAGTCACTGTAGTTTACGACCTAAAACGATGCAAAAGACAATTATTTTTCAAACCAACATACGTATATGGTAGCAAGTAGGAGGCTGTTGGTTTAAAATATTTGTCTTACCTCTCCTTTGCTGTTTGAAACCAAGGATCTCAAAACTGATGCTGGACGTGCGTCCTGTTTGGATATCTCATGCAGGTGTCTGAAGAGGTTGAGTCTTGCCCTACCACGTCCGTTATCCAGCTCGCCTTGTGTCAACACCCCCAGCAGAGTTGACTTCCCTGAGTCCACGTTACCCAGAACAGCCACACGAAGATCCAGGAACTACACACAACAATTTGATACAGAATACATTATTAGGGGCCGTTTACATGACACCGTTTTTCAACTAAAAATGCATTTTATGCATTTTGGCCATTCATTTAAAAGACAAGAGCATTTTGAGGGGACCATTTTGGAAAACCTAAATATTGAATTCATAACTCTAAAAATGTCAATTTGTATAACATCCATAATGTAATAAATGGAAGACTAAAAGTAAAATAACATATTTTACCTAAAGAGAAGTCAAATTATTGGATATTTTTAAGAAACTGACAGGCTTACAGTCATGAGAGATCCACTGTTGATCACATGACAACAAAACAGCTTCCGGTATGTTGTTTATATCCACTGACTTTAATTTAGTGAACAAAAGTTATAAAAGTTATTGGAAACACTTCACAATAAAGTCTCATTTGTTAAAAGAGACAATGCATTAACCCTTTAAGTCCTGAAGACATTTATAGAGTTGTTTTTCTTTTAATTGGCACACATAAAAATAAAGGCTTACCAGCTCCAAAACTACAGCAAAAAGGAGAGTCAAAAGGTGAGGTATTGTTTGATAGAAAACTTTTACATTTTTAGAAGAAAAAAATTACATTTGGACATTCTGATGCTGAGAAACTGCTGATAAAAGACAAAAAAATATATAATTTTGATATAATCTTATTTGACATGCAATAACTCAAGAAGGAAATAAGGTAGGATGACAATTCTTTGGTGAAGTTCCCCTACACGCTAGAGCTGCATCTGGATCAAATTTTGTGGTGGGAGATAGCATAAAGAAATCAAAAGTTACAGACATTTGGAACCAAAGTAGCCTTTTTGTTTAGCCCTTGACACCCCCCTAATGGACATTTTTAAAATGGTTACTCCATGAGGAATATATTGTGATCGACGCAATGGATTATGTTGATTTTGAACTCATTTCAATCGGGAGCATCTACTGTAAGTAATGATGTGCCATTTTCTTACGATCTATGCATGTTTCATGAAGTTATAAGCGAAAATGTCACGTGAAAGCTACATTTGATTTTAGTTAGCGCCTGTGTTATGTGTCGTAACTCCGTGAGGAATATCTTGTGATCAACGCATTGGATTATGTTGATTTTGGACTCATTTTAATCATGAGAATCTGCTGTAAATAATGATGTGCACAATTAATGATTTTTCACAATAGCAGCATGTTTCATGAAGATACGAACAAAAACGTGACATAAATGCCGCATCCGTATGTTATTTACATATGGGTCTTGCGGGGCTTCACGTACAAAAACTCGCTCATGTTTAGTCAAAGCCCAAAACAATTATGCTTGTTGTATTCTACTCCATGAGACCTTTCAAATGACATATGACACGATTATCTGAGCTGTATGAAGTTTTTGACACATTGCAGTACAGAAAAGTATTTCATAAATTATGAAAAAATTTTTTCTTATTTATCAGCAAATAACTCATCACTACTTAGGAGTTAATCAAAGTATCTACATTCATTGTAAAGTTTAGAATCTAAGCTTTCAAATTACACCTATTTTGTGTTGATCAAGGTAGTAGTTTTGAAAAATATAATTATGAATTTTTTTCACAGCTAGGTGGTGCCCACGGGCAGTACACTCCAGTTTAGAGGGACTACTCAGCACTCATTAAGAGTTTATCAAAATATTTGGATGCATTAAAAAGCTGAGTTTCTAAGCTTTAAAATGATACATATTTTCTGTTATTCCTGTCAGTAATTTGATTATGAATTTTTTCGCGGGTGGTGGTGTACCGCCAGCAGTACACTTCGGGTTTAAAGGGTTAACTAACATGAACTAACAATGAGCAATATATTTTTACAGCATTTATTAGTCTAATGTTGGTGTATACAAATGTTTATGTTCATGTTAGTTCACAGTGCATTAACTAATGTTAACAGATACAACTTTTGATCTTATAAATAACCACTGTTATGATTGTAAAGGGCTGTGGTGTACAGTAGTACAAAATAAAGTGCTATATAAATGCCTCATTCATTCAATCTTTCTTTCATTCATTCAACTATATTATTAAATGTTGAGATTAACATTAGCTAAAATTAATAAATGCTGTAGAAGTGTTGTACTGTGTTGTTCATGTTAAGTAATGTAGTTAACTAATGTTAACAAATGAAACCTTAATTGTAAAGTGTTACCATGTTGTTTGAAAATTATAAATTTTTTATTTTAATAATTTTTTAGCACAAAAAAAATAGTAAATCTTTTATTTAGTATTTTATAATAAATAATAATAATAAAAGATTATTTTATTCCAATAATCTACTTAAGTTATTTATTTATTAAGTTATTATTTAAAATTTAAAACATGTTCATTACAAAAAAAGGTTTATTCAGGAATTTCAGGTCATTGCATGTGCGAGCTACATATTTGAAATGTCATATGACTACAATTACAACAACCACAATTCATAATGTAAATTAGGGGTGAAACGGTTCTCGGTAAAAAAAAAAAAAATCGAACCGTACCATTCTGCACACTCGGTTCGGCATGCACTTGCACCGCGGTTCATCTCATATCTGACGACGCATACGCATCTATAATATGGTTTGTAGAAAATAAATAAAACAGACAGACAGAGTTAGGCTAATGTATGTTTCTGTCGATGGATACGCATTCTGGCTTCCCCTAAACTTTGTTCAAAGCGAGTGCCGTATCATATGCTCTATCTGACCAGTCATTTCGGCGTCATCAACCGGGAGTTTATAGAGCGCGAGCTCAGGTGAGACCTGAACAGCACACGTTGCTATCTGCGTTTAAACTAAACTCATTTAAGCCTTGCCAATTTAAACATAGTGCAAGGCGCGAAAGAGAACTTACTCGCGCGCTGTGAGAAGAATTGTGCACTCATCCGAAGCACGCAAATACTGAGGTCTCCTTCAAGTCTTTTGCTTGAACGGACAAATTCACACAAAATTATGTCAACATGCCTGTCTTGGCGAGTATCCTAGCAAGCATAGTCGGTTATGTCTTAAGTGAACTTATACACTCGAGAAAGAACGCATGTGTTCAGTATCAGTGTACTGATCCCTGTATTATGTCTTAAAGAGACAGCAGCCCTTGCATTCCTGCTGTCTGAATGTGTTTTTAATGTTAATCAAAATCACTCATTGCTCATGACTGAATAGTAACTTAATAATTAATCATGATTGCTCTTTATTTAATTTATACAGTGAAGATTACAAGCAATGTTGTTTTACATTTTATTAGCTACTTTATTCAATTTCTGTACCTGTAAACTGGATACATGAAAAACCTGAAAAGCTTTTATTTGTATCTTTGCTTTACTGTGTTTATTTGTGCCGTTTGATTATTTGTTCATATTTTCTTTATTTTTATTTGACAATAGTAATTTTTTACCTGAACATAGCACATACCGAACCGTACCGAAACCGTGAGCCTAAAACGGTGATACAAACCGAATCGTGAGTAATCTGAACCTTTGCACCCCTAATGGAAATTAAATGGAAACTAATTGAGGCATCACAAGCTAACCTGCTGGTCATCTGGAACTTTCCTCACAAGAACTTCTGCGATTTTCCGTCGAGCTCTGTCGCAGTCCACCTCCCTCTCTCTCAGGAGTGTGATATCAGCTCCAACCCTGTGCAGAGTCACAGAGTCTTACCAAGACAACACAACACGCTTATAAGCCATTCCTTACACATTGACATTAAAGAATTAAGGGGCCATATTATGCCCTTTTACAAAGTCTTGATTTTGTTTTGGGCTCTACTAGAATAGGTTTACATGCTTGAATGTTCAAAAAACACATTAATTTTACACATATTTGACATTGTTGCAGCACTTCTCTTCCCAGTCTGTCAGTAACGCTCTGTTTAGTTCCTGTCTCTATAAAGCCCCTCCTTCCGAAAATGCAGTGTTCTCTGTCATTCTTTGTTATCAACAATATAAAGTGCATTAAATATTACATTACGTCAGGGTTTCCCAGACTAGGATATTTATTATTTTTTAAATCGAGAAATCGCGATTTTGAATAAAAATGTCAGCAAGCGTTACAATTAGACATGTTGACAATACAGCAATGATAACCGTATTAGGAGGAGAAAATGATCCGACCTCATGATGGCGCCGGCGCGCCTGTGTAACCGCTCTCATGTGACGCTCTACGAACGTAGAACACATCACTATTCTTAAGCGGCTGTTCATTCAGAAATGCGTTATTGTGTTATAAAAATGAGACGCAGGCAGTGGAATGAGAAAAAAAGGCAAAGATATTAAACGCGAGTTGAGCTTTTTTTTTTTTAACTTGACCGCCGTGTTTTTAGAATGCCGTTTCATGGGTGAGGCGCTGCAAAAGACGCGAGACACAAGTGCAACACCTAAACATGTCCGCCAAACATAAAAACAATAGGACAAATAGCGCAATGGAATGCAAAAACCTGTAAACCTGTTTGATATTTCATGTTTGCATGATGGTGACAGGCTGAAAGCTGCTGTTGTTTTCTGTTTTTACAAAGCATTTGCTGTTAATAATAGCCTATTACTGGTGTTATTTACCGCTATTACTTTTTGGCTAAGAAATATTTAGCATTTTCTTATTTTATATTATTTCTGAGTATATAGGATGTGTTTAAGATAAGTTTGTACAACATTTGCCTTCATATTTCAGGCATATTTTCTGCAAAGATATTTAACAAATTGTTTTACATTTACACCATGTTGATCAGTTCATGTGTGGTGCACTTGGAATGGAACTTTTTTTTAACCAGATTGTTAATAAAGAGAATGTTACTTAAATCATATTGTAGTTAAGTTTTTAAGTTGACTAGTTAAACAGTAAAAAAAAAAAAAAATCGAAATCGTGAATCGGTCAATCGTTCTGAAAAAAATCGAGATTTTATTTTTTTGCCATATCGCCCAGCCCTACAGGAGAAATATGGCAAAATCATTTAAAAGTGCCATACTTCCTGCTTGCTAAGGTCTTAAGATTAGACTGACCAAAAATTATGTTGATCTGGTTAAATCTCTATGAAGAGTTAATCACAGTGTAAAACATGTCATTTCCTGTTGCCCACAGGTGGCGCTATGACTGTAACTGAATATTGCCATGTATATGTCTTCAGGCCAGGACTCTAATAAAACATGTGAAGTTTGGGGCAGATCAGACATTGTATACCCGAGTTACAACAACTTCCTGTTTCTTGGTGAAACATCGAACTTTGTCAGGCCGCCACGGACACGCCCTTCAACGAAAAGTCAAGATCTTCGCAATTTAACGTCGCAAAGGCCTTTAGATTAGACTGACCAAATATGATCTGATAAAAGCTCTGGGAGGAGTTCGTTAAAGTACAGCATGTGGAAATGGCAAAAATTACACAAATTTTGTCAAGTTAATTAAAAATATCAGACTTTCTGTTAGGTTTCAGATTTTGCTCCAAGAGACTTTTTGTAGGTACTGGGCTTGTACATGTGTCTACCGAATTTCATACTTGTACGTGAAACATAGTGTGAGGGGCACTTCGTCGAAAAGTTATAGGTGGTGCTATCGAGCCATTTTGCCACACCCAATTCTGAAACACATTTCAGACATAAATTTTCACCACTTCTGATGCATGTGCAAAGTTTCATGAGTTTTCGAGCATGTTCAGGCCATCAAAAATGCGATTCATTTGGGAGAAGAAGAAGAAGTGGAAGAATAATAATAAACGGAGCAATTCCAATAGGGTCCTCACACCATCGGTGCCCTAATAATACACCTACTAAAGAAGATTATAAAATATTTTATTTGTGTACCTGCATGTCATGTGACCATTAACCAACATTAACCGAATATTTCAAAATGCAATATAATCTAATTACAAGACACTTAATTTTTTAGAATCCTATTACAAAATCCAGATTACATGTAATCAGTTAGGCTACTACCCACTACCCAGCACTGCGTGTTTTGTTCCCCGAAGAAAACTACAGTAGAGGCGTTTCAGGGAGTTCAGAAACAGAGTGCACTAATATAGAGAATAACTCCCTGTGGAGTGACTTTGAAGACCGTTTTCATGATCAAACCGCAATATTACACACTAAAGAAAGTTGTAAAATTGCATAATAGCTCCTTTTTAACTAATTAGATGACAGATTGAATACATACTTTTCAGCCATTCGGCGAAGAGTCTTAAGCGATGCTTTCATATCTTCTTCTGTAAGTCCAACCAGCAGACCATTATCCTCCACCCCAATCTGATACACCGCCTCCCCGGCCCTCCTGCAGTCGCCATTTCAACTGCGTGGCCAAGTGTTCAAAGCGATACTGCGTGGGGTTTACCAGCTTCAACTGGGTGAAAAAAGACAGAATCAATATGCAGTACTGGATGAACTTGGATGATAAAAATCAACCCAATTACAAGTTGAACTTCAATTTCACTTAATCAGATTGTGACTGTAGGGTTTGTGTACCTTGTATTCAATGTTTCCCTCTTCAGCCTAAAAACATGAAGATATTTTGGGGTGAAAAATATTCAATTAAATAAAAATATAAATAAATTGCAAAAATCAGTCCTAAAAACAAAATACTGAAATGAATAATAAATGCATAAAATGTATTTATTTGGCACTGCATTAAAATAAAAAAGCGTTTTATAATTTGTTTTATTGTATTTTAACTTTATTTAGATTTGATAAACTATTATCTAACAAAGTAAATATCTGTTTCTCGCCTAAAAAGTGTACATTTTGGACTGTAAATTCTGTCAAAGGTCTTAGCCTTACTCTAACCAACTAAAATCATACAATTGTTAGTATTACTGTAGTATGCAATTAGTATTCACTAGCACTAGCTGTCACTTCAAAAAGAAAACAAAATTATATATATATATATAGTATATGTATATATATATATATATATATATATATATATATCAAACTGAAAACTTCTTCATTTATTATGATTTTTACGAGTAGCATAACTGTACAGAAAGTTACCAATTTTGTGCATATATCAGCGAGCAGCTTAACACATTGTTGCTGTTATAAATATTCCAATGTAACTACATAATGTAGAACAGGGACTCTGTTATACATGCGAAATTTCTGTCTGATATTTTCTTTATTGACACATGCACAGTATCATCTCCGTTGGCTAATGGTTAGCCATCCGCGAACATACATCTTACCTCCAAAGTGGGCAGAAACGGGGGGGGGGGGGGGGGGGGGAGGCTCGTTGGCCTTACCTTGCCCACTCCGTCGCTTCCCTCTTTTTGCCTCTTCTCGTCCGGGATTTCTTCTTTGGTGCGTTTTCTTTCCCGCATTTCAGAATTGCATTCTGCGGGCTGTAGCTCGGTTTCGCTGCAGACTTGATCGCCATGCAACGGTTTGCAACCTGCACATCCATAGCTCTCTCGCATATAAGGTAGATTTAAAAGGCTACAGTTATAAACTAAAATTGTAATATATGTATCTTTAAAAAAAAAATGCGTTTCTCTGCTATAAACATTGGATGCAATGCATTTCCTTTGAAGTTGTTACTATTGCACTGGGATACGCGGTCCGGGAGCCACTGACCGCAGCTACATCTTCCTCAGTAAAAACCCGCCTCCAATACTCGTCAACCATTCGTCATCCACCATCTATTTAATCTGACAAGCACAAAGCTGCTCAAATCTGTCAGTCTTTCTTTCTTTCTTTCTTTCTTTCTAACCGTCTATCTGGGATTTTGACAGTAGCCTATATATATATACAGTGTGTATATATATATATAGATATATATATATCTATATACACACACACACACAAACACAATATATATATATATATATATATATATATATATTGTGGGTGTGTGTGTGTGTGTGTGTGTGTATATATATATATATAGTGTGTGTGTGTGTATATATATATATATATATATATATATATATATATAGGCAGTTTATATCATCTATCTATCTATCTATCTATCTATCTGTCTGTCTGTCTAGTCGTTATATATCCAGCTCCTGCAGGGGGCGCAAGAATATCGCTTTTCATGCCTCTCTAAAATGATTCATTTGAGAGTTTTTGTGGTCATTCAAATCGAACTCCCATTAAGAATCATAATGATTATTTCAGCAGCCAGGAATAAAGGCATGCTTAATTAGTCCAAAAACTGCTCAGCTATTCATAGAACATGTGGTCCTCATGGGT